>CM057094.1:17804507-18504507 GCA_029959045.1 Taenioides sp. WSHXM2023
AAGAATGACACAATGTATAATAATGCTTCAGGTAAACTTACAATTAGGGATGCTGCATAGTAGTGAGCAATAAAGCGAAGTGTCTTACTAATCAACTTCTTTTTATCAGAATCAAACTCCTGCAACACAGTTTTATACAATAACCAGTATTCTAAAGAGAATTTAAATATACGGTGCTATACCTGGAACATGTCATATTTACTGCCAATGATTAGAAGAGGAACAGGAAAAGGATTGATGAGCTCTCTGTCCTGTCAAAAAGGGAAAAAAACAAACAATCCAACAACACAAATATGTTTTATCCATCTCAATATTAGTCATTATCTCTTACAGGATAGTCTTTAGACAGGACACGCATCTGCTGGACAGTCTGTTTACTGTTAGTGTTTTGCTGTGCCTGGTGAAAAGCCTTTTCAGTCTGCTCTTGTGCTGCTTGCAACAATCGTTCCATTGTTCCCCACAAACAATTGGGTTTCGACAGATCCAGGACAAGGATAACAGAAAGAGACCTAGAATCAATTAATAGACAACACATGTAATAAGCACATAAAACTCCATCTTTAACCACAAGTGAGTCAAGAAACACCAACCTGATACTAGAAGGACTGATGGGGATCTGTACAAGATCTGACAGAGAAATTCCACCACCCAGCTCCCACAAGTGAGCAATATCTTTGGACTGGAGATGAAAAATATGTAAAGATGACAAATGATTTCAGCAGCTGAAATAAATTCTTAACACATACCAAATAAACATGATCATACTATTATTTACTCACTGTGTTGTGTCCTCTAGTGCGCCGACCAAAACTGTACTCTAAAGCCAAAGTGGGTTTAGGAAGTTCATCTCTATAAGTAACAAGAAACATCACTGTCCAAGATGAATTTTCTCGTGGGAAGATTACATATCCTTATATTATATTCTATAGACCTACTTGTACATTGAGACAAGGCAGGGTGAAAATAATAATAATGTTATATTATTGTAACATTACTATCATGAAACTTATTAATATTTTAACAGTTAATATGGAGCAATATGTCTGTTTCAGAATATCGTTTATCACTGAACAACAAATACTTACTTGTCAAGGCAGCGATAGAGAATAGAGGTCTTTCCCTATTAGACAGAAAAGGGCATTCAGACTAACAAAACACCAGTGCAAGCACACTAATTTAAAATACACAAGACATACCCCGGCCTTGCTGCCAATCAGAAATACAGTCCGTTCGCTCAGTTCTATACTTCGGTCCTCTTCCCCGACGCCACTTTGACGCTGTTGAACATCGGCAACAGCAAATTCCCACAAGGTCTCAGATCTGACAAACACAAGAAAGAAACTTACATAAATGACCGTAACAAAGACCTAGGCCCTTTGTGTTAATCAACAGAAGTCTCACATTATTTTAGGCATCGCATATTTTTGTTTACGTGCGACCAAGAAAACGTTAGCCTGTATGCTAATCCCAATCCCAAACGTTACCAGAGCAACGTCGGCGTCTTTTGATGACGATTTACCGTGGTTTCGTGGGAGACGTAGTATTATTTATTTTTATACATTTATTCTTGGAGAAACATTTTTCAGGTGGCTACTGATGAATTCACTTCTTTAATGAAATGTACTAATTTATATTTTACAGTAATGTATGAAATATGTGATGTCTGGAACAGACTGAACGCAGGTGGAGGTGTTGCGCTCTAGTGGACAATAACATATATGACAAAATATTCCAAAATATGAAAACTGCAGATGACAACTTACTAGAGTGTGGAGTGTGAGACTGACGACTGCTGTGATGCAGTCGCTGGATTGGACTGTATGCTGTGGTGAAGAAGGAGCTGAGTTGAAAAGCAAAGCTCTTGATTTAGTGGTCAATAAACATTCCTACTCTCACCTATGGTCACGAGTTTGGCTAATGACCGAAAGGACAAGATCACAGATACAAGCGATAGAAATTAAGTTTCCTCCACAGGAAAGCTAAGAGCTCGGAGTAGAGCCACTGTTTCTCCACATCTAGAGGAGCCAGGTGAGGTGGCTCGGGCATCGGTAGTCGTTCAAGTACATGGAATATTTGTATTTTTATAGGGTTAGAAATTGCAGAGATGTCAAAGCAAAGACAACAGGAAAAACACAGATTGTGAAATGAAAGAAGATTTTCCATGTTGGGTATTAAAGATGCACTATGTTACCTTTCTATTGGAAATCTTCCACTGTATGGCAGTAAGATTACTGTTAATACGGTCACCTTTTCACAGATCTGACCTGTAACTTGGCCTGCTGTGTCACCTCCATCTCATAACAAAATGAAGAGGTGTACTGTATGAGTTGCAACTTCTTGTACATGTTAGGAGACATGGCAAAAGGGTATAATAATACAATTTTATTTAAATTGAAAATACACGTGTTCTTTTATGGAAAATGTCAGAAACAGTTAAGATGAGCAAAGGATAGGCCAATTGTTCAGATCGATTCTGTAGAGCGTTTATGCCAGGACGTATGTAATGTAGCCTATAAAGTAAACAATAAATACAATATATTTAAATTACATTAGAAGGTCATTATTCTATATGTTAATATTTCATTCATCAGGATTTTTTCCGGGGCTGGTCACAATAAGGAACATTTTCTAATAAAAGACTTTCTCTGGGCCGAAGCACTGAAGAAAAAAAGAATGGGAATAATAAATTAAGAATCATCATAACATTATATTTTTTTAAATGCATGAGAAAAAATAAATCAGACTCACTAAGTGTGTCATTTGTTACATGTTCCATCTGGATAACAGCATCTCTCAGAACAACTTCCACATCTGAACCCATTTTGATCATCTTTACAGAAAAGAGAGACATCTTCTGAATAAGCACACACATCTATACATTTACCACTTGTAGAGTTGTAAACAGCTTGATACCTTTTGAATGTTCTCCTCTGAAGTTTCATTTTTGTTTTTGCGAAACTCTTCATTGATTTTTAATCTGGCAGCTATTCAAAACAAATGTCACAGAAAGATTGCAGTTGATAAATGTTGATGTTGATAAATACTTCATTCAGCTTACACAAAGTACTCACCTGTTAAGGCTACATGGTCATCTTTGAACACTTCTTGTCTTGTTCTGTGCAATGCTTTAAATACCCTCAGGACCTGCGTTATTAGACATGAATGGGGAAATGTCATAATGATTGCAGTATTGTCAGTGCAGTTTAGATACCCTACTACTCATTTAATCGTACAGAATCAGGGGCGACACTTGCGATGTCAAGTAGCGTATATCTCCTATATAACCCAGAAAATGCATGCTATGAACCGCAAAATATAAGAAGCCACACGCTCACCTTCACACGAGTGCCCATGTTGACTTCTGCTGATCGCTTCCGGAGAGTACGACGTACGCTGACGTACGTTGGACCAATCGGCTTTGATGTTGCGTTTACGCGCCTTTCTAGCCAATGGGTTTTCTTTGAGGTTCTGCAAGAGTCTGCGACACGAGTGTTCAGTCTGCGCCAACATGGCTGATGAAATAAGGAAAGCGCAGGCTGCTCAACCGGGTGGGGAAACAATATTTGGGAAAATTATTCGAAAAGAGATTCCTGCGACTTTTCTCTATGAGGACGATCAGGTAGCTATAATTAAATGTCTCTTGCTAAAGTAGATATGCCCTCAGCTTTATAACTTCTGCTAGCGCTGCACCCTCTCGTGCTGAACCTGAGGTGTGCAAATGCCCTTATTTGCACCAACTGACTTTCTCTGTGCAAATGAAGATAGGGAGAATTTTTAATATAGGTCTATTAGGCAGTTGCACTTATTTATTATGATTTTGCTACGGTCTAACTTATTTTTTTCGTTGTTGTGTGTTCTCTTCGATTGCCCAATAGATTGTGAACTGGATTAGTTTATAATTATATAATAGGTGACTGATCAATGCACTTTGATGTGTAGTGGTAAACTGCAAATATGTTTACTGTTTAAACTTAAATTTATTTCTGTCTGTATTACAGTGTGTAGCCTTCAATGATGTTGCACCTCAGGCTCCTGTCCACATCCTCGTTGTCCCTAAGAAGCCCATTGTTCAGCTTTCAAAAGCTGAGGAGAGTGATAGTGCAGTAAGTAACACATATTCTTCACCTTTTATCTGTTCTGCCCTGTAGTATTCTTTCAATAACAATGTGTTCTCTTTCAGTTGCTGGGTCACTTGATGATCGTTGCAAAAAAGTGTGCGGAGCAGGCAGGTCTGTCTAAAGGTTACAGGATTGTTATCAACGATGGATCTGATGGTGGGCAGTCGGTCTACCACATCCATGTTCATATTCTGGGGGGTCGACAGATGAGCTGGCCCCCAGGCTAATGCCTCACTGTGTAATCTTCATGTCTGTCATGTGAGACAATAGAGATCTAATTGGAATAATATGCACTAATCCACAAGTTTACTGTTGTAACCGCCACCAAACTGCAAGAATAAAAAGTGTTGAATAAATCTGAGGAAACAAGTGTATGACTCTGTTTTATTAACAGTAAGAAACAATGCTGAAGGTTAACAATATAAAATACATAAGACATACATCAAATATTAAACAAAAATAAATAAAATATATTTTTAAAAATTGTTACAAAATGACAAAACAACATTGAATGAGTGAGACAAATGTACCTTGTATTCACAGTTCTCCAATTTATTCTTTTCTGTAATTAAAATAGATCTAATAAGCTGATATCAACTAGAGAAAAAACATTTAACATTGGCTACCCAGACATGTAAAAAAAAAAGTGCAAATAAGTTTAAAAATATTTACCAATGCCCTTTTGTCAATATCTTGGCACTTAGAGGCATTGAGGAAAAAATACACCTTGTACAATACACTTAGGGGAGTAAGGTTAACATACCAGGGTACCAGTTTACTACTGTAGCATTTAACTATACAAATTTAAGTCTAGAACAAGAACTAGGATGAGGGGTATAGAAAATAGTTTGTCAAAAGAAGTCAGGAAGAAGCAGCATTGAGAGGTGTACTGTAATTCAAATAACCAAAAATAATATTGGGGTGAATACCCTTCATCTGATAGAATGAAAATTGTAGACATGTGGTTTTGAAAGTGTATACTGAGACCTAAAACTAATGATTTTGATGCAATTCAACTAGAACTTAATTAAGCACAATGCTTTGGTGTTTTTTCTGACAGTTAAAGTAGTTGCCATAATGCACTTAAAACATTAGACACAAAGAAACCTTCAGGTTTAAAAACAACCACAGAGTTGAAGAAGGCATAGTCATATTTTAACAGGACCATGTCAAATGAACAAATTAAGAGCTGCAGGAAATAAATTGCTTTGCTTGTATTGTTAAAAAAAATTAAAACGTCAGAATGTGTGTTAAGGCTTTTAGGCCACAGGCAAGTAGATTTTGCACGAAACATGAACCTTAAACTACTGTAATGTTTTTCTGTACTTAGTCATTAATTAGTACTGTAATGTTTGTAATTGTTTTTCTTTGACATTCTTTGTTATACACTACTGTATAATGTAAAGGGAAGTGGGAAAGCCACAAGCCAAAAACTAATTTAAGGCATGTCATTCCAAGAGAGGGTCTAGACTCTTTGAAAAGGCAATAAAAGACAATACAGGTGAACAAAAAAATGTAAAAGGAAAAAACAAAACAAAACTGTGGTCGGTCCAAAAGTACTTAGTCATTAGTGAAGAGTGCATGGATTCAATAGTTGCAGCCATTACCTAAGAATTAAAGGCAAGCAGAAATGAATGGCAAATCAGTCTGGCGTTAATGTTTGGCTACATTATAGGCTACACACATTAAAAGGAATTGGCTGCGGATACTTCAATTTAGTTGTTTAACTGCTTCTGAACAAACCATGTAGTCCCATTTTGTATTTTTACTTCTGTGCGATGGCCTCTTCTCCATTTGGCCGCATGCGACTGAACGGCAGCGCACCAACACTTGTTAATCCCAGACTCAAACCTGTTTCCTCACAGTTAGCAGAAGAACTCTTAACTCTGGTGGAGGCGGTCATTGTCCCTGGCCCTGGAAGTATTTCAGGCAAAGTTTCTTTGGCAGGCGGCTGGGGTCCAGGGCCGATGGCGGAGGAGGTGGGTGTTTTAACACTCAGTGGTTTGGTTGGGGTTGTGGGGCTGGTCAATCCAAGACTTGCCAGAGCATCAAGAGTCCCATCTGGATCTACCATTACATTGATAACTAAAAAATAGAAAATAGGTCAAATTAAGCACACAATATAAGCTTTAGGTGTATAATGAGACAAATATAGTATCAGTAGTGATGGGAAGAATAGTTTGATAATGTATTTAGTTATAGAATACTGAATAGCTGAATTAAAATATATTTTGTAACATTCTGATACATGATCCAATTAGAGTTCTGTATTCTGAATACTTTCACGCAGGGTTGCATTTAAATTTTAGTGTAAAGACACAACTTAGTATTAAAAACAGCTTTATATTTAACCATTTGTTATGCAAGAAACACTACACATGCACATGCTATAAGAGCAGTGTTTCCTATTTTTTCTCATAATTCGGTGCAGTTTGAAGCCTAAATATTGTGATCAAGTACTGAAATGTATTCCTTTGATTTAAGAAAAGTAACTGTATTCTGAATACCATCAAATGCAAAAGTAAATGTACTGGAATACAGTAACTCAAAATTAGATCAGAATATGCATTCCTGGTACATGTATTCAGTTACTTCCCAACACTGAATCTCAGGTATAGTTATACCACACCTTGAAGCTGCTTCTCAACTCTCTTAAGTTCAAGCAGAATAGCAGAAAACTCCTGAGGAAAAACAAAATAAATTGATTATGTATCAACTTATGCCTTCTTCATGTCTCTATAATGAAATCTTAATGGCCAGATCTTACCTTATTTGAGGATTTCAGGACTGGTACTTCACTTTCCGACTTCAATTTACTCTCAATTTCTTCCCAATTTCTGTCTTTATCTTTGAACAATATCCTAAAGAAAATCAAATTTACACCATGTTCTGTCCCATGTCAGTTATACTAGTATAGTATAAGGCAGGCAAGAATTTAAAAGGTTGAAAAGAATGTTTAACTGTCAACTACTAACTATTTTGTCCTACTTTATGGTTAATATCTCTGTAAATATGGGACCAATTCATGAAACAGAAACTGGCACAAAGTTTTTTAATCAGTTCTCAGTCAGCTCAAATTAACTAAGTTTAAATTACTCTTTTTGTTTGATGCAAAATGGTGGCATTATTTAAACACAAGATTAATATACTGTCCCTAACAAAAGTTGATAAAGGTTCAGCATTTGCATTATTTATCTTTGGATATTTCTTTCAGAACTGAATTACCCCTGCCCTCCATCTACAATACAGAAATAATTCTGTAGTTACCTGATCTTTCCAGCTGTTTTGTCAACAGATTGTCTGATTTTGGTGGAAAGTTGAGAAACTGATGTAATGAGCAAACTGTCCAAAATTGCCTGAATGAAACAAACAAAAACAAACATTTATTATCTATTGTATTTGTAAATGTTTGTGTTGTCTTACATCCTCTCGGTTCCAGGTGCGCCTTCGTAAAGCCCGTGGTTCTACACTGTCAGGAGCGCGGGGCCGGTGCTCTACAGGCTTCCCATTGATCTCTGGAGGTTTATTACTTGAGATAACAGGAGGGATCTTCCTGAAGTTAAGGCTCTCATCAAACACACGATCAACCAACTGAAAAAAGGCATTTTAATTAGTATAAAACCAATTTACATATTACTTTTTTAAAATGTTATGAGCAGCAAGGTTTTCAATCATGGTTAGCAAAAAACAAAACAAAAAGTAGGCAAAAGAGAAAAATCAAGCTGACAGTCTTGTGTTGATGTGGTAAAATAGCAATGGAGTGCCTTTCGTGACTGAGCAGAATGAAGCAGAAGAGAGAAGAAGGGGCACCTGTTTCATGCTCTCCTGTATGTCCAGCTGCGTAGGGCGTGCAGAGCCTACCTCTTCTCTAGTGTCGATGGCAGATCCTGGTGTAGTGGCAGCTGTGCTCACTGTGGTGCTGGGGGCAGTGCCAGAGGAACTGACAGAGTCGATCTCACCCGCTACGTCATGGATCTCACGAGCTAAAATTGCCAGGTCCTTAGCCAGATCCTGGCTGATCCTGCGCACACAGGGGAACAACCTGTTCAGCATTACACAGGGTCCTTTAGAATTCAGGTAGAAACAAACATGCAACATGCATACATTTATTAATTTTATACTTATATATTCCTATTGACATTTTAATAATGTACGTATATTATTATAAAAGCTAAATATTTATTGCCTCACTTTTATCCATTTTAAAACTATGACCATTTATCTCTTAAACAGTGCACTGATAATTGATATTTGATATAAATAAGTAGATCAATACCTGGCTATCTCTTCACTGTGTGCAGTCCAGTCCTTAATGTATTCTTCTTGCTCTTTCATGCGATGTTTCATCACTCCACTTGACCCTGTCACCATACTGGACACTGGACTTGCAGTGCTGAGTTTTGTGCTGCGATGTGACACCAGGTGATGGGGACGTACATGTGAGCGTCCTCCATGTTTAGGAGAATTCCTGGACGAGCCAAACTCTTCTTCTGACGTGGAGCCATACTCTGGAGGTAAGCGCCTCCATCGACTGCTGCTGGCCACTGAAATGTAAAAACGGAGATTAGGCTGATGCACTGCATGTTGTTTTGTTAGAATTTAATAATATTAGTATGTTTCTGATCAAAAAAAAAATGTTACTGGGCCAGCCCAAAGCAAATTATTAGTTAAAAGACTGTTATGACAAAACCACTATTACTATGTAATAAGAGTGTAAGAAACTATGGTTAGTTAAAAAAAAAAAAATCAAACACCTTATTATATTTGCCAGGCAGGAGCAAACCATGTTAAAGCTGCGTCTGAAATAGCCATAATGATAAGCCCGCAGTAAAAACTACATAAAAGTCCTTAGTATGCCCACAAGGTGGAGCAGTGCATCAACTAATAAGACTGGTGACAGCTGGATGGTGAATGATCTGCATCAAAATTACTTCAGTTTTGTTTGTAAGTTCAACTGCATTTTAATTTCATTTTAAGTGCATAATCTGTTAAATTTCTTTATCCAATAAATTGGTTACTTAATTGATTATCTGCCAACTTTAAGTCTTTACATTTTCTATAAACAAGCTTTGACAGTAGTGAACTATGAATTGAAAAGTGGCATACAATGTCCTATCCTATTCTAGGATAGGACAATTGCATACTTTTATGTTTATTAACCCTTAATACCCCCTTTTTTGTGCTACAACTTTTTTCCCCCTCTTTATGGCATATTAATTAACAGTTTGTATTTTTTTATTAACAGCATATTAATGATGAACACACCCCTGATTTAATTAAAATATGGGAGAGGTTAAAATGTGTAGTTATAGCTAAAAACCCAAAGCCATTTCTAATTTGAACGATTTCTGTCAAGCTATGATGTGTGACTGTTTAGAGATCTGACACACAAATGCCACAAATCTATTGCACTGTACCCAGCACTTCCTCTTCTGCAGTCCAGTCCTCATGACTGGGCAGAGAGCTTTCTATGTAAGGAGAAACCACAAATTCAGCATAAAACATAAATATTTAGATTATGATGAAATAACATAGACTGACTTATGATATTCTTGTTACACATTTGACTTTGAAAATGCTATGTGTTTACTCACCTGTAGGAGAACAGTATCCAGCTGTAATTGGTTTAGTCTTGGCCTCATTCAGTTTGGACACACTGTTGGCTCTCATTCTGGGTGTCAACTTATTTTCTGTGGGTGTTGAAGAGCGTAAACCCAAGCGCAGGGCGGTCTCATTAGTCATTCGCGGTGAAGAGGCACTGTTTCGGGCGACAGTACATTCAGAGTCACTGCGGGCTGAAATGGAGCCCACACGATTCCTTCGAGGCTGCGCCAACATGTCCAGTCGTGTCAGCCCCTTTCGACCAGAGGGAGGTTTGGAGGTGGAGCTAGTAGTGGACACCTCAGATGCCACGGACACTCTGTCTGCATCAGCCAGGTCTGTGTCTGATGTGTCCCCCAACCGGGCACGACGGAGCAGGGAGGCCCTTGTGGGCCGAGGCTGAGGCAGTGAGCCCTGCTTGTTCACAGCAGAAGTTGGAGCTGCTGGCACAATGCGATTTGCTTTTGAAGAACTACATATAGGAGTTTTACTGGATTTAGTATCTAGTTTACAGACACTGTCCTCTGTCTGGCCACGTCTGTGTACCAAGTGTCCAAAGCTAGGGCCAGAGTAAGTCTCCTGGTCTGAGGAGAGAATATCGGAGATAGGGAATGAGGATGTCTGATCATCATCGGTGAGGTCTAAAGAGGGCTGGCGAGCTTTAGAGGCGGGGGATGGCTGGACAGACCGTCGTGTTGACGTATCCACTGGTCTGGTTTTTGTCTTTTTCTCGAGGCGTTCCCGGGCACTGGCATTAGTGACACTGGTCCTAGAGGACGTACTCATGTTACTCTTCTCTCTGTGCATACTGCTGAGAGAGCGACGCTTTTGCACACCACCCGTTCCCGTCCTCCGTTCAGCCTCTCCTGCCACATGACTGGCAGTACTGGCTGTGTCCACATCTGACTCAGGAGACAGAGAGTCTGTGCGTGTGGGGAAGCCTGGGCCTAATCCCTGGACACTCTTTCCACTTTTAGTGTTTTTCTGGTCTGTTTTGTTTTCGTCTCTTAGTTTGGCCTCTAAAAATGCCATTACAGCCTCCGTGTCCTTCAGGAGAGTGGCAGTGTCCATGCTACCCACAGAGTCACTGCGGTCTCGTCCAACAGCACCTCTGTTGATGTGCGGGATGAGCTCTGTAGGCACGCTTCCACTGGGCTTCTCTATAGTGAAGCTTCCCTGGCGCACAAGACCCTTTCCTGTTTCAGCCCCACCCCCTTTCCTCTCTGCGGAGCGCTTCCTCCTCTCTGTGCTGCTGGAGCTCCGTGTGTGAGCTTTGGATGGAGAGGACATTGAGCCTTGTTTACTTTTACTGACCACCTCTCCATTCTCCATGGGATACTCTCCTTTGTTCCCCTTTTCGGGGGGCTCAATGTCCTGTTTCTCCCCAATTTCAGACCTCAGTCCCACTTTGGATCTGTTTAACAGGTCATCCACAGGAAGCTGGGGAAGTGTTCTACGCTTGCGGTCATTCGAGCTGGAGGAGGATTCATCTTTGCTGAATGGTGCCCCTGACTCAGTGGCATCTGCTCCTGGAAATCAGTGTGAAATCATTTGTCACCATTTACAAATTCAAATACAAATACAAATAGTAAAGAAATGTTACACATTACCTCTTTCTTTATGCAAATAGGTTGCGGTCTCTGCTCCTGAGCCCTCAGGATCAGTTCTGGTGTGATTGGCGGCCAAGCTGGCCCACTGAGAGACCCAGCTTGAGTCGTCTGCTGCAGCCTAAAAGTGCAAATAAAACACAGCAATGAGTAAAAGGTAGGAAAAGGAACAATACTGTTAAAAACTATAGAATCTCTTTTGATGAATGTTTAGTTTGGAAGATTTTTTAAATAATCAACACATACATTTAAATTTTATTTTAGAAAACATTGCAATTAAGAACAACATTAAAATGTTATAGTAATCACTTTTTCCTTTTATGTGGATATTACAGGCGGAGTGTGTTTCTCTTCACATGGCATGAGCTAGGTCAACCTCAGATAGTAAAGACCACTCCACTCACAAGAACTGGGTTGGGAATTAGTTCAATCAATCCATGACAGTGATGGCTCAAATAATAGCTCTACCACTACCACTATGGCAAAAATTCACAACTAACAACCAACATAAAAAAAAAAAAAAACATCTAGCATTTTATGTAGACTGTTCCTCCATTACCTCCTTTGCGGTTTTGGCTCTTTCTTTGCCTTCCTGGGCTTTTTGCTGAGTACTAGAGATCTGGTCCTGCTGCACACCAAACACCTGCACACATTTCAATAAATTACCATAATGTGACACCAATCTGCACTTTAAGGAAGACACAAATTAATTAGATAAGTAAAAGAGAATTTTGGACAAATAACTCAAGCGTACAATGTGCCATATGAATGAATGTCATGGTAACAAACTGCTCTCAAAGTACATGGATAAGAAGCGGAGCAATTATAGTGTCAGCTAATTATAGGAATTAGCATAACAACAATGCCCAGAATGGGAAGTAATGCACATGGACTGAAGTAGAGCTTGAATACAAAATAGCACACAGACACAGACTGTCCCAATGATGGAACAATAAGTAAACAGAGCTGGTTTTGTATGATTTTTACAAGCATACTGTGTACTGTTGACAATGTCTTTCGTTCTAATTGTTTTATTTACTTAATATCCTGAATCACTTTTAATGCAGCACAAACACGGTATCTATTTTTCTCCGCCCATTGCTCCTGTCATCCTCTGCATTTTTAGTGAAAAATCATTTCTTTTACCATATTGCCCATCACAGCAGTGTAGGGAAAATACTTTGAAAATGTATTTAGTTACAGAATACTGAATCTCTGCATTAGAATGTATTTTATAATGTATTCTGATACAGGGTCCGATCAGAGTACTGTATTCTGAATACTTTTACATCAAGTTGCATTTAAATTATAGTGCAAACACGCAACATAGGATTAACATAGCTTTATATTTGCTTCACTGTTTTTAAAGCATTTCCTATCACTAATTGGAGATGGAAAAATCACACATGCACTCACCACAAGAGCGGTGGTCTATATTATTTTCTCAGTAATTCTATGTAGTTTGAAGCCCAAATTGTGTGATCAAGTAGTGCAATGTATTCCTTTGATTTTTAGAAAAGTAACTGTATTCTGAATGCCACCAAATGTGTATTCTGATACCTATTTTTGGTACATGTATTCAGTTACTTCCCAACACTGTATGATAGCCTGTTATATTGTGCCATGTGAAAGATGGAGGGAGGAGAGTGTAAGTGCAAGTGAAACTCCCTGAAGCATATGTTTATAAAGGGCAATACTTAATGGAAAAAGTGTCTTTGGGCTAAAGTAGAAGCATTATGGTTTGTCAGTCAACAGTGAACAGTCTCAAAGGCCCTACTAACAATGAAAAGGCCATATTTATAGGAAATCAAATATAGTTTACTGACGTTTAACAATTGAATCATGTAAATAGATACTGTATAAGCAGATACCTTATCTATCATGCGCCTGGCCTCTTCCTCTTCTGGGTTCTTGTTTTCCAGCTCAATAGTGTATGTCCCCTTATCACTGTGGTCATCGTCAACTGCCCCGGTGGTCTCTGCTTCTCTGCCCGCAGTGGAGGTGTCTTCACTGGGGCTGGTGGGACTCCCTGTTGCTAGCCCGGTGCTGGCTGTACTCTTGATACTTGGATCTTCTGACCTCTGCTTGAGAAGGACACGTGCAGCATTGGGAGCGCCCGCTGTCACTGTTGCTGGTATTGGAGCAGGAACTTTACCTAAAAATAATACAACATAGATTCAGCATACAGAGTACAGTTTGTACAAGTTGTAAGCCAAAATATTAAAGCACATTTATTTAAGTGATCAGGGCAATGATTATTACTACTTGAGTCCACAATGTAGGAGCCTATGTATTCTTACACACACATAAAAAAACAGTACCTGCGTCTGATGCTGTTGTTGCCGAGGTGGATATGCTGAACACCTTTGGGTGAGCAGGAGGGTGTGGATAAAGCCCCTCTACACCTGACCCTCCTGCTAAAAGGGGTGCAGTCTGGGAAAAAGAATAGGACCGTCTCTTTCGAGGGTTTTCCTCATCATATAACTCGATCATAAAAGCAGTGCGGGTCCCAGATGTCCGAGATCCGCTAACATTCAAATTTCCTGTTCCTCCTGCTCCGGATTGGCTGTGGGTAGATTTTAGCCTTTCTTCCAGTGCGTGGCGACGGCTAGCAAAGCGCAGGCCGAGTCCATTTTCAGAGTCACTTTGGGTACCATCCTCATGCTTACTGCCTACATGAAGAGAAACCATGTAGTGTCATTGACCTGTATGTTTACACAAGTTCCTTCGGCAAATATTATGTAGGTCACAATTCAAAAGGACATAGGAAAGGTAAAGTGATAACAAGGCACTGACTGATCCCACCAAAAAGTTACATTCAAACATATTTAATAATACCAAATACCATTTTAAGAAACTAATCTCTCATATTGTACCCATGAGCTGGAAAACAAGTAATTACAGCCCAATTTGCAATATAATATATCACACATGAATAGCATCAAACTGACTATACTACAATAACTAAGAATACCTCTTTGTGAAAACAACATTATCCAGGCTGTATTCTCATCTTCCAACTGGCTTGCCAAATTATGGTTATTTCTGCAGTTTATTGCATCTGGCTTTGATGGACATATCCTCTTAGGACTGTGCAGTGGCAGACAGTGTACCACGCTAATCTAGACATGCCACCCACATGCTCACTAGCCCAGCCTACTTCACTTATCGAGGGGGAGGGGACGAGGATACAGCAGGCTGTATAAAGGAAGGGATGGGTCTTTAGTAATGGAAGACGATGAATGAATGACAGAAAAGCGGAGTAGAAAGCAACTCTGGAATAGAAAAAATTGTCCTGTAGTATATTTTACCAGAAGTGAATTTTAAAGCCAAAATTCTGCTTTTGAGCTTCAGAAAAATCTGCAAATCAGCTCAGAGAGAGTGCTCAGAATCAAAGACACTTATTGTGCAACGTTCCTGTGCCTTTTAGCTTTACAGTGTTGTGTTTTTTAGTTGATTGTAAATACTTATTATTATTTATCTTGATTTTAATGCATGCTCTTATTTTCCTACTGTTTCTGAAACTTGCATTGTGACACTGCAATTTCCCCATTGTGGGACAAATAAAGGATTATCTTATCTTATCTTCTCTTAAATCCCACAACAGTAATGAACATTTTAAGAAAGACAAGATTTTCAAAGTTCAAACATCTATATCATCAGGACAATAAAGTGATGTCTTAGATGCACACATAGGGATGTGATTCTCCCTGTGTTGAACAAAGACGCTGTTTCCAGAGGCATAATAGAGAACAGTGAGCACTCTGTGACGGACCAGTCCTCTCTCCTGTTAGTGCTGCCAGGACACAAGAATAGAAGGAAATGCAACCACAAACACACATATTTAGAATGCAGTTACACAATAACAAAAAAAAAATGTTTTTTTTTTACTTAACCACAAAAATCTAAACAAATTTCCAATTAACTTCTTCTACCACACCTTCTGCCAATTAACATCTAGCATAACAGACCCAGCACACATCTCATTACAGTTACATCTGGAGTGTCAAACACAATAATAATCAACAATCGCACTCACCCTGAATGTCTCATAAACCCCTTGCAGTCCGAAGTCTTCAAATACAGATGCTCAAAGCAGTATTTAAAAGTACAAATTTGCACATTATTGTCTGTCTTCTTGCATGCACCGTCCCCACATCTGCATCATGCTTACTACAACAACTACGTGCTCAAACTGCAGTACCCACTAGCCTGCCTCCTATCTGCTTTCACTGCAGTCCAGCCAACCACCCCCCTCACTCGCTTTTTGCCCTGCCTGTCTAGTAACAGTGCAGTCAATTCACACATTGTTTACTGTGTCAACAGCTTTTTTATCCTGTAAGTTTAAGGGTATTACCATTTCACCTCCATTAAAGTCAAGACATTTAAATCTAATAGCTAACATGCATACATGCATTTCCTAATTGATATAACTTCCTTTAATGTGTATCAGTCTATAGACACTGTTCACATGTAGTTCAGAGCATGTCTAATACAAACTATCAGTATTACAAAGAGAGGAGCATTAATTCACTGGGAGGTGGATGTCGTCAGCAGAACAGCATCCTTAATTGGAGTCTAAAGTTCCTATGTATTGGCCTTACAAGTAATATCTTTAGCCTTGGTCCCAACAAACAACAATACTGTCTATGTTAGCATTTTCTTATCAAAACTTGCCAAATTGAAAGTTTGGATTACTGTGACACAACTGTATAAAGTGTTGTGTAAAATCCCTCAGTCGTCGAGGTAGAATCCATGGCAGAGGAGAAATTCAAATTTGTCAATTAGACAAAAGCCCATAATGGGTGCTTTCACACCTCTGGATCTGATCTAGGGATAGCCAGGTCAGGTCCAGAGGTGTGAAAGCACCCATTATGGGCCTGAATGATTATGCTAATATGACCACACTCAGTACAGTTAAACTGGCCTGGCTAACAAACCGAAACTGTAAACAAGTAGGTGTGGTAGTTTCAGAGTAGTCTGAGTGTAGTTTGCTCCTCCCTTTAGGCAGATATAAGGCAGTGTCCACCAGCGTCTGACCAGAACTGAAGAAGCAGCTTGGATGAGCTGCGAAACATATTCGACCAAACTAAACTTTTGTCTAGTTGACAAATTTGAATTTCTACTTTGCCATGTATAAAGTGTTAATAATAGTTTAAAGTCTTCACCTTGTAACCTTTTAAGATGCACAGGTACATCACTCTTGATGCTCTTGCTCTCCTCCTCTGTAGATTCACTGCGCATGAGTGTGGGGTCGTTCTGTGCCAACCAATCTGCCACCTTGCTCTCAGATGCAATCATAGCAGCCTGGAGTGTGCTCAGATCCCTTGCACTCGCCCCTCCACTTCCTGGTCCGCTCTTTTTGGGCCGTGATCGGTGGTGGTCAGATGTAAACTTGGATACGTGGTCTTTGATGGTGACTTTTCCTGGTGAGGTGCTGTCAAACTCTATAGTGAAGGAGGCATGCCCTTGAGCTAATGAGAAAACAGGAAACGCATTAGTAGTGTCACATTGGTGCAAGTTTCTGTTTTACCAGGCTAGAGACCATTGAAAATTTGGCGTTTGAAGTCTGCAGTCAGTGTCATTTAAAGGACTCATATTATGCTTTTTTCTGATCTTTGTTATAATGTTGTTTCCACATCAAAAGTATACTCAGAGTTTTGTTTTATTTCAAACAAACATATTTAACACATAAACCCTGCATATTTAGGGTGAGTTCTTCTCTCAAACTGAAAACACACTGTTCATCTTGTGATGTCATGTGGTAATACAGAAGGTGCCCACTGTGTTTTAAAACTCCATACACCTACACTAGAATCATCACCTATCTCTACTGAACAAAAGGTAAAAGGTAGCTGTTAATTTAAAAACTACCGCTTCATGACATCACAAGGTGGAACAGAGCATTTTGAGATTTGGAGATGTAGACAGACTAATAATAAAGGGCTACCCAACAATGTGTGGATGATACAAAACACAACTCTAAGTATGTTTTTGATGGGGTAACAGCATTCTAACAGGTCTTAAAGCTCACAAGAGTCAATTTTGCATAATATTGTACACTTGGTACATAAAATGAGCCTTTACCTGTAGTGGTTTGAGTGGGCCCTTCAGTGTCCTTAGTGGGAATTTCATGGATGCCGTTATTGGCCATGTGATTCTCCTTGGTGGGAATTTCAAAGAGGCTGGAGTTGTGGCCAGTGGATGCATGTAGACTGTCCTCTTTAGTCCTCTCCCTTTGATGTGCCTCTTTGCTGTCTGTAGCAGAATAAAACACAAACATGTTCAAATACTTTAAATTCACTGAAAACAACCAGCATTTCTTACAAACTAGAACTCTAAAATGTCACATAGAAAATCATACATGAGCATACTGCTTTTTATTGATACTGCAGCTGTCAACATTTCCTGGGGATGTGATGCTAACTGAAAGATCTGAGTTGATTTGGTTGAAACTACAACAGATATGATGACTTGTGCGCTTAGACAAGTCTCTCACACATAAAATTACAGCTAGCAGTTATTCAGTGAGTCACTCTCACCTATGGCCTACACCTAAACAGGCCCACGAACGACTGTATTGATCACAGACTCCTGAAAATGTGTTAAATCTTTTTTTTTTTTTTTTTTTTTTTTTTTTTTAATTTTCAGACCATTAAAACATTTTGGCAGTTTTTGCCAATATGTGCATTATGTCACATATTGGCATTCCGCCAGTAGAATTACGTGTAGAACACCCCCAGCGTGACGTCACTGCAAAGTATCAATACCGTATGCCATTAATAGAAGAGCCAGTGCACCACAAAAACCTGTGCTCCTGGCCATTCTTCATCTATTGACCATCAAAACACCCAAATGTCAAAATGATAAATCACTCTCTCAAAAATAGATAGAGCCATCTGCTTCATGATCAGGAATGAACTTCTGCTGGTTGCATGGATGGGCTTCAGCTTTACATTGTAAGTTTATATAACATTAGCACCTGTCACAAGTCGACAGTTCCTATATTGACTAATCATTCAATAAATAAAAAGATGAGGACCTTTATATTTTTATTTTTTGATGTGCAGTAAAAAATAAGTGTTTCATTGTGCCATTTATGATTCATGTTCTATTCACTATATGGTTAATTTAGAAGGTTACTTGGATTATCCTGCTTTAGTTCCTTAACTGTCATGAGTCACATGGTCTTCAGAGAACTCATAGAGAGAAGTTTAGAGAGCGTTCTTGCTCAAACACAAAACCACAGTACAACAAATAAGATTAAAATTCAGTCATCCCAAATTAGCCATAAAAAGTAGAGTCTCTATTAGAAGGTAAACATGCTAAAATGAGCTACAATGGGATCAATTACCAGAGAATCACAGCCATAAGATAACAGCACTTCAGCAGCATCTGTGTGTGGCTTGTGTGTAGTGTGCGTTTCTGTGTTGGGACCAGGAGAAATGGGGGAGCTAGTGCAATGGCGTAACCCAATCAGCCTGAGTGACAATACACAAAGAGGGGGTAGGGACGCTGACAACACTGCCTATTCACTCACTAAGGAGAAAAGAACACACAAACTAACAGGCATGAAACTGGACACACACTCAAGTGTTCTCAGCATTGCTCACTTGACATCTGTGACTGTATCTTATAGTTTGTTAGCATTTGTTAGCTGTTAAATGTTATAGATTCAGTTTAAACACAAGTACAATGATAACACTGTCTTATACGCATTCATTTTAAACTTCATAAACAGCCAAAAAAACACCTGTTTCCTTCTGACAACACAAGGCTCAAAAGTTCAATTATTTGGAAAAAATGTTTCATTTCACTCACCAACTTCCAAAGCAGAGGGAACCAACCCCATTGGTTCTGTTACTGTCAAGAATACTTCAAATTGTTTTAGAAAATGTTTTCGTAAAGCAGGAAAACATTCCATAAAATACTCCTAATCTCTGTGTAGTTGAAAATCTCCAGCTTGCTAAGCTATTGTCCTGTATGTATCCAGATGTGACAGAGATTTGAGGGAGCTCCAGACCTTAACCTCCCCCTCGGCAGAATAACTACCAGCTCCACTCAATCCGTGAAGAGTGATTTTATAAAGCTGAGCCTCTATTGGCATAGCCTCTAATCCAGTTACTCTGACAACACACCACCAGTTTGCAGAACCCCCAAGTCCAGCAACAGTCACAGCCTCTCTGACGCACACAGATGCTCTAAAACAGGCCTTTGTGCACACTAATGTACAGACTATTGTTACACACACATACAAGTACAATCACAGATCAATTCAGCCTTAACCCACAACTGAGAAACAGAAGGTTCTCTAAATAAATGCAATTTGTTGATAATCACTGAGGAGAACAAACCTGAGACTGAGCTGTCATGTTTTTTACTGGAGGATTTTGTTTCTTGTTTGAAAGAGTTTTCATCATCTGCATCTCCATCCCCCCACCAAGATGGTTGTCCATACAATGGGGTCCCACGATGCAAAGTGGCAAGATCCCCTTTGGCAGATAAAAATGCAGTTATAAATACAATACATGCTAGATTACTGTTACTTACACATTGGTTTGTGAAAATTACTGTCTATTGTGTAAACAACTTGTTTTTATTATAATGTATTATAATATACAATCATATATAATTATATTATTATATAATATATATTATTCTTATTATAATATATAATGTATCACAATTGATATTGAGTATCAAGCTTTGTCTTTAGCATCACAATTAAATTCATTTTACTATTGTAACACTTATGTAAACAGAGCTAGCTGCTCTTCTACACCAACACCATAACAAGGAAACACATTTAGCTCATTGAATTACATTTACATTACATTTAGTACCTAATAAGCATCCCGTGATCTCTAGTTAGACTAAAATAGAGTGGTAAAAAAGAGAGTAATTACAGTCTTTCCCAAACAGCACCATAGCCTTGTCTCTCGTATATAGTCCTTTAGTGTTAACATCCTGTACGCCTCCCACCAAAATACCCCCTTCTTTAAAATATAGGTTTAATGTCAGTCTATAGTTAATTATAGATTTTTTTTCCAAAGGGGGTGTAAAAGCACGTGCCCTGCCTATAAAAGTGACTATACCCACTATATCCTGTGTGAAACCTGGTATTATTGTAGGATTGTCTTTACAATGAAGTAAGGGTGACATTATAACACATCTGTAATATGTGACAAAAACTAACACAGTTTATTTGACTACATGAGTTAAAATGGGCAGTGGGAACACAGAGTAAATATATTTGCATTTAGGAGACCACATTCATTGCTATATATTGTTGAGGTTTACATTATGACAAATTCTGACTCTGTTATACAGTAGATGCTTAATCTGTACTGACATACAAGCCTCATGTGGCCTTGTTTCAACATCTGGAGCTTACTAAGGACCCCTGAAAGCACTATGTTTACTGATCTGTCATTAGGGACACCCGCATATTTGGGTTTCATTCATAGACGTATTAAAATGTTTACAGTTATGCGTCTTGTGCCAACTGGCCTGGCACTACAAATTAAGAAACACACTATATTTCACTAATTGTAATTGGAGCTTTGTATTTAAAGGTTCTATATTACACAAAATTGATTCTTGTGAGCTTTAAGCCATGTTAGAATGTCATTACCTCATCAAAGACATACCCAAAGTTGTGTTTTGTTTCATTCACACATTTGAGTAATCCTTTATTTTTGGTCTTTTTACATCTCCAAAGCTCAAAATGCTCTAATCCACCATGGGATGTCATGTAGTGGTAATTATAAAGTTACCTTTAGTTCAATAGAGATTGGCAATTTCAGATCTGAAATTATCCCAATCTAATGAAGGTGTATGGAGTTTTAAAAACACAGTGGGACACTTCCTGCATTACCACAACATCACAAAATTGAGTGTTTTCTGTTTGAGACAAGAGCACAGGCTAAATATGCAGGTTTTGTGTGTTACAAATGTGTGAATGAAACAAAACACAACTCCAGGTATGTTTTTAATGAGGAAACGACATTTTAACATAGATCAGAAAATTGTGTAATATGGGCTCTTTAAAACCCATAATTTTCATGCATGGTGTTGAATTAATTGGAATGTACATAAAAAAGTAGATTTACTTTGCACACTGCATTGTAATGCATTGTATTAAGTTGTAGTCAACAGTGTTTACCTCCTGTCTTGTCCTCTGGTTTCTGGGTGTCTGCTGGTTTTGCTGATGGCTCTTTAGAGGAAGTGGTTCCATCAAGTGGCCTCTGGGTGCTGCTACTGGGAGACTTAAGTGCCTTAGTGGGAGACTTAGCAGGAGATTTGACTGTGGAGGTTGTGGCACTGGTTTCACTACTGGGCTTTTTGCTGAGCTGCAGTCCACTGGTGAACTTCTCGTGCTACAAGAATAATGTGGCATTTTATACAACACAAACAAATATGAAAAATAGCACCAATGATGAGAGTAGGAATGGGACAATAAACAATAATATTGTTTATCTTAATAAAAAGGGTACACAGTGATTTTATTTATTTTCATTTTATATAATCGTGATAATCGCCAACAAAGATAATCTCTATTTTATCACCAGAATGTTCAGAAAAAAGCTATTAATCCATGATGATCTCTTCTTGATCATTGTGTTTTCACTCAACAGTACAATACTATAACAGTTGTTTAAATATGGAGCTTATTCATAATATTAAAATTCAAATTATTCCCATCCATAAAATGCAACTTTAATCATTATTGTGATATAACTATTTTGGCCATGATAATCGTGACAGCAAATGTCAATATCGTCCCATGCCTAGATGAGAGGCAAATAAGTGTTACCTTAAGTGCTTCCTCTGGCACGGTGAGTTCCCCTTGTACAACCGTGAATAAGTTGGTATGTGAAACCAGGTTAAGGAAATGAACAAGTAGTTGAAACATGAATACATGATACAGTATAATATAAAAAGAAAATTAAAAAGGGGAAATCTCAAATAAAGAGAAAGAAGAAGTAAGAAGTTATTTGATTTGTTTGGTGATGAGGAAGTAAAAGGATATCATAGCCAAACCTCAGCTTGTCCTCCAACTTTAGAGTAATGTACATCTGCTCCTGAATGCGAACATCGTTTACAAATGTCTAGAGAGTAGAAGAACAACATGGCAAAGCATAATTATTTCATGATACAATGATTGGTGTCAGCTGTTTTACTAATGTTAGCTTCTATGTCTTACTTCCCTTCTATGTCTTACTTCCCTTGAGCCATTTGAGCTCAAGAACTTATGAAATCTCAAGAATTTATGAAATCTCAAGAACTCAAGAACTGTATTAATTTTCACTTAACACATAAGAAGCTATTTAGATACAATTTCACACATATTAGGTCCCTGGAATAAGGTCAAATTACTCAGAGACTTCCCACAATATAGCAAAAGTATTCATACTTAAAGGTCCTGTATTACGCAATATTCACTCTTGGGAGCTTTAAGCCATGTTACAAAAGTGTCACCTCTTCAAAAACATACCCAGAGTTGTGTTCTGTTTTATTCACACATGTTTGAGTAACCTTTTGAGTTTACCTTTTGTTCAGCAGACACTGTCAATTCCAGGGCTAAAATTATCCAAATTATTCTAGTGAAGGTGTATGGAGTTTATAAACATGGTACAGGCGCAGTACTGCGTGTATAATCGCATGACATCACAAGGTGTTTTCAGCCTAAATATGCAGGATTTGTGTGAACGTGTGTGAATGAAACAAAAACAACTCCAGGTGTTTTCAGAAAACAGAATAATATGTATATATACTTAATAGCAGTATAGTAGTAGTACACGCTGTATAAAAATCATTTTCTGTTCTGGACTGTCTTACTCATTCTGTTCCCATTTTCTATTTCTACCTCTCTCTGAAGTGGTCAGGTTTCGCAGAGTGGCATGTGAAATCCAACACCACATTCCTGCCTTTACCAAAGCAGCAATAAAACTCTCCAAAATCAGATTCTCACTCAAGTAACACACTCCCAGCGCACCCAATGCACTGACTCAGCAGAAGAAAAACATCCTTTGAAACAAGCTAAAAGGAGGCCATGGTTAATGACCAAGCAGGAAGTGGCAGTGACTCCGGCTTCCTGTCTGAAGCTGGAGAGGATGTGAGGGACGTGGTGCAGATGTGTCCAGTGAGTGGGCTGTGACTGAGCGAGTATCTCCATAGTTGACTAATGCAGTATGAACTATAAAGCAGTTACTCAGCTTAAAGGTGCACTGCATAACATTTCTAGTGGAGGTCCTGCCACCTGATGTCTCCATGGAAATGTTATTGCTTTGTCTAGAATGTACCGCAGTATAGATTAAACCTATATATCACAAAAGAGACGAGCAAGGTTACAGCACTATGCTAAATTACAATTCAGATCTGTGTGGAGTCGCCTCTATTCACAGAAGGAATTATTCTATTTTTGAGCAATAGAAACACCCGTAAAGAATAAAAGCTTGATGGTTATGTTTAAAGTCATACCATGAAACATTCCAGGCAAAGCAATAACATCTCTATGGAGACATGTAGCCCAGAAAAGTTGCGCAGTGCACCTTAAGGAATGGTAAAATCAATGTGTGTTTTCAGGGTATAGTTTAAAATAATAATAAAAGGAGGATTCTCTTTTCAGTTAATTTTACGGTTGGTTTAAAGGTGACCTAAAGATGTGTCTTTTTATTATGTGCCTTAGGAAATAATTTGCATATAATTAAGTTTTAAATGAGTTAAAGAGTGATAGAAATCTATTGACTTTGATTGATTAACCTCTACTCTTATCTTTTCTTCTGTAATTTATCTTAAAAGAGGGAATTTTCCACAGTCTCTTTCTTTATTACAGGATCGCAATGATTTGTAGATTTTCAAACCTACTGTGTGTGGCTGGTTTACATCTAAATATATTAGGCTTGTTAAAAGTATCGAAAACCACTACTACTATACTCATTGATACTAAAACCAGAATAGAAACTAGATACACATTTGAGCAGGTATTGATACAAAAAAGTCCCATTCACAGGACAGAAATGAATTTTTCCTGAATAGCTTAGGAATGATCTTGATCTGCATCAAGTATAAGAACACATAAGATAGTAAACGCCCATGCACCACTATGAAAACTACCTCGAGGACTGAGGGATTACACAGATATATAAAAGAAAGTACTATAATTTAATGTTTAATTTAATGTTCACTTTCTATTGTCTAAATAAAGAGTGTTTTTCTATTATTATCGTGGTATCAGAATCAGTATTGAGTATCAAGTCTATTCCTTAGTGTCAAAATCAAGTTTCATTTTACTATTGTGACAACACAAACATACATTGTGGTCTTTGAATATTTCATGCTTACCCCATTCAGACTGCCCAGATCTTTGACCTTGTGCTCATCAGTTCCAGGCTCATAGTTGATGACTGCATGCTGTTTGTCCACACTGCGGGACTGCAAATACAACATAATAAAAAGACAGTTAATAAACTCAAGTACTACTACACACAACTAATATTACAACTTACTGTGTGTAGAATCCCTCAGTCATCCAGGTAGAATCCATTACTACTTACTATTACTTACTGTGTATTACTTACTAATACACACAACTAATCACAAACTGGCACTGACAGGACTATTTTGCAGTTATTAAAAAGGTGCAGATATATAAAGGAGAATGTAAGGATGAAAAATATTGATTTTCCATGGCCTTGAGTTTAGATATGACACATTACATACCTAGAAGCCCTTCTCACTTACAGGGAATGACAAAGGAATTTTTTAGGAATGTTAAAGATAAGAAGGAAAATGGAAGGCAGTTGGCCAGACCTTGATGTGTAGTGGGTCTTTTACCATAATCAGGTCTTTTATGCCAGGTAAAACTGTCAGGTGGTTAACTGTAGTTTTAATGTCTTAATGTTGGCGATGATATTACACATTGATTCTATATATCTGTAACATACCATAACATCACTTACATAAACAATATAAATCACTTGAGTTAGAGTCAAGTCTGTTTCTTTGAAAACTGATGCATAGAAACAGGCTTTTTTGAGAGGGAGAACATTCTTCAGTATTTCTCATATCCGATTGATAAACAGTACTGTGTACAGCCAAGGAGATAGGGTTAAGGAACTACCGTAAGTAGAGTAAACAACGCTGTCATTGTAAGCATTTGTCTCTAAGGCCAATATATACAGAGACAGCTGTCCTGATTTTAAAGTTATGAAAAATTACAGCTGTCAAAACAATTTTATGCTCATTTTTAAGAACCAGAAAGTTGGGCAACATAATGAAAGCCAATAACAAAATCATACACAGTGAGAATAACTGTGTTTTTGTTTTTTTTTTAAAATGCCGCTCATGTGATGATGCCTTGGCTCAATAAAAGAAGTCACTAAAGGCACTAAGGTGAACTAAAAATGAACAGATTGACAAAAGACAAAGTTTGGTGAATTCATTAAACAACAGATATCAAGATCTCACTAACCTAAGCAAAAGGTCACAACATTTACCCTTGTGTACACTACATTTTGCACATTTAAATATAAAGGCCACACATTAAAGATGAAGGCTACAATATGTTATGGATTACATGAAGTTCAGTAAAGTGGTGTCGTTTCTATGTCTTTATGGTAAAAGCATGAGCTCAAATTGACAACACTAGTTGACCAAAACAAACTTTGTCATAACAGTGACTGTGGTACTACCCTTCACGTATCTGCCCCACTTACTAATAATAGTGACCAGTGAAAGGACTTGAGGTTGTACACACAAGTGTGACCTCTTTTTGTGTACTGCGGCAAAAATACAGTGCATACTATAAATACTACTACTATAAATGCTACTACAAGTACAATCTTGAAGTTTTTAGGAATATGTATAGGCATTTAGCATTATTAAAATAGACAGTAGAAAGTCAAGTCAAGACAATAGAAAGTTGGCTGAAGCATTAAAAGATGAACGCAGATAAATGCTTTACATACATAATAGCTCTACAGGGCTGAATAGGATCTATGTATTGTTATAGTTTAGTTAAAACATAGTGGATCTATGTTCTCTGCATGTAGGCCTGTCACGATAATTACTATATCGACTTATTGTTTAATATATGAAAGTTTGAACACAGAATATATTTTGGGGCTCAATATTTATCGTGTGTACATTTTCTTTGTCAAAGTGGGGAAGTTTGGGGTATTTTTGTTGTAATACAGTAAGATTTTAGCTGTAGAAGATTGAATAACTAACTTCTATGGCTAATTATTGGTTCATTCTGCTATTCATTTGTTGTAGCTCAGGCCTTTTAATGATACTGTATATTTAAAATGCTTTACTGGGATTATCTTGCATTATTGGCATTGTGTCAGTGGGATAAAGTAGTTTCAATAATATTGTTTATCATGCTTCAAAATGACAAGCCTAACTGCATGTACTGCTACATATTAGTATTTGCATTTTAATACAAGGCTTAGTGGCTATTGCCTAAGTAAATACTACTTTGATTTACCTGTAGCATGAGTTCGCAGTCATCTCTACCCACAAAGATCATCTCCCGTGGCAGTCTGTGACGTGTGCCCCCACTGCTCACCAGGAACCAGGAGGTCACACTCATCTTGGCTCTCTGCTGAGACCGTTCCACGCCTCCAAGAAACAAAACAACATTTCTTATTTCCTTTTTGGTTTTGCTATGACAATGGAAATTTGATTAATTTTTACACACCTCTGGTCCAGGCTCACTGTTGATAGATCGCTAGGAACGCCAGACCTGCTAGGCCATCCTAAGGAGAAATAGTGGAAAATGCTCTTAATACTTTCATTATTCAACTTATTGTATTTTCTCAATATAAATTTGACTTAGTACTTGAAATGATTGATCTTAGAATTGATCGTCTCTGTAAAAAGAAATTGGCGGACCAGAAACCATTTTTACGTGTGTAAATAAGCAGTAAAAACACTTAAGCGGCCCATAAGACACATCCTCTCTTCCCTGATCATTGCCAGATGTGAGAGGAGGAAGTGATGTAGGAATGTTGGCTGGACTCCACAGTGGGACATACTTTCTCTCCTCCTCCTCTCTTGCTCTCTCTTTCTCCTTCAGATGAGCCACAAAACCAGGTCAAACTCAGCGAGAATAACTTTCTCTTGACTGTTTTGCGGCATGGCATAACAACACACAGTAGGCAATAAGAATTTCAAATCTGCAAAGAAAGGGTAACCACAAATATTCATATATTTATTTTACTGAAAAGTTAACCCATGTTGATGTATTTAATAACAAAATGGGGTCTTTGCAAATTACATTTTATTTTAAAATAAATTGGAATAAAATCTAGATCCAATTGTTTCAAGTTGTCAATGATACAATTCTGTTGTAGTAACAAACTGTGGTTTAGAGCAGATTTTGAAAGAATAAGTGTGATAAATATAAATACACTGATTAAAAAGTGAATACAAAAGTTATGTTCATGACATTAAGATTGAAGCCATATTTACTGGATTTGTATTTTAAAATTGTGATTGATCAAAACAGGGAAAGAAAGTGTGTTTTTTTGCCATATCTCTCAACCCCAAGTTATATGCATACTGTATGACAACATATTGAAAAAAGATCATCATCAGAGGGGGAATTAAAGACTATTCCACTAATCTGCCACTCACTTGACCCCAATGCACCAGCTCAATAATCCTTTGGTGGCATTTTAACCTTTCTGCACATTTCTAAATTGTGCATCTGATATCAAAAGTATAGACAATGCAGTGACAATAAATACTGTGTTGTTTAGAGCCTCCACTGAAACCAAAGCCTCAGGAGGGGAGCTGCCTAAATAACCACTCTAATGAAAAAGTGGGAGTGAGGCATGTGTGTGATACAAGGCATAGAAGCCTGTGTAGTACCAGTAAAACCCTCACATAGTACACATGAAAGGCAGGGCACAGCTGGAGGTAAGCAGAAGGACAGGGTCTGAGATAAATACTAAAATATGTGTCCGTGAGTACAAAAATGCAGGGAGCAGATGAAAAGTCACTTGGCAAAATGTCCTTGTAAAATATAACAAGGCTTTCTTTGTCTCCCATAGCATCCCATACTTCCTTGTACCCCCTTAAGGCCCAACTCATGTCACATGTTTGGGAAGTAATCCAAGCTCAAGTTACTGTATTGTTTTGTCCAGTCCAGCAATATAGATACTTTGGTCAGTATGTCAGACTTTTTTACAGGATCAGTGCACATGTTTTTATATCTTTAATTTGCAAATGTTTCACAGTCTCATGTTACGATTCGCTATCATTTTATAATTGATGTAAGTGTTTAAGAGTGTATTCTGCTAGTATTCTGCTGTGTTATGCTGTCCTTTTCCAGGCTGTCATCACAAAAATTTTAAATGTGAAATTGTAAATAATCATAATAATAATATAATTGTGTATTGTGGATTACAGCATTATGTTCAAACTAAAAAAATGAAAAAAAAAAAAAAAAAAAAAGACAGATGATTTAAAATGTAAACTTCAAAACAAAGGCTAAACGCAAATAAAAAATGGGTTATCATAATAAATAAAACAATCTGTAACTTCATCTGACCAGATGAGTACCACGGGACGGTAAAGATGCTGCTGAATCCTTTCATACTGTAAAATACTGCATCTTTTATTAAAATGTGTGAGTGATTAGTTTGCAAACTGACAAGAACAACATCGGAGCAGAGCTGGAGCGTTTCTATTACACTCTTTCAGCACTGGAGCTAATAAAGATGAATGGCGACCTCATGGTTTTGGCAGAAATTCCCTAATCCTTGACCTAGACCTAGACTGTCTCTGCAGTCTGCACACAAACACCCACATACTGAGAACTATAGGAAAGTATTGATGCAGATGAGATTATTCTAAAATGGCTGAAATGTTTTGAAAATACCAGACATAAGAAAAAAAAAATATTTCTATAAGTTTAGCTTAAAGGTCCTATATTACACAAAATGCACTCTTATGAGTTTTAAGCCATGTTATACTGCTGTTACCTCCTCAAAAACATACCTGTAGTTGTGTTTTGTTCCATTCACACATGTCTGACTAACCCTTTAGTCTGTCTACATCTCCTAAGCTCAAAATGCTCTGTTCCATCTTGTGATGTCATGAAGCGATAGATATTTTTGATGAGGAAACAACATTAAAACACAGATCATAAAATAGCATAATATGGGCCCTTTAATACCAAACATGCAAGGACTGTAGTCTGAAAACGACATGCTCTCTGACGGCATCATGACATTCGATAATTCGGTTTACAAACTATTGCTGATCTTGCTTCCCCTTCTGTTCCTCACACAACAGTCCCCTCAATTTGAATTCAAATCTCATCCCTCCTCTCTATGTAGGCCAACTGCACACAGCCGGGACCACACAGGAAGTGACATCACTAGCTCGGGTGCCTGTTAATTCACTGTCCACGGTTTCCACATAGCATCTGGATGGAATGTGTCCCGGGATGATGCAACAGCTGGGTAACGCACCATCATTCCCATCCCACACATCAGCGAGGCAGTCACCAACACCATCACACTCTCTCAAACAGCTGCTATAGACTTGGGTGGGGTTTTGTGCAAATTTATGAGATATGAATCTGAAAGAAGAACATAAACACAGACTAAGTAGTCAGTAGTCATACTTGGAACCACATGGTTTTATAATGAGAGCCAAACTTAGTCAGGGTGTGGTTTCTCCTTGGTTTGATATGGTGCTCAGTGAAATTTTCTTCCTATAAATGGTAAATAAGATTATATTGACTCCATTGGTACTGTATTGACAATACCAATAACATAGCATTGACAATTACAACCTCCTATGCACTCTCATAATTAATACTTGATGCAAAAGCTGGACTGGAAACATGAATATTAAACTAAAACAAAGCACTTAAGCACTAATTAATACACTGAAGCACTCAAACAGGGCAAACGGTTAACAAAGCATTGACAAGAACTCAAATAGGATATTTTGCATAACTGTGCTAAAGGCATTTATTATTAATCTTTGGCCAAGTGTTACAGATGCAAATTCACTAACCATAAACCATATTTTACAGTATTTAGTAAAGGATTTAAACTTTACATCTAATCCATTGCCCATTCCAACAATATAGAATAATAATAAAGAAAGTTATCAAAACCACTGAATCCTGCACTTCAGTCCTGTACTTCAAGTCTGGTCACACTTCAGCGCTTTTTTTTTGTTTGTTTTTCATTTCCTGTAAATCCCCTGGCACTGTATTGCATTATTTTCTAACTGCTGTTAACATTATGTTTTCTCTGTATTTTTTTTTTTAACATTTCTTCAATAAAAAAGCAAAATAATAACTTTTTTGCTATATTTTGGACTGTCATTGCTTCAGATCCAGACAAAGAGCAAATTCATACAGTCTTAACCCATCAACCCATAAATCCAACAAAAACCTTTCTGTTATTCTGTATAGAAAGCAACAAAAACATTGTAGAATCAACCAGTTTCTAAAAGACAGCATAGTATCAAAGGTAGTTTTGTAACCTTTTCCTTTATTAATGCTAAGGTCTACTGGAGCCTCCAGAATTAAGTCAATAAGCTATAAAGAAACAAGGACAAACAGTTCTTGTAAACCCAGAGGGGCGATGAGAGCGGGGCTGCCTTGAGAGCCTGAGGAGGTGAAACCAGGGATTCACATGAGGCACTTTGGGGCTGAATATTTGAGTTGGACAAAGGCTGTTCCCCAAAGGTTACATTTACAATATATTATCACAGACACATCAGCCCCTCTCTCTCAACAGAAGCAGATGGGGGTATCTCTCCATGTTTACTTTCAATATCATCATCATTACTTATTTGTTTTTCACTTCAAATAAAGGGTTCTGTGCCAAATTACAATGCCATTCAGCTAGGAAAATGCACGCCTTTGTAAATCTTATTTTCTTTACCTGTTCCAAGCTAGGTGGAACTGCCACAAACATAATGTAGCCTAAATATCCCTTTGAACATAATACATTTGTATAACAATAGGATACTAACTCTATTTAAGCAGGCTATTTTTAAACCAATGTTAAGATGAAGGAAGACACTTCTCCTCTCTTTCTTTTACAATTTGAATAAATTAGTAAAAATGAGTATGGCCTATGTGTGGCAACAACATAATATTGGAATACAACACTGGGGAAGGTTTTAGGATAATACAGTGATTACTTCATATTTTATGGGTGTAACAATACCTGTTTTCTATTAGAGCTCAGATTGAAAGCAAGCAGGCAGCTATAGAGGCATTCACAATAGTACTACACACCCTTGGTTCCTGGTAGCAGCATGAGGTATAATAAATCACTGTGAAGTCTGTCTAACTCAGCAAAAAATAAGTGTGCTGGTACCACAGTGAGTTGGGATGTCACCTTGTACATATAACAAGATCCTGCAGCGAAAAGCCCATATGGTATCAGCATGAGCATTTAAAAGGCCTATATTATGCTATTTTCTGATGCAGACCCTGCATATTTAGGCTGTGTTCTTGTTGTGATGTCATGTGGTAATACAGGAAGTGCTCCACTGTGTTTTTAAACTCCATACACCTTCACTAAAATCATTTGGATAATTTCAGCCCTAAACTTGGCCAATCTCTACTGAGCAAAAGATAAAAGGTAGATGCTAACTTGAAAACTACTGCTTCATGACACCACAAGGTGGAAAAGAGCTTTTTGAGCTTTGGAGGGTTACTCAAACATGTGTGAATGAAACAAAACACAACTCCAGGTATGTTTTTGATGAGGTAACAATATTATAACATAGCTTAAAGATCACAAGAGTCAATTTTGTGGAATATAGGACCTTTAATAGGAGGGACAAACAAAGCAGCACCTTCATTTACCCAGCATGGTCCTCCCTGCTCCACTATTGTTACTAAACACAAGCCTAGCCTTAAGACATACATCCTCTCACCCACCCCCATCTCTCTCTTCTCTGTACCCCAGTGTTCAACTGACCCACAGACCTACATATGGGAATCAAACATTCACTGCCAGAAGGAAGGGCCAGTAAAAGGTAAAAAAAAAAAGGCTGTCTTCCCTTTGGCACAGTTTAAGAATGTGTGGCTTTGTTCATTGGAGCACGTGGGGAATACCAGCTCTGACTGATGCTCAGTTACTGAAGGAAACAATAAAAAACAACTGAACTTAAATGAATAGCATTTTCTACAGATACTTTAACAACACAAGTGACTGCACTCTTAAGAGTATTGGAAGACTCCTGTAATTAAAGCTGTAAAATAAATGAGATTGTCTAATATTAGTTTTTTCATGGCCGATGCCAATACCAGTTGTTTAGAATCTAGAGAAACCAATGGCCAATAAGTTCTGCCGATATTTAGATTTTTTTCCCCCTCAAATTATGTAATTTATATTCACTACAAATTCACCCACAGCCGTTTTTACCATAACCCTAAGAGAGCTGTGTAATCACATTTTATGCAATAATTTCTTTCTCTTCGCGTTTAAGTGTTAATCTAAAGCTTTGTGTGTATTGTTTAGACAGCAGATCAACCAAAACAAAGTATAGGCCTGTGCTAGAGATTTAAGACTGATAGCCAATACACTAAAAAGTTCAAATATCTGCCCAATATATCGGTCTATCTCTAATAAAAATGTAAAAGAAAGAAAAAGCCTGTTCTATTACTGGTGATTATACAGTTAGTCACAACATGCATTTAGCGGCATTAAACATTTACTATATAAAAGCAAGTATTCACTCATAGCATGTACAGTTGTGCTTAGTCTTCAAAATAAGAACTGAAAAATGTAAGGTGACAAATTTGGTCACTGGTTATGATGGTCACTTCGCAGTCTCAAATCCTAAAGTGGTTCAAGGGTGTTTTTAGCCCCTACAGTGACACTCTAATGGGACACATGTGGCCCTTTAAAAAGCAGCAACCACAGCGAACAGCACTGCCACGTTTATAAGGAACCAACTTTTCTTCTGCCTTCACTGCAGCCTCCAGAGCAGCGGACAGAAAAAGTTTAGTCTGTAACTGTCTGTCAATAATCCAACATTCTGTCTCTCTGAAAAAACAAACATGGACTCAAAGATCAATATCTGTGACTGTGAAGTGACTATGTTGCACCCTAAAACAGATGAGCATAGGTTTGTCCATCTAACTAAGTATTTTTGTAGCTAGCTGTGGAAAAAGGCACACCCATGACTTTCCAAAACATAGGAGGCTGATTAAATTAAAAAACTTGCACAATGATTTTCCTTGTAATTCGCTTTTTGATACTTTCATAGCTTTTCATCTGTTCCTCTTTCTGACACTAACGGAAGCTTGTCATTTCATTCGCATAACCGTTTCAATGATTCTAATAGCACGGATTACCGAAGTGAGATACACAAATCTATTTTTAGCCAAAGATACCCTTCCAACAACATCTGAAATAAAAAACAGAGCAGGATCTCATCTCCAGTTTTTTAACTGCTTGTTTTCGGTGACATAAACACAGTCTGGCTGCTGAAGTATAATGAATTCACTTCCTAAACTTCCTACTATACACAATGGGCAAAGACCGGACTCCCAACAAAGAAAGTAGGAACAAATGCAGTAAGACTGCTATATTTGCTCTGACATATTCCAATACTAATTAAAAGTTTACATAGAATACGCACTGAGAGAAAGGCTCTGGCATAAACAGACTATTATAATAACAGAAGCAATAACTGTGGCAGTCCATCTTCTGTAAGTAATAGTTCTATTTAGTTCATCTACTCCTGTGTCCTATTATTAGGTCCTATTTTGCAAAATTGACTCTTGTGAGCTTTAAGCCATGTTATAATGCTGTTACCTCCTCAAAAACATACCTGGAGTTGTGTTTTGTTTCTAGTGAAGGTGTATGGAGTGTAAAACACAGTGGAACACTTCCTGTATTACCATATGACATCACAAGGTGAAACAGAATATTTCCAGTTTGAGAGAACAACAAAACAAAACTCCATGTATGGAGTTATAACATAGATCAGAAAATAACGTAATATGGGACCTCTGACACAGTAGTAGCTGAGGGTTAATGCTATTATTACATTGCCTTCTATGATTAAGAAGTTATGCAAACAAATATGAACTGGAACGAAAAATCAAGCTTTCCATGATGTCTGTGGAGAGTAGGCCTGCAATGCTATTGCAGTATTATGTGAATGTTACAACAATTGTGTGACACTGACACAGCTTTTAAAAAATGCACCACCAGCTGCCCACTAGAGTATACAAGCTGCAAGAAGGCAAAGGGAGAGGGAGAAAAAGGAGAAGTAACAAACCAAACTACAATCCTGAATGATGCTATCCACATTCAAAACAAAACCAAAAGATTCTGGTCCGTACAGCTGCAGGAGGAGGATAAACACTTAGCTTCATGTAGCTGTCCAAGAATAGTCCATCATGTGACCTATCATTTGTGTTATAAACCAGACAAACACTGCACCTTCACCACTGACAGTTAAAGGCTGTTACACACATGGGATCCAAATTCAATATCCAAATAGGTCACCAACTGCTCAGTGAATAGCACCCACTGTTTCCAATGCTTTTAACAGCTGTGTAACTTGTTATGTCCAATCAGGTGATCACTAGTACATTCTAATTAACCATGACAGTAGACAAAGATGGCATAAAAGGAGGTTCCATAATACATCTAATTATTAGGTTTATACACAATAGAGCAATAGACTGTCTATATAGATGACTTCCTTTAGACTTCATGGTTTGATGATGACAGTTAAAATCAAAGTGAACACACAAAGAGACTGGCTATATAGGCTACAGGCCAGCTACATCTGCCCCATGAAAACAAAGCCTCCCCACACAGATGGAGAGGAGGGGTCCAGGCTGGGACGCACAGGCTGCAACCACCAAATCACTACAAGGCTGTGAAAAATAAAATGCAATATATATTTAATCGGTTCTGGTCCTTGCCCAAGACTAAATTGCATGGGTATAGAAATGTAGCTAGGTTAGACCTAAACACAAAGCGTTCCCTGTGAGCGCCCTTCATTGATGTGCATCCTGTCTCGTCCTCCGCGCGGTGACCCATATGGATGATAGGAAAAGCAGGTCAGACGCGGATAAAAGCGGCGGTAATAGACCAGTCGTACAAGGTATTACAGTGTTATTGATGCTGTCTCTATTCACAAAGACAGAGGTGGCACAGTGGCCGTGCTGCTGCGGAGTCTGACAATAGTAACTACATGGAGCCAACATGAGCCCGGCCCCGGTGTGTTTAGCCGACAAAAACACTGACTCTGCGTCTATTATAACCTATGTACTAAATGTTCAAAGGACGACCAAATGGCTAACCTTATGCAACAGAAAGACTACATAGAATGAGAGAAGAAATGCAAATGTAGAGCAAATAGAGGGAAAACAATGTTATATATTGTAAACGACCAGGTTTTCAGCATCGAACCGGACATACGGTCTGGAGCGGGTTAGCAAAAAGGCGCACATTTCTTACCCTGTTGGTGTGCTGTAGCTGCTCCTGTGGTGAGTCCTGAGCCCAGCCCTGTGTCGGTGCAGTTCGGTGCGGCCTTCCCTCCCGTTGCTCAGCAATAAACGCTTCTCCCTCAAAACAGCGGAGCGGACGGGAGCGGACCGAGAGCCCGAGAGCGCAGCGTCAAGGGACCGGACATGCGCACTCACCAGGGGACGACTTCCGCTGCCTTTCAATATAACACTGCCTTTTGCTTGGTTTCCAAGTCTTCTTTACTTTCTGCGTGATGCAATATATCACTATGCTGGTCTTCTTGTGTCGTCTTGAGTACAAAAAGGTCTAACAAATTGACTTGCTAGAAGTTAGACATTTGAGTGCGCGTGTATCTGAGACTGATGTGAGAGTTCATACTCTGGACTTTTTTCCGGTAAGCTTCACTGAATTCCACTTTACGTCTCTTCTCCTGCAGCGCCTGCGTCTACATTTCCAGCATGCTTCCAACTTCCAACTCGACCAGGCTCTAACAGAGGGCTGGATTTCCTGAACGCACTCACGTCAAGGGTCTTGTGACCATCAAGTCTTGTATTTTAATTAGTCAGCAAACCAAAACACCGTTCATGTACACGATAATATAACAAATTATAAATAGTTAGAACGTATCCGTTATACCACCGTCATGACCATGCTAGAATAGAATAGAGATTTATAATTTTTTCCATATTGTGCCCGTACGTCTAAGTAATACTCAAAAATTAATTACAAGGGTGTTAGAAAAACGGGATCGACTCATGTAAATTTTGAACATTGTATTTCGTGTTGTTCTGTGACAAAAACACTTGACTTGCCCAGCCCACTTAAAGGGAGCGCTTGATTTTCTCTTCTGGACACGCCAGTCTTTGTGCGCGTGCGTAACCTTCACACTTACTTCAGGACATTTTACCAGAAAACACATTAACTTATATTTGTCATTCAAAGACACAAATAACCTATGATATACCAAGCAGTTTAATGTGCACACAGCTAGTTAATGCAAAGTGCAACTTTGGCATCACCTCACCCCGCCTTTTTCAGAGGAACCGTTGGATACGGAGACGCTCCCGTCCGTTAAGATTTGAAGTAGGAGCCTCTGGATCCGGGGCTGGACGATCATGGACCAGCGGGATGTTCAAACTTTCAATCGAAATACGTCCAAAATATGTGCAGGATCCGCAGTGGACATGGAAATAAAGAGGCAACGGATACGACAGAGCGCTTTATTCATGCAGGGCGAGGTAGGAAATGTGCTTTTTGAGTTTAATCTAGCTTTGGGTGACGCATTTCCCTAATTCTCCTGATTCGATGATTGACAGGTAAAACAGCTAAACGGGTATCTGGGAAAAAAAAAAAAAAAAAAAATGAAATTATGAAAACTAATCATATTTTTGTCAGCCGTCCTCCTTAAACTATTCTACATGGACGTAGGGACAGGCCAGTGAATTAAAAGGTGCACTGTGGAACTTTTCTGATGGAGGATAAGTCACCTACTTGTCTCTGTAGGGATGTTTTTGCTTTGCCTGGAATGTTCTACAGTATGGCATTAAACCTACCTATCTATCTCCATGGAAACAGGCGGAGAACTCCAGGTTGCAGATACTCAGAGTAAAATCCATAGCCGAATAAATACAAAATATGTTTAGTGCCTTATGTTGGAATATTCTAGGCAAAGTAATATCTCCATGGAGACCAGCAGACACCAGACCTCCACCAGAAAAGTTACACTATGCACTGTTAAATAATGCTTTGGTGAAACAGAAACTGGTTGTGTTAAGCTCATATCTTGATGAAATGTAACTCGACTCACTCTTCCACTCACAACATAATCGTTTATGGATACAACTGCACTAATGATTTGTTATCTATGTTTTACAGAAATTTCCTCTCTTCTAAAACTGTGAAATTATGCCTTTAAAAAATGTATTTAGGCCAAAAACCTGAAAAGCTTTCCAGGTCTCCAGAATGACGAGCTCAAATTGGGGAGGGTGTGAATCAGTTGCACATACAGTTGTTAAAGATTGTGATTGTTGTGTTCTGTAGAGACTAAATTGTGTGTGTTCATTAGAAATAAGACATATTTTCTAGCTGAACTCTAGATGCTGTTAGTTTGGCTCAACTCACTTTAATACCATTATGTCTAACAAAGTGCTTCACAAACAAAAGTTGCTCCTCTGTAAATACTAATCGTGTTGTCTCACACAACATTGTTGAAATTGTACTGCATATTATTTTAATGTTAATTCAATTAAACTTTTAATTCATCGAACTAATTGGGCAAATTTACTGAGAAGTCTGAAAATTGTAACAAATAAAAGAAAAGAGATTTTACCGTTGTATCATTCATCAGTCTTCATTCATTCTAACAGATATATAGACAACATTATCAGCTATTACGATGTAGTCTTTTCTCATTGTCGTTTAGTTGTTAATGTTTGAGTCTTTCATGCTCTCTGAAGGACGGCAACATTCAGAAGAAGCTGGACTTTGAGATGAGAATGCGTGAAGGGGCCTATAAGCTTCTGCTTGCCTGCACCAAGAGGGAGCAGGTTCTGAGCGCCTCAAAGAACCTGCACACCTCCAACACCAGAGTGAAGGCCTACCTGAGCGAGGTGCACAGACACGGTGCTATGGACGTGATGGCCAGGTATACGAACTACTCTGCTCATTCGTTATTATGAGAGTAGGAGAGAAGGAAGCTATTGTAACTCAGTCATGTTTCAGACTTACAGAGGCACATGCAGATGAGCGGAAGCCTTGCCATGGCACAGTTGCACTGTCTGGTATGTGTCATTTTTTAATGTATATTTTTATGTATATTTTTCAGTTCAGTTTATTTTTGTAAAGCCAAAAATCACAACAGCAGTTGTAAAAAAACTATTGCTTTAAACCCTCAGAAAGTTTGAAAATCAAAACATGAAACTGTCACTGGTCAATAACAGCCTAAAGCAGATTAACCAATATTCACAGGAAACAAGCAGATGTGTGTAATAATATATATATTTTTATTTTTTATATTTTTGTTGTTTCCAGGCCTTCGGATTCCTTTGCTGTGGCGAGATTCTGATCACTTTAACAACAGAGGAAGTATGTATTAATTATCATGTTATATTTATCATACTCGGTTCATATAATAGTATTTTCTTATTGTCCCTCTTCATGTCTGAATTCACCACAATGACACCACTCCTGTCAGGTTCTCGGCGGGTGGCACTCTTTTGCCTCATGCAGATTGGCTCTGAGGTGTTTGACACAGAAATGGTGGTGGTGGACAGAGCAATCACTGACGTATGTTTTGAGGGAGTCACTATTTTGTAAGTGGCCCAATAGGGAACTATACCAAAACACATGTCACCAAGACAAAACTAAAAAAAATCTTTACTGTCTAAAGCAAAGAGGCACTTCCCGAGTTTGAACTGAAGGTGGAGCTGTGGAGCTGCGTACTGGAGGAAGAGCTCACTTTAGTGAATACTCCAAAGAAACTGGCCAAGAGGTTCCGCAGTTCCTTTGGAAAATCGACTGGGAAGAAGCTCTGTCCTCTGCTGGACACTCCTGACCCCGAGACCTTCCTGCAGTACAACCCTGTGCCTTCGTAAGTGAATATACATTTGTATCAATAATGAACAACCCGTAACTCGCATCACTTATGAACAAAACATTTTTTACTATCTAAATCTTAAATGATCTAAACCCATTTAAATGTAATTAAATAATATTTTTTTCATAAAATCAGTTGAATAATAAAAGTAATGAAAAATGGTATTTTCTCGTTTAACTGTGCTTTATACAGTTAATGGCATTAACATGCAATGCAATGTACATTAGTGTTCATTTGGTATTTATTTGTGAAGCTGCCTCTCCACTCATTACTGTCTCTGGCTTTGTCATTAGTGGATCTAAATACAACCTTTTGGCGTATACAACTCTGCGTCTTCCTCAGGCTGAAGGAAGTTTCCAGTCTCATTCACTCATTGTTGTACAAAATGGTAAGACTACAACTGCAACTGTGATTATGTAAGATTATGATAACAATCACACTTTCAAAGCAACACTTGATCCTAAATAAAAATAATATAATTGTGTCCTCACAGCTGAATGGTCGTCCTGGCTCCCGCTCTATGGAAACCTCTGCTGCCGCCTGGTGGCTCAGCCTGTGTGCATGACACAGAGCATGATGACTGGATACCTTTGTCAAAAGGTTGCTCAGATTATACCAAAGCTTTTCTGTTTAAAATTATAAAATTGACTTAAATCTGTTTGTTTTTCTTTTTTCAGTTAAATGTTGAGGGCATGAACCGATCTCGTAATCTTTACTGTGAACTGAGCGCTGGCATATTGTCTTGTTACTTCTCCCCTGAGGAGATTCAAGCCAAAGTGGACCCCACTCTAAAACTACCTATCAATCAGGTGAATGTAATTTTAAAACGTAAACAAACAAATGTTTAGTATTTAGTGTAGTATGTAGTAAGTTGAATTGTTTTTGTGTTGTCCAGGACACTCGTATTCGTGTAATGGAAACAGGTTCAATGGGCCAGAGGCTCAGGACTCTGTCCATCCACAGCCCCACAGCAGACAGCAGTGACGCTGTGAACTTCAGCACAGAGTCCAGAGAGGAGCTGGAGCAGTGGGCCGATGCCCTGCACCAGCATCTGTATGACCAGAGTGAGTCTGTGGAAGCAGGGCGCATTTACAAAGGAGCACAACAAGCATCATGTGTTTTTGTTTCAGGTCAATGGCTGCATTGTTGTGACCACTTAATGAAGATCGAGCTCCTGTCACCACGGAAACCGTCACTCTTCCTCACCAAAGAGGCTGATTCAGTTTATAATGACCTGAGTGAGTACAGACTTGTGTTGTTTTAGTCTGTTCATCTAAATGCAACATAACCATGATCTGTTTGACAGGTATCAATTCACCGGGCAAATTTGAGAGCATCACGGACATTATTCACAACAAGATTGAGCAGACAGATGGACGTTTTCTGATCGGTCCTGAGGAGAGAAGGGAAATACCCAACTGGTCTTCTCTGTTTGACGGCTCCCAGTCAGTGCTAGTACAGAAGAGTGTCTTTTCTCAGAGCAAAACATCCACTCCTTTCTCAAGTCCACTCCAGAATAAAACCATTACGCCCGGTAGCGTCAAAAAGCGCCGTGCCCCACCTCCTCCCACTGACCAGGAGCCGTATACCCCTCCCAGTCGACCTGCTAGACCCCCTCTCCCTGCTCATCCCCCCTTTCCTCTCCACGAGAAAGAAAATGCCTCTCGGCCCACTCCACGCTCCAAAACCGGCCGGCCCTCTTTGGACGCCAAATTTTCCTCGATCATCCAGCAGCTCCAGCGAAATAACGCCAGTGGAGCACCAGCACTCACCCGGAAGAACGCTCCTCTCGGGGTGCTCGATATCCTGCTGCCGAGCCAGGAGATTGAAAAGCACCCAAACCCTGAGGCCAGCGAACCTTGCTTTGTCCAGCCTGCATATAGCACTGCGCCTGTCCCTGCTCCAAGGAGTAAATTAAGAAAGTCCTTCAGAGAGAGGATTAGTCTTAAACCCCTGTGATCTTTTGGTCTTAACAGTTTGAATTACTTACATAACCACTAATATGTTAGACACGCTAACAGCTGGCCTAAGTGCAACACCTTGGGCATAATATGAATTCTTTGTTTTCTATAAAAGAATAGGTCTATTATGTAAGCATATCTTTAAGCACGGCTTCAGGTAAGTCTTACAAGACTCCCTAAGACACTTCACTAGCACCAAACTGCATGGATGATTTTGAATGCCATTTGTCTGTTGGCCTGAGCTCCGCCTCCATCAATCCTACTAAAATTTAGAGGCTTATTTCTCTGCCACTGGTACAGCGGCTGGATGAAAGAAACTTTGCAGAAAGCCCCGATTGGTATTGATCCGTATGCTGACTGCAAAGCACTGACGACTCACTACTTTATTTTGGACTATTGACTTGTTCTACTTACTGTGAAGACTTTACGGCCACTAGCACATTTTTAAAAGGGAGAGGATTTAAAGGACAATTTAAAGCAGCAGTCATTCCCATAGTCTTTTATAATGGAGTGACTTTTGCTTCAGTTAGTACAGTGTGTGCCCGTCCTAATTGAAAACAAACAAAATGTGTGCGCACAAATATGTAGAGCTTATTTAAAAACACCAGTGTCTGCTTTACCTTTGGCCTGGGCAGTAATAAAATAATAGTCTGATCCTGCAGTTGTCATATGATTCTGTACATATCTGTTCATTGCAGCTCTATGCTCAAACACACACTTTTCCCCACGCACTTTTTCTGTTGGTCATCCCCCATCTAGCTAGGTGATTGACAGGTGGATTTAACCTGTCACAGGGAAATGTGAATTCTCAGAAGCAGCAGATAGCTTCACTTGCGTCTTAATGGCACATAAATGATGTTAATTGCATGTAGTGTGATAAAATCTTAACTGTAATCTTTGGCATTTTGCCCACTATACTATTATGTATCTAGTACCAATATTTTAAACAAGATGGGATATACTATTGTCTCATCCTCAGAGTTTAATCTGAAGGGGTCACGAGGTTTGTGGATTTAAAGCAAGTCTTGAGAGAATCTACAATGCTTTACTAAAAAGAGTATGCTGCTCATATGGTTTGCCTCTATAAAGGTCGTTTGATGTTGATATATTTCACAAGCCACTTTGATGACAAGCTGCACACTTAAAGGTGCATTGTGTAACTTTTCTGGTGGAGGGGCCGTCAAATGCTTTTCTCCTTGGAAATGTTATTGTTTTGTCTGGAACATTTCACAGTATGGTATGAGCTTTCTATCTTCATAGAGACCAAGTTACTGATCAGATCTGTGGAGAGGCAACCTTGCTCACAATTAGAATGCCTGTTTTTCTAGGTATTCTTGAGCTATAAAACCACCAGTAATTGAATAATGTCTAATGTCATACTCTGGAACATTCCAGGCAGAGCAGTGACATCTCCATAGAAACAAGAAGGTGATGGACCCTCCAAGTTACATAATGCACCGTTAACATCTGCAGACGCACACATTTGTACTTGAGATTAACCTGGACAGTAAATATATCTTGTCTAAATTTTGGGGTTATGTAGATACAGTTTACTCTTATAAAGGACTGAATTGTGAATGATGTTAGTGTAAAATACAAATCTAAACCCTTTGTTGACTTGATTCTAATGAAAAAGCATTAGTCATTTCACTTGTAGCCTTACTTGTAATGACCTTGTGTAGAATATTTCTTAAGGCTGTGTGATTTAGTGCATTTTAATAGATACTTTATGTCTAATGTGCAATTTATAATTTTTTGTTATCCCATTTTTTTATTACTGCTACATATGCAATAAAACTGCAGAGATGCTACCCTGGTGCGCATGCTGTTTTTTTTGCTGAGCTCAAATGTTATCTGCATATTTTTCATAGCAAAGGTTTACCAGGGGGTGGCCATGAAGTCTAAAGCAATGGGTTTATTGCAATCCAAGTTTCTTTCCATAGAGATCCATGCTCTGGCCCATTTCTCTGTTGCAGCAAATACTGGAGAGGCTCCTCTGGCTTTGTGCCCAGAAGTAGCCTGTTGTGAAGATTAAAGCCAATGGAATCTCGTAGCCAAATAATGGCATTACAATAATAAAACTCTATTACAGTGTATTTAGCTCCAGTGATACAATAATGTACAAGAGCAATTTACCTAGCTTGGACAGTGACTAGTATTACACTGGTAAAGAATGCAAGAGGAGTTGTGTAGATAGTAAAATATTTTAATTAAATATACAGGAAGTCATATCATACAAAATGTCTTTATTTTTTGTCTTGCTTGCCAGCTGGATGATTGGTAAAATGTATCAAAAACTCTTAAGGATGCACATTGATGAAAACAAAAATAAAACAACTAAAGAATATCCTAGTTCTTAAATTGTAGTGTTAAAATCTAACATGTTTATGGTGACCTTGAACCAGAGCAAACAAGGACACAGCTAGATTGTGTAACCGACTTTTATATCGCTTATATACTATTTACAGATTATAACTGTTTATATGATAACAGCCACACAGTTTATCTACACAGCTATTTACATCAAAATAAGACAAGAGAAGGATTGCCATTTGATCCCGTATGAGCGACAACTGTACAGGGGTTTTGCCCACAATCCTGTCAGTTTCACTTACACGCAGCAATGTACAGTACTTGGTAAGAAATTAATGTTTTGTTTTTTTTTTAAGTTCAGTAAAACTATCGCACATATGCACATGTCCACCGTGTATTTCCACTAACTGCAGTTCTAGTGGTCATAAAAGCCAGAGCAAGTGTTCCCTTCTACCTGGGGCTGAAGCGTTTAATTTATAGTACCTTTTCTTCAGCGATAAAACGTATGTACTGCATTTAAGATGAGGAGTTGGAAAAACTAACCTTTGTTAAAGCGCTAACTTTATAACTTATACATTTTTCTTACAGTTAAGCATTTAATTCAAAGCAACCTATTAATGGAAATATTTAAATAATATGTAATAAAGTCTGGTGCCTATAGTGTGTTAAGGGCTCTGCATTATATTCAAAGTGACAATAATAATTATAGGCCAATCCTGCTAGAGAATAAAACCACCAACCTGTAATGCTAATTCTAATCCAAGACTGCAAAAGGCACAGATACTGTATTTGCAAAGCAATGATATCTTAAATGACAACATTCCTATACAGTCACATAAAGAGTCTGTTTTCAACAGAAAGAGCTTTTCAAGTTTAGGAATAAAAAGATGAAATGCTGATGTTTTAAGAGCACTCAACAGCTAAAGGCTGCGTCATCACGCTGGTCCTATGGACTAAACACTGTTACAATCTACAATCACATAAGGGCCTTTTCTGTGGATCTAAAATCAAAAATGTTTTTCTTTTTTCTTTTCGGACAGTAAAACATTGTAGAATTATTGACAAGTACTTGTGTTCTATGTATTTAAAATACATAACTAATATTAAACCTGCAGTGAGTTATAGAGTGTACAGTACGTCTGCCAACACAGCACCTCAGAAAGCAACAATGAGACGAGGTCATGAGACGCAGCAGCGTACAGAGCTCTGCAGTGTGGACAGTCAGAGAGAAATGTAAACATGCACAACACCACTGGCTTCAGTGTAATAATGCACTCTTTATGGTGGTGATCGTGAACGCAGCTTTGTTAGATCAAACACTTCATATACATCACTTTAGTGTTTCCAAGCAACAAAGTTTAGCCCTCAGATGCAGTAAACAATGGCTTTACTGTTGCTTTTCACTTTTTTAAAACATTGTCCAAAGCAACAGACCTGACTCACAATGACTGAGAGCGGAAATGTGGGCACATACACATACAAGAGCATTGTGCAAATAAGAATACAACACAAAGATACAGTAAGTGGTGATAAAAATACAGAGCAGTGCAAAGTATAGAACTAATTGTAAAATACACAGGACTTTTCAGTCTGCCTGATCAATGGGTTCATGGGTTGGTAATGTCAGTGTTTGAGCATGATGTGATTCACAGTCTGGTGCTGGGGTGTACTGAGGACAGCTGAGGGGGCGGGAGGGTGGACAGGGGGTAGAGGTGGTGCAGCAGGTCCCCATACAGGGCGGCTCCGCCCGGGTGCCTGTAAAAGGCATGTGCGCTGGGGCTGGCTGCCAGCAGCTGCCTGTGTAACATCATGGAGTGAAAGGCTAAAGGCGGAACCAGGGGTGACACTGCTGATTGGCTCTTGAGGTATTGTAGGCCCGGGTGCTGCTGGAGGCCGTCCTGTGCAGTAGCAGACACCAGGCTGCCGGGGGCGTACAGGCCAGAGTACAGTGCGGCGTGAGGATGGGGGTATGTGGTGGTGGGGTGCCCTTCTGGGATGTGATTGTTGAGGTGAACTGCATGCGCTGGCTCAGCTGCTTTGAGCTCCTCCGGGTCACTGCGACGCGATGCTGCAGTGGGGTGGATGGGGGTCACCACCCGCACCTTCCTCTGGGGGGCGTCCTCACTCTCAGCTTCTGCTACACTCCTCTTACTGGGTCTGTTGGGACTAGATTCAGATGAGGTCTTGGGACTGGGGAATGACTGCTGTGTTTCTGAAGTCTGTTTAGAAGGAGAGACAGTCATGGGAGTCACTTTACACGCCTTAGGGTGGGACTCCAAACTCTGATGCATGATGGGATACGACAAACCGCAGAACGAGGACTTGGAGACTGACGACAGCCTCTGTTTGGATATGCTGAAGTCTCTGGGCTCATCCTCAGCCTCTCTGCTGTCCTGACTCCTGTCGCTGTAGTGGCTTCTATAGGCTAGTCCTTCAGGTTCAATGCAGACGAAGCCCTGAGTGCCCTCGCGCTCCCGCCCATACTGCTCCCTCCTGCCCTCTCCATTGGTGAAACCTGAGACCCGGTCCTGGCTCAGGCAGGTCTCTGTTTGTCGGTACAGACTGTTGAGGTGAGGTGATGAGTAACAGTCGCGTGTGTAACCTCTGGACTGACCCACTGCACTCTGCTGCACTAACTTGTCCTGGTCACTTGCGTCCGGGGGCAAATACGGTTGCCACGGCGCATTTACTTGGGACTGAATGTGGCGTGCACTGCGGCTAAGGACCTCAGAGAGCTCTCCTCTGTCGGCCTGACTGCTGCTGCTGTGCTGTGTCTTAGTGCTCTGAGCATGCTGAATGACAGAGGGCCTGAATATGGGCACCTCAGACAGACTGTCTGAGCTCTGCCTCTGTCCAGAGTCCTCTTTTCTCTTTTCTGTGTCCCTGTCTGAGACGGAGAGCGATGAGTAGGCGGAGGGAAGTGGGGCTAATGAAGGCTGAAGAGAAAACGCAAATGTGTTTGACTCACACACCTGTGACAGGAGTTTCTTTTTGGCCAGTGGAGACATAACCCCTTGACTGGCTTTGTAGGCTGCAGACTCCTTCTTTATGACAGTATAGTCGTCCTCTGAGCTGCTGTCTGCAGACTGCCGCTCTAGCTGCTTACACATTGGCAGCACTTTGCCCACTCTCCCTCCATGACCCTCTACAGTGTCCTTTACTCTCGAAGTGGTCTCAGGAAGGGCGATGTGTGCCACTGGTTTGTGGTGGTCCCAGCGGTGAGGCAGGTAGGGGTTTTTGTGGATAAAATGCCCTTCAGTGGGCTGTTCACAGGTGAGTTTGACTTGCAGGGCATCACTGATTTGTCTCCACTCGGGCGGAGGACAGGGCAATGTGAGGAGGCCTCGCCCTGATACATGGCTCCTATAGTCAGGCTCTTTGAGGCACAACAGAGACCCCTGCTCAGGTGACAGGGTCTCCTCCTTCAGCGTGAGGTGCAGTTCTTCCTCTTCTATTACAATGGGTTCATCTGGATTTACCAAAGACGGATTGTGTATCTCCTCTTTAGTGCTTAAATCCTGCAGACAAAACATACCAATCAGTATCATGATGGTAAAATGGTCTTAGTATTAAAGCATTAATTAGTGTATATATTTTTAGTGTAACATAATATGTCTGCTTTAAAAAGAGGAAAACCTGTGCCACTGACCTGTGATTGCTCCTGGCCTATAGTGGCATCTCCTCTCTCCTTTTTACTGGCCTGTTTGAGATTGTTGGGGGTTTTGGGTTTCTTGGTCCCCAGTCCTTTGAGTTTGGCTCCTGGTGTTTTCTCTGGGCCGCTCTCCTGCTTCCTGGGTTTAGTCAGGGGGAGGGGCTTGTCCTGCTCGCCTTTAATGTGCCTCTCATATGGAAGGAGGAGTCTGCATCAAAGAACACATCCAAAATGAGTGTGTGCAAATCATAAGGTTATGCCATTACAGAACCAAAGAAGTATTTTCAACTGCCTACTACTAATGCATAGTTTATACAAAGACAGTTCATATTTCCACTTTTTAGGAGTTTACAGCACTGCCTATTTGACTTAGTGAAAGAACAAAATGTACACAAGTGTTCAGCAAACTGAGGAGGGAAATGATGCAGTCATGGCCACAGGCACACACTATATCAAATGCTGTATTTTAAACACCTGGCAAGCATTAACAAACCTATTGTAATTAAAGTGTGCAAGGGAAAGTCCACACTGGGGCCTCAGTTTGTGTGTATGGGAATAAAAGCACAGAGGAGACAGAGAGGGTTCATGTGAAAACACACTTATCTCCTACTGGAAACATCACATTTTTGTTGGAGAATAACCTTGAAAGAAAGAGTGTGATTTTGTCTGTTGTCTGTAACCTTAATGCCAGAAAAAGCAACCAATAAAATGGGTTTGATCTGCAATAAAACTAAATGTATTCATGTGTATTCGATTATACCCACAGTAATATGCACTGATTTTGTCCAGAAGGAATAATAGTTAGTTTTAATTAAATCCACTATAAAAGACATGGAACACTGTGTAAAAAGTAACAGTAAAGTTTTTCTGACTCATGTTACTTCCTCTAAACTGGTCCCAAGTCAGTCTGTGTATCTAATGCCATAACTAATGGGAACACTTGGATCTGACTAATGTAACAATACCCATGTGTAAAATAATGACATGAAGAAAGCAGCGGGGGAAAGTTTGAGACTTATTACACAGAAAACTAAATGGAAATTGGCACCAGAGCAGACTCCAGACACCGAACACAAGTGAGAAACTTCAATAAGCCCCTCTGAAAATGTCTGTCACTTTTGTACATTGCATGGGTCAGACAGAGACACAACTCCCTCAGTCTGAAGACAAAATAAGACTTTCTCATGTAATGACAAGAGACCGCTGCACCGCTCCTTTTAAGGGACACAGCGCTAAAACAAACAATGAATCAAGCCTGGTTGGTTTCTCCCCCTCTTCAAACGGACAGGGGAAAACCTCGGAGAGTTCACGGGGCTCAGAGGGATTTTTGTTATTTTTGCTCTGAACAAAAGTGCTGCCAGGGAGAGAGCAGTGAAACTACATTTTATACAGCTGCTCTGGCACAGGGCCCCAGGCCAAGAAAGGAAATGTACTATTAAATGTAACTTATTGGAAAGAAGACGAGTAAATGGGTTATGAAAGACAGGAATGCAGAAAAATGGAGCTGTGAGTGTTAATAAGAAATAGAGTTCTCAGGGAGGAGTCGAGCACTGGTGTCACCTGCTATGGATTTCAGTTAATTACCTACAAGTCATAAAGATACTTTAGACTTGTAATGAGCTTGTATTTAACAGCCAAAGAAACCAATGCACAAAATATGACATTTATAAAAACTGATGAAAAACAATGTACTGCTATTTGTGTATGCAGAATTTGTGCTTTCATAACCAGGATGGCACACAAAATTAACATCATGTGATCTGTGGGAAAGAGATGACTGCCCTGGTCTGGGTCAACTTATGGAATGTCAATATGGGACAGAGGAGGGAGGGGTATGTCTGTAATCTAAGAGCAGACCCGTGGAATTACTGATGCCTCTGACAGATGAGAAAATGAGAATATTAGCCAAGAACAGAAGAATGCGACACTTAAAACGCTGATATTCTGACACAACCCTTAATGCATTTTATATCTGAAAATAATAAAGTCATTTTGTCATTCTTCATTCGAATTATAAAGTGTGCGATTACAATAGAGTGGTTAGAGTAATTTCTAGTGATGCATATATAGCTCCGACAGCATCATGTAATATTAGAAATCATAATACAAGAGCACTTATATAAGTAGTAATTTCCTGTGAGGAAGGGGCAGGCCTGAGCTTGGCAGCTGCAAAATGAACAGAGAGCCAAGTGCAGTGACGCACTGGCTCCACGTGGGGGTGTGTTTTACTCTGAGATTCCAGGAAAGAATTTCATTAAGACCAGTAACTTTATGAGGTCAGTAAATACTTAACTTCCTCTCGTGCCAATTTATCACCCGCGTTTGTTTGAACAGATGGTTTTAATTTTATTATGATAGTAAATGTATAACAACATTATTTTAAATACAGCTGCAGTCTGTTTTATACAGAATGGACAATGATGACATGTATGATGTCTAACATTATTCCTTGTGAATGTGTCATGTACTATAATAGGCATCACTTTAAAGTTTCAGCAAAGAAATCCGGGAGTAAGATGTGGCACACACAAGACTTTCTCTGAAAAGGACAACATGACAAAACCCAAGTGTCTTTAGCACCAGTGCGCTCCTCATCACAGTTTTGTGTTACAGGAACAGGCACAGTGTTCAACTCCAAGAAAAGTCTAAGTCACCAAATCAGTGGAAAAGGCTATTCACTCCCATCACTGCTCAGATTAATTTGAGCTGGTGTTGTGTTAAGATCACAAGAGCCATCCATGTGTAAAAGACAGCAAAGAGAGGTGCTGGACAACCAGCCCCTGGGGTGCTCACAGATTTGGATGAGAGAAAATGAGGTAGCATTTACAAGGCTTTAAGAGGAAAATGACCCAAAATCGACTGGCACATCTATGTGTTAAAGATTAAAAAGACCAGATAGATATAAACAGACACTGCGGTCTAGTGGTGCTTTGGATTCATGGCTCAAAGCATCTTTTGTCTCAAAGCCAAACCAATTGAGGTGACCCTCATTCATGCAGTTAAAGCGAGAGGGCAGAGCGTGAATGTATGAAAACTTAAGTCCTTTGTCAAGTTTGAAAATACCAGATTTAAAATGACCTCTACAGTTCCCTGGAGGTTTGCTCTCATTAGCTACTCCTGAGGCAGCTCGCTCTAAGCATTCAGAATAGCAGGTGTGAGCCACCAGAACCAGTGTGAAGTGTGTAACATAAATGTAGACCGGTGTGTGTAACACTTTAGTCAGGCCATTCTCTAGAGTCACAGAGAGGGAACAACAGCATGTGTTCTCAATGCCATTCATTTTAGTGGCTAGACTGAACTAGTTATTAATCTGCGTAGACTTGAATAGATTCTCATTCAGTCGATGCCACATGTCACTGCTGTAATTTGTGAGTCCTCAGTGTCTCTGGGGAAACAAGATACAACTCTACACATAAAGAAACCATCGGATGATGTGATTTGTATGATTTTTATTGCTTTTATTTTGTCCCAGGGATAAAACTGCTTTGTTAGTATAAAGAACACACAGGTCCATTTTAGCTGACACTCATTTTCCTTCGGAGAGTCACACAGTTAACTATTTGACCATGCTCCGGATGCGACATGTTGAGACATTGTTTATAGTGATAAGAATGCTGACAGACAAAAGATGTTCTCAAATTGCGTACTGTTATGTTATGTTTTGAAATCAAATGCATTTACTTGTATATTACACTCTGTCACTGTCTCTGTTGCTGCATCTCTATGGGAATAAAAAGCATAACCGCCGCCCTCCCATTGTAATCCAATGATACCATCGGCTTTAGAAGAAGAGAGCAGAATAATTGAAACCAGTGTTTGAGCTACACTGTGGAGCAGATATGCTAAAATGCAATGCACCATATTTGATGTATCTGCAGTACAGCAAGGACAAAGCACAGAGATGCTGACTCGTGCAAATGGAGAGCATCTCACACAGTTCAATTAAAACTCAGTGTCTTCTGTCCAGTCCTTTTCTACTTCTACCTCATTTTACAATGAACACTGGCTCAAGGCTGCCTAATAATTATGTATTTTCATGTCTGGAGAGCAGCTCGAGTGAATATAGTGGAACATTGATGCTACAAGGAATGAATAAAGGCTGAATCAATAAAACATCTACTCAACTCAAATTGGAGTGGGCACACAGCTGCCTTTTAAAGCAACACATATCACTAGCATCAGGGCTGAATATTTCACATGTGACTACAGGACGCTATGTACACTGTGTTCAGCCAATATCTGCAAACTAAATGATTTAAGTCCAGCCTTCTTCAGTACTCTGAGCTATTGGCCCCAAACCTCAGAGTTTTTAAATACCAAATTATTCTAAATTGCTTTCTCTGTTGCTATGGAGACCCCCCTCCCGCTCCAATATCAACCCTGTTGTGCAATTACATTAGGCTGCCAAAGCATAGGGAGGTATTAAGGATCTGTAACACGCAGAAATGAACAGAGATAGTGAAATGTGATGTTTCTGTAACAAGAGATCACGTAGGAAACCAGGAAGATTAAATATGTAGGAGCTGTTAAAAGGCGCTGACCTGTATAATGAAAGAAGCAGCATGAAGTGGAGGGAGTGAGGGGCGAGGGAGGGGGAGCACACAGAAAATGGCACAGAAGCAAAAGGCAGTCTATTTCAAGGTTATTGATGCCATCTTTTTCATGACCTCATTTTTAATTCAGAGCGCCGTGCCCTGACAGCTAATCTCAGGAAACGGTTTAAATAAATATCATTAAAGCTTGCCTATAGCTGCAGTGGCGCCAGACCTTGGGTTGGACATTTATACATAGATTTTTCAATGTACTGATAAATGCAGCAAAAATAGCAACTTTGAAAATGACAATTAGTGGAGGTTATCTTCCGCTTAATTCTAGCTGTGTTAGTCCATTACTATCAGTGATTACTGCCTGTTACTGGACAGCATAAATATAGTGATTATGCCCCGGGCTCCATCTTTCACAATAACATCACCAAGGAAACCAGTTCATATGATTTTACCATTAGAGCAGTAAGAGGATAATGTATATCATTTACAAGAGAAGACAATGCAATAGAGATTCAGTCTTTTGTGTGTGTGTGTATGTGTGTGTGTGTGTGTATATATATATATATATATATATATATATATATATATATATATATACATATATATATATATATATATATATATATATATATATATATATATATATATATATATATATATATATATATAAAGCCATTTATAGACAGTAAACAGTGTTTGGTGTATTATGTTATGTGTAATGGTATGTGCAGGACTTATGTTTTAAAAATCAAAATTCACAGTCCACAGTTTAGACATGTCCATTAAGGTGCACTAAGATTTGAGGGAAGTTTGAACAGACAAACAGTAAACACTAATACAGGAATGAATTAAAGTATTAAAAATCATGTTTATAATGGTTTAAACAAATATTTAGATCTGTGCAGAGGATTATAAATTACCTAAACAATGGCAGCTAATTTTAACAATAGCAATTCCAATAAAAATTGTATATGACACCACTACCTACTACTTAGTGTTTTTGTGCTCTAAAATGTTACCAAATAGCTTTATTGATACAGCATTTCTTGTACTTTTGCCTGTTGGGTCAAATCACAAGTCATTTTTCAGAGCAAAGTGGGTTCCAATTTGCACACTGTACATTTTTGCTGTGAATTATATTTTTGTAGCACATTGACTAATGATTAAAGGGGGAAACAAAGATGCCTCTAGGGACCAAACACACACTCCAGCGCGCCCACAAACAGCCTCATTCATCATGCAGAGAGAATGCTCCTGTTTGCTGAGTTAATACAATGAAGCTAATTGCCCTCCGAGCAGCCCCAACACCCAAGCTCAGCTAAAATCATTTCCCTGAATGGAAACTTGCTCAGCTGATCTCTGTATCCTCTGCCCATACACACACACACACACGCACGCACACGCACCCACACAGACACACACACACACGCACACACACGTATATCTAGAGCATTAACACACACACAGGCACACACATGCAGACATACACACGCACACGCACACACACGTATATCTAGAGCGTTAACACACACACAGACAAACGCACATGCACACACACACATATATACAGAGCATTAACACACACACATTTGCACCTCTCCCTGTCAGGCTGATATTCACTGCACTGTGGATATTATTGCTTTGTATTGATTCAGCATTATTTTCTCTCAGTGGCTGGAGAGAGAAGGGCCAACGCAGCAGCAGTCACACCTCACTGCTTCGTTCTACCTGGGCTGCATTTGCTATGACCCCATTTATACCAACGGTAAACAGTGAATGATACAAGACTGGGCCATATTGACAAAAATATATGTTGGGTATAGGAATGTACAGACACCGATAATCAAATGGTATTTTTTGCAATCCATCAGAAAATACCTTTATTTGAAATGCAAGTTGAGTTCATTTTTAACAGACCATTTTGATAACTTTCCCATTATAAATGATATACTCAATCTATATTTCCATATGCTCAAAACTACCTTGAGTAAACAATATTCTACCTCTAATCTAACATCAGTAATCAATACACAAATTAATCAATCTTTATATGTATAGCAATATTCATACTACAAGAGTTAATAAAACAAATTATAAAATGTCCTATTTTTCTGAGCAAAGTGTGTTCCAGTTTTTGTTATAAAGCACACACAAGTTCCACATTCATTGGATATTATTTGTTATTGTGTCATTTCTTCGTAGTAATGTCATGGTTCATTGGTATTAGTCTTTGGTATAGGACCAGTGATAAAGCATGACTAGAACCAGACGAACAAGCTCATAAAACTATCTTTGGAGAACAGCTTCAAGCCAGGTGTTGAAAGCTGGCTCTATTATTAGAATGCCGGCTAAGAAATAAAGGACTGCATCACTCCAACTTTGAATAATAATTTTTGAGAAGCACCCACAGCACATTTAGAAATACACGCTGTCAGGTTGCATAGGAAACAATAACTCTAGTTACTGTTTACACATTCATAGCTCGACAATTTTGCAGAAAAGAGCCACGCCTTTTTCTGCCTGGTAATGACATACAATCTTTACACAGTCTGAATGTTCCACGGTAGTACTTTACAGGCAGGTGAGTGAATGCAGAGAGGGTCAGGAGCCTGCAGCGCTGACCTGCTTAGTGAGAGGCTGGTTAGCACATGTAGCAGAGATTGTATTTGGCGTTTGTTTAACCTTGGGAAAGTGTTTGTGTGTGTGCTTTACAGCGTAGCAGCTCCCGAAGGAACACATCCATATGCTTGGGTTTAGTAATAGCATGCAAGCGATTATGTGGCTACAGAATCCCACTAATTGAATACATTAAACTTTTTTTTTTTTACATTTTATCTTTTTATGGATGTAGTTTAGTGTGCAAAACTGTCAATTTACAGTTAATAACTCAAAATGTAGTTATTTTCGAGTTTTTAATTCCTGTTAAACTGGCTTGTAATGCTGCATGGGTGGGGTTTACTGCATAATTGGTTCCATAGTGGCATGTCTCTGATCAATGAATCTCGGAATAATTAGTGAATGTAGTTGCGCATTGAATTGATTTGGACCCGAGAGGAATACATTTATGTATATAATTATAACTGTATGCTATTACGGAAAGTGCCTTCCCTCATTTCAATACTTTTATATAGTGTAAGACTTCGCCTGCTCTGGATTACCATAACTCTCGTACATATTGCCACACTGTTATGCATAAAAGCGTGGAATGATAGCTGATGTGCTGTGAGGGAGTTTGCTCGCTATGGTCCAAGTAAACAGTTCCATGTATTTTATTAGGCACAACAGTGAGGCAGATTGAATAACACTGGAGGTCATATCTCACCTTTCGTAGTGCCTGCGCGTACATGTGGCTGCACTGGTGCTGCTGGGGTTTCCGCCTAATTCATCATAGACATGTTTCCACTGACGGCGAACTGTGATCTGAAAAACACAAAAGAAACATGATGACAATAAGTTGAGTTCATTACTGTGCAGGTGTATTAGAAACTTTGATTCATTTTCTCATAATAAGTTAGGGCAGTGCAATTATGCAAATATTAATCAAATCAAGATTCAATTGTTTTAAATTGTCAATGAACAGCTTGAGGCTTTTAAACCGAGAGGTCTACAGCCATTCTCCACCACTATAAGCATGTGGTTTGGAGCACAGTTCAGACTTTGGAGGAACAGATTGGACTATGTTTAGTGGTAAATGGCCCTAATTGTGTTTTAATTAGAAGAAATTGTGGTTTAATTAGAAAGGAAAAATGTGATTGATCAAAATACAAGCAAAAAAATTAATTATAATGTAATAAACCTGACTAATCTGGAATGCTGTGTACAAATAGGGTGTTTCTCAGGACAAGACAGGACAAGACATTATGCGCAGAATAACAAAATGTAGCTTGTTATGTAAAGTTCAGTTTCTCCTTATGTAATGTTCTGTAGGAATGCAACTCACGCATGATGTCATTTTGAAAGTCGTGAGGAGGGAATAACTCAATTTGTTCCACTACTGAATCTTAAACATGTAATTATCAAATATAATAGGTTGTATAAATATATGATGAAGTCAGATATTCCTCCAGACCAAAACCTTTAAAACAAAAAATGTTTTTGTTGTTGCAAATATAGAATTTAAAATGGCTGATAATGCTGATGTATGAGCTATATCCTGTTTATAGCCTGGTCTGGTTTTCTGTTTGGATTACATTAAACTAGATTGCTAAAAAAAAATGGCATGGCAATTTATTCGCATTGACCACATCAAAGTCCAGTGGAAAAGTGGACATTTATAGTGAGTACACCAATATATGATAAGAAGCCGAGCTGAATGTCTCACACTTTCTGACCAATGTGTGTATGTGTATTTAAGAACACACTTCTGGGCATACATGTGCATTATACGTCATCGTGGACTTGGGAAAATATGAGCGATTTGACCAATTTCCTTGTGACCAGTGCAGAGCGGAGAAACATGTGTTTTCCACTCTGAGGGGGCATCACAACAACAGAAGCATATTGGCAAAAAGAAATCTTATTTCTTGGGAAAAAAACTTCTGACCTTAAGGACAAAAGGCACAAAAGACAGGGAGGTGGAGAGGAGAAACCAATGAACAACATTTTAGGGGAAAAGAGAGTAGACAAAACATATTACAGGCACAGGGAGGGAGACGGAGAGAGGCGTGGGAGGGTATTTCGACAAAGAGAATGTATCGCCACATATGTGAATACTTACCAACTCATATCCTCCGAGTTTCTGAGCAGCATGAAACATGGTCCAAAGGTTGACTGTGGACACAAGGAAAACAAGACATTCAGGCATTATGGGAAATTCACTAAACACAAGTTAAATATCATCTGTCTGCTCTGTACAGTATTAACATAAGCCCCAAAAGACAAGTAAAAGTACACAACACACAATATGAAGGAAATAAAGAGTTTTCTATAGTTTTCCAGAACTCATTGCCCTGTTCATAAAGGTTTTACTTTGAATGTGACTCATCATACTTTACCCATAAAACTGAAGGGTAAAATGAGACGAAATGTGCTGTGGCGGGATGAAAAGAGCTTATTTTTAATACCCTTTGTGAAGGGCAGCACAGTTGAAAAGATGTAAATGAATATTGAATAGTTGAGCAAACAGACAGACGTGATAAAATACACTGTGCCTTTTCCTGACACACAGATTTGTTCACCCTCAGAAGCTGCCTGCAGGTATGAATGAACACTATTACAAGCATCAAACGCTTGGCAATATGCTCATACGTCTGTTTGAACTCATGCAAATTCATTTGCAATGATTTCCACATGCAAACACTCTGTGAAAGCGCATATCAAAATAGTCTTGGATGATATTTCAACTAAACTCCAGACTGTCTTAATGGGTTTGTCCAAAGAACATGTCTAATAAACAATGTGACACTGGTTCATTTGAGTTTCGCATTTAACCAATGACATTTGTATTTGCTTTCTTTCGGTAACATCATTGTTTAACATTTTTATATCAGGCCTATAAATAAGAAAAGGAGGACTCGCCTGGGAAGAAATCCATCAAAATTCAATCTGTGTGTACACAAAGCCTTGCATTTGTCAAAATGACATTTTCCTATCTCCGCTTTTGACAGCATTGATTTTTTCCTTCCCTCCTCTGTGCGACCGTTGTCAATGCACGGGTGGAATAACAAAGGGAGCTGGGTCGTTTTTTCTGTTTGAACTGAGCACTCGGCTTTATTGTGCTTTGTGACTGGAGAAACAGAGCGATGGTCTATTTAACTAGCTTGTTATGCATCGACTGTAATTACCACAATAGAGCGCAGGATTGGGAGGAGAGATACAGGGAATGAGTGAACATGTCTTTTCTTACATGTCTTGTCATTAGCAATTTCTTTTCTTAATTCCCCTCTATTTGGCAGGGGCAATTATCACTGAGATAAGGATGACAAAACAGAAACACAATGCGGCCTCACTGACACACCAGCGCTGTGGCAATTAGACAACACGGCTGTGAGAGAGAGACAAATTGGAACTGATGTTCACAATCACATGCTGATGCACAAGCACCAGGGCACACGGCGCAGGCAATAATGGCTCACACACACACACATACACACACACACACACACACACACACACACACACACACACACACACACACAGAGTTCGCGCGTACACACACACAGAGCTCACACACACACACACACACACACACACACACACACACACAGAGCTCACACACACACACACAGAGCTCCCTCTCACACACACGCACACACAGAGCTCACACACACAGACACACACACACGCACACGCACACACACAGAGCTCACACACACACATACACACACGCACACACACACACATATACAGAGCTCCCTCTCACACACATGCACACACAGAGCTCACACACACACACACACACACACACACACACACACACCTGCACACACAGAGCTCACACACACACACACAAACACACACACGCAGCGCATCAAGGGCATTTACACTACACAACACCACCTCAATACTCCAATACTCCATCACACGTCTCTCAACAAGCCCATACATCCACAGGACTTCAATAGCAGCAGCTGTACGGCTAAGTCAATATTAATACAACACAACAGAAACACAAGCACACTCTCATGAACAGGCTGCACCCACTGAAAATATATGAGGGGATGATATATTTGTAGCATTTGTTGTAGAAATAGATCACTTCACTTTTAGAATTATAGGTCAACATATTAGGCCTGATACCCTTCCTAGTATCATTCTCCGCATAGACTTTAAACTGGTCCCAGGCATTTTCAATAATTAATAATTAATGGAGTTACTAGAATACAGATAGTATTCTAGTAACTCCAATAATTCTGAACAAATAAGAAAATCAGTGGTGAATGCCGAAGTTCAACATTAGCATTCCAATTTCTTTGTGTGGAATCTTTGAGAAGACATGCTAATTGAGCATAAGGCAAACAGCCAAGGAAAAAAGTAGTTTAATATAACAGAAATGCAAATATAGAATCATACTTTATTGCCAAATATATCATGTATTTCAGCAAGGGGTGTCACTTTGGTTGATGTCCCCGAAATGATCTATTTTAAGGTGTGAGTTGCAGAGAAGTGAACCATGTTAGAATTCAAATAGGATTTGGGGGACAGAATCATTTGGACATTTATGACAGCAGCGCGCCTGCTAAATCATTCGACCATCTGTTGTTTTGTTAAGCTCCAGAGAAGTTAATAAAAATATAATTTCTGAAATGCTACTAAAATAACATAATTTCAGTTAACATCACAGAACGAAGAGCTCTTTGATTTTTAATATATTTGTAGCTGGTTTAAAGGGAATCAAATCAAAACACATCTGAGGGCTTTTTGTATTAATTATGTTGTATTTTGCAGTTTCTCTCTTTCTTGCATGTGTGCTGAGACGCACTCGCTGCCAAGGACAAAGTTTAAACAGCATGATTTCACCATTTAATGAGGACCTTGCTTATGATGTGTCTGTTTTTAAGATTCAAAGCATGTACTGTATGTAAAACAGTTGGCATGTGGACCTCGACTTTATTCTGAGCTCAAACTGAGAAATGCCAACTAAAAATAAAGCACGTTGGGTACGCAATTCTCCCTCTCCATGCTTCCTCCGTCTCCCCAAACCACAATGACCTATTTAAGCAACAACATGTCGGCAATCAAAGAGACAGGACTATCAAAATACTGTGGTGAGGTTAGCCCAGCCACCACCGCCACAGCCTACCTTTAGTTTATAGCTCCAGATAAACTCTGCACTACTCTTTAACAAAGACATCTGTCCTCTCAGATTTGTAATTTCAACTGACTAGTGAAAAGTGTTAGTGAAATGAGCTGATTTACATCTTTGAATCAAAAGGTAGTACATTTGCAAAGCTCAGCAGAAGGGAAGACCTCTCTTTTGAAGCTTGCATTCAGATCAAACAGCTAAAACAAACTTACTTTCCTGGTTTCAAAAGCCCGAGAAGTTTTTTGTGTGATGTTTTTGTGCACGCTCCTGCCCATTGCACTGTGCACACGTTATACACACATGGTACACGCATAGTACACACAAAGTGCAAGCTAAGCATCCGACTGATATCAGAGATCTTTCATCATGAGCAGACGACCTGTTTCCCAGATGTGGGCTGCTCCTCTGCACGTTTAGAGGACATTCTTGGCCTTCACAGGAAAGCCCTCTGACAGAATGAGAAGATCCTCTGCTTGTATTAAAGCCACTCACAATGGGATCCGACAGGCAGCCTCCAGAGTCTCTTACACTGTGCAGACTGAGCTTTGTCTTCACTTACACTAGCATCACACCCCTTTGTTATTGTTTCACACTGGAATAGATGTTTTATTAATATAAGCATATTTTCTGTTAGAGTTTCTGTTTTGTTTTCAAGTTCAAGATGTGCCCTTGTCTTCACAGAAAAGGTAACTGTAGATTATTCAATGATAGACTGTGGTTAGAAATAATAAATACAATTCAGAAGGTGCTGCATTTTGTTCAAGATTAATTTGCTGTACCTCGTGAAGTACGCAGACAACTCTCTCAGTGATACATGATACTTTGGGTGGCATTTACTTCTGCTTTTAATGATTTGTTGGTTTATTTAGAAATTGAAAATGAAAAAAGTTGAAAAATGCTGAAGTACACAGATGAGTTTAGTGTGGGACATTTATGTACTCACTCTGTTTGAATCCGAGGAAGGGGATCCTCTCGATTGGCGTGTCCCGTTCCTTCATGTACTTGTAGAGCTCCACTAAGAAGGCCTGCTCCTCCGCCCGCCCCTCCTCCGTCAGCTCCTCCTCTCTCCCCTCCTCCTGCTTCACCTTCACCTCCATCTCCTCTCTCTTCTCCTTCTCCTTAACCCGCTCTTTCTCTTCAGGTACACACTTCTTGCTGAGGTTGTTGGCCTTGTGTTTGGCTACTGGAGGTATTTTGCCGTTGGGTACCACTTTACAGCTTGGCTTGACCTGTGAAACATTGAGTGAAAAGTCAGACGATGTCATTTTAGATGAAAATTGTGGGATCAAATGTGTTATTTAGAAGAATCCTGACAATTCGGGAGAAAATTTCCAGGTTTAATCCCAAACATGTATTGTATGGGCCACGGAGGCAGCCTCTCATTGATTGTCAATAGAGCAGCTTCTCTTGTCATCACAGATTAGGCTTGACTCCAGCTTCAGACAGAATTTGTGATATCGATTTAACTGTCCAAGGTCATGGGGATAAGGGCTGAGAAGGCTTTTAGGGTGGATATTGCCTGCCCCCCCCTTTAAATAATGCAACCAATATTGGATTGTACCCACATAATGTCCACCAATAACATAATTTTCCTAAATATTTGTACTGAAGTAAATAAAGAAGAATTAGTCTTAACACTGTAATAAATAACATACTTCTTTAACTCAATTACTGTGTGTTTTAGGGAAATGAGGAAGCAGCATACACAAAGAAAATGTCAGAGAGAAACAAATTATCCAGCTTAACCAAGTGTAAAATAGATATTAAATTTGGTACAGAGAAGCAACATTTTGCATTTAAAAGGGGAGTTATGTTTTTGCCTTTAAAGGAGGGTATAAAAATGAAAGTAGACTTCTAATTGAATTTGGTGCTGTGCATCTATAGTGCAATAAAAGTGATTCTGGGCACATAACACATCTCTCTGTTTAGAGGGCAAGGAGATCATCCTTCAGTTCTATTTGTATGTCTTTTGTATGGCCCAACAAGTTAATCAAGTTAATTAAACTATTAAACAAATAGTTTAATATGTAAAGGTTGAAGACGATGTATTTTTACTTCAAATTTCATAAACATGACTTGTCTGTGTCCCCATGATGTTCAAATCAAATATTGCTCTTACAGACAAAAATGTAAGGCTGTTTTATTCTTAATTATAAAAACATTACACATAAGGGCCAAAATGTTCATGTTATGGTATAATTTGGTGTTTTCATTCTCAAGACAATTTTCCAAACAGAATGAGCGTCCCACTTGTGGTCAGATCGGATGACTAAAACCATTTTGAAAACTTTGACTCTCTGAATTTGATCTGAATTTATTAGTTTATTTAACCCAGACAATGTTCATTCGTCTGCTGTTTCTTTATTCACTCCCAAAACAACACCTGCAGCCAATCAATAATCAGTGCCTGTGTGGGTCTCTGGGGGTTGTGCTCTTGAGCATGGCCTGTCCATAAACTGTGAATGAGCAGAACTTATGTTCTCTACATGGTGATTGGACAGGGTGATTGACCAGCAAGAGCGCAGGTTGCATACCTTACCTTTAAATATACTCTCAGTTATTAGTTATTAGTTGTGGAAAGCCTACATGAACTTAAAATATGATCATATATTATAATCTTGGTTTTGAAAATAGTTGTGTCCTACAGTAAAATTATAATGGGAAAAAAAAACAATAGAATAATTGATCACTCTTGAAATAGAATGTCAATGTAAAATGTTTATGTTGTAAAATGTAAAATGTACACCCATCTATTACCCCTCTTTGAACGTACCTTTATAGAAGCTTTGTTCTCTGCACTGCAGGGGTCCTGTACTGAGGCCACTGTAGAAACCTGACATGACCCCGATGACCCTTGACCTTGACCCTGAGCCTGGCTCTGGGAGTCTCTTCTCTGGGACACTGACAGTTTCTTTTTTCGAGGTCGTCCTTTCAGGTTAGGGGCTGGAAGAAAGAACATACAAAGATTAAAATGGATATGATTAACAGGGAGGTAGATAGGCCCCTCAAACTCTGTCAGCTTGGTTTGGCATTTAAACATGAGATGGAATTTTCTAGGTAGTGAATAATGTGTATATGACGGGAACATACACAATCAAAGGAATGGAATTTCACAAGCCTGCTAGCCTGTAGCTAATTATTTTAAACAAGATTAGTGCGACATTGAACTGAATGAGGAGCTGACTGCCAAATTGCTCCAATGTGCTAGTAAACACAGTCCTCAAGTTGCCTCTCAGCTTGAAAACTGCATTTAAATTCAAACAGATGTATTTTTAAGATCTGTGGGGATGGCATCATAACTGTGAAGCACTTAAGACACATTTAATAATGGCTGGTTAACCTACATACATTCAACATAGGAATCATAGCTTTCTCTCAGCGAAGATATAACATTATCTCAACAACTGTAGTGTATAGAACGAGACCTATAGATAACCATAGCTCCATTTTTGTTCCCTATAGCAATCCCTCTCAACACTGTTAATTAAAAACACATGAACCTGCCTGATAGGAGCTCTTTGTTTGAAAAGCAGGCAGATATAATTGCTCAGTTCACATTACACACACAATAAAGTATTTAAGCCCCTGCAAGTCCTTTGTACACCCACGTTTATGTCAACCCGTGACTGTAATGTTACTTCTTGGCTGAGTGCCTCAATGAAGAAACACAAACAGACCGAGATAAGCTCGGTGGAGAGGTGGAGTGAGTAGAGGAAAAACAACAGATGAAATTTAAAATAATCCAGTCACGTATCTGCAATGTCAATTAAATCACGTTAAAGGTTGTTCTGTGCCAAAGAGGGCTTGGAGATTATATTACATCTATTCCCAACAAGACAATACAACTAGAGCAGCACACAATTAATCATATTCCCATTCAATTACAGTCGTTTAAAACAAACATTTCAAATCACACATCCCAATATGGCAATCTGGAATCATGCTGGAAAAATACGCACTAAATATTGGTTGTAAAAAAAAAAAATCCCAAATAGATTGTTTCCCAATGATTCACAATCTTATCTAGAATAGCACAAAAGAACGATTAAATTAAACAACAATACAAGCCGCTACATAAGCCAAACATTAATAAGGCTAAAGTGATAGCGAGTTGAAGTTGTTATTTCCCAACTGCTCTGCCAGGGAGAAACTGCTTGGGGAAAATACCAAGGACGTTTGTTGTGCATTTGTCATCCCTTTGGCATTAAAAAAAAACTTACACTGTAATCTTTGCTTATAAAAACGAGAGTGTAGGTTTCAGTTTTCTCCAATCATCGGTTATTGCACTGCTCCTTAATCCGCCATTTTCTAATTAAGTCAAAGGCTTTCAGAAAACCTCATTTATTTATATGCTGGTGTTTATTTTGTAAGCTGAGCACAGCACCGATTTACTGGAAAGAAACATATTGAAGCAGTTATGGACTAAGTGAATTTGTAGCAAGCGCCTCATACCGCGTGCTATTACATAAAGGGAAATCAATAGTCATAAAGGACAGACTACATCAGGGCTGCCTGCGGTTAGAGTTCCACAATAGAGCGATTGCAGTTTTATATTCTGTACTCAAGTAAAAACAGCTATAATTATACAGCTGAATAATAGTAATGTACTGCCCTGTAAAACTACTATTACTATTATTACTTGGAAGAACCTCAACTACATACAATTAAATTAATCGATATGTTGATTTTATGTTTTATTTGTATTTCATCTTGAATGTTCTCAACTAATATTGACCGGTGCAGTTATCATTATCACTATATTCACTGCTATTGCTCGCCTACATACTTACTGAACATTATCAACATTGACCCTTGCACAGAACAAAACACATGCAAATATGTGACAACAAAAATAATACTGATGGCTCCATTGTTCACAGACACTTAATAATCCCTTTATACATGTGGCCTTTCTTAAAAATAAACAGTGCCACAGTCGGTCCCACCCTCCCAGAGAGAGTAGTTCTGTTTTTAGTCCCATACAACAAACCCCCTGACACTCTACACCCTGTTACATAACCTGGCTGTTTACATTTTTCATCAGGTCAAATAGTGCTGCGTAAGAAAATACACAGACACAAGTGCGAATGAGTCTGAATGAGTCTGAATTCACTCATGTAGTAATTATCTGCAAAGGTTAAGTGGTGCGTTTAGCAATGGTGGAAATCCATTCACAAAGGTCAAAGGCAGGAATTGTAGGAGTTGAATTCTTTTGTCTTTCTTGATCTCCATACAAAGATGTTACATAAAAGCAGAGTCATCATCTTCAGGAAAACACAAAGGAAATCAAAGATGGCCGTCCTGCTCTGTGATTGATCTGTACAATGGAAACATGGACATTTATAGTCTACAGAGAGCACATGGCAGCGTAATGATTTGACCGCAACAGGGGAGAAGGTTGGTGTATTTTTAACTTCCTGTGGGCATTAAGTGTTTTTGTCAAGGAGACTGTTTTAAACACATAATACTTCCCCGGGCAGGCCAGAATTTGAACAGGAGTCATCATGGGTTAAAATGGCTTTCTGACCTACACTTCCTTCTTGTTTCACGCAGAACTGTCACACACTGGTTTTATGATTTAGGGTAAATGTACTAAGCTGTAAACTGGTATAACCTTTTCATTTAAAGGACAAAAGAGTTCCTAGGTATACTGTAAAATCATAGGAAAAAAATAACATTCACAGAGTTACCTTCATAAGTTTGCATGACTAATCAAATCGAAAAAACAATTTTGGGAAAAAAAACAAAACACGCAGAGGCTGCAGTTACTTAGCGAATTAAATGTTCTCTCCAAACAAGTAAATATTTTCTCTCAATGTGGTCTTAAGTATTAAGTATAAAAACTGTGAATCATATTGGCCTGCTGAAGTAGATTCTTCAAGTAGTTAAGCAGTGCATACTTCAGTCTTCTCTAAATGATTCTTCAAAAACATTCACAATAGGGCTGCATTTTTTTAAATAACACACACAACAAAATATCCTCTTATTCTACATTTAAAAAAAAAAAAAAAAAATCAACAAATATTCAGCCATACCTCACACTGTTTAGAAATGATTATGAAAAATGGCAAATGTGAAATGTTATATTAATATTTATTACACAAAATTCACTTTGACCAAGAGTAAAATATAAATCCACATACGCATATGCTACAGGATACTCATTTGAACAAGTAAAAGGAAAATTACATTAATATGACAAAATTTGAGCTTTTCTGAATAGTTTTAGTATTGCATGATGTATATCAAAGCTAGCATAAGACAACATGGCAATATTGAAAATTATGAAAAAAAAACGTTGTATTGTCAGGTGAGGGGGGCTCTCGTGAGTGGGGGTGTGGGGTGGTGATGTGGCGGGGTGCATCCATCAGGCCTTGTCAACAAATGCCCCCCTGAGCTGTGGAAATCACAACCATTCCAGCGCCTATGCCCCCAGCCTGACAACATGATCTGCCCCTCCTCCCCTATAACGGCCTCAAACCAAACAGATTTGTCTAATAATCCAGTCCCCTCATATTCAATTAAACACAGCTCCTACACCTCTGCTACATTACCGCTTGCTTCATGTCAGTGATTATATAAGTCATTATAGAAGCGCGAGTCAACAGCGGAGAGCCAGGGGGAGCTGCAGTGAAATGGACTGATTGATTGAGAGGAGCCGAGACAGTAGGGCCCATTGCTGTGATGGATGCTTCATGAGATAACACTACACACATCGACCCACAGCATATTCACTGCCGACTTTTGTTCACTTAACAAATACAGATAATGCAATCTTTCGGCAGACGGAAATTAAAATAGATTGATAAATTATTACTTTGATGCACTGTGATCTTTAACTTTTGACAGCCATTTTGTCATTATCCAGCTCTGGGTGAATTATCTTAACAGTTAAAGGAAATATTGCATACTTTGTTACCACCTACACTCAGTATCAGTTATTCAGTATCATTACAGAAAATGATGTGTCAGAAGATTTGTTTGTAGCAAATCAAAGCTGAATTTGTTGTCATGTTGTCATAACTACTTGTCTGATTTCCAGAGAAGTATTTTTGTGAGAAAAACCTTCCCATAATAAGCTGTGCTTCTTGAGCAATGTATTATTTGTATTTTGACTTGTTCAGTGTTGTGCTGAACCTTTGATGAACACAGTGGAGGTCATGCTAGTTTAAATGATTGCAGAAACAGTGAAATAAAATGTTGAAATGATGAATAAAGACATGCGGCTAAACTCTGTTCAGAGTGCTGTCATTCATTGTTAAGTTCAATGTGTTTCATTCCTGTCTTAAACTAATTAATTTAGTTGGATAAGATTATGGATAAGAGCACTGTTTTGACTAAGCAGAGATTAAATATGAATAGAAATCCCCCAGTCAAACTCAGGCTGAGCCACAAAGTCTACATTTTTCAAACTCCTTCCTCATAATAAAACCTCCCACTCGTCTAAAGTTAAATTTGAGATTTTTGTAGAATGAGGTCCAGGTTCAGACAGAGAGGTGAGGCCAGGGGAGGAGTCCTGGCAGGAACAGCCAATAAGAAAACATGTTTTGACATATTTTGTCCCTTCACTTGGTGCAAATTCACTAAAGATCTAACACCCACTCAGCAATTATCAGCATGTCTGCTTCTAAAGGTAACAGTGGTGTTGCAAAACATGACATTTACTGCAAAGTACAGGCCCCCGGGCAGAGAACAACAGCCGCCAGCGGCCGGAAACAGCTTACTCTGTCTTTGCTTGATTTAGGGGTGAGCCTCATGACTCACTAATGTTATGTTGATTTTACTTTGTCCGAGTCAAGTAATGTATCATTTCATGATTCTATCCCTTTGTTATATCCTAAAATACAATGAATGTAATGTCTTAATCCAATACAGTTTTTTCTACTACAGGCTTCAGTGCAGCGGTGTTGTGAAACATTCAGAATACAGAAATGAGTCCATTCTGCCTCATTTACAAGGTTGTGTAAAAGACACACAATGCACTAATCAGCAATAGTAAAATTCCATGTAAGAATAAGATCTCTCCACGGCTACCGTGGTAACAGGTACTGATCATGATAACTCTATGTAATGTGTCTATTAATACCATTACTGAAGATTTAAGTAAAGATAACATCAAACAAATGCACAGCCACACCACTGAATAAACGTAACACTTTTACAGCACAAACTTTCTAAAGCACATGTACGTTTGTACATGCAGCACCTAGAGTCCTCAGTGAACCCACAGTCTGAGGTCAAATATGTGTGTGGCTGAGCGGCGAGGAAGGATCCCCGGATATACATTTGTAAATGAGCCTACACCTGTGAATACACCCACAACAGACAAAGAAGGTCAGTGCTCTTGTGTATTCAGGGTTATAGCATGTACTGGAAATCCACTACAGTCTATAAGAACTATAGGCTCTCTCACATTTGCATAGGGAGCGGGAGAAAGAATGAGGAAAATCGAGTATGCATTGGATTACTGTGTGAAAACAGACTAATTAGGAACACAGCGTCTTAAGTGAAACTCAGGAGAGAAGGGCTTTAATCGATGGAGCAGTAAACGCTTCATTGGGGAGTTTAGGGGGACATTTTAACTGCAGGAGAGAGACAAGGGGGCAGACTACAACAGCTGAGAATTTCACTGTGTCTATTATATCTGGTTTCAAGGACTCAAGCATTATTGTATTCAAAAATACATACATTACATTGACATATTTGAGTAATGTAGGCACATCAATGGGTATAATATAATAATATAATTCAGGCTATAATATTTTCAGTAAAAGCTAAAGAATACTAAATGTGACAATTCAATGCAATTTGTACTTCAGAAAAGTAAAGTCCTTTTGGTTGTTTACTTGAGCAATAAAAATGTGAAAGAAATTTAATTAAGGATTTCATAGTTTTTGGGTCATGTTAATAATTATGACTAAGTATGAGCCCTACCAGTACAACTAAGTGATTACAGACAATTGACTAATTATAAACTCATAAAATGTTTCTTTGCACAATAATCACAAGCACATTTTACATTGTGACATTCCAACTAATGTCTCTCCAAATTAGATTCTCACAGACACTGCCAACAAGCACAGCAGTAACAGCAGAGAGCAGAATAATTCTAGACAATAAAAAAGGAGTTCAGTATAAGAAGTTATGTAGACTGAAATATAAGTTAAGTTAAGTTAGCCAATAGGATATCATATTTTCTGATTTATGTTATAATGTTTTTTCCTCATCAAAAACATACCCGGAGTTCTTCCTCACCTTTACTAGAATCATATGATTTCAGCCCTGGAATTTCCATCGCTACTAAACAAGGTAAAACATAGTTGTTAACTTAAAAACTACTGCTTCATAATATCGCAAGGTGGAAAACAGCATTTGAGCTTTGGAGATGCAGACAGCCTAATAATGCAGGATTACTCAAACATGTGTGAATAAAACAAAACACAACTTCAGGTATGTTTTTGAGAAGGTAACAACATTCTAACATGACTTGACAAGAGTCAATTTTGTATAATATTGGACCTTTAAAATGTCTGTTATGTGCAGTCAGAGTTTAAAGCGTGGTAATTGATATGTTTTCAGTAATATCCTTTTACCAGAGAGAAGCAGTTTTTAGGGTTACACTGATAAAGCACTCAATTCTATTACATCTGTTAAACATGCTATATTTGACTCCAATATCTTTCCATCATTTAGTTGCTGACTGCGGTTGCTGTGGCATTTCATGTATTAATATGAGCCATTTTTGACGTGCTCATAATTCTCACTTTGTCACATGCGACAGTGGAGTTATTCTTCTGTTCCTGCGCTTCGGGCTCACAGTCATTTGAGACACACTGACAGCACAAAAAATATCTAATGAACAGTAATACTTCAAGCTTCTCTGTATCAACCAGCGTTCAGAATTACACAATGTACCCAGAGAGTGAGAGGGAGCGCGTGGGCGGACACTGCAATGTTTTTATTAATCATCAAACCGTCCGTAGGTTGAAACATGATACATGTGTTAATTAATTTCTAATAATTACAAATAGGAGATTATCAATGGTAGATGGAGAAATAGAGTGTGTATTTCATAAAGTTATGGCTGCATTCTTGGGGGATTTTTATATCAATAATAATATTAGGGTATATTTTTTTCCTGCAGTCTGTGAATGCATCAGCAGGATATTTTTATTCCTCCATCACTAAGAGCTATTCTGAATTTAATGAGGAAAGGCTCGCTCTAAGCATCACAATGGATACTGGTAACTGCTATTACAAGCACGTCTCAGCTCTGCCAAGGTCTTCTGTAACTACGATTCCACCTTCCAATATAACAGCAAGATAAAGATCCGTATGCAGTAAACAATGGACAGGGAGAGCAATCATTTAAGATTTTCCACCAGCTTTTAGAGTTTATTTAGACATACCATGCATCATAGTCTATTACTGACCCACTGCAAATCCCTCCAGACCCATCCATTTGAGATTAGTCTGGCCTGTTTCTAAACAAACTTAAACTATCCCCCCGAGGGGCAGCCCACTCGCCCTGATGTCCCCCCGCACCACCTGCTTTCTCTCAGACCTCTGTCCTTTCTTCAGGTCACACTTTAAAAAGTAGCTTTTGGTGAGATTTCTTAACACTGAAAGCCACCTCTTTGACAAAACGCCACTTGAGGTCTGACGGTTGCCTAGTGAATGGTCTTATCTCGAAGTGAATTTTAACATTTTTAAAGGTTAAGAAAAATACAACTAATTATTAGGCTGTAGTCCTGCTTTGTGAAGGATTTGTTAGGCTTTCAAGGTTTTCATGTTTTATGCTTTATAACTTTTGGTCGACACAGTTAAAACGTCAGACAGCTCCAATCGTAATCACAAATTCTAATAGACTTTGATGCATACGTGAATGGCTATGTAAATTTGTGTGTAATTTCTGTCTTCACCAGCTCTCCTCCTACGTGCTGCTGACACCTTGTTCCACTCTATTTCCCAAAGCCATCATTTTCTATACAAATATGGCATTATATGGGCTGCAGTCTGTTTTTATTTGTCTGGTAGGTGATTGGTGTTGGCTGGCAGACTGACAGCTGTGTGCCTATGCATCATTATCTCTTACACAGAGCTTGTCTATAGCCAGAGCCTGTGGCAGACCTCAGTCAAACGCTCAGAGAATAGAATGGTTTTGTCTGAGCTGCAGGTGTGCCCATATGTATCAATGAGATATGGGCTATGTGGAACACAGTGGAAGGTGAATTTAAGGCTGCTATGTCTAATTTAAAGGGCCCACATTATGCTATATTCTGATCTATATTATAATGCTATTTCAAAAAACATACCTAGATTTGTGTTTTGTTTTATTCACACAAACCCTTCATATTTAGGTTGAGTTCTTCTCTCAAACCGAAAACTCTCTGTTCCACCTTGTAATACAAAAAGTGCTCCATTGTCTTTTAAACTCCATACACCTTCACAATAATTGTTTGGATTATTCCAGCCATTGCATCTCTACTGTACAAAAGGCAAAAGGTAGCTGTTAACTTAAAAAATAATGCTTCATGACATCACAAGGTGGTACAGAGCATTTTGAGCTTTGGAGATGTCGACAGACTAATAATAAAGGATTACTCAAAGATGTGTGAAAGAAACACAACCCTGGGTATGTTTTTGGCAAGGTAACAACATTCTAATATGGCTTAAAGTTCACAAGAGTTGACTTGGTGTAACATAGGACCTTTAATACATATGAAAATGCATGTTTTTATTTGGTGATAGAAAGTGTGTATCTAATAAATGTATTCATTCAGGAAAGCAATACAAGCTTATGTAAAATGCACACATAACTGAAGAGTGAAATATTTATTATTCCAGCATTGATTATTGAGTGGGAGCAGCAGTGGTTTAGTAGCTTAAGTATTTATCTATGAGCTGGAGGAGAGCCAATTTGAACACATATTCTCATTGTGACCCCCCACTGCCCATTCCTGCTGCTATAATGTGACAGTGCAGTGCTTCTGACTGGGAATCTGTCAATAAAATGTGGAAAATAACCACGCATCTTGATTATAGATTATTTATGAGATACAGATGGCATTGTTTTGGTAGACAGTGGCCAGTATCCTTTGACTACAAAAACTAAAAGACATATCGGCATAAAAATCAATACCACATTACTCTGCAGACAATGCAACAGATAAGGGAGAGTTAAGAGGGATGCTAAATGTTTGTGTAAATGGCAAAAACAATTGAATAATGAGACTTAAGTGGTGCACAAAAGCAATAATACTACAGTGGCGGTGTGCTAATAGATTTACTATAAGGAGTTTTACAGCAGGGAATGGACAAGGACTTTTTCTCTTTCTGTTGAGTTGAATTGAAATGCTGCTCATGGAGGCTGGACTTGTATACAATACAGTCAGGTAATGAGATCCACAACAGAGACTATGCTAATGCCTGCTAGATATTGTGCAGTGGATAAATCATGTTTATAGATTGATGTCCTCCTCTATGGCCTCTCTGAATATAACAAGATTGCTTCCAATTGCATCTAAATATCAGGCTTACCAACGCGGAGCATAATAAACACAGCAAGACTCTAGCGGTATAGACTTCTGCCTCTATTATTGGCTGTTTACATTCAAATGGGAGACTTTATTAGAAAAAGTTGCTTCTTTGTGTTAATCCTCACTATTTGTCAGGTTTACATTTGATCCTGGGGTTATAAAACACATCAAAAAACATTACTCCCACCCCCTCCGTCTCTTTTGGACTTTTCCTTTTCTCTGCTATCTAGTATTTCCTTTGCTTCCCTATAATAACCATGTGAACGGCGGCAAATGTAATTACAAAGGGGTGGGGTGGAGTGAGGGGAATGATTGCTATGCATGCAACAACAAAACGCACCACATTAAAAAGCTATTATCAGAAAAGCGGACATTTTGGCAGATATACGGTGGAGGGCAGCTCGCGCCATATGTTTGTAGAGACATGCACGGCGAGTCAGGTAGTAATTATCAATCATCATCAGGGAAATGCTGTCAAAATGCACAGGCTGGGGCTCTGTCGGAGTTGCCATGGAGACAAACCTACATCACAGTGACTTTGTGTTTACCAAGACATTAAAAATATACCTGTGTTTTTATTGCACACTTATAAAAACAAGCAGATCTTTTGAGCTGAGACATTCAGCCAAGCCATAATCTTAAAGGTAATAATCTTGGATAATTTCAGTTGGAGTTGTGGTTCTACTCCAGTTTCCATGCCTCAGGTCTGTTGTTACAAAAGAGTGTAAAATTATTGAATTAAATGATTTAACAGAATTAGGACAAACATAAAACAGTGAGGTTTAATTTCACTTTGTGCTGCCACTGTTAATATCACTTATGGAGAATGAAATCAGGACTTTGTCAGTTTTCATTTTCATTTCAGCCCTGTAGTATTTTTGCATAGCCTCCTTCAGTTTTCCTTTTACATATAGCAGATGCTTTCAAATCAATCTGCGCTCCCTGCCAAACCGCTCATAGCACAAAGCACTTTAGATACAGAACAGTGATCTTTTTAGTTCTTACAAATCACATCAATAATGTTTCTGGAACTAAGTCAAGTGTTCGTAATGACAAAGGTGCTTAAACATGACCATGTAATGTTCTGCTATTTCAGGAATCTAGGCTATTGTTTTCTTAAAACAAGCCCAAAAATGTCCCACATGAGCGAGCGACCCAGGCACTAGAGGAGACTTGTTAAGAGCTGTGAATTTTTCTTCTGTATTTGTGCTGCTGTTTGGAGGAAAACTAGTGTCCTTAATTCATTATTTGTGCGCCTTTGTGCATGTTCCCCCGGGGAGAGGCAACATTACTCTTTCATCAGATCAAATGAAGCGGAGCCGAGCCATTCCAGGAAGAGCCAATTAAAGTGTTCAAAGAAGTTTATTATTGTATTATGAAATCATTCTCATCAGGATTCATTGTGTTGCGTATCGACAGGGTGTGAATGCATGTGTGCTCACAAATGCTCAACATTTCCATTTTCAGGGTAAACAAAAATCACACACATTTTACATTTTATCACATTTGTGGTTCAAACAAGCTGAAAATGGAGCTAATAATTAATAGACTTATCGTTTAATATGTTAGATGAAAAAAATATTTTTGTTCCATACTTTTTTTTTTCTAGTAGGACCTTTTGTTATTTTACTACAATAGGGTTGAATAAATCACTTCTGTGACTATATAATAGATACAAACTAAGCACTTTAGTATTCAGTGATTTATTGACTGCAGTTAACATTTAACATTTTAATATTATATATTTAAAATAGTTTTGGGGAAAAATTCGACTTTAGGGTTGTTGTGTTTCAATATTAGAATTTATCATTTATATTTACTTGAGCACTATATCGTACTTCAATCATACTGTGCCCATCTCATGTGATAGTCTCATGATGGAGGGACTTATTAACACACATTACATTTGACTGGCTTTCATCTTAACCCACTTTCACTCACTGAGCTGTGCAGCGACCTCTGATCCCCCTGGAAGTTAATAATATCGCCTCATCTCCTATAGCCAGTACTTTTAAGAGCCCACGCATTATAATTATACAATCGCTTTCAGTTGGTGTTGGCGTCACTTCAGCTGCATACACGGTTCCTCTGCTGTTCCTCACGTTGCATCACTGTCAGAAAATACTATGACAAGTACAACAACACAATGTGAGCTTTGAATATTTGACAAGTGATCTTATCCCCACTGCTTCTGCTTACACAGCGCTCACAAGCAAACTCTTTACAGCTATTGTTTTCCAAACAATAAATCATTTACAACACTACAGTTCGGCATCAATGATTTAGAAGATGCAAGAATAGTGAATTTATCGAGTTCAATTCAAACGTGAAAATGAGAAGCCAAAGAAGCAAATACACAATGAAAATATGTTGGAAATGGAAGGGCATCTGGTGTAATCAATTTTGTGCCAAATCATTGAACATCACAGTGAAGGATTTTCTGTGGTGGCAATGATAAATCAAAACAGAAATAGGAATGATTACATAATAAATTCATTAAATAATAACAACATCTGAGACCTTTATAATGAATTTTGAAATTATTGAATCATACTGGAAGATAGGACTGGAGCTATATAATCGTTTGAATTCCTAAAAACACTGCTCAATCAAGTACAGTAGTTGTACTAGTACAGGATGGGCTTTCCCAAATGGTCACTCTTTTGTTCTCAGTGTAAAAGAGAGTCAAAGTTACATAATGTGGGGAATTTACTAAAATGGAATAACCTTCAAGTGCGTCCACATCATTGATACTGACAGACTGCAGCGACAACGTGGCTTTAAAAAATACACAATTTCAATTTGGCTTCTGAAGCGCAAGGGAGTGATAGAGGGAGGGAACGGGAAAAGAGAGATGAAAGGGAGCAGTGGATAAGCTTCAAGGCTTATCCTATTCATTACTGCAAATGAAAAAAAAAATCACAGCATCGACCTATAAATAAATGAATGGCAGGATAAACACGAAGCCATACATCAATAAAACATATGTATTCTAATAGATCACGCTCTAGTTACACTTGATGGGATTGAGCTGCCCAATCAAACCAAACATAGGTACTTTATCATTTGAAAGGCTACTGTGATTATGAATATTCATAATTACCACAACAAAGTAGGCCAAATACTTCTGTTTGCATTATGCATTTTAAAAATAATTTACAGCAATCAAAACAGCAGCTGTACATTTTACTAGCATCATTTGGAAAGAATATAGCCATGATGGCAGTAATCATTTTCATAAAGGTTTTGCGTCAGCGTGGAAAAAACCTGAAATGAGTTAGTACAATAGTTGTGTAATATGCTGGTTTGGTGAAATTCTTTAAGGTATCAACAAGCCTCCACCTGCCTGGGTTATAAAAGCTCTTGACACTTGAAACAACAGGCTGACTCTCTCTGCATTAGCCTTTGTAAACAGCGTCTACGGTTACATGATGAGTCACAGGCGCTAACTCAGGTTCGAACACGCCATCCTGTAATTTTTATTAGAGAGACACATTCACAAAGCACAGCCATAACAAGAGCCAGATTAGAAGGAAAAAAAAACACAAATGTTCAAATGGAGACCTTTACAACATGCGTGTTTCATCTTGTTTACGGCGCACAAAGGCTCATATTTGTCTTACGCATTAACGAAATAATGGAGCGTGTGTTATGAATGAGCTTGACATGGCCGCTTAGCCCTGACAGAGAGTTATTAATGGCTAACTCGGCAGTTTATCACAGTTTTAAATTACACAAGCTCTGCCCAAAATGCCCTTATCATTTGCAGCCTTTATCTCACAGTCCTATAATGAAAAGTCAACTGGTTTGTACAAGTCACGCAGAAGTAGTTTTTCAGTCTCCGCACAAAGCTTGCCGTATATGGTCACTGATTACATGCTGTGTGAAATACTGCTGTGTGTTTAAGCGTCTGTCAGCTGCTTTCAATAACTCCACTAAAATAAAAGTCTTTTTGTTCCCTTTGTTCTATGTCATAAAATGTAAAATTATACAAGACATGGAGACAATTAGCGACTGACAATAGCAGCTGAAAAGATAAACAAAGAGCTCTGAACTGATCAAAAATATTAAATCCATTTTGTCTTAATGCCATGACAATGAAAACCTCTTTTATGAGCGAGCTCCAGCCAAGGCAGTAGTAAATAACTACACCACACAGAAATGAATAGAAATACAAGTGATTGGCATAGCATGTTTTCAAAGCACAAAATTAATTGCCCATTGTTAATTTAACAACTCTTAGTGGAATGACAATATATTGTAATTATAACAACACTCCTAGGGATAAACCAATCTGATACTGCTATCAGACATCACAAAAAAATTTGCTGTATCAGACATTGGCTTCCAAATGTCATTTACATTTAACCATAGTCTGCCCAGAAAGTCTCATAATGTTTGAACTTTTATTTATACAAAGCTGTTCAGTAGTTACTTGAATAATTAATAACAATAATCAGTTTAGTCTTTTTCTAGTTTTGTAAAAAGGAAATAAATGCTGTTATCAGTCTCTGTACTGATACAGATTGATATTAGCTATCAGTAGACACTTAACACTTACTGCATCTCTAAACACTCCTAAAAACTTTACTTCAGAAAATGATTTTAATCTTCAGTAAAATATATAATTCCTTTTTAGGACATTGGTCACAATTGTAAGTTTATTTTTTGAGGGATAATATACACATGATACCAGTTTTAATCAGCAGTCCCAGTAGTTATAGACATCCTTAAAGTTATAGTTCATGCAAAATGGCAATAACAGTTATGTTTCTCATAAGAGATATCGACCAGTGCTGGAGGAGAAGCCTTCTGCAGAGTTAATCAATGTAAATCAATACATTACTTGTGTATATTGGGCAAACATTCAACCAAATGTGTTAGTGCCAGTTGATTCTCCCTGATTCTCACTGGTCCTCGGAGAAAAAGCCTGCGCTGTAAATAAAAAGCAGGTCAAGGCTGTTGAAAAGCTTCCTACATAATAGTCCCTGTTTGGCCAAATAGATAAGCAGCACAGCACAGTAGAAATAATTGCCTAAATTGTAGTTTATAACGCACATGCTTTATACTAATACTAGACAAAAAGTACACAGCTCTTTAAGTGTAGTTACATAAAGTCTGTGCCTTATGTACAATAACATGTACATTACATAATCACTATTGTGTGTTTAGTGAAAATAATAGTTGTTATAAAAACATCATACTGTACAAAGGCAATGTACCATACGCTTCCTTTAATAGCAGGCTATGATTATGAAATGACAACATGTGCTCTTTTCTCCTCTAAAGTTCTCCTCAACGGCCCTCTATACGTGACATATGGACGATGAAAAATTCATAGGCCGATGGTTAAGACAAATCTGTAGAGGAGATGGGAAAACATGAGCTTAGCAAGCAATTTGCCTATTACATTAACAGACGGTGCTGTCATGGGACCGTATTGCTCTATGCATATTTCATCTAATCAGATTTCATGTTTAAAGAAAGACCAGTGAGAAAGTGGTTCAAGTTGTGGAAACAATGACATCACTGCTGTATGTTCAATTTGTGACTCAACCCAACAAGGCTGTGCGTGTTTGAGACATAGGATTTGTCAAATGCTACAGATATTTATCATTAACTTTTAATTATGGCATGATACATAGCATATATAAAAATGAGATGGAGATAACAGGTTGGTTTTCTTGTACTTTTACTTATGTACTGCTTTAGAATTTATGTTTGAGTTTGTCTAACGGAGAGGAAAGACTTTCTTAGGTAACAGAAAAAAACAGATGTGACCAATTTAAGTCCAGTCCAATAGTAATACATTGAGTACAGTGAACAGAGCGCCTGGACAGTGTAACTGGAGCAATGAACAGTATGTACTTCTTCACCTGCCTATTTGGATTATCATTCAAAGGATTTTATTACAAATAAAACGATGACTGCAGCAAGAATAGTTTAAGTATTATCTCAATATACAAAGGTCTGTTCACAGTGCCAAAAAAAGAATCTGGGAAATCTACGACAAATGAGAAGCAGGTAGGACGAGTCAGCTGCTTTGCTTCAGAAAAGATTGCCTCACAAGCTCTGAAAATACTGTTGATTTAAGCAATGTGCGCATAAGCAGTGTAAGGTTTCCGACCAGGGAGGGGACAGGAAGGTCAGCACTTCTGGGGCATAACTTTGAAATCGGGAATATGGCAGGAATTTCAGCCATAATATTTCCTTAAAAGAGCATCTGTCAGGGCGAACCAGAGCTCTGTTTAAACACACGCTTGATATACATTACTGCAAAGCCCAGGCTACAAATGTTTATGCTGCAGCCTGCCCACAGCGCTGCCAAATCTATGTGCCCAACAGTGTCATGACAGCTAATAGCACAACTGTCATCTGTCATTCACTAGCCCACTCGCACTATTTCTGGCTTTTCCTCACAGCTCAAGCACTGCTGCAGAAATGCCAATATTATTATACACAATGTGAGACTTTGTTTATATTTTCCAGAGCCACTTTTTCCTCGCTGCGATTTCTAATATTGCGTTTCTCCTGGCAAGAAATTAAAGCGGGGCAGCGTACTAGCATGGGTATAATCAATGGCTCCCTGGCAAAGAATGCATGATAATTCTAAACAAAAAGTATGTCATTCCCCGTGAGGCGAGCAGCTGCAGGGGTGACACATGATGGCCGACATGAATATGGATCACAGGGCTCCCAGATCTGGTTACGCACACAACCTGCAGTTTGGGCCCGTGCAGCCAAGGACAGCAAATGTGACAGCAACAGAAGATATGAATTATGTACAGTAACAGGGGAGGAGGTGCAGGGCGCCAAACAAAATATACAAATCAATAAAGAGGACGTTATGTCCGAGATGGGGGTAATCAATAATGTAATGGGAATGCACGCCCCTTAAGCCTTATGTTAAACCCATATGAAGAATATAGAGAGCAGGCTTTGATCTGATCTTCACACAATAGTCTCCACAAAAGCACATTAGCTGCCTCCTCCTCTTCCTCTCCACCCCCTGAGGTGGCCTGACACACTTTCATGAATTTGCTCAGACAAGACGGACAGCTATTAGAGCTGCCACAGCACATTTGGTTGAATTTAAAAGGTCAAAATTAGCATCAAGGCGAGATGAGAACGCAGCCTCAGAACTGCTCCCAGGTCAATTTTATACTAAGGATACAGCAGTATATCTATACATTACAGCGGCAAACCAGTCATTACAGTTTAACAGTAACTGATCCTGGCTTCTGCTATGAAAAAAGTTATTATTAAATACCTTAAAAATAAATCATGATAAATCCATAGTCATTTGTAGTTCATTGCCAAAACCATTTTATCATTCACTAATTATAACATTATGAGGTAAACTAATTACTTATTTACTAAAATATAATATTTATAGCATAACATAAAATGGTCTATAAAAGACTTACAGTTAAATCATTATTATCTAATTAGACTAATAACTATAATCCATTCAATTAGAATGGCCATAAATACCATTCAAACCCTAATATGTTTACATTCTAATACTGCCTCTTGACTTCAGTGCCAGTCACAAAAACAGCGCTTAGAGCAGTTTAAAGGCGGAGCAGCCCTCATAAACCCTCATGTGTCTAACAGTCTTTACAGTCAGACCTGGAGCTCCCCGAGGCTCTCAAAATAAACCTTGGCTTAAATGTGGCCCACTCAGGAATGGTATTATTGGGCCAAGTCAATGAGCAACAGCAGCCACAGGAAGTCACGTTACTATTCATAACTTATTTTCCTGAGCCTAAAACCATTTTTCTCCTGACTTCACCTCTGCAGATCTCTTAAAAAGCAATTACCAAAGGGTGAGTTTACAGGATCACAAAACAATGACTTTTGGAACAGAGGAGTTGTTACTGGGAATGTCAGAAATGATCCAGCACAAGTGCCCAGAGCTGCAGAGGAAATATAAAGAGATGAATCATGCAACGGTGCCTTTGTTTTAGCTTGGCACGAGGTTAATAAAATGTGTGGATACAAGAGGGACAGGAAAAACACTGTATGAATGGCAAATAGGCATGTTCCAGCACTTTCAAAATTCCACAGCAGAGCCACAGGAGGCTCAAAGAGGTGTGACCTGAGCATGAGAGACATGGTCACTTCATGTTCAAAAACACTGGACTCAAAGGCACTATACCTGAGAGAGGTTAGAACTACATTTAGGGAGGTGAAGATGTATGAAGATCTGTAGACAACAACTCAAATCAAAGTCTAATAAACTACCTCCCATCATCCAAACATATACATTCATGACATTCTGCCTGTGGCAGTAAATATGCATAGTAATATTTGAGGTAGACAAACAATATTACACATTTGGAGAATACTTTGAGACATATACATACATATACATTCAGTAATAACCAGGTAAAATGGAACTTTCAGTCATTGTATCATAAAGATATTTTCTAAACAAGGTTCACTGGACCTAACATGAATATAAGATTTAAAAGAAATAAAAAAATATATAGCACAACTTGCTGCATAAAAGGGCCTATTAAGAAACAAAATCAACAACTGAAGCACCATAAACTGCTGTTACTACTGTATAAAAGCAGTGCCAAAGAACAATGCCAACACTGTTTAATACTCTAGTGTACAGTTAATGTATTTTACACATGCAAACTCCTGTCACAAAGAAACTATTTTAAACACACAAATGAGCCCCTCACTGTTGCCCGGGGTGACACATTGCTTCACAGTGTTAAACTCTAGCACTATGGTTTATTTAAGTCCATCCCACATACGCGTTTGTGCTGAAAATATCCAGCAGCCCACTTCATGAGCACAGGCCTGCTCACACTCTTATCAAACCTTTTGGAGAGCTGTACTGTGTGTTTTTGGCACCCTGCAGGACTTTTTCATTTGCACATAACTGAAGTGATGAGAGCATGTCTGTGATCAAAGTGAACATATTATTTATAACATGTGAATAACATAAAAATTCTAGTTATTTGAAGATTTCATTGATTAAAGATTGCATTCCTTTTCTGGCGCAAATCACTTGCAAAACAGCCCATATTTCTTATTTAGTACAACCATGGCTTGACTTAAAGTTAAACATTTGTTCCCTGGGGCTGTAACTGTAACATGATAAATACGTTCTAGTAAAAGAATGACAAACTCACCAAACTGATCACAGATGCTGTCGTTGTGCAGGAGGGAGGGGTGCTCAAAGGTGTCCCTGCAGTAGAGGATCCTGGTGGCTCCTCCCAGCGCCGCGATACCCCCCAGAGCGAGCACAGTGTGGTCAATGAGCAGAGATGACGGCTGCTCCCGGAGACGCACCATCACTGAGCGGTATCGGCAGTACTGTGGGTAACTCAGGACCAGTACTTTACGGCCATCCTCCTCTTGACCTGAAAATCAAACATTACATGACATTGCCTTCATGAAATTAAATACTCTTTCTCGTATTTGACCTACTTGACTACTCAACATTGAGTTTAGTTCAGTATTTTGCGCTCTGGTACTAAACAGTGTAAAGAATCTGTGACTCAATAATGGCATGCATCAAAGGAAACTAAATCTCACACACGATGAATCACAGTTCTTTGTAATTCAAGGCTAGTTCCTAGTAGCTGGCCACTAAACAAATATTTTGGTTAGTAAGTAGTCAAATACTTAGTTGGTTAGTTTAAATGTAATCCAACCCTCCTCTCCAGTGACCACGTAAGGCAGATGTGGTGTAGTTACATGATCTCGTCTCAACAACCTCAAAAGGTTTAAACAAAGCTGGGCTAAGCGGTGTATGGTAACTCGTGGTTGGGCGTGCTAGCTTGTTTTATGTGGGCGTGTAATGAATACAGCAGCAGAGACTTGACTAATCCTTTACCACCTGTGACAACCAGCTGGCAAACAAATCACATCCGTTTAATACAATACAGTGCATAAGCAGACCATAAAAGAGGACAAGATAAGAGCAGTCATTCATAAAGTACAGGGAGTCCAAAAGTGACACAGGACAAAGGAGAGCAAATGGTTTTACACACTGGTTTTACACAGTACTTTACAGTTACAGAATCAAACTAAAACTAACAAGGAAAAACAAGCATTTCATGGAAATCTGCAATTTAAAAAGATACATGTTTGTAAGTGATACAAGGTAATTAAGGTGACAGCACTAATTAGGATTTGCGTATTTTTATCTATAAACAACTGTCTTCACCCACGCAGCAATGATATAAAAGTAAATTAGCAAAGAAAATATGGACAATAAAAAATCTAATTGAAATGGCCAACTATAAATTAAGTCTTCTGAGAATAGTGTGTGATTTATGTATCTACTTTCTGCTTCTAACTATCACACATTACACACATACGTTAATATTTAATGCTGCAAAAGAAATATTAATCTTAATAATATTCATTTGTGTATGTTCATTTTAAGCATCAGATCTGTTGCTAGCTGTTCTTTGAAAGCAGAAAACCATCCTAACATTTTTCCAGTGCACAACGCCAACTACATGGTTCAACAGTTGATGAAGCAGAGCCAGGCAGTTTCAAACAGGATTTTTATATGAATAATTTACTGTCTGGGATGCTTGTACAAAGCCCTTGAACATGACATTCATGGGAAACTCTGGACGCTGAGTTATTATTTCAAGGATGGCCACCGAGCCAGAATTTCACCTTGTCTTGTGCAGACTAAACACTTTTAGTCTACGTGTTAAAGGCATTTGTTTTAAGCATGGAAAAGCATGGCAATTATGTAATGTGTGGTGGAGAGGATAAGAAGGACACACTAGCTGTACAATAATGAAATACTAAAAACTGTGAATACATGTTTTACTACTTGGATATTGTGAAAAGACAATCAAGAGAAGACGTTGAAGGCAGAGTGAGTGGACTAATATTTGTTTGTAGATGTTATTAATCTTGGCTTGTCGTGTACAATTACAGCTGTGAGCGATGAGGACAGGGCTTGGTTTGAAATGCCAGGGACTGGAGTGTGAGCGGTCAGACCTGCTCTTTCTCCCGAGGACCCTCACAGCATTTCACTTGATTAGATTCAAGTTGGAAACACAGCAGCCGCGGGGCATTAATAACTGTACAAAGACATAGTGAAAGATGCGCGTTGGCAGCGTGGGTGTGTGCGTGTCAGAGCCTGTGCTATTGTGTGTATTATGCACAATTGACTATTCCTTTTGTTCCTACGGGCAGCTTTTCCTAATAAAGAATGTCTTATCTTTATGTAAGCTTTCTAATTGGTTTGGGCTGTGGCTACATGAGCACGGGGCTACAAGACACTGGCAGAACATTATGTAATTTGCGTCTCTCTAGGTCCAGAAGTGTCTCTCTCCCTGTCTCTCTATCACACTTCACTCTCTCTCTTTGACCCCCCCCTCCATCCCTCCATCCCTCCATCTCTCCCTCTCTCTCCCTCTCTCTGTAGTGTGTTCATCAAACAGCTGTGGTGTACCATATTATTTCCAGGACACACTGTAAAGCCTGTGACCTCATAAGCAACAATAGTGTGAGGGCTGCTCTCTGGCCTCAGTGACATTACACTAATACACTCACTGCACTCTCACACTTATTGATACTTTGCAGTGACAGTGACATCACAATGGGGGTGTTCTACATATAGCACTATTGACGGAATGTTCAGCAGTGGTGACATAATGCACACATTAGCAAAAACTGTCAGAAATGTTTAAATATAGTCAATAAAAACTCAAGAAAAGGCTACAAAATAGATTTAAACAACACATTTTCAGGAGCCTGTAATCTATATGAAGGTTCAACAAAAAAGGTGAGAGTGACTAACTGAAAAACTGTTGGCTAATGATAGCTAGCTTATAATGGTGATTTTATGTGTGAGAGTCTTGTTTAACAGCACAAATCAGATCACCTGTTGTTGTTTCATCCAAGTCAGCTCTTTCTGGTTGGATTGTGTAAAATAAAGGTCAGATTAAATCTAATTTGAGTAACAATGCTTCAAACAGTGTAGTGCTTTCAGTTAGCTTCACACCCCCAGGGAATGTTGATGACATCAGCTGCGAAGTATCAATACAGAAGAATAGGAATGTGGTGCTATTTGGCTCTGAAGGGAATTTCTCATTTGCCTTCACTCATATGCCTGTCACGATAATTACTGTAGCGACTTATCGTTAAATAAATGAAAGCTGGAACAATATTTTTGGGGCTCTATATATATAGTGTGTACATTTTCTTCAGGCTAGTCAGAATTTTTTGATTCTTTTTTAATAGTACAAAACAGTACAGTAGCTGAAGGTCAAACAAGTAACTTCTACAACTGATTATAGATACAAACTAATTAGTGTTTCATTCTTCTTTATTGCAGCTAATTTATTTATTTTTTTTACAATATTGTACATTTAGAATATGTTTTGGGGGAATTTTAAGTTATTGTGTCATACACTGGCATACATTTGTTTCAGTATTATTGTTTATTGTCTATATTTTCTTCAGCAATAAATCACACTTCAAAATTTGTTATCGTGACAGGCCTATTCATTGACCCTGTATGGATAACCATACTCCCAGGACTAATACTAAACATTATCACATATATGCCATATATGGTGTGTAATGTATAGTTCAGTCAGAGAGTGTTGTTACTTTAAGTGCAGTGATTAGATTTGTGTCTCTTTTTATACTTTAAGATTCAGATGAAACATGGTTGACTCGCATGACTTCATAGTGAGGCAATAGTAAGTAACAACAGGTTTAAGTGCATCTTTTTCTCATATCCAGAATTCTAAAGATGCCTGACTGAAACATTCCCAGTATTTGCAAATTGAAATGCGACTACACATAATCCAAGTGCTTTTACCTAGCTCTGGTTATAATGGGGTCACTTATAACTACATAAAGTCTGAAACTGTCCACCCCCTGTGCCCTGCAGACGATTATGAAAAAGGATGGTCTGTTAAAGTCATTTGAAGCTATAAATGCTTTTAAAATTACTCTGATGGCACAAAGTCAAAACATTATTGTTCTTTTGCCATTGTCTTTTTCAATTGCCCTCAGTCTCACCCAGTTCAGCTTTTAAAACACACTTTTCTGTTAGGTAAGAAATTAGTAGAAAGATAAGGTTCTTTCTCAGTCCTTTCTCTTCTCAGTTCAAAAAAATTAAAAATCAAATTAAATTAGCTCTGCTGTTGGCTTTCTTTAAACAAACCTACTGCAGTGATGTTATTCTTTCAGAAAAACATGTAGTGAAAATAAACCCAAGTATGAGTAGGGGTGGGCAACATGCCAAAAAGACAATCTTTTAAAGCCAAGATCACAATTTCAGTGTTATCACGATTTAAGCATCTCGTTTTAGTATCTCACTCTTAATAAGTAAGTAAAGTCCTCTAGTGCTTCAGAAAGTTCACACTTCACTGTGATTGATTAAATCACCTGTCACTCATTCAAAGAGCTGCAATAAACCAAAAATAACTGCCAAATTGCAAAGAGGACAGGGCTTTCTAAATGTATTGATAAGAACAGAAAGAACTGCACAGTGACAACACAGTTAATTTCAGAACTACAGCTTCAATGTGTGACCATGCTATAGAATTTCAAATATTTATATCGCAAATATCAGTCATTGATCAATACAGCAAGACAAATATTGGATATTGGTATCTATTTAATTTTAAATAATGAATCAATAAAAATCCATAGTGGACCATCCCTTCAACACACACATTGTCCATGAGGTGCTGAAAACCCTGCTTTGCTTAGCGATGATTGGATCTGGTCTCTCTTAAAAAGGTAAAAACTGAGTTAACATGAAAAGAGCTTAGTGCGAGTGTGGTGTGTGCCGCAGTCTGCAAAAGCCATTAGCATGTCATATGATATACAGCGAGCAATAAAATTACAAATCACACTGCAGCCCACTGTGATATATGTGCACGCATTTCAATTCATAAATATGGCTAAATTATATTTAACTGCACGCAGTAGATCTGATATTTGCTAATGGTGTTTAAGAATGGAAAGGAAATGGTTTAATAGTTAGCTATTAAATGAGAAAAACAGAAACTGGAAATGAAGGATGGCAACATGTTCTGACATTGTGTTACATATGGAAGAAAATACAAAACATTCTGTCTAATTATAGCAATAGAAAACACTGAAACTGCCCTTAACAACTAAGATAAATTATAACCAAATTCCGTGAAACGCCCCATGAGACAAGAAATTAATTCACTGCAGTGAGGGGAAAATCAAGTGTTCCAGTTGTCTGCTGAGTTTACAATAGTGTAAAATACAAGCACAGCAATCAGAGTTTTTGTTTTTTTATCGAATAACTGGAGCGACAAATAGCTCATTAATATTCTGTCTGGCTCAGAGTGACAGCCGTTTTTAGGCCAGTGTGCTCATTTCTGCTGCTCCATGTCACCAAGTGCAGTCCTTAAATCACTCATGCGCTTCAAATTTGCTGTTGTCAACATTTCCACATTATCTGCTTGGCCAAGGAATTTACTGGATATGCCTGCTGCTTTTGTGGGGCTGGTGGGAAACGGCCAGCATGAAAGCCAATAATCTCATTTTCTTATTTGATTTGAACTTTAGAGCAGTCAGCAATACATTGTTGTATGTGGAAGAATACCAGGCTATACAATTTGGTTTTACGGATATACAAAAATACTTTGGAGAAAATGTCTTTTTCGCAAAGAAATTATAGACTGACAGAACTTAAGAGACTGAAGCATCAAATCATGTTATATGACCCAATAAAAATGTAATTACATGGTAATATAAAATCATATTTCACTCTTAAAATTCAGCATAGTTTTGTTCTAGTTTTTATTTTGCCACTGTCCTGAACCCTACCTTTTTACAAAATGTGACACTTATCATGACTATGATTCTCCATAAATGTCCCCTTTACCGAGTCATGATATTCAATGTTATTACATTTGAGCTATTTGCAGGACTATTTGTGTCTAGGCCTGTGCATGTCACTGCTCCGCTGCTCTGTATTGATCTGGCCTCTTTGTATTTAGTCTCTTCTCCTAATATATAACACATCAGAGACGTGTGCGGCCTCCTGCTCCGACACTCTGTGGCTCTGAGAGAGGGGGATGAGGGGGGACAGAGGGGAGAGGGACTGAGGGGGAGAGAGGCAGATGCCCGATCTGGCTCTGGGTCTCATGTTATTGAAACCTGACCAAATAAAGAGGCAGCAGCATCTGTCAGTGACACCATGGACAGGCTGCACAAGGAGGACAGGCGAGGCGAGGCGGCTTCAATGCAAACTTGTCACTGACATTTCGCCCCCTAAACAATAACACTTTTGCCAATGACTTGAAAAGTACTAACTTTATTTGGTGACATTGTGCAAAATGTGCAAAATTATAGGACCTGTATAACCCTGCATATTAAACACCATGTTTCCCTTCTACACATGGTTATTTTTATGATATGAATCAATGTGAGTGAGTGCGTCATTAAACAATGTAGCACAGAGTGTTCAGTCAGTGTTATTTGTAAAATGTACTTAATGTAGCGTCAGAAAATCAAATGTGTTTGTAAATGAGTCAGTGGCTGTTGATCAGTAGGGCATCAGTCACAGGCTGTGGGCGCTTACACAAGTGCACAATAACCCACAACAGGCAGCACAGACTGAGAGGTGAGATTCAGTCTGTCTGTGGCCATCACTAAAACAACATCCTATCTAACACTCAGCTGCAATGTTTATGTATTTATTTATTTGATAGGCTCAATACAAATTAATGAACATCTGTATACAACAAAACTATCAAGCAAATTGATATGTGCAGTCCACAGACAGGCAACAATACAATATTATTTTGTTTTTGCATGTTCAGTCACTGTTTATCCATATATCCACTTAGGCAAGTGGAACTCAAGGCTCTTGAGAACAGGAAACACTATTGTTTACATGAAATGGTCACTGTTGCATCAGAGCTCACTTAAGAATGATTAGTCTTAATTGTAAACCATTCGAAATCAGACATTAGCATTATTATAGACAACGGGTATTTGTGTTTTATTATAATTGAAATGCTGCTGGTATTGCTGCTGTGATATTCAGTTATAGACTGAATGGATTTTATTAACAGTGACTCACCATTGTGATGTCACTTGTCCTTGGCCATTTTCCCAGCTCTTGAAGTAGAGACTATGTAGTACGTAAATAGATTCATTCAAAACATACATTATCTAATGTATGCTTTGAATGAATCTATATAAATTAACACATTGTAAATCAACTGTGTGCTGAACTAAAGGTAATGTAAGTCATCTGAAAGTTTGAGACAAGAGTGAAGACAGCAGTGACAAATGTGTAATATTTCAACACAAATTAAATAGTCTACACGTTTATGGATAAATTAAATCAGAAACTTTGATGCCGGTGCTGAGTCAAACAAAGAGCGTGGGTGCGTATGGTTTAAACAAGTACAAGACTTTATCGGTCGGGAGGCAGGGCCATGTGCTAATTTTTCTAAAAGAATGATATTTTCACAAAAGGGCACTTACACCCAGAGGAGATGTTATAGTGACAGAGTACAGAGGGTACAGAGAGCCTGGTGTACAAACAGGGAGAGTGCTGGCTGTTCTTAATTATAGTAAAGCACTAAAGTGGCTCGTTCATTTGAGCTGGGTGGAGCTCTCAACTGCGACAAAAAAACAAAGAGCATTTCTATAATTCCACCTCCATTTGTTTCTCCAGAGACTGGGGACACTGCATTAAAAAGTATGGGCCTGACAAGTCACAAAGGACAGCAAAAAACACATTCCCACAGGCTAATTTAGGATGTTCTTGATCAGATATTGTGGTTGACAAAATAAATCTGCACCACATTTTACAGAAAGCAGCTCTGTGTGTTAACTGCTTTGAATAGAAAACAAAGGGATCACTTTGCGGTGCATGATTTATGTGATTCTGTTACATTAAACATTCTTTCCCCTGAGCGGCTCCATAGCAACCATCGCTTCAGTCCTAAGTGTCTGGCACGCAGCCAATAAGAGCGGCTGCCTTATTGATCGCCAGATTGAAAAGTTTGTGTTTAATTGGTCTTGTAATACATGAAGGGATTATACAGAGGGGCATCTTGTCAAAAACACAAATTGGTTCTTTTGAGCGTCATGAACAACAGGAGGTTTGCAACTACCAAGCTAGAATACAGCACTCGAACACTGCCTTTTAAGAAAGACATCATGTGTGGATATTTCTGCATAATAAAACTGCTACATGATATTAGATGACCAGGCAGGCAATACACAGCAAATTGAAAATAGATGAATAACTTGCATGAACTGGTAATATTTTATTCTGCATTTAATATTAAAAATGTGTGAAAAGTTGTGAATTAGTCAGGATCTTAACATTACAGCCTATTATGTTTCCTATTATCTATTATGAAGGCCAAATAAGGTGCTTGTGAGATTAAAGAGTAGAGATAAAGGACCTGGGTGTTAGATTGTCCCAGAGCACTATTCACTGTCTCTCCTGCTGCTGCTGCTGCTGCTGCTGCTGCATACAGACTGCTAAAGGCAGTCTGGGGTAAATCCACTCAGTAAAGCAAAGCAAGCACCACAAATATATGCAAGGGGTGGGTGATGCTGACAAAAAAAATGTTCTTGATTATTAAAAATATCCTCACAACGATATTATGGCAGTCCAATTGAAATGTGCTCAAATGTGGCGGTAACTGTTTTAGTTGAGGTTTAAGTAAAAAGAAATGTAAAGTTAGTCACCAAAGTGCAGAAATATTTCTTTATACCTTATTTTGCATATTTCCTCTTAGGTCTCCTTTATTTTTGATATATCTCTCACCTATCAACAAGGTGCAAATTTAATCATCATCATTTAAACTTGAGTGAGACTGAAGAAATGCTGCAGCTTTAAGTCCAAGAACCAGATACTTGATCCATGGTGACGAGCCCTCATTAGTCACGCCACAAACTCCATCGGCAGCTGTGATCTGTGTCTCTGAGGCTGTCACTGCCACACCAGAACATAATGTTGTATTTTACATAAAAGTATTATATTTCTATAAATCTCTGGACAAACAAGTGGTTATAAATACACAGTGTAGTAACTCAAAAATATTGTATAGGCTACATTTCCAAATGGTATTGAATCACACTTCCTGTAGTACAGACGTTAACTAAAACTGTAGCTGTAGTTGTCTGTATTAGAAAAGCCTTTTAACTCACACTCCCTATCCATGTGCATATGTATCATTTATAGGAGGGCGCGTTCTTGTTTGAGTGGATTCTGCTGAAGGTTGGCTACAAGAACACAATCTTATCAGGAGATTTGGAATTGGATCAAGCGAGGAATTACATGCCATTCCATATCAAAGTTTGAGTGTGTTTCCTCAAAGAAGCCCCCCTCATTATTATCATTAAGTCAGGCATAATCATTTAATATATTTGTAGAGTGGAAGGATAATATTATTTGGGACAAACTCGCTCCCCAAAGGTAACTGTGTAATGAGGAGGAGGGGTTTGTTGGACATGTTTGGGAGCTTGTCATTCAACATGGCTCCACAGTGAATTCCTGTCATTATATAAGAGGCTCTGGATCACCAGATCTGCTCAGAGGAAAGATGTAAACTGCAAGTTAAGCCAACCAGAACCTTAACACAGCTAATAATACTGCACAAATAAATGTACCTTTCATTTGTAACAGTGAAGTATCTTATGAAATACATAAAACAAATACAATAAAATGAGATATGTGGGTGTGAGATATGAGGGCTCAATGGAAGGCTGCTGACCTTTGACCTAAATCCATGTCAGACAATTTATTTGAACCAAATTCATTTATTTGTATTATATAAGTTGAGATCTTATGAGCATCTTATCTTTTTATTATTATTATCTTTATCAGCAGATGTACACAATGGAAGTTTCTATCAACATACAGTAAATTCAAGCTGAACTCTTTTCAGTAATTATAGCTCACAATGCTGCATGTACAGTAGATTTACTTGGCAGAGGGGCCTGACAGTTACGAGGGGATGATAACAACTAGAGCAGAGCCCAAGGGGAGACATTTTTGACTGTGGCTTAGAGCGAGACTTTACAGAAAGCAATATGTCATTAAAAACCAGCGCCATCTGTTCACATTTCTTGTTTATGTGGCATCAAGGATATAAAGCATGTTGAACGCACAAAAGCTAATGTGTAAATACTACCAGTGGGATTTAAGTATTTTCTATGTAATTAGTAGTGATTATGCATTGGACCACACCACAAGAAGAACTAACTATTGTGTTTTCCACAGTCCTAATGGAGCCTTTGAAGTGCTTAGAGTTTTCATATAACACAGACAGGAATCACTAAACAAGAAGGTAATTTCTAATCAGCTCCCAGGCTCTTTCACATGTCACTAGGCCTGTCACGATAAGTGCAATATTTTGCTGAAGTCAATATAGGCAATAAACTATAATACTGAAACTTATTTATGCTACTGACACAATAACCCAGAAGCAGATTTAAACTACAAAAACTATTCTAAATGTATAATATCATTACAAAAAAACATGAGCTGAGTATAGTCAAAAAATCACCACAAATTTCCTGGCAGTACAAAGAAAATCAACACACTATAAATATTAACCCCCAAAAAACTATTGTTCCAGCTTTCATATATTGAATGATAAGTCAATATAGTAATTATTGTGACAGGTCTACATTTGACAAACCACTATTTACACTGTTAAATAATCAGGCCACCACAGCATAGTGTGTCCGTGTGGCACAAGGAACAGATTAAAATGTAATGTGAGGCTCCGTGACGGCAAGGTAATACAAACTGCTCTGCCATAATCTCATAATCACTGATGTAGTTTCCTGGAAGTTAACAGGCATTTTCAAGGAAAATACTTTTAGCGGCGTCAGATACAAGCTATTGTTTATGTTAAGAGCTTTTTAAAGAACTGTCACATGCTGTTTACTGATATGGACAGTGGAATGGAAACAGCTCGAGTAACTCCAATTATTTAGTGTAATTTTGTACTTCCTAATCCCCTGGTAGTGTCTCATTTATGAAATATGACAGTATTGTAATCCAACTTGGCCTCTGTCCTGTAATAAGCGCTGAGGGGACATTACTTTTTTAAGTGTGGCTTTGTTAACTGTCTATAATCCTTAAAATGTCAAATGAGACAACAGCTCCGCCTGAGTTATGGCTAAGAGAAAAACCAGGGGAAAAACACAGTCTGAATGCCTCTCATTTTGCCAAGTTGTCCTCGGGCCAGAACATAACAAGGAAATGGACTGACAGGTTGAGAAAGAGGACAGAGAAGCATCAATGATCTATTGTCTGCAGTGAAGGCGCTCTGTCTGTATCAAAGAAAGCAAAACATATTACACCCTCTGCAGCGGCATGTTCTACTAAATACTAATGACATCATCTGTATTTCTTTGGCCTAATAAAACCATTAAGGGCAGTTATGTACCCCCCTCCCTCCACACACACACACACACACACACACACACACACACACACACACACAGGCTGCTCCACCAAAGGTCTGGAATCTATCTAATCTCTCTATGCAATTACCATCATTGGTGAAAAAATGCATTACCTCTGCACAGTAAAATGAAAACTATGTTATTCTTACAGCCTTCTCAATATGGAAGTCAATCTTCCATATTGAGAAGACTGTGACCCTGTTGCATCAGTCCTTCCTTATAAATGAAGACAGATATTAAGTGCATGTTGTGAGCCTGATCCACAATCAACAGTGAGAGCTATTTTTACCTTGACACGGGCATGACGGAGTGAACCTTTCCTTCCATTAACCACAGCAGGTGAATAAAACAGAATTCAATGCAACAGTTCATTTGTTCTCACATCCCAAATAGATTTCCTTAGCGCCACTGCTTTTATTCAGAGATATACTACAAAACACTGAGGATATAAAGTTACATTTACTATGCTGTGCAGTGCTTAGATCAGTAAAAGGACACAATGGCTGCTGGAGTGAACCTGCCAAAATAAAATGTGCACATCAGCTTGACAGCGGACTTTCACCAGTATGCCAGAAGAAATACTACATAACATAACTACATAACATAACTACATCATATAATGTTGTTGTATTTGCATCACTGGCCATTTCTGATCAGTTTGCTCTGATTTTATGAGCGTTTGATGTTAATTTGAGTAATTTTCAGATTTCCAGTCATTTGGTGGAGGACAGTTTTACATGCATTCATAAAGCAGATGGACTGGCATGCCCATAAAATACGCAGAGATATTAACTGTACAATCTGTGATGTCTCCTGGATCCTACTGCAACTGCAGAGGGACATTTCTCCTGCCTCTGTCTCAACCAGAACTGAAATAAGCCAAACAATGCAGAAGAGAATGTAATATTAATGTAATGCATCAAATGAGCGGTGTTTAGATGAGAACAAATTTGAAAAATGTCTTTATAGGCTGATTGAGTAACACTTGAGTCCATGCAACAGGAAATATCAGGCAATTTATTTGAGGAAGATCTAATCGGTTCTCGAATCAATGCCCAATAGCGTATTTCAGCTATTTGAAATGCAATATAGATTTTTCATAGTTAGGCAAAATAACTGATGTGACAGCCACAAAGTCTCTTATTCTCACTAGTCTCACTAGTTGCTTATTTATTTTGTCATTTATTTTGTTATGTTGATGTTAATTTGCCACAACATCACAATGGATATCTTATAGAACTACAGATCTATAATACTGTAGTTTACCATTAATACTAATACGTTTTACAAACATTTCATTGTTTTCACAAATTCAAAGACACATCTAAATGGATTATCATATTGGTGCATTTTAGGTTATAGACTGAGGTCACGCATCCTTCACAGCCCTCATATCACTAATCAAAAACACAATGGTAGAAAAGATTAAAAAGAACCATTTAAATGAATCTATGTGTAGACTGAAGACATGGGCCATAACAGGCAGTGTCAGTATATTTTCTCATTTCATTGTGTTTCTGTCTTTTATTCCTGCTCACATTCAAATTCAAGGCATGCTCAAACATCTAATAGATTTTTCCAGCCCAGCACACAATTTACTGCTTACAGATTTAGAATTGTCTGGCTTCCGGCCAGGCCACAGTCAGAAGGGAATTAATGATATGAGCACATCAGTGAGGAAAAACAGCTTGTGATGCGGCGCTACAGGTCTGAGCATAATGGAGGAGATAGTGCATATAGACAAACAAGAACAAAAGCTGAGGAGACAAATACATATGCTGCTGAACGAGGGAAATCAATACAAAATCAATAGCTCAACAGCGTTGATATGAATACAGACTTTGTTCAATATGAGGAATACCCCAATAACAGACATCATAAGACAATATCACATCAACACTTATGCAAGTATGTGCCTATACAGGGTGTTGCTTTCTCCTGTAGAATTAAAGGCTGTCTGAGAAAAAAGATGCATTGTCAAGCGCTTCTAAACAATACAACTGCTTTAAAATGAAGCGCACGATAATGTAAGCACAGCAATACATTTTACACATATTTACCTATAATCCATTATGTCAAATGAGGAATAATCAGTGTGGTTTAATATAAGAAGTTAAAGAAATGTAGTGGACCAAATTAAATTGAACATGGTCTTCAATTAGGGTTGCAAATCACATTACTGAAAATGTCATATTATACATACATACATACATGCATACATACATAGATTACAAGGACAAGGAGATCACAGTACAAAACACGATAATATCACGATCATATCTAAATGCGGTGACATGCACATCTATATATATATATTTATACACACACCACTACCTGCGGCGCAAGACAAGATTTTTATGAAATACACAATCAAAACAATGAGTATATCAACTGTACTGCATATTCCCTTTATTCAAATAAACAACAAAATAATAACATTATATTAATATCAAACACATCCCAAACTGAAAGTGTGTGGGCCAAAGTAAACAGGTGAGTGAATGGAGTTGCAGACTTCTGTGTTCTACTAGAGCACCGTGTCCGATCTGTCAGAGCCAAAACACAACAGAGTGACACGTTCCTTTTATCTGTTTCCACGAAGCCCTCACTGTGCGTCGCGGTGCAGTCCAAACATAAAGCATTTCAGTGTGTGATAGTCACTCCAAGTCCCCATGCAACTCTCTGCTTATTGTCACAGCAACAAATCAACCGTGAGGAGACTGCAACTGTCTGTTTCCTTATCACCCGCTCTTACTCGCCTAAACAGTCTCCAAAAAAGGACAGAATCTCACCTCAGCATCAAATTGAAATGTTCCGACTGAAATATTGCGGGAAGTATATGAGGCTAGCATACGGATCAGGTGTTATATCAGTGGGCTAGAGGCTAAGACATTTCTCATGCTAAAAAGACTAAAAGATGTCCCTCTATGACTTACTATGACCCATGTACATTATATTTGTTTTGGTAAGGCCAGTCCTGTGCTGAGGGCGAATGAGGGAGAAAATGTCAGGATAGATTTGTGTCCCTGGTGCTTTCTAAGGCTATTACGTCATCACAGCCATTATGACACTTTAAAAAGTGATACTCATATCCACACATATCTTTGTTGTGTTTGCCAGGGTTTGTTGGTTTGTAATTTTAGTTTTAACTATGACATAGAGTAGGGTTCCTCAATTAAGGCAAAAATTTTAACCACTTTGTAACAACCAATTATTTGGCTCATAATTGAAATAAAAATTGTATTAATTTATTGTCAAAATGAACCTGTACATGAGCCACATAATATATCATTATTATTTATTTAGAGTAATAACTGTATTCATAATTTTGAGTTTGATTAAATGCGGAGCGCAAAAGTAGGGGCTTGTGTACATTAATATATTCTTCAAAACAACAGCTGTTAATAAGATATTTGCTTGAAGCTGAATTTAGGTACGGCGTATACAAAGCATACAAGAGCAGTGACCTTGTAATCTTTTTATCTTACCTTGTGCCCACTCTCTAAAGTGTTAAAGAAAGAAAAGACAGAAATAATATTGAGTGAGCACCATCTTTGTGCTGGTTTCTTTGTGATTATTTCTAACCCACAGTTCTCAGTTTCTAGCGGCACAAGCCAACAAACTGTATCAGCAGATACAGCACTCTGACGCTCGCTTTCATAGTACACCACGAGAAACCAATTTCAGCAGCAATGAAAAAAAAAAGAATCAGGCCAGTTCTCTGGGGAAAGATAGAGGTGCAGAATGTAAACTTCTCTGGCAAGCTATCCCCTGTGAATTGAACTGTTAAAAGAAGCTCTAATGCTCACTTCATGTAAGACAAACTTAGTGGACACTCTGTATTACACAATTAAATAAACTGAACTCTGTGCTTAAATATATAATTCTAGTAATTATCTTATCACTTTTATCACTTTTACTATCCAAGAGTCCTTTGCCTTCTGTCTCATCTGTGGAAGTGGAGTTTAATTGATGCTCACAGAGTCTTCTCTGCCTCACAGGTTTGAGTGTTTGTGGCCATCGGTGAAGGTCACATGTTTCTGTAATTAATGACTTCAGTCTGCAACAAGTCTTTTTAACTCCTTGAGCCCTCTCACTGACAGGAGAAAGGGGCTTTGTTCTGCCACCACAGTGAAATATAGATCAAGAACAATGCCACACTAGAGCCTTTTTTTATTACTGAAGAAGCGTTTGTCTGGTGGTATTTTTATAAGTTGCCTAAGAGACAAATACTAAAATGCTCTTAATTCACATTGGCACTGTGCCAGGAACAGTTCGGATACACATTTGGAAAAAGGGCTGATTCCCTCAATAACAATGGCACACTTTACTGCAGCCAGGCTCTCGATGGTTTTGTGTGCATTTTGTGGTATAGCTGCAGTATCCTGTTATGAGCAACAATCCATTTCCTTTGACATGTTAGAGATCTGCCTGGGAATAACAATCATAAACTACATCAGTCAGATAATATCCATCATACACTAACTTAGCGCTTCTGTTTACAAATCCAAGCCAGCGAAAGAGGTAAAACAAACCCACAGAAGGAGTAACATGCTTTTATGAAAAAGTATCTTCTCAGATTCTCCTATACGGCTCATGTGTCCAGCGGTAATGCTACCTTTAATACTACTAGTGCTGAAGAGTTGCATTAGCACTATTATTGTAATCCATTGAGGTCCATCCATAAATATTCCTTAGAAGCTTTTTTCCTAAATGATTATCTTGCTGTAAATTATGTTGCTCTTTTGTTGTCTGTGAATTTCCAAACAAAAACAATGGAACAATGGTGTGTGTGTGTGACAGTAGTGTGTTTGTGCATGTCCCTGGTGCCGTGGCAGAGCCTTGCCTGTTCTGCTGACTGCGCAGATTCTCAGAGCAGCATCCCATTGGAGTGACAAGTGCATTTAGGAAGAGCCTGATGGAGTCATTAACAGCAGCTCTGCTCATTAGCAGCACGTGTGCACACTGTAGCCCACACTCACACTTCAGGTCTTCATGTTATTACTGTGACAGTGGATAAATCCATACGACCTATGCTATTTGTAAAAGGGCCTTCATATGCAATACAATATCATCAAAATGCAGGCATCCATTTATGAAAGGGACTGATGCACAGAAACACAACCACAATCAAAGTCTATTGATCTCTGGAATAACAACAAAGCATCCTTTATCGATCCCTGGTCCTTTTGCGTATATGAGATTGTAGCAATGTCGGGTAATCAAGGGCATCACATTCAAAAACATACAGCTTTACTTCCTGGAACGACACACAGCTCTGCAATGCAGACATATGGAGCAGGACAGGTGATTCAGGCTTATAGCATGTTTAACATCTAGAGACCTCATTATAATATACATTATTCAAAGGCAGAAAAATACTATAGTGCTTACTAATAATGTGGAACTAGATGGTAATTGTGATGCTGTTGTCATTTGAATGAGCCATAGGCATTACATCACAGCATCAGCCAGAGCAGAAAATAAGTGGCTTCAGAGGGAACATTATGTTCTTTGTGATTATTAGGCTTAAATGCCACCGTTTCTTATTTGCATTGGGTGAGTCATCGGCAGAGACATGCCACTTTATCTCAGGACTGAGTCTTGGTTAACACAGCAGTGAGACCCTGGAGACCGACTGCAATAATCAAACATTAAGTGTCAAAGAGAAGTTGACATTTAATGGTGTCATATACGTGATAAATACATGAGGCAACTATTCAGAGTCACACGGATATGAAGCTAATAGCCAACCAATTACAACTTTCACAACAACAGTGGGCAACAGTTCCACTCAATTGATTACCAGTACATTTGTACATTATTTTTATTGCTCTTTGTTGCTGTTAAACACCTAAGAGAATATTGTAGCCATGAACACACATTAGCAAACAGAACCCAAATGACTATGTATATTCCATGAAAAATAGTGATCACTGCAGGTTAGGAAGATAAAAAATATGCATGGGCAATTACTGTAACACTAAAGTTTATTACAATCAGATGTTACATACCAGATGTCCAACCAATGACAACTAAGTAAGTAAACTAATTGGCAAATGTATAACTATATAACCTTGTGCCTGCCCTGTATGATTATGCCTGTCACACTGCCAAAATTTTGAAGTACAATATACTGCTACAGAGAATGTCACAATAAGAAATTTTTAAGTGTGATGTATTGCTGAAGTAAATATTGATGGGAAACGATAATATTGAAACTAAACCATAAAGCAGAATTATCCCTCAAAAAGTATTCTAAATGTACAATATTGTTAAAAAATATGAGCTGCAATAAATAAATAATAGAATGCAACACTTACAGTTTGTGTCTGAAATGAGTCATACCTTCCCTAGCTACCTGACTTGCAAAAATTATTATTCCATTTGTCGGATTGAATGATAAGTCGATATAGTAATTATTATGACAGGCCTAATGATTAAACTACTTTATGCCACTGACACAATAACCTTAAAGCAGAATAATCCAAGTAAACCCTTTTCTAAATGTACAGTATTGTGAGAAAACATGAGCGACTACAAATAAACACTTTGGCAGTTAGTTAATATCAGTAATGACTTATCAGTTAGCTCACAACTTATCATATTAAAAAAATAACAGAAACTTCCCCATTAGTGCAATGAAAAAGTACAGACAACAAATAATGAGCCTCAAAATATATTGTTCCATCTATATTGAACAATGACAGTATGTGAAATGCCTGGCTCACCTAGCTTGGCCCTCTCCCTCTGCACATCCTTGAAGTTGAGGCCGCTGGTCCAGGTGGTGTCCCTGTAGCGGTGCAGAGCCTCTCGACGCCCGTTGGTGCCCAGCTTGTGTAGTACGGCGGGCTTCAGGGGCTCCACCTGCAGCCCGTGTCCCCATAATGACGAGTCCGGCACGGCCCACTTCACCAGGTCCTGCAGACGCACTATCACCTTCTCGGACACGGCAATGACTTCATGCTGCCAAAACAAATCCGCGACAAAGACAAAAGGTCACGCTCAGAGTTCACACAGGACAAAGAACAGATCGGCCGTATTTATCAGCTTGATTGGTATATGTGTCGTGCCGCATTAGGGCCATGTTAGTGTAAGTAAATTAATGGGGACATGAATATGGAGGGAGCGTGTGATTGCTGAATTGAATTTAGGCCAGCATTTAAATCAATGTCAAAGAGGACATTGTTGTTTTAAGATGTTTTGATCAACATCTATTAAGTAGGGTGGCTCATAACACCTCTGTTCACTTTGCTTTGAAGCTAACAGCGCACCTTTAATGTGTAATGAATTAATAAGGTTCACATGAATGAATGACTTAAGAGACACCCAGTCCTCTTTGACACACAAACACACTCATAATAACAAAAGTTAATCATTTTATTGACTTGCACTCACTTTTACTTTCTGTCTTGCTCTGTTTTCTCAGTAGGTAGACCAAGCCCTTTTAATAACTTGTACTTGAACTACTACCACTCTGATGGAGTGGGAAAGAGCCCAAGATGCCTAAATGTGTTTCCATTTGAAGGGCTAATGGCTGAAGTGCTTGTTACCAACAGAGTGGAGCAGTTTGCTGGAAGACGACCATTACAGGGCTCAAATCTGGAGTACAGATGTGTAGAAATCTCTCATGTTTTGTGGTTATTTGGAGAAATAACCACAGATTTTGCATTTTAACATTTAAATTAACAGTCTTTAAGGGGTATAAATAGCAATCTTTCTGCCTGAGCTGTGTATACAGAGGGGGTGGACTGCAGTTGGAGCATGCCTACACAGCCTAATAAAATCCAAAGCAATAAATCATGTCTTTGTAAACCTCACGGTGGTTTCTGTTGTAACTCTGTCCTATATAGTTATTGACATTTTTATGCTGCAAGTGTTGTCCAAAAGCAAATATGATCATAAAGTCAGTATCTTTGAGAAATATTTCTTCAACAATTACTCATTTTCCATTCTCACATTATCAGAAACTACAGGCATTTCAAAGAGAGCAGTTGGAGACAGTATTTCCTTATAAAGGAATAGCCTGCGAGGGTTAGCTTGATATAGCTGTGCCTCTCACTAAGTAAAAACATCAAACATGGGTTTTGGGTCTTTTTATAATGAGCTGTCTTCAGCTGTCAAGTGGTGGCTGGTGGTTGTAACTGGCTTTCCATGCAATGAAAAAGTGACTGCAGTTCCAGGCTTCAGGAAAGCAGGCCATTTGAATAATGTAGAGCAACAGTAAATAGCATTCAGCCTGCAGTCAAAACCCACATTGTACTGGAGCAAGGACTGTACTTTGATACTATCTAAGCAGACAAAGAAGTAAACGGCGAAATATTTCCCTTCAGTCCAGTCAAAACTAAAGTACAACACTCAAGTTACAGCACTGAAGAATGACTCTAACTCTAATACTATGGGTTATTTAATAGCACACCAGGAGCGCACGGCAAGAGCAATAGAAATACTTAAAAACACAACAAGTGCCTCTTTATCAATCAAGCCAATGACACACTGCCTTGTGTGAGTGTCAACAGATCCTGTTCAGGGACTTGTTCAGCTCAAGAGCAAAACACAACAGGTGAGAGCAATTCAGCAGCTGTCAACACAGTCCACAATATAATCAGTCTGTGAGCCTACAGCCCTGTTCCAAATACAGGCTATGTCAATTAGTTTTGCTATACACTGGGCCTTTTGTTATGTTTTACTCTACCCTCTGTCTGTGGGCAGCACCTACAGTCAGGACACAGCATGTGGGCTGGAGGTTTGCACAAGCTGTGATTTGATTGAGAAATATTCACTCAGATACTGTAAATGTGAGCAATGTTGGGCAGCATACCAAAGGAGGAGTCACTATTGGGAAATACTAACCACAAGAAAGTTGCACCATTCACTTTAGAGTGCAAAATGCTCTTTGTGGTTCAACTATTGATTTGGCAAGAATACTGAAGTAGATTGTACAAGCTCAATTTTGTTATTTTGTAAAACTTCCAAACTCATTTAGCTGAACATACCCAGGATTTTTTGGCGTTTCTAAAGCTCACTATAAATCCCATTAGGAAATCTGTTCATTACCTAACAGCTTGAGCACATGACAAGCTATAGGCAAGATGATTAATTCATTAAGTGTTCAGGTCTTGTGATCTTTCTAAGTATTTTGGTTTGAAACTTGGGGCTTTGTCTTGTATAAATGCCGCTCTACCACACTGTGCTGTCAGCTCACGTTAGTCGGCTGATCGTTTAGCCAAGCAGCAGACGCAGCCAGCAGGCCACTTGATAATATAGGTCAGAGGAGTGCTAGCCCACAGCGCAGAGGTGACACTCCACATAAACACAGTGTCAGGTTAGTAACATGCCGTATGCAATACATTAAGCATATTTATCACAATCCACTCTAACTAACAATTCCTGTATTATTTTTGCATTTGATTAATTTATTTTTATTAGTAAAGTGTTACTAGTATGTAGTGTTAGTAAAATGGTTACTAGTATGTAGGCTACTAGTGTGTTAAAATATAAACAAAGCGTAAAGAGGACAGCAACATGCACAAATCAGACTATTCAGACTACGCAAAATATTTAACATACTTCAACACTAATTACGATATTTTCTTTTGATATGAATATTGCGTTAGTTAATTACAAATAGTCAGCAATATCTTACGCAATATCATCATTATCAAAACAGACACTGTACCACTCTACAGTAAACAATCACAGCATTCGTATACATAATAAACTAAATGTAAGGTAATGAATGATCCCATACAGCATGTTTTCTTCTACAACATGCAGTCCTGTGACTAATATCCATATCATTCAGTTTGCATAGATGAGTGGAGTACTGGTAGCAACTCTTAAGAATCATTCCTAAATACTGTTTAAGGTGATCCTATTAGAAACAACGCTCCCTGTAATGTCCCCTGCATGGCTCAAGAGGACAACAGTAAAAAAGGCATTCCTGAGTGTCACAGTGTTCCAGCTGAGCATCTCATCACTGGGACAGGACCTTGATGGTTGGAGTTAGCGGTAGGTAGGTGTGCCCCTGTCATGCTGCGAGGCTTTCAGGCTGTTGCTGCACACAGGTCAGCGCAGGAATTCCTAAGGCCAAAGGAGATTAGTAATTGAGTAATGGACATAGTGACATGGACAATAAGGAGAGAGAGGCAACCAAACACAATATGGCATCATTATTTGCCCCCTTCTCATGACTGACCTTGGCTTCACTGGCCCAAAACAAAATTATCTCAGAATTAAAATGACAGAGTTAGCAGGATACAAACCAGTTAGACTGTGAATGTTTGTGTCCATGATTGTGACTGTGCTAATATAATCCTTTATTATTCCTCAGTTAAATATAGTAAAACTGTTTCACATCCAATGGACTGCATTCACTTGTGTTTACTTATCCCATAAGGTGAATGCTCACAAATGAGGGGATATTAAGTTCACAGCCCCATTTAACATAAGATATATATATAGAAGCAGGGAATGGCTGCATATTAGATCTGGGCTTTATCAAAGTGGCCGAGACATCATGTTCGAGGACACCTCAAAAACGCTGCATCAGCATCTACAACTATGGGTGCAATGTTGTACTTTCTTGCAAATTCTCATTGCTGAGAAAATATGATGAAGCACATAGTACTGTTAAGGTAAATAACTAGGCTTAGCTATTTTGTAACTACTACTATAATTCATTATTGTACTTTGTCCTATTACTTATTATTTTAAATGTGGGTTTGAATAAATCATTGGCTTCTCGTCTGTGGCTTTGTATCTCAAAAGGCATAATAACAATCCAGTAGCTGGGGGCACTCGAGTCATGCATCAAGGCAAATGTTTACTTGTTCAAGTGGTTAGTCAATGACAAAGTGGAAAACTCTGAGCTCAAAAGTCCCTGGTGTTGACAAACCAGGTGCTCCTGTAATATGTCATTATACAGACAGCAAAAAGACAACAGAGTTTAGTAAGAAACCATGAAAGACTCTTATGATAGATGAGAATAAATGTTACTGTCTTTGATGTGAGGATTATATTCCTTTTAAAGGTTCGAAATGACACAATCCTTAGAAGCTGGTAATAATTTACATGCTATTTCAGCAATAGTGAGGAATGCACTGAAGGGCAGTGTTGGGAGTTAATGACTTGTTCTGCGGGAGGACGCACACATGCGCACACACCACCACACATGAACAGTGGCCCCCCTACCTCCAAAATTCCTGCCATTGTTCTCTGAATAGGGAGATTTGGTATATTACACAGCCTGGCCCAGACAACACAACAGTGTGGATATTTTAAAATGGCCAGTGGAAAAATGTGTCACAGCAGATTTACACTCAAGTCATTCAGCATGACGACCTTATCCACCAAATGCCACTCGCATATCTAAGCCACTTACACTTAACTCAACTAGCATCCCAGATGCCTAAATTACCCATTCAGGGTTTTTCCCTGAGGAAAAATCAAAGAAGCAGCAAATGAATACAATCTAATTTCCCTACAAGCTGGCTTTCCAAGCACAGAAACACATGCATGGACCGCTGCCATGTACTGAAGAAATGGCTCTGGATGAATGCCAAAGTGTTTTCCACAGCAATCAATAGTGGCTAGTGCTGCAGTCCCAGCCTGTCAGTGCTGTATGTTTGAGAGGGACAGGACAGAGGAGAGGTCATCTCAAACCAAAGGTGATAACAGTATATTCATATCATAGGGTATACGTTTACTCTGAGCACTTGTGATTTCCCATTAAGAAGCTCATGCTGTATTTGCACTCAAGTGGGGTATATATAAAAGATAAGCATAAGCAATTAGTGGCCTGCAGCACAGTGTACAATGGGCTGTTTCAGTGCCGCTGTGAGCCGTTATCTTCCAGCAGCTCTCTCCTGAAATAGGGAGTCCAAAAACAGAAAGTATTAAAGTAAGCACACCATAGACACAGAAAGAGGGGAAGAAATGATGTGTCACTCAGAGAGGTTTAAAACACATGTGACTGTTTAGTCAGTGGCAGTTTGCAGCAGACAAATAGAGCAGGGGCCCCTAAAGAGGGCCTGTCATAGGCATAGTGCATGACCGTCTCAACACAAAGGTGGTCAACTGGTGGAGGTAAACAGTGTCATACAATAAAAGTGGAGTCTAACTCACAGACTTAATAATACCACTGAATAAGCAGTGTGTTTACACTATTACAGACTCTGTAAACACAAACAAAGACTTACATTATGATATAGTGACTGCTGACTTGAGGCTACAGCATTTAAAAGGAATTGACCTCCAACCCAAGACTGAAGCAAAACAAGCACACTAGGTCGAGAGTTGGTTCCTCCAGCAAACATAGCCTTACAGAGCAGGGGAGGCTGTAGCTAACACAAATACTATAGAAATATCCAGGAAATTACATCATACCTCTGCTCTGCCAAGTAATCAGTAATCTAATTCAGTTCAATACTGTCTTCTCTGCTATATGTCTACAAATACCATTTGGAATTTGAAACATGTCGGCTTCAGGCTTGAGATATCACTTACTGTCTGTACACACACAAAAATAACAGAAAATGTCAAATAACAGTTGATATTTTGCAAGTGGTGTAAGTTTAATTAAAATCACATAAGAAAATGTACCTTAATTTGCTTTAGTGGCCAGTTACTGTCCAAACAGCTCATAGCCCAAACATACTCATAAATCTCTTTTTATGATACTGTAAAGGACCATGTGTCTAAGAGTCACACAGACTAATTTAAGCTTCGATTTTTGGCTTTTTCACTTCCCCATGTCACTCTGAATGGATAAAATAACTGCAGACACATTGGTTGTAGCGCTGCGATGATAAATGACTATTGTGACTAGTAACTATTAAACTAATTATAATTGTATTTTGATAATCATAGTCATTCACTGGACTACAGATTCTAAAAACACATGCCAAAAGACCATTTATAACAAAAACAGTAGCATTATTAAATCAAAATGACCAAACAGAATAAACTACTTCTGATTTTCTCATAATATAATACTGTATTTCAACCTTTATTTGGTTAAAAACGTTTTTAAAAAGTCTCAATATACAGAAATAGTTGTTTGACCAGTCAACAAATTTATAAAAATCTATTGCTGACTAGTCAAATACTAAATAAATGTTAGTTGCAGCTCTCTTTACATAAGACATGATTCAGTTTGTCTAAAGTGACTAAAAGTTGTTAGGGTAGCTTATAATATAGGCCAGCAAGTTTTATTTTAGGTCAGGCTGCAGGCACAATACATTGAAAAATTGAATTTATTAATATCACTGTTAAATAACTCGTTTTAAAAATAGTGCAACTTGTAAACAGGCATCTTCTGTGTATGCACTGGAACTGAACCAAATCACTGCATTATTCATGAGAGGAAAAAAAGCGTGTGTTCTTCAGACTGACATCAAACACAATGTAAAGCAGGTGATTTATCTAGTACATTGTGTGCTGCACCTATAAAATTAGATTTGCACTGCGGTGCAGCCATTTTGGTTGTTAATAAAATCTTATTCAAGATATTCCCAATGCCTTGGAATGTTTGCGCTTTGCAATTCAAATAAGTCTTTGGGAAAGGGGCGGAGCTGAGAGTCATTGCGCAACTGTGGCCACGGAATCAGCAATGTGTGCACTTAAAGTAATTACAAAATAATTGCTGCGTGTTAAAGGCTAAAGCGAGGGGCTTCTTGAGATGATAACCGCCCCTACAACATCACCAGTGAACACTGTGACTTACAAGCGTCCGGCAATAAATGCCCACCTTTCTGATGAAAGAGAAATGTGATAGCCACTATTACTCAAGAGGAAAGAATGTAAGTAAACCATCAGCGGAAGACTCGAGTACAAACACGGCTTTGTCCTTGCCTAAACAATATTAAAGGCAGCTCAGAGTCATGTAGGCTATGTGATTAAAAGCAGTCAGACAGTGAGCACTGATATTAGAAAGCAAACAACACATCATTTGTTTTACGGTCAGTGCGTAAAACTGTCCCAATAATCAAAGTGTTACAGCATTCAGTGTGGTGAAGTAACCGGATCACAAGCGCCACATATGGCCACAGTCAATCATAACTATTGCCTTTTTGTGCCAACAAACGGCGTAATGTAACACGGGGGAGGCGGGAAGTAGCCCACTGCCTCAACAATAACACATTGTCAAGAATGAAAATGGCCACATGGAAAATCATGCAAAGAGAGGAGTTTAAACATGTCAGCGCTCGTTTTGCCCTGCTGTTACACTCAGTGAGTCGTTATTTCAACACCAAGCTCTATTACAAAATAATGAATAACTCTCTAACAGGTAGTTAAATAATTTGCATTACATTCACTCTGTTTCGCAATATCCGCCTTTATAGCCTATGGATGTGCCACTGCTTGACACGCTTGGTCATATTTGATAGCTGTAAGTCGTTTCATTAGCCTAACATAGAACACAGTTGTAGTTCATATTTAACTGAACAAGTGCACATTCAGCAACCGGCACGGGAAAAACAAAAGACTAAATGTAACAAACGCATGATGGTTAACGCTGTAGTATTTGGAGTCATCACATAGCCTATCACTGCCTATTATAATGCCTGTGATACTGGAGACTATTACGCGCTGCCAACTCCTAATGCAGTAAAGATGCTGTAAAATAAAACGCTTGCCAACAGGGGGACACTAAACACGGCAACACTTCACTAATAATATTCTACATACCTCTCCGTGTGTGACCGTCCTTCCCTGGGGAGTATCCTCTGGTAGAAAATAAAGTTTGGAACTTGATAAAAGTTGCTTGCTTGTTCTTTCTTCCCAGAGCAGTTGGAGCTCCGCTATGCAAATAGGTTCCTCAGGTTTACATCTGACGAGGAAAAAGTCACCCAGAGACAAAATCCTCGGCTTGGCTTCTTGGTGAAATTTAAAGGCTTTATAGAAAATGTATGGTCCGTGTAAACCGCAAGACGAGCCCACCCACTGTTGAGAAAAGCAAATAAATGCAAGAAATTATTCAGCGGTTGAAACTGTATATGAAATAAAAACAAACATCGGTACAGACGTTTATCATTCACCAACGGTGGTTAATTACGCGTTAATAACCACGTTACTAAGCAAGCTGCACACAATTAGCAGCGTGTAACTATTTTAGGCGTTAAACATACAACACAGATGTGGTCAAATTAAATGCAATGATGAAACTTTTGTAGCTTAAGTCGTGTAGAGTAGTGGAGAAACAATAGAAAATATCAAAATAGGCAGGTAAATAAAAGAAAGCATGATAACAAACGGTACCTTCAGTGAGTTCGGCTCCATCTCGACGTTATGAATTGATTAAACTCAACACGCTCTCCAAACTTGCTGGCTTGAATGGATTGCCGAAGGTCCTAGAAGGTAACTATAACTGTGGACTTTAAACCCATCTGAACGGGTCACACCAACATAAACTATTATTTAACCAGATCCACAAACAAAACAATTCAGCCGTTGCGTAAAAGCAATTCCGTAACTTTGTGCATAGATTTTTACGAACGTTTTTAATAATTATGGTGTCTGAAATATCCAGAATATTCTAAATGAATTGACAAGCACATTATATAATCAGAAAGAAATAAAGTCATCAAGTTTAATAAAATGTTAAACGTACATATTTATTTATTGCCCGGATAAAATAATTGAGTTTAACGCTAAAATAAAGGCACTTGTCTATTTCATGTTTGTGGATCTTCTAGGACTTGTGCAAAAGCCGTTCAGTATGAAAGCACATTTCTCACAGTAATGACACTGAGGCGCTTGTGTGGATGCCTCCAAGAAACAATGTTACATCAAAGTTAATAGGACTATCAAATGATTCCTTCAAAGGTAATGTAGGAGCCGTGAATGTCTATGAGGTAGGCTATGGCTGTGGCTTTGTCAGGAACTTTGTGTAAATATCCGTTATGGCTCCGGTGCGCATGTGTGTTTTATTGAAAGATAATAATAGCTTTATTAAGGCAAACAAAAAATAGCAAAAGATGTCGATTTAGACAGCAATCGTCATGAGACAAGATTCACGTGGTTGTCAATTCTGCTCACATAATTCACTTCAGTACCCCGCACTGACCTTGTGGAAACGATTGACGCCAATATTTACAGCAGTACATATCTTCTATAACGCTTTTTAAATAAAGACTATCAGGAAACATCTCTGAAAGCTTTAACAAATCTAATATGAACATTCAAATTCTGTACTGTAGTCGATATTAATTATTAATTATAACATCTACTCTTTTTAGGACTGTTCGTTGGCTGTGTGTGTGTGTGTGTGTGTGTGTGTGTGTGTGTGTGTGTGTGTGTGTGTGTGTGTGTGCGTGCGTGTGTGTGTGTGTGTGTGGCGCGCGTGCCAGCCAGCTTGATTTTCTCAGTTAAATCTATTTATGTAGTCTAGTAAAAAGTTCCCCTGGTGTCCACAAGGTTGCGCTGTTGTGCCACTGTGCTGCGTTCATCCAACAGTTCTCAGATCCAACCATGTAACAGCAACATAGGCCTACTTCTGACATCAGCTATTTCAAGTGCACGATTACGCAATGCGCTTTTTCCCTTTAACTGACGGACAGAGCATACAGGCGCACTGATTCACATCCAGTAAAACATTTTCCTGTCTACAAATGTAACAAGCTTTTATTTCTCAATAGCTGTTGCTTTGTAGTTTTGACTAGTAGGAAAGTTATGGTCAATTATGAATTTGTATTAGCTGTTAATAAGCCTATAACATGTAGGCTAGTTTATTTATTACAGCTTGGGTACATAGTTACTTTGTTTAAAATTATATAGGCTGTTTTTAGACTAGGTAAAATTATCTTAGTTATAGTTTAATAAGGCTATTCAATTTGTGATCTAACTTGTTTGACCTGTGTGTTACTTATATAATCTAAACAGCTGAGGCTGCCTGGCCATTTAACACTAGTGGTTTAGTGGCTCATATAAACTGGCTTACACAGGACCCATTGTCCTATATGCGGCTGCAGCAGAGTTGAGGCTCCTGCAGGGAATACACTATAAACTCAACTACTAGTGTTATCATTGTGGATTTCTCCCACAGCAATTTCAGATGCTGAATCAATGGGCTTGCATTGTTAATAGCAGTCTCCATAATGAAGTCCCTGGTCCAATCAATGGCACCACTCTAGCTCTTATCTGGCAATGGCAAGTGTTGTGCTTGTCAACAGGCAGAGCCCAGCAGCAAGTGGAACAACAGTGATGCATTGATATGAATGTGGGTAAATCAACACACAAGCTGAGAAATTAAAACACATTCTGACAGTAACTTGTGCATTGATAGGGCTTGTATCACAATTATTTATGTCATAATTTAAGTTATTATTATTCAAGCAGTCTGCTTTGAATAGTCTACCCCCAGAGCAGCTGTGGTTATCCTAGCACTTTATAACCCACTTTGGCACTATATAAATCCAGTGTATTATTATTATTATTATTTGAACCATTCATTTTTGTAATGGTTGGGTGTAATCATTGTGATGTATCGATATTGCATAGCCATGCATTGCAGTTAGAAGAAGAGCTAAATGTACATCATATGCATGACTGTATGACTAAAAAAATGTAAATTCAAGGCTATATTCTGAATCTTTGACTATTGAACTATTGAAAACTATTTATTTGGAGCATACTTGACAAAAAACAACAACATATGCCTATTTTTATTTCTTTCACAGTCAGACCTTTTGTTTGTGTCATTCTGCTTGATCTAATGAATAACTCCAAACATCAAATGAGCTAAATAAAACTGTCTAAACAGTCTGTCTGATTTCTTGCTTGGCGCAGAGAGGAGATATCTGCTAAAGTTGACTTTTTTTTCTCAGCACAGGTGTTCCACATTCTACATAATGAGGCAGCCGCAGCGGGGAGCCACAAATGTGCTGCAAAACCACCTCAAAATGGAGACCGGGGGTTACGCTTTCAACCACAGCGAAGGTATATAAAGTCATTAAAAGAGAATAAGCTTGTTCTTGTCAGTATGTTTTTGTGTTGAAATGCCGTAATAGCTTATTTTGTTATGAGAAGGTAGAAACTATTTGCTGGCCTGGTCTCTATAGGAACAAGTAATAATATGGATTTATAAGAGCAGAATGGCAGGTAAACTATTTTAAAGCAGTACTTCAACATAAAAATATTAGTTGTTTTCTTGCACAGTATGTTCAATTCCATAAAACATTTAATTCAGTACAGTTTAATCACCCTAATTGACCTAATTTACATTTCTTTATTGTTCTCTTTGCGCTAGTTAAGATTGGATTACACTCACATACTGTGCCTATAATGTAATAATGTATGTAATACGATTTTTGGAATATAATATTATTATTTTATTACCTGATGAACACGAAAACATTCACGGCATTCCTTTGTTATATCTATGTTCATGTTTCATTATATCCACCTATCATGTATTTTATCACCAGTGGAAAGTTGTAGGACATAATACATGCATCCAGGGGAACACACCTCAATAGTAACTTTGCACCAGTGTCTTTTGTGCTACTGTAATCACATGACAATGGCTCCGTCTACAGGATGTCTGTAGGAAAGGTAACAAGAGCCTGGAGTAATGTTGCTGAGCTAATTTTAGTCTCACACTCATTATAACGCACCAACATTAGACAGTGCATGCACCCATTACAATTACCATATAAAAATAATTACTGGTAATGTATGTCGCCAATGTCAAACAGTTGGCTTTTAATAGAACATTAGCACCGACATCATGTCCAATACAGAGAGAATATCAACTGACCCCATAAAATATCTGTGATGTTATATGTCTAACATCAAAGTCGGACCACATGCTGTGAACTGTGTGCCCATACTGGGTAATTACTACTCAAAGCCCCACTGATGTACTAAAAATAAGGCAGTCTTTTGTTGTACTTTGATCTAACCTGATATTATGTGTTTGTGAGAAACAGTGTAGTGTCAAACATACTTTATGGTACATTGTGTTACAGTTACCATATACCAGGCACGAATCATATTTTGCAGTGTTTAAATATGATATCCAGACCTAGTCCTCTTTCCTTAAATTGTTGAATTAAATTATTAGAATGATGAGGTGATCTATGTCCAGTACATTTCTTATTTCCTTGGCCCATTATGTTATTTTCTATTTTCTCTTTTTCATTTCTATTTTTGCATGGGAAAACTGAGGGAATAAATAACATTTTTAAAATAATGTAGATATATAAACATCTCCCAGCACACTCTCAATGCCTAAACTAATTATCTGCGAAACAGAAGTTCATATCCACAGATAATGTCAAGTGAGTCATTCTATTAAGTGGCGGGCTGATGTAATCATGCGGCCTGCCAACGTGAGTAGTATTGAGTATATACAAGTACTCACATTGCGGTGGTTTAGGCTATTACTGCTGCAGCAAATGTAAATTTGGCTCATTGATAGAGTGTGCGGGGCTGAATGAAAAATGTGAAAGGCACAGACTAAATAAACTGCTTCATAGTCTTTCCATCTGCATACACATCAGCTCAGTCACAAACACAGACCAGAGCCGCATTTTATATCTCCCATCTGAAAGCAGGATTAGATCCATGAATAATGCATGTATGTAAATGTCGGATTCGTATAACTATAAAAGATGAGAGTGATTGAGAAGACATTTTGTTAGATTGAGTTACTGTCACTTCTGAGTTATGGATATTTTTACTGCACAGATTGAAACAAACAGCAAGAAATATATTTTTATATTTAAAGGAGTCACAATGTCTCTACATTTAGCAAATAACTGGTTTTGTTTAGTAGTACAGCACTATTTGCCTTCCATCACAAATCAATACATCACTTTTCTGTCAAACACTGAAGAATTCTCATAAATGTCAGCAGACATCTCCAATCAGATAATGAACTGGCATATCACCCTCCCATCTGCACCACCGTCACTGCATTATGTATACGTCAAATAACAATTACAATGCAGCCATTTTGCATTGACGTCTCAAAGTATCCCCTCTAAATATAGCTCGAGCTGGCATCTCTGCAATACTGTTGTAATATGTGAAAGGCTTGAGAGGCAGCACAGCAGATATCTGACAGTTTTGTTTTAAAGAGATTACTTTTGTAGATAACTGAATGTGTAAAAACAGCTACAGAAATGTCCAGTGATGCTGACATTATATGATATTATTACTGTTTAATATTCTGTAGTATTTTAGTATTTTCAAAGTAAGCCTTAAAGGTGCATTGTGCAGCTTTTCTGGTGGAGGGGTCCATTACCTGCTTGTCTTCATGGAGATGTTATTGCTTTATCTAGAATGTTCCATGGTAGAGATTAAACCTATAACTATAGGCTACATTACAGGTCAGATCTGTGGAAAGGCAACCTTATTAACAAAGAGAATTATTGTATTTTTGAGTAACAGAAACACTCAATGAATAAATGCTAGATAGATGTGTTTAATGTCACACCATTGAACATTCCAGGCAAAGCACTGACATCTCCATAGAGGCAAGCAGGTGATGCACCCTCCGCCAGAAAAGTTGCACAATGCACCTTTAACAAATATAGAAAGCAGTTTATATAGAGCTGTATTTATGCATAGGCTAAATATGGTATGACTGACAAAACTACTTTAAATTTACCACATTATTTTGTTCAAGGCCTGTCTAATGGTTGAATATTAATAATTTTACAAGGCAATTTAGTCTTGAAGTTGCTATGGTGACAAGGGGATATTTTGAGACGACTAATGACCTATGCAAAACCCACTCGCTGTAAACTTCTCTAAATGAGATTGCTGTCTGTGTTGTAATACATGGTTTATAGAGGCTAATCCCTGAGCTACGCCTGGCCTTTTCTGTGCAGAACAAATTAAGGTTATTCATATCAATGTAAGACATCTGTGGCCTGTTTACTGTGAAAGAATATGAGCCAAACATGCCACCGGGGAACCACAACTATACACAATAGCCTTTTGTTTTGATTGTTGATGTACAATTTGTTACAGTTGTCAAAGTTTAGGTCACCACAGGAAAAAAGTCCAGGGAGCGAAAATGTATCTAAATCTTTTCTTTATTTTGGGCTTACCTCAAAAATTCCACACACACACAAACACACACACACACACACACACACACACAGAGAGAGAGAGGAAAAACACTTTCAAGACCTACTTTGTTCTGAGGCAAATCATGTTGGTCCAACAAGTACAGCTGTGAAAGAATTAGTTGTGTTTTTGGTGCACTTTCTTCTATGCCATTTGTAACCTGAGTGACTCTTCAAAGCACTGTTAAAATGTAAAATGCAAATGTGTCGCTTATATGAGGTGTGCAGCTAGTTATCCTGCTTCATCCTTTGGGGAAATCATTCACATGCATTGATTGTTTAAGGTTTTGTATTTTTATACATATTAAATTATGAACACTTAAATGTTTGTGTAAAGTTTTGATTTGGTAAATTCTCTGGTACTTAAAGATGCATTGTGTATTTTTTTCTGGTGGAGGGTCCTTCAAATGCTTTTCTCCATGGAGATGCTATTGCTTTGTCTGGAATGGCAAAAGGAGAAATTCAATTTGTCAGCTGGACAAAAGTTTATTTGGGCAAATAGGTTTCGCAGCTCATCCAAGCTGCTTCTTCAGTTCTGGTCAGACGCTGGCGGACACTGCCTGAAGGGAGGAGCTAACTACAGTGAAATTACTCTGAGACTACTACACCTATTTGTTTACAGTTTCTGTTAGTTAGGTGGGCCTATTAAATATGCAGTGGGACTGGGGTGTTGTTAGCATAACCATTCAGGGGCATAATGGGTGTTTTTTCACACCTCTGGACCTGACCTGGCTAGCCCTATTGTTTTCTTTGTTTGTTTTGATTTAGGTTTGAGGATAGAGTTATAAATGGGAGACAGATAATGTCTGAGACCTCCATTTATGTTCAAGGAAGGATTCTCTTTCTTGACAAAAAATAGCCTCTTTAACTCCCCTCTTGTCTGGAATGTTTCACAGTATGATATTAAACCTTTCTATCTGTATGGAGACCAAACCAGACCAAGTTCAAGTTACAGGTCAGATCTGTGGAGAGGCTGACTGTGAGCAGTCAGAATGCCTGTTTTCCTAGGTATTTTTGAGTTATAAAACCACCTGTAATTGAATAAATGTAAGGCAGAGCTATTTAATGCCAGACTTTGGAACATTCCAGGAAGAGCAATGACATACCCATAGAAACAAGCAGGTGACGGACCCTCAAGCAAAAAGTTAAAATGCACCTTTAATCAGTAGCTATACAATTTACTCTTTTTTGTATTTAATCATTTTTATGCAATTCATTGTGATATTTATAACAAATAGTTCAGCCTTGGCATTGAAAGCTTTGTATTTTTAATAGGAAACGTGATTAGATTGCCTCCTGTTGGACAACCAAAGAAATTACATGCTAAAGAAGCAGCAGCAGCAATTATTTAATTAAATATAATGTACTAAGGTTATATTTTATCAGATATGTTTTAATTACATTCATACATATTTGAATGTAACATAATGTGCTAAATATGTATGTAATTCATTAGGCATATCCCATATGTCTTAAACTGAAGCCATGGGTTAACGTTTTTTTGTTTGTTTTGTTTTGTTTTGTTTTTGCATCAAAATACTTCTGATTTGGGCATGTAGGTTTTGTCTTGTTTTTGTAAATGAGTTCTAAAGCATGAACTTACTTTCCTTAGATTTGGATTGCTAGGCTTTACTATTTGTGTTTTTGGCTGCATTCTTCACCACAGAAAAGAGTTTAGTAGCCTAGTTCAATGACAATAACTTATGTATGAATAAGTCTGATGGAGAAAATGCCTTCCTGTATTAGTGCTACTTTGTATATTTTTAGTTTATTGCAAGTGTCCCAAAACCACACTACAGTACACACTCAAGATGTTTTTTCATTGATGTGGGCCAGTGGTTTTGTGAAGTCTGGCTTTAGCACTTAAACACCAAAAACAGACAACCACACGGACATCTGGCACTTTATTAGTGGCAGTTCCTAAAAATATTACAGTGATTTCATGAGGGAAAATGAGGGTGATAGACAGTTGCAAACAAAGAGAGGAAGGTCAGGGCTACAGTTTCCTGAGCTCTATGGGCAGTGATAGGATAAAAATAAGGTATGCAAGTCGGTCAAATACTTCTGTTTTGTGCTTGCATGGTTACATTAAAGGTGCACAATTAAGTTTTCTGGAGGACTGTTTGACACCTACTTGTCCCAGTGGAGGTGGTGTTGCTTTGCAGTATGGCATTAAACTTACCTATGTTGCATTTATTTAATTATTCCTAAAATAAAAAATAAAAAATGTATATACCTTTTAAACAGGCCTTCTTACTGTGAATGGGGTAATCTCTCCACAGATTTGATAGATGTAGATGATGGCAAAGCAGTAACATCGTAATGGAGACAAGCAGATGTTACATAGTAAGTTACACAGTGCATGTTTAACACAAAACAATGATTGAGTATGAACTTGCACCATACCTATAAACAAACAGACTTTCCTGTTATAAGAAAGAAAAGCTAAATGGACAAAATAATGACAATGTAAATAATAATAAAGCATTAATAATACGTATGGCATATACAAATGTGTGTATTTTGAGAAACTGGAGCAAACTGGAGCTTTGTAATTCCTTTGTAAATTGGCTATTGGATAATGAAATGCTGCCCTCTTCTGTGCGGTCTCTGGAAAAGTGCTTCTTCAATGCCCATAGCTTATTTCCTATCATTTTATATACAAATCACAGAAATTGCAGTTTTTTCTCAACGACTATTGGGACAAGTCTCGCGTCTCTTCTGCAGTGTCCATAATGATCATCTGACTCTGTGTTGGGTACGTGGGACGCTCGTGGGCGGAGCTTCAGGTTTTGGGGACTTTGTTCGAAAGTTGAGACCAAAGAGAAGAGCGGCCGGCTGATCACTAAACCCAGACACTTCAGACTGGCACCGCGCTACTGAAGATGATTCTACTGAAATTTACGTGCGCCGTCATTACCAGAGCGCTCTTCATCCTCGTGTCGCTCACCGGGGTCTCGAGAGTGGCATGGGTGAAGGATGACAGAAGATTCTGGCTTCTTACTTTTCTATTTCTACCACTAGTTATTGAAATGATTATTACACTTAAGAGGAGAAAGGGAAAGGACTACAAATGGTAAGTGCGAATGTACTATTAAAGTTATGTGTAACTGTGCATAAGATAACACTTTTAACCCTAACTTTTAAAACGTTTTAAAAGATTTCGGTGCAGTCCATGGAGGTACGCTATGGATTTTATCTTCTTTTCAGGTAGTTTGAAAATGTCATTGCATGTACACCATCCCCCACATCCCCGGACATTCTTATTCCTTCCTGTTCTCGTGCTATTGTTAAAATGTCCCGGGACAGTGATGGGGTTTGGGTGGTACCCTCCAGACTCCTAATTTTATCTAGGTTATAGCAACAAGTTCTGTTCCATGTTTCTTCTGTAAAGCTCCATGTTCAGAACACACCCAATTCATTATGGTGTCAGGATAATGCTTTGCAGATTGGCTACATGTGTTTTGAGCCCCATTTACAATATGTGTTTTTTATTAGAAATGTCTACCTTTTAATGCATGATTTGGTCTTGTCTAACATTGCAGGTTTTCGCCACCGATTTTCCTGTTTCTCATCAGTATTATTCCATCCATTTGGCTTTTAGAGCTGCACCACCAGCAAAACAAAGCTAATGCTCCTGAGGTAACCAGATTTTGTATTTACAAGTATAGCATAAAGTTAAGCTAAAATTGTTATGCTTTTTTTTTCCTAGTGCAAGTCTCTTAACTCCTGGGAAAATGTGCAGAAAGTGATGTCAATCAATAAAACTGTGAATGTAACTTCAGATTTCCTCAAGGTAGGTGACATCATATGGTTCAATATTGCAACATGATGTTGTTGGTAATGAACCATAGTTTATGATACACTGAGATAACAGCTTAAAATATGTGGTAAAGCCAAAATATTGACTAAATCAGCCCTTACCAAGACAAACTCAAGTCAAATCTGGACTAAAAAATGCTGTAGTGAAACGGCATATCTACTGTCTAGTACTCGCCAGATACCACCAAACCAGGAATTACTGTGGTGTGAACTTGAAATGCAATTAGCCTTTGAGCATTTCATCAAGAAACATTCCAGTTCCATAATTTGAGTCATTCAGACCAATTATACATTTTAAAGCCATTCCATTATCATATATTCCCACTCTGTTATGTTGCAGGGCATTGAGCAAGCCTTTTCCTCAGTCTGTCTCAATGACTGGATCCTGGCTCTCCATCAGATCCTGCTCATCTTGCTTATCATCGGGAAGTGGCTTCTTCCAGCTGGAGGGGTCACCCGTGAGCAATTGTCCCAACTTCTCCTCATCTTTGTTGGGACAGCCGCAGACATCCTGGAGTTCACTAGTGAGACCCTTTCTGATGTGAAGTAGGTGGCCTCACTTTTTACGTTCAGCTTAAACAAACTGTAACAGACATACAGAAAAGCTGACAGTGTTGTTTTTGTGTGTGTCCCAGGGAAAACAGTCCTCAGCTGGTGTATATCATCCTGGCTGTATGGACATGGAGTATGCTGCAGTTTCCTTTCCATTTTGCTGGTCAGTGGGCATGTTTACCTTCACAGTGACTCCATTTATGAAGTGAGGTTTGAGCTAACAACCTATTTGACTGTCTACTTTGTAAATTCACAAAAACATTCAGCAGCCAGTAGTGTTTGGGCCTTTGCAAAAATGCTGGAAAAAAGTTAATTTAGCATTATATATGTTTAACAAACCCATAAGTTTCCATTACAACAGTTTTGTTTATTTTATTATAAATATTACATCCATTTTCAAATCTGATTCCTTTTGAAAAAGACAGTGGGCTTGCCTGCCTAAAACAATCTTTTATTGCTTTGTTTTTCTTGTAATCTGACGTTAAAGGAACTGTATGTAGCCTGCACTCAGGATTACAATCACAACTGAACCTAGGCTGCATAACCTGCATTTAGAGTACAGACAGCATATACTGCAGAAGTGCACTAGCACTGATTAATGACTGGCTGCAGTTGCTTGGGTTTAGGTGATGATGATTTAGTGATGAGATAGTCCTAGTCAGCATTGAAAACCCAAATAAGAGACTAATTTCTTAACAGGAAACTGTCCAAATTTTGAAAAGAAGGCTGTGGGAGAAAGCAGCAAGTGTGTCATGGGAATGATCTTGTGAGCTCCTGAAACAGTTGTGTCTTTAAACCAGCATCACAGCTAAGGTATATCTTATAGTACCATTATTTGGCTACAAAATTAATATGAGCTGTGTTTTTCTTGTACAGTGGTGAACACAGAGCCCGACAGTGAGGAGGGGGTCCAGGAGATGTCCCTCTTAAACAAGCACAGCACAGATGTGTGGAGTATTGTGGAGGCCCTGTTCATCCAGGATGGACCTTTCCTGGTGGTGCGACTGACCGTCATGACCTACTTCGACGTCTTTCACCAAATGCTGGTCTTCTTCACCATCAAGAACCTGTTGGTGGTCATCCTTAACCTGTACCGCCTGGTGGTCATATGTCAGGACTTCAGGTCATCCCGCAGTGGGATTGGTGAGGCCACACCTTTACCTTGATGGAACATCAACACATCCTTTCTAAATAATGCACAAGGCGGCTACATTTTTTGTTCATCATTACTTTCACAATCCACAGTACAGCATTTAGTATTTTCTACCTCATCATCATCTCATCTTCATCAGTAACTTTTTCCTATTTACTAAAGACTCATTTTAAAGCTTGTTGGAGTCAGATGTCACTGTCTACTTCAGTGTATGTTCTGTACTGACTGTTAAGTGCATATGTAAGGTTCGACTACTCATTTCACTAAAACATAGTTAATATCATTATATTTAAACCCTTGCAGAGGTAATTCCATAGCTGTTAATTAATGGCTAGCACTTGTCTAAATTCAGAGGGGAACCGCCAGGGACTTCTAGGCCTTCACAGAAGGCCTAAACATTTCAGCATTTATATATTAAATTTAATATGATAAATATTATTAAATTGCACAAGCTGTATCAATAAAATAATAATTTTAAGCTTATATTTCTATTTCTATCAAACATTTCATAAATATGAAAAAGTAATGTTCCGCGTTCAGAAAACTACAGTGTCCAATCAGATTTGATGTTTTGGTTACACGTTCAAAAGTTATTTTTGTTATTATTATTTTTTTATTACAAAATAAACTAATCAAAAGTACAAGATATACAAATGATATGCAAATAAACATAAACAAACAAAAATAAATAAAATATTAATAATTAAAAAAAAATAGATGTAACCGGGGAGGTAGAGGTAATGCCAGGGAAGGGGTAAATTACAATTATAAAAAATGTATAAATTGAATTGTTCAAGGACTTCCAGAGTCTGACAGCTTTTGAGCTGGTGGACAAGTGGAAAGGTTTTCTTATAATACTGGATTTTGGAAGGGAAAATAGGAAATTAATATGTTTTTATGGATGTGATTTTCCTAAATTAATTGAAAGATTAATGATATAATATTGCTTACTTTATGAATGATGTACAAAACAACGGGACATAAAGTTTCGTACACAGGGCACAGTGTCTGGGCAGGTCCATAATAGATGAGACGAGGTTTAATTTCTCAGAATGCACAATTTGTGTCCATTATCCTTCTGAGATTGTCCTTATCTTGATAGTAGCAATGTAGAAGTTTATAGATTACAGATTTCCCCATTTTTTATTGGTGATGAGATATTTATGTGGTTATATGCATATTGTCATCAAAGTTTCTCTATTAATTAATCATTTAACCAGCTATGTTTCTTTGAAACAGTTCTCTTAGTTCCTGTTTTGATGTAACTGCATTACACAACAATTTCTTGCAACCACAGTACTTAATACAATACCAAATTGTTTTGGAGTAACAGGGATTTAGAAAAACAGGGAAGTATCTAAAAATTCAGCATAGTTCATCAGAAATTCCCTTACGTTAAATAACTGTATTACATAAAATATTGTTTTCAAACCAATTGGTAAAAAAGTGACTTGTTACGGTATAGGATGTTAGAATTGTCCCAGATAAGGTAGGTATGGGGTGAAAATGACTAATAAGATCTGTTTGTGAAATTTAGCCAGCATTGAATGAAATTCCATATTGATTTAAGATTATGTAAACAATTCTGTAACCAGTTAAATTTAAATGTGTAATTTAAAGATTTGAAGTTTAGAAAATGTAGACCTGCCACTTCTATTGAATTTGTTCTTACAGAGTTCTTTATATAATGAATTTTGTTTGTACAGCATTTTAACAGTTGATTTACATGTATTTACACCCACATTAAGGGCTAGAGCTGCATATGTCAATCTGGAAATCCCTTCAGATTTTGTAAGTAAAATTGAAGTGAAAAATCGCGTTGAAGTCACTGGTTGAATCTTTTTTTTTAGTCTTACAAATCATAGGGTTAAAGTTCAGTTCACATTGCTTTTCTTCTTTTCTTTAGTAATTACATTACCTAAATATGCAACCACTGATTTAACAGGAATGTTTTATAAAACAGATTCATTACAAACTTAAAAATTCATATTTCTTTAAATTCAACAACAAACCAGGGGCTAAGGGGAATCTTTTCATCATATTTATTGCGTTAGGGATTTGAGCTGCAACTTTTAGAAAAAGTGTAGTGTCCTCTGCCACCTGACTTATGGTAATATCTCTATTAGCAAGTGAGATATCCTGTATGCTACTTTCTAAAATAAAGGTGGCTAAAAGATGCACTGCTAACAAAAATAGATGAGTGGATAAGCGACATCCTTGACGCACTCCATGCAGCTCTTTGAAACGAGGAGAGGTGCCATATTTGACCCAGGGGGAGAAGTTTCCATTGCAGTATAGGCTCATAAATGACTTGGTCTTGAATCATTACAGTTTTCTCAATCGTTTTATCACATTTTTTGAAAATTGGTATAGTTTGGTCATTTGATTCAAACATGTATTTGAACAGAGGCACAGGTGGTCACATCATCTGGAACATTTCTCATGAGTTCACACTCATGAGAAATGTTCTCATGAATATTTTCTCAGACTCTCAGACATGTTCCAAATGATGTGACCACTTGTGTCTCTGTTCAGATACATGTTTTGAATCAAATGATCAAACTAATATTTTACATAATGCAATAGAGTTTTTAGACGATAAAGCACAGCTTTTCCCTTCCAAAATTAATCTGAGTAAAGTGTAAATCCCATTGGTAAACTGCATAAACCAGTGATTCTCTGTAGTCACTGAGGGAAGGAGTAAAGCTTCAGAACTGCTCTGTCAAATGAACGAACAAGCACATGACAAGAGTTTGAACATTTTGATTGTAAAACTTGATTTTGGGAGATGATTGATCAGTTTTGAATGGTAAACTGCATTTTGCTGAGATTAAATTTTGTTTAGGAAAACTAAAATTCTTTTTAGGACTGTTTTGCAAATGCCAGTTTTCAATGGATAAAAGTGCCAAAGCAAATGAAAAAAGAAAATGTAAACGTTTTTTATAAGAAAAATTAATGAATGCCTTCTTTTGATACAACAGATGTTGATATAAGAAGGTAACACCTAAGAGTTAGCGATTCCTTTTGTCATACAGGAGTGTTTGTTTAAATGTCCTACATGTTTTGGCTACTTCTTGTAGCCTTCCTCAGAAGTGTCATGTCAAGTCAAGTCCAGTCATTTTATTTATATAGCACATTTAAAACAACCGTAACAAGTTGCACCAAAGTGCTAAACAGCAACACATCATAGTGAAACAATAAAACAAATGTAAAATATATAAAATATTACATGAAAGAGTGGCTTTAATAAAGATAAAAGTCTAAAGTTGACAGCTTCAGAGTAGAGCTCATGGGCTGTTGAAAGCCATCTTGAAACAATGTGTTTTTAGGAGGGGCTTAAAGTGAGGTAGGGAGGAGCACGATCTCAGATGAAGAGTTTAGATGAAGAGAGTTTAGGGGCCTCAACAGAGAAAGCTTGGCCTCCCTTGGTTTTGAGGCGGGATGGTGGGACAGTAGGTTGAGAGAGTTTGACATGAGAGACCGAGGGGCAGTGTGTGGGGTTAAAAGATCAGTGATGTACTGTGGCGCAAGTGAGTTGTGATTTAAAAGTGATTTAAAAACAAATAATACAATTTTAAAATCAATTCTGTATTTAACAGGTAATCAGTGGAGGTGGGCTAGGATGGGTGTAATATGGTCTCTCTTTTTGGACCCGGTGAACAGTCTGGCAGCAGCATTTTGAACTAACTGTAACCTATTGAGGGAGGATTGTGGGAGGCAGTAGTTCAGTCTATTGGTGACAAAAGCGTGTATGATTGTTTCAGAGTTATTGCGTGTTAGGATTGGTTTTAATTTAGCGATTTGTCTTAGCTGAAAAAAGCTAGTTTTAACAACATTTAAGATTTGTTTTTCAAAGTTTAAAAGAGAGTCCATAAAAACAACAAGGTTCTTTACAGAACTGTGCAAATTTGTAGCAAGAGGTCCAAGGTCAGATGTGAGGGTCTCAGTGTAAGGTCCAAATAGAATAACTTCAGTCTTATTTTCATTTAGCTGGAGAAAATTAAAGGACGTCATTTTTTTATTTCCGCAAGACAGGCATGGAGACTGGCAAAGGACGAGCCATTTTTTGGGGAGACAGGAAGATAAAGCTGGGTGTCGTCAGCAAAGAGGTGGTACTTAATCTGATGTTTCTCTAGAATTAAACCCAGGGGGAGCATGTATAAAGAAAATAAAAGAGGTGCTAGGATGGACCCTTGGGGCAAGCCGCACGTGACAGACACTCTCTCACCTACTTTGGCTCAGAAGGATCTTCCTGTCAGATATGAAGTGAACCATTTTAGGACTGAGCCCTGCAACGACATGCTGCAGGCATTTTAGGAGGATCTGGTGGTCAATTGTGTCATAGGCTCCACTTAAGTCCAACAGAGTTAGCACAGCCGAGGATCTGGAATCAATTGTGAGAAGGATGTCATTGTAGCCCTTTACCAGAGCAGATTCGGTACTATGATGCTTGCGAAAACCAGACTAAAACTTGTCGAAGATATGTAGGCTATTAACATGAGCTGAAACTTGAGAGAACACAATTTTTATCTTTATTACTATCTTTATTTTTTCAAAATTTTAGCCATGAATGGTAATTTGGAAATGGGCCTGTAGTTTGATACAACCTCAGTGTCCAAATTAGCCTTTTTAATGAGTGGGTGCACAGTAGATTGTTTGAAGAATGTAGAAACAACACCACTAAGTAGAGATGAATTTATAATGGATAAAATACTTGGATGGGTACAGGGAAATACATCTTTAAAAAGGTTGCAGGTAAAGTGTCAGCTAGTGAGTTTGAGATGTGCAACTGCCTCACTTAGTTCCGGGAGAGACACTTGCCTAAATTCAGCGAGGTGGTGGATAGCACAGGGCATAACTTGGGGAGTGTTGGAGGGGCAAATGGCCTGTGCTCTAATATTGACTATTTTATAAAAAAAAAAAAAAAAAAATCCTTGAACAATTCACAGCAGTCCACTGAATTGGTGAGGCAGCTGTGTGAGGATGGAGGATGTATTAGGGAGTTTAAAGTCTGGAAAAAGATTTGAAGTTTATGAGCATTTGATTCAATGATGTTGGAAAAATACTCACTTTTTGCAGATTGTTCAGCTTTTTGATAGCACTTCAAGGACGATTTAAATATTTCATAAGCTACATGAAGTTTGTCCTTTTTCCTTCTTTCCACTCTTCTGCACGCTTGTCTAAGTGTACGAGTAGAGTCATTTAGCCACGGTGTTGGTGTACATTTATCTTTGGGTCTTCTGGATTTATTGGAGGCCACAGAGTCCAGAATTTTTGAGCATAGAGAGTTGAATTTGTTAGTTAAGTCCTCTGTGGCCACGCAGGGGTTTGGGCCCTCATGGGCAGAGAAACGTGGAACTGTGGAAGAGCGAATCACTCAGGCAGAGCTATGAGGTAAGGGTTTTATTATGGGGCATGTTAACAGGCACTCAAAAAGACAAGGTGTCCTTTTTCATGAGTGGATGTTTGTATGAGTTGGGTTAGATTGAAACTTTCAGCTGTCATTACAAAATCTTTTACTAAAGGCTTTGAGGGGCAGCAGATATGAATATTAAAATCACCTAAAACAAGAAGCCTGTCACTACAAGAAGACATGAAGAACAAGTCAGAAAATTCTTGAATGAAATTATTACATTTTGGAGGTCTGTAGATTAGTGCGCATAGAATAGGCACTGTGAGTTGCAATTTAAAAAGTTGCACTTCAAAAGATTGGTAGGGATCAATTGGTACCAGTTTGCATTTAAGAGAGTCTTTAAAAACAGTAGCTAGATCGCTTCCACGGCCAGAGGACCTTGGAGTATTTAAAAAACTACAGTACGATGGGCAGAGATCATGGAATGGGGATAAATCATCTGGGATGAGCCAACTTTCAGTAAGAAATAGAAGATCCAAATTATGAGTGGTAAAGTGTAGTTTAGAATATGGGCTTTGTTTTGCATGGATCTTGCATGGAATTGCGAATGATGGGCAACTATTTGTTTTAATCTCAATCAGATTGTTTGGGTTTGTGCCGGCATTGTGGTCTGATTTGCTTTGATGCAAGTTTTGGGACACCACCTCTTGAGTAGTGTACTTATATTTCTGACTTCTAACCGTTATAATAGTGCTAATGGGGAAAATTGATCGTTAAAATCAAAACTAAAACTAAAGTTCTGCTGCGATTTTGTCAGGGTTTGTTCAATTTGGTGCTGTTTTCGTGGTGATGGTGTAGTGGCATGTCTTGTAGGCTGCTTTACTTGGTTTTGCAAGACTGTAAGCTTACGCCCCCTACTGTCTGACGCCTTCTCCAGGACTGCATGTATGTGATAAGGTGTACGCTCCCTCATCATGATTTATGCTCCTTGAACTTCTTCTGTGGATCTCGATGGTCTCTCTAATACAGCGGTCCTATTTGTTGCTTTTAGCATGGAAGACCCTGATATTGTTCCAGTCCATGATATGCTTTTGTCTCTTACAGTGACTGGATATGGTTAATTTCAGATTTTGCTGCTTATTCTTTTATTGCTCTTGTTTATCTGTTGGCCATTTTGTCTTCTTCTGAGGAAACTGCAGGAAGTGGCCAAAACATATAAAGCAGGTAAACTCTAGTCTGACAAAAAGAATCGCTAATTCTAAATCTAAAACTGAAGACAGAATCAATCTTTACCTTATTTCTTTTAAGAAAGAAAGAAGATAACACACAACCTGGTGTTCTTTTGTGAATTACAAGGAACATTTTACTGCCAAATTTCTGGAAATGAAGCAGGACGCTATGTTTAAAAGTTCTATTTGACCAGTGGGTGGTGCTAGAGGATTTCATATACTGTACAGAAGTGTTCCTCATTGTTTGGATGTAGATTATCTCCAAGCTAAACAATCTTGCCAGGTTGTATAGTTGGTGAGAAGCACACATAAAAATGTGGGGTAATGTAAAAAAAATAAACCTCAAAATAAGTCTGAATCATTGAGCTATTAGTAAGAAAAAATATTTATTATCAGATCACAAATAAAGGAAGGCTGAAGGCCAGACAGAAGAAGGCTTTTTGAATAGGTGCTTATTGTATTATATTGTAGGCTATTGTTTGCTATAAAGGATATTTTGAGCATGTTACTTCCTCAATAATCTTAACAGCAACAGTGCATTTTTCATATCTGTCCATGTGTCCATGTCATTTCAATTGTGTAATTTTACTTCTAAGTGCATACATCAAAAGAGTTCATGTCATATGTCTATATACATATGTATGTATTGTATATTGTCATTATAACTCTCTGTCATGGTTAAGTTCTCCTGAGGACAGTACATAACTGTATGTTTATGAGGACAAAGCTGATCATACATTAAAGGAGCACTATGTTAAGGTGGAGGGCCCAAAACCCTCTCTCCTCCATCTTCTGGAAAGGTGTGTGTGTGTGTGAGAGGAAAGGTGCGTCTCAAAAACTGAAGTAGTTCACAATAAGTGAAGATTGTACTAAAGACAAGTATTCCACTAGTGCTGCAACTCACAACTCACTCATCTCACAACTACTACCAAGCTATATTTCCACTATCACTTCTATTACTACTACTACTACTACTACAACAACAACTACAACTACTACTACTACTACTACTACTACTACTACTACTAACTGATACACTGAGTCAGGCTGCAGAGGAACTGACACACTGAGCAATTTACTACTTTACTTTACTTTACTTTTAACTTCTATACATGACAACTATTAACTAGTAGAAAAGTAGAACAGTGATTAAATACTGAGCTAATATTAAGTAGAGCAACTTACTAAAGGGAAGAATTCTGATAATGGTTACCATTAAGTAAGTCCAAAAGTGCACTTTTCCGGTGATGCGTGTGCAACCTGCGTGTCTCCATAGAGTTGTATGTTATTGTTTTGCTTAAAATAAACAAATAAACTATGTAACTATCTTATAGAGCTGTGGACAGGCAAGCCCACTCACATTCTATATAGCATAGGCTGAGCCCCAACCTAGTAACTACGATTCAAACTTCTACACGCTTTAATTCTTTAATTGCACTGGATTTGACTGCCACCTACTGGTCATTTGAAAAATACAATTCTTGATTTACACCTTTGTATTTCTTATCAGTTTATTGACTTAGGTGTCCATAAATTGCTCCGATCCAATTATTGGCACTAACTAGGTGCGTGTATGTCCAAAACCTCGAGCTAAACCAGGACCTTCACATTGCAGAATAGAATAGACTATCTTGTATCAGTTTGAATGTAATATGACACATTTGGGGTTGGGCTTGCGTGACTTACACTTCGCACTGTTCTCAGACGAGCGTTTCAGGTTCGGGTGGAGCTTGGCTTATCAGTTAGTCACGGACTTTTCCTCTGCGTAAATACGCACGGAGAGCTCTGACCGGCAGTCTACTTTCCAAACACTTATCCTCTGCTTGTCCTTGTTTCCTCGTCTTTTCAACTCCACATCAAGATCACCGAGACTCGGATATGTTTCGCTGTGGTATCGCCTATCCCAGATGCAGGTGGATCGTGCCCCTGCTGTTGGTCTTCGCCATTATTTTTGACATAGTCGCCATTGCCGCTACGTCGGGATGGGTCGAGGACGAGGACGCGAAGTCTCACTACGCCAGTATGTGGGATCACTGCCGTGGCAGAAACAACGAGTGGAGCTGCAAGACGCTCATGGAGTTCTGTAAGTTAGGCTATAGAACAGACTACAGCAACCGCTTGATACGTGATATACGGCCATTATTATTGACTTCATATGTCTGGTGTAAGGGCATGAGTCACTGGATGTCTCTGTCGGGCGTAATATTCAACACACCTATGTGAAAGACGCGACCTCTTAACAGATCCCGAAAAGTACTAGTTACTGGGAGGCGGAGGCCTACTCACTGAACTTTGGCCTAACAATCACCACGTTGATTTCTCTTTTTATTTCAGTTAGATAAATTCCATAATATAGTTTTAGCAGGAAATTCCTAGCATTGATTTTTGTGACAATAAAAGTAGGAGACCTTTCTGGGATAGCCTACGTGCCTTGAAGTTCACAGGTTGTACTTCATACCCCAGCAGACCCAAACAATTGCATTATTGTTGGCTTATCTCGGGGAGAGTAGTTTTATATTCAGTCTAGTGAACACACATTTATGTGCAACACTCTTTAAAAAAATACCCACAAGTCGACCACAAACATTTGCATAATGGCCTATGATGGAAGAGTTCATGTATTTTTGGCTCTACACCAACTAAACATTTGGAGGCTGCTTCCTGTGCAACTGAGCACATTCTCTTCCCATAAGCGACAATGGCAAGAATGAACATGTTTTATTCAAGAGCATAGTGTGTGTAATTATAATAAACTAGGCTCTAGAAGACTTCTAGCAAAAAAAATAAAATAAAATAAAATCACAGTTAACCGTCCCATTTGAAATGTTTAAAATGCCTGAAACATGATTTGAAAAAAGTGAGATGGTAATTCCAGTAGAATCATGAGCAAAGATAATCAGCATCTAGTTTCAATAGTGAAAACAACATTACTACGAATTTCTCTAGAAATTTGAGCAGTAGTTTTACAGTGGAATAATTAGTTTGGCATATGTTTTGTTTGCCACAGAGAGACTGTAAACCAAGAACCAGTTGAACTAGTCAGGTGTGTATTAGGTTCGCTGGAGGCATGAGCAGGTGGAGAAACATCCACACACCTTAATGCAAGAAAATGTGAATTATTCAGCTTGGGGACTGATCCAGTAATGCACAGGGGGTCTTACCTTTGTCTCTGGTACTGTATCATCAAGGAAAGTGGGTTTATGTAGATTAGAATGCATATTTAGGTTTAGAATGCACTTTCTAGCAGAGGAGTTACCGTGTTCATCTTAATGGGTTTTAGTGTATGATCTAATCTAATGATTCTAAAACTGTTCAGTGAAGGTCAAACATTGTCTTATTTTGCATCAATACTATCTAGTTCTGATACTAGTTTTAGTCTTGTAAAAGTATTGTAGTATTAGTGTATAATTTTTAATACTTTATACAATCCTCTTGATTTCAATATTGCAATAAGATGCTGATTTGACAAGCAATAGTAAAATAAATAACAATACAAAGCAATATGATTAGGTCATGTATTATTAATCAATGCATAATAATGTTATGCCATTTCTTCAGCTTGGGCCCAGGCTGTAGCTGCTCTCATGGTGATTGGGCTTCTCATCCTCATCATAGCCTTTATCATCTCCTGCATTGCTCTATGCAAAACAGTCAACGTCAACCTCCTGTACCTCATCGGGGTTCTGCTCATCATTGTTGGTAAGTTTGTATGAACTTGCATGGGAAGCATGAGGAACGTCTTATGTAAATTTCATAAGAAAGTACAGTTAATTGAACAGCTCATAAGGTGTGGTAGTCTGAGAGCGGGGTTAAAGAGGTGAAGTCAGACCATTGTACTGTGAGTGCAGAAGGGGGGCCAGTGTTTTTTGTGTGACATCACTATGGTAACTGCTGGGCCAGGGCAGATATGTGACTGGATCAGCCACACACAGTTTCACTCACTCAATTATACACATTCTGTTTACCACGATACCTGATTTGTTATGTTATTTCTACACTTCCAATCATTATTGACATGAAAAACAGATTGAATTGGCCACCAAGTGATTCTTCAGAAATGTGTATATTAATCATATTAAAATATGATATGTGTATGAAATGTGTATATTAATCATATTAAAATATGGTATGTGTATGAAATGTGTATATTAATCATATTAAAATAAACATTGTGCTTGCATACACAAGTCATTGCATATTTTACTGCCCTGCCTTTCATGAGAACATGAATCATGTAATTGTCATTGGACTAGCAACAAAATGCAAATTTCAACCACACCTTTCTCAAGAAACACTGTCAAGTGTTAAGTCACTAACATCTGCACCCTATGGGTGCAACTCTGACTCACCCAGACCCAAGCATGTCGATTTGTTGAGCTTTTTGACCGTTTACCATTTCGGCCTTAATGGTATTTTATTTGGCACACGTAAGAAGGATTTTCTAAGCTATACATCTGTAATTTACCGTACATACCCAGTCTAACTCCTATGTGTTTGTCCAACAGTGATTCTGCAGGTCATCGCTCTCATCATATACCCAGTTAGGTTCCAGGACCTGATCTTTGAAGGCCATTATTACTTCAACTGGGCCTATGGTTTTGGCTGGGGGGCCACTCTACTGTCCCTCGGCTGTGCCATCCTCTTCTGCTGCCTGCCTCGTTATGAAGACGAGCTGACCGGTCTGGCCAAAACCAAATACATCTACTCCTCTGAGTAAAGGGCTCCAACATACTCCCTCTAAAACTTTGTTCTGATGAGCTGGATGTTGTTGATCATTTGATATTTTGACACTGGACCATGTCACCAAAGATTGTGAAGTGTTTGGCTCTGCACTCACAGTGGAAATTCTGCATCAGAGAAGCAAAAAGGATGTAGACTGTGACAAGATGTCATCTCTCTTTTGTACAAATCTCTATATTTGGTTAAAACACTACTTTTTAAACAAACTAAAATATTCCATTTACTGTCATACATTCACAAGTGCACTTAAGCAAATGAATGTAATATGTTCTGTATCTCAGTAAGAATCCAAACTAAATAGAACTTTGCACATGTTGCAAATAATCTAAGTAATACTTTGTAATTGTTGCTGTTGTCAAGTTGACAAACAAAGCAATGGAGCACAGAATGATACTGGACTGTATATTTAGCTAAGAGGTTTTCTCGTACTGTCTGAGGGTTTAATTATTACTAAGATTATGTTAATATGATGAAGATATAATTTCATGAATATTGTGACTTTATATTGCATTGTTAAAATGCCATACGTCTAAAGGGAACTTAATATAAAATGTCATTCTAACACTTTTCTCAAACTTTTTTTTAACACTAGCTACATGTTTGGATGTTTGGGCTTTATTTTTTAATACTTTGTTGTGTTTTATAATGCAATAATAATGCTAATAAAGAATTTATGTATTCTTTACCCTCCTGCTTGTTGACTCCTTAATAGTTTGACACTGAATCAGCATTCATTGAAACTGAGACTATACACAGCTATCTCTGAGTCAGTCTACAGACTGAAGACTACCATAGTTACATTTATGTTCAGTCACTACATAGCGCTTGCCTCCTGGAGTTAAACTGTGTCAACATTTTCATTTTGACCTAAACTGGTCAGTACAGTTTCAGTTTTTGATCAGAGTTCATCTTCATCTTCAGTCATGTCTGATGAACAGAAAAACTTTTCCAGTCTAAATTCATGCACATTCAAAGTAAAATATAGTCATTTTTAAGTACAGTTTAATGTTTATTGTACCTGCCCTGAATAAATCTCTGCTTCTGTCACTCATAGAAAACAACTCTGAATTTGCCTGTTAAAAAGTCAACTTTGGTAAAAAATAGACTTGTCCTGAGTGAGAAATATACCGTTGCACAGTCTACGTAAAGAGATTATGAGTCATGATTTATAAGCTGTAGCACACCCGAAGGCACACCCAGATCCAGAGCTACAGAGCATGTCCTGACAGCGCCCAGGTTAAAGAAGGAGCACAAAGACAGAGACAAGATCCAGTGGTGAGAAAATATCATATGTGAATTTCATAAGAAGTGTGAGATAAAGATTTAGTATGATTCACATTCACTTTTTCTAAGAACAGATGTTTTCCATTGGCCTGTAGAAGCAGTTGCTTAGAAACTTTGTGGAATTATAGCAAATAATAGCAATAATTTAACTAACTCAAATTAATTAATTGATTAATTAATTAATTAAATAAATAAATAAATAAATAAATAAATACAAACATACATGAATACATACACAACATTGTTTGAGACTACTGTATTCGGCCACTAGAAGGCAGTGCGGGTCTGTAAACCTTTTGGTTAATTTCCGGTATTACGATTAGTTAAACATTAATAACATTTTTATATAATTATATGAAGTTTTTCAGATTCTCTTTTATAGCACACACGTTATGCAGCGACATAAATTCAAAGTGTGCTTCCTGGTGTTATTGTGTATAATTATAACACACCACGCACTGCACACAAAGAGTCTGTGCAAGGCAACCACGGGTGTTTTTATTGCTTCTGTAATATGATTTTTTCAGTATTTTAAATTTAATTTCCCGTGCCTTGCCCATACACTATTTGTGTGCATGGTACATTATAATGATACACGTACACAATAACACCAACAGGAAAGTGAACCAAAGTAATAAATAAATAAATAAATAAATAAATAAATAAATAAATAAATAAATAAATACATTCTCCTACCCTGCTACTACGCTACAGGTAATTGAGGTTGAAATGTGCACGCTGCATGGTATGACAGAGCGGTGAGATCATTCTGTATGAATTGCATTACTCAGGTGTTCGGTTTTTGATTCCTTCTATCGAAGCCTTTTGTTTATGTTCGAAAACAAACAAGAAGAAAAAAAAATAATGTTATTAAAAGTACATTTATTGTTTTATTATAGGTAGGATAGACAAAAGCCCATCCTGCAATTTGTGATTATTATTTAGGCCTATTTATTTATTTTTGCATCTCGCATAGCCTGTAACATATTTACTCCAAATCATAGGTAGAATTACACATTGTCATTAATTTTCTTTTTGAGTGGTAAAAAACAAACAAACAAATAAACAAACAAATAAACAAACAAACAAAAACAATGGCAGGTTTTTGTTTAGCGCCAGTGGGAATGAATATTTAGAAACTGGGCGGATTCGCACCTTTTTTAGGAGATTTGTTTTCTTATTTTCCTGACTCATGTTGCTGGGCTGATCTCATAGTAGTTCACGCTTTCTCTCTGAGACTCTCATGAAATGGGCTATGACGCGGCCTGTCTGTGTCCCTCAGTGACGCTCCTTTGTGCACAGTAGGTGGGATCATTGGTGGGATGTGCTGTTCAGTATCGAGTCAGACATACAGAGCGCCCCCTGGCGGCATATGACTGCGCGCAAGTCAGAAGAGAAAATGGGTGGACGGAAAGTCCCTGTGTGGAAATCCCCTTGACTTGGGCTTTTTCCTTTTTTACAACAAGCGGACGTACATACTCTTTTGAAAGTCTTCGCAAACTGCGAGGTCTCTGAATTAGCCGCGATAGTGAAGCAAACAGAGGCTTGGATGGCGCCGAGGACCGCAGCGGTGAGGCTGAGTGAAGTGGCTGAGAGAGGACTAGCCTGAGCATCCGGGAAGGCTTTTGTTATTAGCCCGACAAATATTACACAGGTAAGACAGCCGTGCTGCGTGAGCTGCCTCTCCATGTGACTACATTTCTGATCCCGGGGCTGACACGGGCCACAGCACGGCTGGGCCTCGGCTTCTATCTGTTCGTGTTTCTGGGGACATGGAGGAAGCTTGAAGCCTGCTCACGACAGTGGCTTTGACAGCCATTGTTTACAAAGACGTCACTCGGAAAAGGATAAGGCGCTTTTAATCCACCAAAAAGCCCATCGGCTCCGCTACACTGATTCCGAAACCGTGCAGTGGTGCACTCTTTAAATGTATATTGTTACAAATGTAGTTGTCATTGGAATTACGTAAGCCTTTAACGTCAGCAAAGTCTTGTGTTATTGTGTTTTTTGTGTAGCCAGCCAGGCTAAACCGCAGCCTCCACCAGTGCGCCACGGTCTGTCTACTCAAGCAGCATCAGCGCTCGTCTTGGGCATGACTGATCTCTACCAACACGCTCAGTGTTATTCAGGTGTCTGTGGTCTGCAGTCTGATGCCGCTCAGTAGCTCCTTTAGCATGGCCTAGCGCGGCTGTGTGCACCTGCTGCTGCTGCTGGAGTTATGGCCGTGTTTGGAACTTATAGCGCTGTTACAACAGTGTGCTCTGACTGACAGCTGCATGCCCCCGCCAAGTTAGAAAGTCTGCACAACTCTAGGCCTGCGTGTGCTGACCATCTCTACTACATCCTGTACAAATGTGCTGACACTGTGCACTCTGTTTATGTGCTGTTTATTGCAATGTTATAGCCTAATGGTTCTGTAACATGGAAAAGAAAATCACAAAATTGTTACAATAATCAACTATAGGATATTGTGTGGACGTTATTTACATCATAAAAGAAAAAGATCTGGGTGGTCATAAGTGGACCTGCTGTAGAGCTCAGTGAGTGACCAAAGATAAATGTTGATCATCTGAAATGAAACTGACGACTAAATTCCAGTCGGATCATTAAAATCATGATTGTGTGTCAGGTGCTTTCCAGGGCAAAGTGTAAATTAAAGTGAGTTACAGACGTAATCATTAAGGATGGGGAAAGTCCACCAAAAATTTCCCATTGGCCCCTTCAGTTACTTTCTACTATAAAAATAACAAATCCTCTCCTCTTCTTCCCATACAGTTTCCACATTGTTCTGTGTTGGGCCTCCTCCTCTTCCTCCCCTTCTTCCACCCACCTGGCCCCTCTTCACCCACCATGTCGCAAGGTCAGAACTTCCTCCCCAAATTTCTCTTTGTGTCCAATCTGCTGAAGGCTGTGAAGATTCGCCAGCGTGTCCCCAACGACGTCGTCAAGCCTACAGCGAGCGGTGGTCTTATGCATCACCTGAAAGGCATGCACCGCTACACTCTAGAGATGATCGCCATGAACCACTTCCCCCAGGCCTTTAGGGAGGTGGTCCAAGCCGCCATCTTGGACAGGGCCATGCAGGCGTCGTTGGAGCAGGAGAAAAAGCTCAACTGGTGCCGTGAGGTTAAGAAGATGGTGCCGCTCCGTACCAATGGTGAGGAAATGTCAAATAGTGCACTGGGTTAAGATAATCTATAGTGCAATATTAATAATCAACAAATTTAGTCAGTTCATGGTTCAGTTCACATTGCCTTGTTAGAGTTATTGTTGTTTAGTATTATTCAAAGACATAATCAGCCTTTTATGTTTTATTAACAGAAAATTATGAGAAGCAACCTCAGAGACAATTGAAGTCACCAAATACAGAAATTTGAATTAGAGTCACAAGCTCCACCACCTTACATACTTCTTATTCTACTATTTTTTCATTATTGTAAATTGTACGTTTTATTGTCTAAATGCATGTTCATTCAGAATATTTTTTATTTTTTTGCTCACCAACAGAGAGTTTTGCTAAACAATCTCTAAAGCGATAGCGTCTGTATCTCCTTACCGCTTATCGCTTTGGGTGCATTAGTTAGAATTTTCTCAGATGAGCGAAAAAGCACATTTTCATGAGTCAGCCCAATCAACATGGCTTGTGAGATATATAAATTACTCACACTTGGCATTACTGTAAGTGACAATAATTTGGGGACCTGGGTTCCGCTCTCAGATCTACCAAACAAACCACTCAGTTTTTACTCAGCCACCTTTGTATTGCTAAGTCATGTTTTCTGTTGCGTGAACTCAGGAACAGGGCAGACAAACAATTAGAGCTGATTTTAGGTTTGTTCTGGGAAATTCTCAGTCGTCACTTTAGGGCTTTCATTGACAGTTTATGTTTCCACAACCTTAGATCTGCTGCTTATCGGGGCATGCCCCTCTGTTTCTGTGTAGGTGAGTGCATGGAGATTAGGTCATTTTAGAACATTTGAAATGGTTTTGAAGTTCTAATTGGCTTCTTTGGCTTACTTTGCCTGGGGCATTGTTATAAACTTCTAACGTAAAAGACTAAATTAACACTGTTTAAAGTAATTTGTCTGTTGGACCATGAGATAATAAATATACTGGTGTACATCAGGGTCATTTTCAGAAGCTGTTCAATAAGCAATTGTGTAAAATAGAAAAAGGAAGTAGAAGTAATCAAGGACAGAACTTCATTTTCAATGGGGCATTGTAATTTGTGTTGTGAATAATAGTATTGACATTTTTTTAATAGAAAGGAAAAAGAAAAATAATGGAATAGAAACCTGTTGGAAATGGTGATGACCACATTTACTGTAACTTACTAATCCTTAGTTCCTCTTTAGAAGACCCCTAAACTGACTAACAGGTCTGCTTTGTGCTGCCTGTAACCGGCTTTGAATTTCCTGACATGTGACTGTGATGTGAAAAAACTTCATCAACATCATCTCCAAAAGGACCTCGACTTTGGGCAGAGGACAACACACACACACACACACACGTTGAGTTTCCGTCCTTTTGGGGACAAAATGTTGACTTACATTCATTTCCTGGAGACTGATATTAAACATATCCATATATGGTACTTGCCTGACCTTAACCTAATCGTAAACTTTTCAAACTCACATACTGAACTTTAATTCATGTTATTTATTTAATAATACAGTATTTACATCATGGGGACCTGACTTTTGTCCCCATAAGAGACACACACACACACACACACACACACACACACACACACAGGGCTGAGTGATGGCTGCTGAGTCACTGGAACAGACACACACATCGACACAGACTTATACAGACCAGAGAGAGGACTTGAGTTGTGCACATTTGGGACATTGCTCTGTCTTCTTCCAAAAACACCCCTGTATACCTCAGCTATCAAAAACTCTGAATCCCACGACATGAAATCAACAAACTAATAAACGTGTAGAAAATTAAACACTCTTCTTTTCTGCCCAAGAAGAATTGTATTGAAATTCAGAGTCCTCTGTTTTAAATGTCTAGGATACATCCATGGGTTTTTCCAAACTGCATCCCATGTTCGTCATGTGTCCCCCAACAGACTAGATGTATTAGAAAACAATGACCCACTGCCTGTACAAAGCCACCAAGAAACAGCTGATCACTCTGCACAGCGATTCCCTGCTTTTTTCACAAAATATAGAATACACATCATGTCATGTCATGCATTAGCATCACAGTATCACATGTTATAGACCAAACACCTGCCTACAGGGGTTAGTCATTATAGGTCAAAAGCACCACAGTAATGCAGAAGTGTGGATTAACCAGAGAAAAATGACTTTGCTTCCTACACTGGTAATGTTTTCTGGAAGCTCGCCACAGAGGAAGTATCTATATTTAGACTATTGAGACTGTCTTTCATCTGTAGTTTTCAGCAGAGTCAAAAATAAGTGTATTGTTCTGCTGTGATTGTGTAGTTGTGTGCTCTGTGCTTTTGAGGATGCCTTTTCTCACTTGAGAGCTGCTCATTTTGATGTTGTTGTTGACATGATGCAAGAGTGTTGAAATGCAACTACTAGGTAGTGTGAAATGAAGCAGATTTTGTGTATCCACCATTGCACTAGGATGTACCATGACACCAGTGAAAACAAGCAAATCACGTAATACAGCGGTCCCCTACAGGCAACATCATTGTTAGGAATGGCTATCACATGACAAAATTACTAATTTAATTATAATGGAGTCAGTCTGTTCCCAGCTAAGTTGTAGCTTGAGCTTTTGTAACTGTAAATGGAATTGCAACTTCGGAAACAAGCAGGAGAAGTGAAAGATTCCTTAATCTGTAGTAAATGTTCTGTTCTTCAATATAACATTAATGAATTAGAAGTGACCATTCATAACTATCATAACATAACTACTGCAGCTTCTAAACCTGCTTCACCTTTTGTCCTATGTCATCTTCAAAAACAGCCCGCATGTCTGTCTCACTCTGCCATCAGTGTAATTTATGTATTATTTTTTCGAACAGATCAAAGTACACATTTTTACTCAAACTGTTGTCAAATAAAAGCTAAGGGATGTTTAATAAAAAGTTGTGTGCATGGGGAGATGCCAACAGTCATTTGGTGAAATTAGTCACAATTTAGCATGCATCAATCACAGTCAACCGCTGATAGCATTTGTTCAAAAATAACATTCCACCCGGTCCAAGCCCTGCCCCTGTGGAAAGTCCAGGAGCAGCTGAGTAGCACTGATGAGCAGGATCAGAGAAGAGGAACAGTCAAACACAAAAGGCAGAAGTAAGTGCAGGGAAATTCCTGTGTTTAGAGCAGCAGCTACAACAGGGTATTTCAGACTATATTCATAAACATGGCTCCTGTTTCACAATAACAAAAAGGCCAATCTTTGCAACAGGAGACACAATTCAATGTACCTACTTATATTGTGCAATTCATAGTGGCACAGAAATATCTATTTTGTTTTATTGCCCAACAGTAATAGTAATAGCTCTTTATCTTCACCAGAATTACGTTAGCTATGCTCCTCTTGTCTAGACATCAGACGCAGCGGCAGCCTGGAAATCCCCATGCATGGCTAGGTATACTGTATCTGTTATGTGCAGTATACACACATATGTATTTGCGGTATCACTTAGTATCTTGTTAATTCAAATGTTACTGTTTTTTTCTATCTACAGGAGATGGGAACTGCTTACTCCATGCTGCCTCTCAGTACATGCTGGGTGTTCAGGACACAGACCTCGTGCTCCGAAAAGCCCTCCATAGTGTCTTGAAAGAGACTGACACTGGCATTTTCAAAGCTCGTTTTCAGGCAGAGCTCCTTCAGTCCCAGGAGTTTACTCAGACTGGACTACGATACACCACCATGGTACGAAGGACTGCATTATCCCTTTACAACATCCTCTAAAATGACCTCTGATTTAATGTAATTATTTATGCAGAATTTGTCATTGTTAATATTATTTCTGTGTTTGTTCCAGAACTGGGAGGAAGAATGGGAAAAGATTGTCAAGATGGCATCACCAGTTTCTACTAGCAACGGCCTTCAGTTTGACTCTCTGGAAGACATTCACATCTTCATCCTCTCTAACATCCTTCGCAGACCTATCATCGTCATTGCAGGTGTTTTTTCTTTCATCTGCATCAATAGTTAGAGTCTTACCCTCATATATTCCAACGTACTGTATATAACAACAATAATAATATACACATGCAACAATAATGAAATCACTCTCTTCCCTCACAATAATCCACAGGTTCCATTGTACTCCAGTATCTTCAGTCTTGTCACCTTTGTGTTACAGACCAGGTGGTGAGGAGTATGAAGTCAGGTTCCTCTATCTCACCACTCAATGTGGGTGGAATATATCTTCCACTGCACTGGCCACCTGCTGAATGCTACAAGTATCCCATAGTACTCGGCTATGACTCTCAGCACTTTGCTCCCCTTATCACCATCAAAGACAGTGGTCCAGGTAGGAAAAATACATGGAATGGAATTAATCATAAAAGTGCAAAAATAACACCTTATAACCTTATAGTATTTCACAGAAAGTATTTATTTATTTATATTATAAATATTTAATTATAAACTCATTTAGCAGAGTTTTTACAGTTTTCCTATGGTAGACAATACAGCATATCTTCAGAACAACAATTTTGATAATATCTTGTTGATGATATATTGCCTACCTGTAGTCTATGTGTAAAACTATGTGTTGTGTTCTTAAATTGACAGAGATTAGAGCTGTACCATTGATCAACCCAGGCAGAGGAGGATTTGAGGAACTCAAGGTTCACTTTCTGATGGAGAAGGAACAGCAACAGAAGGAAAGACTTCTCAAAGATTACCTGCTCCTAATAGAGATCCCTGTCATTGGCCTGGGATATGACGCTACTCGCATCATTAATGCAGCACGGTACTTAAACATGTCGTCTGCTTTAATATGGTTGCTAGCCTTTTCTTTTAAACACATTTATAAATCTTTGTCCCAGGCTGGATGAGGGCAACCTTCCTGAGGACATGAACCTGATGGAGGATTATCTGCAGCTGGTCAACCATGAGTACCAGCGTTGGCAAGAAGACAAAGAACAAGCCTGGGCTGCCCAGCCACAACGTCCACCACCTTTCTCTGTTTCTCAGCTGTCTCTCATTGAAATCCGGTGTGCCACTCCACGCTGCACCTTCTATGTCTCTGTGGACACGCAGCCCCATTGCCACGAGTGCTTTGAGAAACGGCAGGCTACAGGTGGAGGGGCCAGAATAGAGGGGGTGGTGCAAGCCAAGGGTGGAGGGATACAAGGCTCAGAAAATGAGGTGAGCTCCAGAGGAGCCAGAAGCAGCAGTCCACCGTCTTCCTCCTCTGGGAGAGGGGTGGTGCTGTCCAGCCCTCGCTCAGCCCCGCCCACAGCCCCCAGCCTCAGCCTGTACAGTGAAACGCACGCCATGAAGTGTAAGACGCCAGGCTGCCTGTTCACCCTGAGCGTGGAGCATGATGGACTGTGTGAGCGCTGCTTCAACTCCAGGCAGAACCACGCTCCCCCTGCGGCAGGAACAGCAGCTGCAGGACATCCTTGCTCTAATGGGGGGCCTATAGCCCCACACTCGGCCCAGGGCCCTGGCTGGACTCAGTGGGGAGGTCGTGAGACCGAAGCAGAGCGCTGCAGCATGTGTAGACAGGAGGCGTTCAGGATATTCAATGGCCTGTGCCCTCCTTGTATGCAGAGACAACAGGCTCCAGAGAGAGGGGAGCCACAGCAGAACAACTCAAGGACTGAGGCCTCCTCTTCAGCCTGGAGTCAGGCCAGGGACGCGGAACGGCCGTGCCTCACCCTTACCCCGGGACACACGTCAGCCTGGCAGACCCCTTTGGCCAGGCCTTGTAAGAGATCAGGCTGCCAGTTCTTTGGAACGCCTGAGAAGTTGGGCTTCTGCACTATTTGCTACGTAGACTATCAAACTAACCACCGTAAGTAAATTTCAATTTGTCTTCTTACTACAACAATTGAATAGATATTTAAATTAAATCTTTTTGTTGTTGTGTCAAGACCTGACTCCGCCCCCTGCCCCTGTTCAAAGCCGGCATGGTTTGGAGGTAGGTTTCCAGAACGCGTCTCGCTGTCGTGGCCCTGGCTGCGGGGCAGTTGGGAAGGCCATGCTGGAGGGCTACTGTGACAAGTGCTACGTCAAAGAGCAGAGTGCCCGGCTCAACCAAGCGGCGCATCGCACACCCCACTCTCCTCCTCTCGTCGTGGTAAGAACCAGCATGTCATATGCAATACTAGTTCATTTCAAATTATTATGAATTGTAACAAAAAAATCATATGTAATAAATAACAAAAACAAAAGATATCTAAAAGATTTTCTTTGTGTTTCTGTTTTTTCTCAAAAGCGTGACCGTGCTACTAAGCCAAGATCCTCACAGCAATCTCAGACGCAGACACAGACACAGTGTCGTAGGAGTGGCTGTAGTAATGTGTCCCCGGGGTGCACAGATCTCTGTCCGGAGTGCCACACACGTGGCCAGGGCCGAGAGGGGGGCAGACGGGCGCAGGCGCCCAAGGAAAAGTCCAAGCAGCGATGCCGGACACAGGGCTGTGACCACTACGCTAACCAAGAGAAACAGGGCTACTGCAACGAGTGTGACCACTTTAAACAGATTTATCGCGGCTGATCACAACAGCAACAATGATGACACATCACTAGCATGCTAGAGCCGCACTTATGCCAGTCAATGCACCTCTGATACTAACTAACCAACTCACTAGCTAGTGACTTACTAGTAACCTTATGGCCTAAAATCCACCCCCCATGTAGAATGTGAAGAAAGCGTGTTTGTACATGGGGAGGAGGTGAGTGTGTGTGTGTTAACATTAGACATGGCCTCCAGAATACCTCTTTGTGCAATTATCATCTGATGTGCCGTGTGCATGCACACGACGAGAGGTGTGGCTACATGTCAGCAACTGACTTTAGTGTACAATATGTATTTAGAGGTACGTAGTACATCGTGCCGGACAAAATGATTGTATGTTGACATAATAAGAAGCATCTGACCTTGCTTTCTAGACCACAGCCAAGGATTTATACCCCAGTTTGATTGTTGTCTGTCCTAATACATCTGTGTATCTGTCTGCCTGTCTGTCTAGCATTGCTCTGGAGAGCGAGGGATGCAGCTTTGGATGCCCAGAAACAGACTAATGGAGAGAGGAAAGCAGGAGTGAACTGGGCTTGAACTTTCTTTTCAATGAAGGGCTTGAAAGAATTCAAATGACAATTGACATTGTTGGCTCAGCTACTCCATTTTAGTTTGAAAAGTTCCAAAATACTAATGCCAAAAATACTCTTGTAAAATTAAGAAATACAATATTTTTCTTCCAATTGACAAGCAATGATAGTATTAGTTTATATTTTGACAAAAAATCTACTATTGTTATTTCATAGATTTTTGTGATAAAAAAAATGTTTTTACTTGATAAGGAACAAAACATAAGACCACAAGTCTTTGAAATGTGCAAGACAGACAGGGCAGGCCCCTGCTAGTTTTGGTGCTACATGTACAGAACTCCAAGCCTCTTCATTGTAGCCAATATGCTGATGGACACAGTGGAGACAAGACTCATCTTTCTATTCCGCCTATACTTCCTCTTATTTCCCTTTTCCTCTAAAACTAATCTGTTGCCTTGGTCCTTGTTTTCTTGTTTACTGACCACTCGAGCACTTAGAAACATATTTATACATATTATGCACAAACAAGGCTCTCACTACTGGACATTGCAACCACCACCCACTACACACATGACACATTTATATAGACACAGCTCTTTGAGATTGTATGCACCCCACCTTAGCCAGAGGTGATGTAAGCAAACTTAATCTCTTTGCTCCACCCACTGGATGTGCCAAGGCGACACTTTTGAAATTTCAGACAGCAATCCCATTGTCTGCTTTATCTGAATGTGTTTGTGCTGCTTTATTGCAGCACATTATTGGGGCTGATCCTCGATAAGTTTTGCCTTTAAGTAGTAATTCAACCTTCATGGACCAGAGGGGCCTGATCAGTGATCCTGGATCAGTGCCCCCGCTTATCAAATGCTTTGTGAATATGGATCTCGGTCCATACTCTTGGACCTTTAACACGTTGCCTCATCTCTAATATACATACATTCACATTGCACATGTGTGCAGCTAGGAGACAACTGACATTTCTTATTTTCTTCTGACATTTTATCATTTTTATTGTAATGTGTTTCGAAAGACATGTGCCATCAGTCACAATTGTTGTTACCTCCTTAAAAACTAATAGCCTGGCCTATTCTACTAGAGAACTAGAGAATCTTAGGTTGACATCGCCAATATAACTACTGTCTCTGCGTCCTTGGATGATTTCCAAAAAATAATAATACAAAACTCCAATGGACACTTTGATGAATAAGAAATGTTACTACTGAAAACCTTGCCACCCACAAGTTCTGTTGTGTTGTTTAAAGATTTTACTTTTCACCGCTGTAGGCAGATGTCCATCTGAGGCTCTAGTTACACAAGTGTAGACAGCTTAGGCCTTTTTCTGCCTTCTCATTTATCTGTATCTGAAGCTGTCGGGCCAGCCCATGTTCTTGTGGCCTGTACGTAGAACTCTGTGTGCTTTAATCACCTGTAGGTAAACCTTAATCAATTAAAGGCCAATTAGTGGTCAGCTCACCAGATGCCCAAGGCTCTTTGGGTTCAGGGCTCTGACTGAATTTGACTGGAAGGGGATCAAATAAGTTGCACATGACTTGTCTAAGCTGCTGAGGCATTTAGGAATGGTACTCCGACTTGCTTAGGGACATTCCAACAATAGGAGAAGCATCCGCAGAAAAACAGAAGGTGTAACAAAACATGCAAACCGTGTGGAAGTTTTCTTTGTGTGATTTTTCGACAATAGGGTATTGTATGAAAAAAGGTTGGTTTTATTTGTTAAGTATTTATTCATATCAAGATCTGTATTGTGTGATTCAATTATTTATATGTTGTCCTGAAATGAATTATTTTATTAAGAAATCTGAAATCAGTCAAATGTGGTTCTTTCTTTTAAAAACCGTAATATTGAACACAACCAGATGCTAGAAACTACCACCACTATATACATTTGGCTGTAAGCATTGACATTTCAACATTACATGCTTTGAGCTGTGTATTACATAATACAAATTTGAGGTCCATAGTCCCCTATTGGGTTGTGAGGAGTTACTCTGTGTCCCTTTCCTTTAGACATTTGTTTTGGACAGGTGTTTTCCCCCCCAAAAAAAAAAAAAAAAAATTTCTCAATTAACTTTTTGTCTTTTAAAGTTAAATCCTTTCCATGTTAAGTATAAAGTGAAGTAGGCGGGGGAGTTTAGAGTGGGGAACGCAGCCAGTGTTGGAGAATGTGTAATAATTATATATAGGATAAGTCAGAGGTGACATTTAGCACTAGTGGAACTGCAGAGTGCGAGTGCGTAGGCCTTTCAACAACCTAGAGTCACACATAACACTGATGTGGTTTCCTGGAAATACCCTGCTATGCAAACACATTCATTTGCAGACTGCATTATTTCACTAGGGAATATTTCACTGAGAAACTGCAGTCAGGCTGTTATCACTACACTAAAATGGAATATTTTCATTTGATGCTTTTTCTTTGATTGTTATGTTAGACTAATAGAGCTTCAACGCTTCACTGAAAATAATATTTTTGTAGGCTATCTGTTACTGTTTTCTGACCTCTGTGTCACAAAAGATTAATTTTAAGTAATTCAAATCACAAGACTGGAAATACTGTATATAACTATATTGTTGCAACTGATCAAATTACCTCTTAAAACTTTTTTGTCTAGCTATGTTGAATTTTACCACTAGAGGGTGCCATATAGTTTAGGGTTAAAATAATTCAATTTGCTTGTCATGATCATATGATACATTAAACGTTCTGAATTTATTTTTAGTTTATTCACCAAGATATAACGCAATGAAATATCTAAAATACACACAGATAATGTTAAGATGATCATATTGTCAAAACCAAAACCCACCTGAGCCTGTTGCGAGGTGGGCGGACACCCCAACAACAGCGGTGTGGAAAACAAACGCCTCCTCCCTCAAGTGACGCTCGTTGCTACGTTTGAGACATGGCTGTAGTAGAAAGATCGCGCCTAGCCTAGCACTAAATAAACACTTATAGCTGTTTCAACACAAATCTGACAAAAATGAAACCTTTAGATTCGGATGAAGAAGAAGCGAAGCAACTTGGTGCATATCAAAAAGAAGTACGGCGTAAGTTAGTAAAGTTATTACGACATTATTAGCACGAGACTACGTGTGTTAACGCTAACTACTAGTGTTAAAAGACAGTTTACGTGCTCATTAAAACGTGTCGATGAATTGAAGATTAAACCCTGCCCCGTACAATAACATGGTAAAATTGAATTAAGTATATTGAATTGTTTTTACTTTGGTCCGTGGTTCTAAATATTGAGATCATCATCATCTTCACATCACACCTGTTGTTTTAGATTATTTTATTTTTACGAAGCATGTTTAAATAAATGAACTCCGTCAGTTTACCTTGCTGTTTGTTGCCGTTGTGTGGTTTGGCTTTAGAGCGAGCCAATGAGAGCATCCAGGAGCTCAGCAGTGCTCTGGAAAAGCCCAGTCCCTTTGCTGAGGCGGAGCAGGAGGCGGCCATCAGGGGCAGTGAGGGAGGTGCCTTCCTTCTACAAGATGCTAATATTGAATGGAGCCAGAAAACACAGAGTGAAGCAGGTGAGTTTGTAAATATAGACTTGTCATCTTAGAGAGCGTTCAAACTTGCACTATACACAGTAATGGGAAAAATAGTTTAAAAATGTATTTAGTTAGAGAATACAGAATACCTGCATTGAAATGTGTTTTGTAACGTAATTCCAATGCATGGTGTAACATTGTAATTCCAATAATGTTCCAGTCAGGCTACTGTATTCTGAATACTCTAAATTCTTTTACAGCAAGTGTAATTAGAGACAGAAAATCACACATGCATGCATTGCAAGAGCTGTGTTTTCTTTATTTTCACTAATGCCATGTAGTTCAAAGCCACATTTGCATTACCAACATTTATTCCTTTTAATTTAGGAAAGTAACTATTCTGAATACCACCAAATTAAAAAGTAACTCTACTGGAATACAGGTACTCAAAATTAGTATTCAGAATAAGTATTTTTGGTACAAGTATTCAGTTACTTCCCAAAACTGACTATACCAACACCAGAATTGGGTCCAAACTGGGACCCAACCTGAAACTAAACCTTAACTAGACCAGCGCTAAGCCAGGGCTAGAACAGGACCAAACCAAAGTCTACATCCGATTTAAAGTGCGCTCATCCTTAGATAATCTCTTTCTCACATTTCCATATGTTGTTCTTACAGTTAACCAGCTAAAAAGTCTTCTTCTCAAGCAAGGCAAAGAGATTCCCACTGCTCTTTCTCCTTTAAAGAGACATTCTCCACCCAGGGTATAGTATAATAGGATAGTAAATAACTTTAATTTTAAAGATTCCAAGATGTAATTTTATTTTTGTTTATTTCGTTTGCAATGATGTAATTTTATTTTTATTTATTTTACATTTATTTCATTTATTACATTTTATTGCTGATTACTTGTATCCACTACTTTTTTTTCATTTTGGGTGAGAGTGGCACGCATTTAGTATTTTAAATATTTGCAAACATTTTTATAGAGAGCACCACAAGAGGGCAGGTCCGATATACACACTGTTCAGGATTTGGTCCCAATGATCCACAACCAGTCAGATTATATTCAGCACCTGGAAGCAGAAGTAAAGTTCTGCAAAGTAAGTTTATGCTTTTATCATAAATCAGGCTTATCAGATGTAATGTAATGTCTGTTTATTCATGGTTTGTGGTTTTCAGGAAGAACTTCAAGGGATGAAACAACGTGTGATGGTGGTTGTAATGGAGAACGAGAAGTTACAGTTGGAACTCAAATCCAGAGCAGAGGAGGAGTCCCTCAAAGATTTCACTTTTCAGACAACTGTATTAGTATAATAACACCTTTGTAAAATGCTCTCTTGTACTCTTTTTTTAATTTTTTTTTTTTTTTTCTTCAGGTGAATGAAGGTGTGTCTTCCAATAAATGGGAAAATGAGATGGTATGCAAAGAATAAAACTTTGTTATTCGTATAATGATATATGAATATAATCATTTTAATGAGTAATAATCTTTTTTACTCTAGGAACAACTAAAGGTTATCTATGTAGCTCAAACGGAAAGCTTGGAGGCTCAGGTTATTTCTCTCAGGTAAATCTTACATTCATTACTCTACATGCAGTTTTTTAAATGAATTAAAGACTTGTCTTTTCATGGCACAGAAAAGAGTTGGCAGCCTCTCAAAAAGAATGTGAAGAAGTCCGAGTTTGTTTGAGGCACAAAGAAAAGCAGTTAGCCCATGCCACCAAAACTGATGGAGCGCCTCATGTGTCAGGCTTGTGTCTGAAGTGTGCCCAACATGAAGCTGTCTTGGCTGGGACACATACAAATGTACATGTCCAGGCTATTGAAAGATTGACAAAGTCAGTATTAGAAAACACCGCTCATCCTATAGTTGGTCTCGTAGCTGTATTTGTTTTGTTTTAAATTTTTGTACTACACTGTAGGGAACGGGATGAGCTGCTACTGGCTCTCCAGACAGTACGGGCCAGTCAAGAGGAGGCACAGCAGAGGGAGTGGTCTGCTTATCTTCAGGTTAAGCAGGCAGTAGAGATGGCTGAAGAAGCAAATCTCCATAAAGCAAGGGTGAGAAAAAGATACTACACAGTTAGATATTCTTTTTTAAATTATTACATTTAACAGATACCAAATGTAATTTCAGATGTTATCCTTTCAATGCCTATCTGACTGTATCTGTGCAGATGGAGGTGCAATGTGAACAACTATCACGAGAGTTGGGGCGACAGAGGGAGCAACTAGAAAGAGACAGACTAGGCCTAAAACAGCGACTGAGTGAAGCTCGAGAAGAGGGCAGAGTTGAGTCCCGCAAACAGAAAGAAGAGCTTACAAAAACAGTAGGAGCTATATAGAAAGTTTTTTAATTAAACAGATGTGGTGAAATTTAATGTATTTTTTCTTTGTGTTAGGTTTCTAATCTAACCCAACGCCTGGCTGATTTGGAAGGGCAGCTAGACCGAGCAAGCAGAGATAAGACCTCATTATCCAATCAACTGGATGACACTGTTCGCAAACTCACTATTCAAGAGCAAGACAGCACCAGGGTAAATACATCTGCATCCATTTGTAGTAAAATGTGTTTTGAAAGGTTTTGAAAGTATGGTAATGCTTTGAAAATGCCACTAGATGGCACCTAAGGACTGCTTTGTAAGTGGCCGTTTGTTCATATTCATACTGACAGTAGTGTGTTTAAGTGCATTTAAATTTAATATCTATCATTTTGAATTAATTTAAGTATTACAACAAAAACAATAAATGTACATATTATTTTATGGTGAAATTATTTTTGGCTAGTAAGTAAAGTGGAAAAAAAGTTGACTGTTTACTTTGGAATATTGCAGTTGTATGGTATGTAATATAGTGGAATGAAATGTGTTAAAAATGTTTATAAAAAGAGTGTTTAGTAGCTTGTATTTGTCACCTCTTAGCTGAATGTGGATTTGCGATACCAGCTAAACCAAGCCCTGCTGAAGAAAGAGGAGGCAGAGCGAGAACTCCGAGATCTCACTGCTAAAACACACCGACAGATAGAGAAAGCTGCACAGGTCTGTTAATCCTCCAGCTTTTAACTTTCAACTGTGAAACAAAGAAAAAAACTTTTTTTTACATTTAAGCCAACATAATGAAGGCATTGAGCTTATCACCACCAAACTGAAATATCTGAATGTGATACCATATAGAGGATTCGATTAGCAAACCACACGATTGTGCTTTTAACATGGTTGGTTAAAGGTTAGATTTCATGTGTTCATGCTGCTTAACCTTTAAATTTTAATCCGCAGTGGCCTTTTGACTGGATTCATCTGAGATCATAAGGTAAGTTGTTGTGATGGGTATTCTAACCTTCTTTCCCCCTCTCTGTTGAACAGGAAGTGGAAAGGTTGAACTCGGAGCTGGTTGGCTGTCGGCAGCATCTGGAGGCGGTCCAAAAGGATGGGAGCCAATGGCAGGCCGAAGCCCTGAGCCTGGCAGAACAGCTGGCAAATGCCCAGCGCCAACTGCACCTCACCAGGTAGTACCTAATCCTATTATACATGCCACCACACTCACATACACACAGGCATACACAGCACTCTCCTCTGCCCAGCCCCTGCCCAACACAGTCCGGTCCAGTCCAGTTCAGACCACCATACCAACTGTAGCACACCAGGTAACGCCTAATCCTATTATAGTGTGTACACACACATAAACACATTTAAACACACTTAAACACACAACACACACACGCATGCTGCTGTGCTATGGTCCCGGAACCAACTGGACCTCACCAGGTCACCTATAATCCTGTTAAGCATGCCACAACATAATGCAGCACACACAACACTCTGTTACCGGGACAGTGCCCAGCCCAGCAACAGCTCCTGCTGAGCCAAAATGGCGCCTGAGCCTTTTTTGTCCCTGGCTCAAGTTGCCATGCACACACAGTGAACAGTGGGTTGATGGTCACTGGACAGCCTGGCCTTAGTGCCTCCTACCAGTTTCCTGCATCCGCTCTCTCTGTGCTTTACTGGTTTCCCTCCTTGTCACCTCCATTTCTGTTTTATTAACTACTAGCTTTCTCTTTGTGTGCTTTTACCATGATACTATATAAACTATATACTATAGTATAGTATATAGTTTATATAGTATCATGGTAAAAGCACACAAAGAGAAAGCTAAACTAATATGGAGGCTACAAATATATAGAGTATTGTATAGTAACTATACAATACTCTATATATTTGTAGCCTCCATATTAGTTTCTCATCCATCCCAATTTGTTACAGATTTCCACACTGATCCTTTCTCACATGTGTAGTCCTTTTTAAACTTGTCTTTCATCATCTGGTGGCTGATTGCTGATTGCACATCACTGACTGCCAAGGCCATGCCAGCCCATGCCGGGCTCTCAGGGCACTCTCTCACCCCTGCTGGCCGAAGCTGAGGTGTTTGAGACAGGCACAGATGTGGCAGTGGTGCCCTGTGGTCACAGAAATCACGGGACACAAGTTTGTACTGTGTGTTTGGGTCTGTCAGCCCCATGTCTTGTAGATGTGTGCTTTTTATTGGGTTTTGTGTTTTGTGTTTTGTGTTTTGTGTTTTGTGTGCTGTTAGCTACACAGCGCTAACATTATGTCCACCTACATAGTGTTTTTTAGGGATATGTTGGTTATTTGGTGCTATGTGTTGGCAGTTGTGTAGAATAACATACAAGTAACATGGTTGTAGTATTGATACTCATGTTGTTTTTCATGCAAGTAAAAGTAATGTGTGCTCAGTATTTTTTTGGGAAAGAACTGATTTTCAGGTGTCTTATCATTTTCACAAGTTCCTAATTATAATTCTTCCATTTTGGCTGATACAATCCCTGAGCATTTTCTCTCAACCAAACCAGTGTGTGTAAGGTATGCTAGCTCGCTCCACAATACTTACTCACACTAGTTGTGTTTGTACAAGTGCATGAATTTCAATGTGGTCTCTGAAAATGCACATCACTGGTAGTACCATATGCATACCCGAGCGCATGTGTCCACACTCGCACAGATGCAGGCCTGCGTTGGCTGGTCCCATGGCGACTGGTGTGCTGCGCTGCGCTCCAGGATTGGATCATCAGCCAGCTGTGAGTTGGACAGCCCAGATCTGTGCTAATCCTCGTCACTCTGTTCACATGGGCTCACACACACGCACACACTTCCTCTTCAGGCTCGGCCCTGATCAGCAGCGGGCTTTACACAGTTTGGTTTGTTTGTTTGCTCCTGTCTTTCTTGCTTTTCCTTCATTTCTACTTTGCTAGTCTCCATCCGGCCTTCTCTCCCTCTGCTGTGATCATGCGTCCCAAAGGCTCCAGTGAAAAGTGGCCAGCATAACTTCAGTTTCAACACATGCCAAATAAATAGGAATGTGTGTTTGTATGCGTCAGGGAAGCCGAGGATCGCCCAGACCTGTTCATCCCTTTGGTGTTTTGGACTCTGAACACAATCTTCCACAGGTTTTGTTATCCTCCATGAAATTGAGCATTCATGTTCATGAGGTGCCTTTTTAGAGCTTGTGTTAGACTTTGAATCTAAATGATTTCAAGTTTAAAAGTTTACTGATGAAATGCTTTCCCCAAGTCGTATGCACATCACCATTTAGTTTCAGCATTGTGCTCATAGCTTCTGTTCTGACACAGTGGAAAAAGATTTGGTCATTGCTTAATAGATATAATCACCAAAGAAAAGTATTTAGTAATAAATGTGGTTTTAAGTATTTGATACATATGGGTAAAATCACATTTGAAAGTATTGTAAAGTAGGTCTTAAATTTCACAAACTCGCCTCAGTCCAGCCCTCTCCTTGTGTCTCCTTCAATTGTAGCTGGTGCTGGCGAGGTCTGGAGAGGCGATGTGTGAGGGCGGAGAAGTGTAAATGAGGAAGGTGAGGCAACAGATGCCGTGTCCCGCCAGAGGCTCACTTTGAGTAAAGTCAAATCTGGGCACGACAAAACTGCTGCAAACCAACTCGGCAGGAGGCCCTTGTCCAATCACGGCCCGGAATAAAAGGGCCTGGGCACCACACGGGCTGCGGTCGCTCAGAGAGGCAGGGGCCTAATGAACCTGCCTGCCCTGCCAGTGAGAAGGCACACACTTTGTCTGTACCTGGTATTAGCATGGCCCACTCACTCCCTCTCAGCAGAGGCCTCTTTCATGAGGATGTTTGCTGCTCAAACGCTTGTGTGCGATTAGTTGGGCCCATGTGCTTACCTTTGTGCAGACGTTAAGTGTTGATAGCTTTGGGCTACACCTGTGTGTGTGAAGTTTAGTGTGTTTTTGTGTTACAGCAGCAGAGCAGTGCCAGGTAAGAGGCTGCTGTGTGTTCAGCAGTGTTTCTGTCCGTTTGTGTCTGTGTGTGCCTGTCTGGTCCACAGCCATGTTGTTGGGTAGCAGATGGCACCATGGTTGGCAGGGGAGGGGCTGCTTAGCACAACTAATCAGACAGTTACGGATAGGGCAGCTGGGAGGGCCGTGGGCCAGCCGCATGTGTGTGTATGTGTGCGCACCACACAGTGCCATGATGTTGACAGTGGTGGGCCCGTTGGCCCAGTGACGAGACCTCGCTGCGTTCTTCTCTCCTCGCTGTCGGAGTGCCCTCTCTGCCATCCTGCCTTCTCACCTCGTTCTCTGCTCTCACACTGTCTCCACCTCAATCTGTTGAGACCTACTTGGTCCTTCATCCTTCCTCTGTTGCTTTGACTCCTCTGTGCCTTTGTTCTTCTTTCAACTTCACTCCAAGTCTCTACTGTATTCTCCTTACGCTAAAGCCAATATTTAGTCAATTGTTTCATATAGTATTACGAGGGAGACATTCGTTTAATTTCACTAGCAGAAATGCTCCTAATATGGATATTGACTATTGAACTTCCAAGTGTTGACAAATCCTATAGTTGTAAGTAGAGGCAGTAGACTCTGGATGTCTGAGGAAAGTTTATTTACCATTTGTGATGGTGTTGCCTATTCAACTATCTGTTTGCTTCTACATAAGGAGGTTTAAATAGTCTTGGGTTGCCATCATATTGATAAGGCATATTAAGTTCACCATTACAATTAAGTGTTAAAGAAAAACAATGTCTGTAACAGATCCTGTAGATGAAGCCAGTTATAGATAGAGCTAATCACCTAGAATTGTCTGCATAATGTTACAAATAGGGGATGGAAGAGAAGAGCAGTCGAATGTGGTTTTTTTGGGTCAGTTTTGATGTGACATTAGGTTTAAATGCCTACACACATCCTAAGAGTTCTGCTTAAGTGGAGGATTTCAGTTAATTCCAACCATAATTATTAAATGGGGCTGTAGTTGTTTCAACCTGCAGGGTGGAGAATGGATAGAAAAGACAGATCGCTGACTGGGAGAACCTCAGGCAAGATGGAGGCAAATCTGTCGCTACAACTGTTCCCACCCCAGCCAAATGTGCCCTGGGACACTGGCCTACATACCCACTACTGCTGCAGAGCACCAGACCTCTGCTACCCATCCACCCTCCAACAATCACCTCCAAATCCCACCTTTGTTTAACATTTTTCTTGTTTTTTTCCCCCTTTGTTTAGCGACACTTGGTTTTTCTTTTTCTTCGGCATAGCAGTGTCAGGTAGAGCCATATTGTTGGTATTTTTGTTGTTAAATTTTCAGCATAGCTTTGAAAAAAGGACACTGGAGTTTGTACTACATGTAAAGTCATATTGGGAGATGGACATAACTATATGGGTCAATACATGTTTACATCTAAATAGCTTACATCTTTCTTAATTATTTTTTGAGGTGTACAATACCCGAAGTCTTTCAAATCTATGTACTCTCTATTACTTAGCTAAACTGTATTGCTGTGACACCAACTTTAATATACACTTAACATTTGACACTAAGGAAAATATATAATTATTACAATATGAATTCTCAAGACACAACTATAAAACAAATCTAAAAAAGAAATAAAATGAGTAACAGTGAAGTTGTACTGTGAGTAAGCAGTTCCACCTCCAGTCCGTCACCCCTACAGAGTTATAAACATTTTTTGGGTGACTCCTGCCTGCACACTAATCATGTGATCTAATGGCAGTGGATGGGAGAGGATGAGGGAATCAACCAAATAAGAGAAAACTTGACAGTTGCCAGAGTTGGTAGAGAGAGCGGTGTTCTTGCTGCCAATTGCCCCCGAGCCTTGAACAGGCTGAGGGGCTGGGACCCGACTGATCCGACATCAGGTACGTCTCAGGTGTGAAGTGAATTCCAACACCAGGAGAGACGCTCCATGTGGTACAGCTTCAGATTTTGCACATATTTCCTGTGATTGTTCAACCAATTTATTTCTCTGCTTTTCAACTTTTCAGTATTAGCTAGATAACAGAAGTTGTATTTAAATTGTTGGTTGAGCATCCAAATTGGGTTTAGGTGTGTTTATATGAGTTGCATGAACAGTGAAGAAAGTGAAACAATGAAAGTGCTACATTGTGTTTGGTTTTTCAGTAAAGGTGTTGTTTGCTATTGGGTTAGCACTGTTAATTAATTGTTCAATCCATACAAAATATTAAATGGTTCCTTCCTCAGTATCTCATTAACATCCTCTAGCCAAACTCAAACCCCAGAAATGTTTAGCAATTAATAAGACAGCGGGCAATAATGTACCTTTTCTCTTCATTATTTTGACCCTAGGCTAAAGCACATATGTTATCCAGTAATCATTTGTGTAGGGCACAAAACTGGCACGCTCAATCCCGTGTTTCTGAACTGGGTCACTGTGAGAGCATATTGTACGTATGTTGTGTGTTTATTTTTAATATTCACAGATGCCTGCTCTTCCTGTGCGCTCCTGTGTTAAGACCATCAGTCATCTACGCCAATTAAGACTTTTAAACTTTCTAACTGAACAGATAGACGATGAGAGAGGCCAATCAGATGCTTGTTACTCGCACAGAGAAGTTTGGTTGTTGTTACTTCCAATGTTTGCAACTTCAGAGGGTCACATAATTTTAGAGCCTTCTGTGGAGACTGTATTTGCAGCAGCTTTCTTCATGTTATTAGTCTAAAAGAGGCCAACTACTTCATGCTACATCCTATTTTATTAATTACAATGGAGACAATATTTTCTTGGGCCAATGAACCTCTGTTTACAAGCCCAAATGCCAGGCAAAATCAAAAGTTGACAAAGACTAAACCAGTACTACAATAAGGATGAGTGCTGTGACTGAAGGTAGTGCAGTGAGACCAAACTAGACTGAAGAATCAAAGCGTAAATCAGGTCTATTGAGACTTATTTTGTCATAACCGTATGTTAATTTAGCCTCTAATTAGACATATGACAGTGGGTGACAGTGTCAGCCTGAAGTCTGTTATATTACTATGATAATGATACACCTCCAACATATAGTGGAGCCCTGGACTCCTAGATAATATGTGCGGATTTGTCTTATAGAAGCAGGGCACCTCTTGTTGTGTTCAAATGAAAACAGTTGCAGATTTCGGACACCACTGGCTCACTGACCTTGGCGATGGTGGGGTGCTGTGGCGTTCCTTGAAGAAGAAAAGGGTCTCGGACTGCCCGCTGTAAACAAAGTTGACTTGCCGACAGATGGATTGAATGACAGAGGGGCTAAGCGAGCCAGGATCGGGCCTGGCAGCACGGCAGCGCACAGAGACACGGAGTGAGAGAGGCAGAGAGAGAGGAAGATAAAGGAGGGGGAAGCGCAGAGGAGAGGTGGCCAACAGGAGAGGAGGTGTGAACAGGTGCAGGGCCGCTGAAGGAAGAGCCAGCAGATGGAGAGAGACACAGCCAGTTTAGTTACAGGGAAAAAGGTGGGAGGGGAAAGAGAGGGGAGGAGGAGGAGAGTTGAAACCGCTCACAGTGCAGACAGACCGATAGGTGGACAGACAGACAGCAGAGATACATCAGGTTGCCTCTGCGCCCGATGTGTTTGTTTGAGAAGAAAAGGGTGTCAGATGAAAGATGTGGGTGCAGTGCTACTGATCACATCACCCTAAGGTTTGATAAAATGTGTTAAAACACATTGAGGTGTGTGAGAGAGAGAATAGTGTGACACCGTGTGGTCTGCTGTAGAGAACAATTCAGATGTTTATTGTACACCGCGCTAATGATACGGCAGCAAGGCAATTGTTCAATATGTCACTTCATTTTGAGCATGACGGACTCGCTTGATTTTGGCAGATCTGCATGAGGCCTCTGTCTCACTGTCTCTCAGCCACACATGGGTGCAAAAAATACACTTGCACACATTAGATATTAGGTTTGTAGTTAATCGTAGCAAACTGTTGAATATTAATGAAGCAGGATGATTGATGTAGTCTATCATAAATAGCTGTGGACACATTGGAATTCCTCCACACAAATTAATCACCATGAGTGTCACCATTCTAATCAGGATGTGAGGGTTAGGGCTCGTAGTTGTAAACGCATTCATTCTCACTTTAACACAAGTATTTTGATGTCTGTTTTTAATAGATTACAAACTTCTAAAATCTTACATCTGTTGCTGTTTCACTAATGCACAATTATGGTGTCAAAGTCTTGTTCTTTTTGCTTTATTATAATGTATAAAAATCAATAAAACAAAACATTTCTGAGACTTGGAGACAGGTTGTTGGTTTCAATACTAAGGGTAGGTTATTACAAAGGCTGAAATGCTGCAAAGATTGGTTTAGATGGATTGGTTGTAGACCTGGAGAAATCTTGAATACATTAGAATTACATTAGAAAAGTCTAAATGTACCTTGCATTTATTACTACTTTCTTTGTTGGACAACTGTTCTATACATGGTTCTTTATTTTATGCTCAAGTTTTGGATAGTTCATCAAAGTCTTCTAACAATTTCTTTTTTTTGCTGCAAATAAACCTTTGTTTTTTGCACTGGGTGTTATATGCTGGGTTCACAATCTGTTCACCTGCATGTTAATTCAGCACCTGTTTAGTGACATAAATACATGTTGAAAGTATGAATATGTATAAAGGGATGATTGGGAGTTGATGCATTTTCCCTATACACTGAAACAACAAACTATCTTGTTTCACATCCCCTGTAGGCAGAGCTTCAAAGTTTTGGCATACATTGAAATGGCTCTTTATACCTAAAGCTAGTACTGGCATACCTGCTTTTATGTGTGTTTTATATGTGAAAGTCTCATGCTGCATCCTTACCAGTGCATGTCTGTAGTTGAGTATGGAAACTGCATGAAAAGTGAGTAATCTCTTCATTCTATTCAGGCAGCGGTCAACAGTCTAGCGTTGGCGGATGGCTTCAGTTCCTCCAAGTCCACCGTCTGACTCCAATTTGTGCTCGTTCTCTGATAAACCGCGGCATTTGGTGGTTCTGGCGTAGGAAAGCAGCTTCACCGTGGGGTGCAGCAAACTCTGCGCTTGGTCAGGCCCTGGCACCCCACATCTAATGGACAACAGCTTGAATAGTGCCCACTTAGGCAGACAGCGCGGACTGGACCCCCTTCACTCCCTCCAGCCTCTGCCTCTGCCACCCCCTCTTACCCAGCAGCCCCAGTACCTGGCCGCTGCCCCAGAGCAATCGCTGCTACCTTAGGCCCCTGGCCCACGCAGCTCCCATCGCACTTACCAAGCTGTCCTGCCACGCATCAGGCCAGGCATATCCAAACAGCCACAGCTATCGGCTTACTCAACACTCACTATAGGCACTGAGGCTCCAGCCGCTCAGAGCTCATTCACAATTAGCTCCAAGGCAGATTATTGTCCACAGAGAGTCCGCCCGCTCCAGCAGCACACATCCAGCCTCTGTGCTCACATCAGCCCTCACAGCTCCAGGGCCTGGCTCTCTGTCCTTGTGTTGCCTCTGTTAAATGCTGTATTCAACAGTGGTCATTTTGTAATTAAGCATTTTGTATTTGGTTTACAAGCTTGGAAAAGATAGAAGATTAGAGTTTTGCTTTTTCCCTAAATAGTTTATTTTTTAGAATTACTATAGAATATTTTTATTAACAGAGAAGAGGCTTTGCTTTACTGAGTTTAGGTTACAACTCTTAACTTTAAAAGTGTTTCTTTTTACAAAATAAAATAGATGAACTATGCCCCTCTCATCTTTTATCCTTGTCCCACCGAATCCTCCGCTTGTGACCACTCCATTGGTCTCTCACTGACTGCTGGAACTTTCTGGCTGGCTGTCGGATGCTAATTGGTGGGTAAACAGGTCTAGTGCCCCCCCCGCTTCACAATGGCACATAAACACACATACACACACATACACGCAGATACACAAATACACACGGCCCCCTGGAACCTCTTGCAGGACCAAATGGCTGGCAACGCCTGCCCGCCATCTCCCGCTGAGCCCTGGTGTGCGCTTTGGTGGCTCAGGCTGCTGTTCAAGCCCAGCGGGGGTTCATTCACTCACACACACACAAATGCGTACAGTCATCGGCGTAGACACATACTCGCTCCTTGTGTCCCCTGCACACCCGCCACCCGCTTTCACACCCCAGACAGCAGGACAGCAGGAGAACACACACACACATGAGGAACAGACAGACGCGGTCACTTTAGAGATGCAGGCCAAGCGCTGTAGGGGAGAAAAGTTTTCACTTAAACTGGAGAATTCTCTCTTCATTAGCGCCTTTGGACTTCAGGAAGAGTTCTGTTTATTTGTTCGTCTTTCCACGTCTTTGTAGTTTTTTCTCTTCGGTCTTTGTCTGTTTCTCTCGTGTTTGGCTACATTTGGGCTTAGATCAGTAAGAAAGTTTTGTACAAATTGGAGAAAATTAGTCGTTGAACAAAAACACAGATGAACACCTTTTGTTTGTGTGATACCTGTGGGAAGATTAAAGTGGTGGGACATGGGTGAAATTTGTTGAAGTAACTGTTCAGAATTTGTTATATATGTTTAAAATAGCATCTTATACAATCAAACGTATAATACAATACAGATTTTCAAGGTGAATTTATGGGCTAGTCTGACCACTTGACATCATGTGGGACAGCTGCCTATTCACTCAGGGGTCTTCAAAATGACAGCCGCTCCCTATCTCTCCAAAGTCCTTTGTCACCTGCTTTCTTTGTCAACCTAAGTCTTTAATGTCACCTTCTGTCAAAATTTTAAATAGTTTCGATAAAGTCTGGAGACCGTTATGCCATTGTGTGTCATACAATACTGAGACATTTCTCTTAACACAATATGATACTGCTTTTATTTTGTCAAAAAACATCTGTTTGTAAGAGCTTCTGTAATGAAATGTAATGTAAACACCAACGCTTAATTACGCTCTCATGTAGGTTGTAAACACAAGAGTAAAAGAGACGTTATTTTTATTCATTTGATAATTTTCCATCTGTAGTCTTATTGCAACTTAAATCTCCGTAAAATTTCTGGTTGTGCTTAAACGTATAGGAGAGACATTGTGGGCTGATATGAGACTGTCTTCACGCTTCTTTGGCAGCAGATGATGAGTAAGCGTTGATCAAGCACACTTTATCGTTTAACTGTTTGAGTGAAGGCTCATTTTACACATGGCTGGCCAATCAGTGACACTTGGGAAAAATAGTCATAAACACATAAGTATAGTAACTAAAATGTGTTATTGAAATGCCACATTTGAGCTGTGCCTAGTATTACTACAATGTCATTCAACACCTTGTTTTTTTTCTTTTTTTGCTCAGACAGGAAAAGGAAAGTGCAAAACGGGCATACGAGGAGCGAATAGCATCTACAAACCTGGCGGCGCAGGAGAGAGAGCAGGGGCTGGCCACAGAACTGGAGAAGACAGAGGCCAAGCACCAGAGGACAGGTCAGTCCATTCACACAAACACACACACGTACACGCACTCACATACACATACTAAACTCTTGGATGATACATTAAGTGTCTACAGAGTCAGAGTTAGTAAGACAGCGTTACTCATACTGTCAACAGCAATTACATGAATAACCTACAAAGCAAAATATAACTATACCTTTGAATAGATTTGTTGTTGTGTATGTATGACCTTTTTTAGCATTCTCTTACACTGTATGATCTTATGAACTATGAATGAGGACACCTCGGTTGTGTCTCAGTTGAATTTTCTGGTGGGGCCTGTTTGATCTTTGTAGCTTCACCTACTCTCTCCATTTTTTTCTTTACACCTGTCTTTCTCAAGTAGTGTAAACATACAAATATGAGAGACAAGCCAGACCTATTTGAAGGCGGGAGCATCTGAAAACAGATAAACTATTTTGACGTAGATGTCTCTCAAATGTGGAAGTCATTTCTGTCTTGAATATCCACACATCTGAATTAAATAACTTATCTCAGTTTAACAGTGTTTAATTAATTACACATTGATCCGGCTCTGCTGTTTGTCAATTTTCGTTATTTTTTCCTTTTACACGTAACCCACCATGCTTATTTTGACACAGATGCACCATGAGTTTCTCTGATTGCCTAATGTGCCTGTCAATCACACTAATCAGAACTCGTTTGAGTAACTTCTTTACTGTCGCTATTTTTGTATTGAATCTTTTCTTTTCCTTAGTTTACACAGCATAGTCAGGATGAACAAACAACTTAACAGTGGGAAACACAGGGTCAGAAATGCCAAGCTATGGAGTCAGGGTCAGCCGCAGTGTACATAAGGCATATGAGACACAGGAGAGACAGGAGACCGTCTGTGCGTCCTCCACAAGGACGTGTCGGCATGACGACTCCCCTGAACCTGCTTCCTCCATTTAAAAAGATGGCCTCTGTTCTCTCTGTGGCACCTTGCTCCCCACCAGTGCAGCTGAATAGGCGAGTGGGAGGAGGCGGGCAACAACACAAGTTATGTGAGATGATTGATTCTGGAGCGCAGTGACCTCAAGGACCAGAGCAGGGGAAAAATACTGGCTAAAGAAAGAGGAGAGCCATGGGGCAGTACAGAGGGACAGTGCAGAGGGGAGAGGCTGAGTTCAGAGAGCCCCAGCGCGAAGCAGAGCACAGAGACACAGGCCCAGCTCGGAGCTCCCTGTCTGGCTGCACAGTCGAGCTGCTGCTGCTCCCACATCTGTTGCACCATCTGGATTCCCCCCTTCACACACTGCCTCCCCTGCACCCCTCTCTTCCCTTCTTCCTCCCTCCCTCTCTCTCAGCCCTTTTTATTTACCTGTGGTTCCCTTCAACAAGCAGGAAGCCTGCTGATACGCACTACAAAGATGGAGGACGTGAGTGGGGGAGCGGGACAGGGCGAGGGGGGTGAACAAAGGCCTGGTTTCTGGCGTATGTCGGCGGCACACATGTTGTCTAAAGAGAGCTGACATCAGAGCACAGCAGGACACTGTGAATGGGGAGGGGACACAGGGAGAGACGTCCTTTAGTAGCCCGCATCACTTCCTCTCCCTGTGCAGCCCAACAGACCATCTTGATAATTAGCTTTTTTGCTCTCCAAATCCCGCCTCTCTGTCCATCCGCTTGTCCTCTGCTCCATCCGTCCCTGTCTCCCTTTTTGTCCACCCCCTCCCACCTTTTTTTAGACTTTTTTCTCCTGTTTCTTTTTTAAGTAAAGGCGAACAGAGCGGCCTCTAGATGATATCAGATATTTGTTCCTCTCCCTGCCTCCCTCCCTCATTTTCCTCTGTTTGTTTCCAGTGCCAGTTCTGCTGTGTTTCTGTGTCCCAGGGTTCTTTTTGGCCTACGCATGGCCAGACGCATTCAAAGCCTGTTCAGCTAATTAGCATTCTTCGTGCAACTTTTCCACCACTGACCAAACTTTGTTTAGTGTAAATCTGTGTGTGTGCATGTGTGAGTTTATGGATCTATGGCATCTAATTTCTCAGCTTAATCTATTTATGCGCATGATGTGAAGGCAAAGAGGCATTAATCAACTATTTTCAAATGTTTTCAAATATAATGTCACACCTTTTGTTTTTTACTCTAGATACTTTTCTGAATAATTAAATAACAGTATAATAAAATGTCTTAAGTGGTACTTTTGCTGCTCACCTCATGTTACTGTATTGTAATGGTGTGTGCCCAAGTGTGAGGCAGTTTTCAAAGAGAGTCCTTGGTGTTTTTGGTTTGGCTTGGCTGTAACAGAATGGCAGAGAAGGTGGATCATTCCAAATGGCAGTCATTGTTATTTTAAAAGAGCAGACATATGTTGGAGCGTGAAGCGCAGTTCATTTCAAAGGAACGATGAAAGCCCAGTGTTGGATTGTTCCGAAAGAGGCCCCTGTGAGCGGACGAGGATGTGGCAGGAAGGGCGCTAAAGGAGAAAGAAAATGTTCAAACAACAGTCCTCTTTTCTACCTCTCCTCCGCCTCTTTTCCTAGAACTGTACTTTGTCTACAGTTTGCATTCTGTTGTTTGAACTATTCTGATGTGAATGTTGACAAAAGCATTTTTTGGGAATACATTCAAAGAGACATAGCTCATTTCTGCTACACCATTTGTTACACTTGGTTTTCATCTAATTTCTGTCCATTATGTGGATGTGGTCTTTTATAGAATGCAGTCCAAACACAGAACCAACTCTAGTTAGGGGGGAAAGCTTATCCTTATTATTAACTGCTTATATCAATTAATCAAATAGGGGCAATTTAAATCTCCACTCACATTACTGTGTCTAAAAATTTATGCAATTTTTACGCTCTCTCACATTTTCACAACAACTGTAATGATAAAGATGCATTTTTTAACACTCAAAACTTAAAGGAATTTTGGATATAGATTTTGGATTTAAAGGAATCGTGTATACATTTACTTAAAAGCACTTCTTGAACTTAGAAGCATTTATGCAATCAGGAAGGGGGCATGTGGGATTTGTTTAAAGACTGCACCTTTTTAATGCTGACAATATTTCTAAATTTATACTGTTTCTAAATGCTGATTATAGCTTAACATAAATACAGTGTTTCATTTGTGTGTATTTTTTAAACTGAAATGACAAATAAATACAGATTCTAAATTAATTTCTATTTTATGTGTATTGTTTCCTTGAATTTCAACCATGTTTACAGTGAATTTGGTTGATATAAAATAATACAAAAGATTTGACGATACAGCAGAAATCCTCACCCCGGGTTCCATCCAGAGGTGCGTGCTCTTACTGGCCTGTGTGACCGCTGCTTTGTGCTGCACTGTACGAGCTAGCGGCCGATTTGTGTGGGCTGAAAGGAACCTGTACTTTAACTATTATCTGTCCAGGCTGCATTAACTCTGTGTAACCTCAGTAACCCCAAGATTTCCTATGATCCCTTGCAGTGGCAGAGTTGGATGGCCTGCTGAGCTCCCAAAATTCCCTGATAAGGAAAATGAAGGAGGAATGTGCGACTCTGGGAGCCCTGCTGGAAGAGCACACTGAAAACAGCAGGTGATTGTTCAGCTTTTATTCAACTGAGTTCCTCGCTCTGTCTCTACCAGCTGTGTTCAAGTGCAGTAATCCTAACACCATTATTAGATTACACTGAAATGGCCCAATGGCTACAATTTGTTCCACCATTTTAACATAGAATTTAAAAAATATTAAACGGACCCTGTGTGATGCGTTATTTCTGTGCGGTTTAACTCTGAATGGTCTCATAGTAATGTTGTCATCTCTGAGTTTTAACATGTATTACACACATGCAAGGTTCTTCTCAGGGTGTAGGGTGATTTTTCATCTGTTAGGATATGGTATATTGTAGGGGTGAAAAAAATTGATTCAGTGATATATCGCGTCACTACATTTACTTGAATCGATTCAAAATACATCCAAATAATTTCTTTTTAAATCATATTCTTCACAAAAATTCCTTATTTACATTTACTGTTCTCATGATTTTAAAAATGTAATAAATAAATTATGTATATATGTGTATATATATATATATATATATACAACTAGTACATCTTTATTAGGAGACAACTATACCATTGTTTCCAAAGCTGTATAGCAAATGGTATTATGTTTTACATTGGTCAACAATAAAATCACTGTATTTTTAATTAATCAGACGACACATACCATTTTATGCTATTCAATTTTATTATATATTGTACTAATTGTATGTAATGTCACCCCGTTTTTTTGTACCCAGTTTTTAATATGCCTTAGTTTAGCTGCTTTGTGCGTGTCATCTTTTGTTAAGCCTCATCTTTTCATGGCAGCTTTGGAGGCAGTATGTGGACATACAAGTACACAGTGACCTGTTTTCTTGTTAACCTGATGCTACAGCAGTCACAGCAGGCCAACCCAACCCCATCTGCGCAGGGTGTGCCTCGTGTGTGTAGTGTGTATGTATTGTGCAATTGTATGCTCAGTGCTTATGTGTGTGTTTTTTGTATGTGTATCTTAGTAGCTGCACATTAGTCACATGACACTGGCCTTCAGAGCTCTTCAGCCACAAGTCACACAACACTGCTCTATATTGGTATATGGGTGCACATTAATGACATATCTTACATTTGTGCGTCCGCTGTGTGTACTTCTTCCCATTCGCCGACACAAATCAACTGTATGTGTTTGTGGAGAGGTTTAGGCTCACTCTGCTCTTGGTGTGTTTTGTGCCTTGGGCTGTTTGAGCTCCTGGAGTCTAAGCCCAGTGTAGCGGTGAAAGTCCTGCTGGACAGCCTCAGCTCAGCTAAGTGCGCTTACACTCCACAGTTGCTGCAAAGTAACTTAGAAAAGTAAAACAAAGTGTCCTCAGCAGTTTGTGGCTCCTTTCTGTGGCAAGCAACTAAGTGAATGATGAAACTGTACCACTTTATAGTAACTACACTTTAATTGGCCTTAATAAGCGCTTGCTTCATTTTGAACAAATAGTCTGTTAAGAACAATACAGGCTTAGTAACTAGGTTAGAAGGTAGGGTATTAAGAAGTTGCTAATCCCAAATCATTCTTAAAAAAAGAATTGTGAACTTAGTCTTTGTTCATGTTTTATTATGGCTAATTAAAGTGTAGATATTATTATTAATACTGATGAAACATTAAATTACATATACAGTAGTGAGCTTACCAAGCTTATCTGTTACTTTAAAGTCAAACTTATGCTTTTCTCTGTAACCTGTTCTATCCTGTCTTTACTATCACTGTCATTTATAGGATAAATTTATGTTTATGAGCTAAAGTGGTGTTATTTGTCTGTGGCAGGCGTGAAGTGGAGCAGTTGTGTTTAGAAAGGAGACACCTCTCGGACACAGTGAAGAGTCTGAGAGCGCGCTGTGTGGACCTGGAGCAGCAGTGTTTGCAGCACGGGCGCATGCACCAACGCATGAAGGACAGGTAGGCCTGCTTTAGCATCACTTTAGCACTAAGGGAGTGGGGTGGCACAAGTATTTGTATAAATAGTAGTAATGGATAGATAAATAGATAGAGCTAGTTATAAAAAAAAAAAGCCCTCTGCAACAAAGATGGCTTACATCGCTTACAATTCTACTTACCTATGGCAGTAACCACCATACATGTTCCTCTATTTGTTGCAAAAACAAGTTTAAGATTAGTTTCTTTGACTAATTGTGAAAAGTAAAAGCTGCTGCATACCTTTTAGACTCCTATATGAGCATGTTTCTCCTGGGCTTACGCTACACTCTGTATGTGCGGCCCTGGGGTGTGGCTGGCGTTCAGCCTGGTGCGCCGATGTGTGGGCGTGGTTGTGTGGGAGTTGTTGCCCCGCTCGGCAGGATCACTACCCCAGCGCCCCCCCTCCCTCCTCAGAAACACTACCACACTCTTCTCCCTGGTTCTGTCAGTGACACTACATATTGTCTACCACCCACTGGCGTTAACCTGTCGACTGCCTCAGTGCTGCCAAAAAACAAAGTTTACCGAGTCACAGCTGCCTCCTGGTTGTGTGCGACCGTTGCGTTTTGTGGATGGGAAAAAAACTCAAGTTGTCATAAAGTGTGAAGTATGAATATTCTGTACGTTTATGCACATATGTTATGGTGGTATTTTTATAAGTGTGTATGTGTATGGCTCGCTATTGCATGTTCTCAAGAGGGTTTAGAGCAGGAGTCTGACTGCCAAAAGTGGATTGGCTGGGAAGTTGGCACCTAACTTCTCTCGTCTCCCAACTGAACCACGATAATCACTCTTGGCATTTAGTGAGTTTTATTTTCTGCTTTGACACTTACTGAGATGATGAATCCTCCTGATATTGTGAGTCTCCAGAGCTTGGTTCTGCTGCAGGTCAGTTTAGTCCAGGGCTTGACCAGTAAACCATTGTCCCAGAGCATTTATAGACGTTATCGCTAATGATGGTTGCATTGTACAATTTGTTAGCTGTAAAAGTTTTTGGTGTTTGTCTGGAAGTTGTCGTACATATGGTGATTTGCCCTTTGATAATTGAATACTTGAGTATACATTATGTGGTTAGCTGCGCGGCCCGTTCTCAGGGTGGGTGCCCTGCCGCGCTGCTTGGGGGTTAAGGTGTATGTGTTAACAAGCTGGTGCAAGTGGGTTCAATATCCAGCGCCCCGCCCCTCCCCACAGCCTCTCCATCGGCCTGCAATCTGTGCTGCGAAGAGTGGCAACAGCGCACCACGCACAAAACATTTGGAAAATCAGCTTGATTTATTTTTACATGGGCAAGCTGATTGCCAAACTACACAGGGGTTTTTAGCACACAATGTTTTGCTGCACCAATTATTTATTTATTTCACTATTTCTGTGTCGCTTTTTGTTTTTTTCCCTTTTCCTTCTAGCCAAGAGCAGTTTGAATGGAAAGGAAGCTAGCATTTGATTTAACTGCTATACAATATTAATATAAACGCAATTATAAATACATTTTTACAAAGAAACTTATTTAGTTTTGCTTTATTTTTCTGTGTAGTTACAAAACAGTCTTATTCTTCTCTTGATTCATTATTCAGATATTGTATGTAGATTAGAATTAGGAGAAGTTTTAACATTTTCATGAGTTTTTAGTGACAAGACTTTCACAAGAAAAAACTTGTGATTGACGCCTGCACCATTTAAAAGTATTGTCTTATTGGTTGAGTATCAAAGAAAGGCTGAAACAAGTTATTCAATAATTGCAAATAAATGACAAAAGAAACTTGTACTAGCGTTTTCAATTATTAAAAAATGTGTAAATGTAATCTTATGAAGTTGTTGTGATTGTGGCATCTCTTCATCTCAATCAAATTTCTCAAGACTTTTTGCGATCTAAACTACTGGAAAGAATAATCGCCAGATTAATTGATTAAAAACAGTTGCAACCCTATATCATATCAAACCTCTTCTCTTTTGCCAGTTATTGTATTTAAATAAGTAGAAACATTCCCTATTAGATAAGGAACTATTATATTTCAGGTCCAGTACTAAACCTTAGTAGTTCTGGTTATGTAGATTACAATACTGTGTGTGAGCTTTATTGTGTGGTCAGCTATTCCTCTGTGTTGTCTTATCTTAGTTAGCACTGAAACTGTTGAACTTTTTTCCGCTCTCCTCCACTGCTTCCTTCCTTTTCAGTCTGTAGCAAACAGCACACAACCTTGTCACCCCACAGCTGCTGTCAGGCTGTTTCACCAATTATCACTGCGCTTGTACACACTTAGGTCACATACACTTGTACACACTTAGGTCACATACACTTACCCTTGTCACACACACAGTGACAGACCCAGTCAACACCACCACAGTGTGCTGTATGCTGTGTGCGAGGCGAGCAGCCTTAAAGCAGAGCACAGCATATACGCAGATGTGCTGCAGATCCACAGGCTTCACTGGGCCATATGGGCTCCATGAAGAAAGATGGTGCGTGCGTCTGGAGGAGCGCTGCGCAGGGAGGAGGGCTGGAGGACGATGGAGGGCCATGTGTGGTAGGAGCTGTGCAAGCAGTTGTTGAAGTATGTGAGCCATGGATGTGTGTGTACTTGAGCACCAGAGGCTCCAGGAGATTGGTTAATGGAACAAATGGTCGCGGTGGGCCAGGCAAGAAGAACAGGCTCGCTGCTACCGCAGGCGCATGCAGCGCCCCGGGCGAAGGCTGCTTCATCTGGGTTCCTGCCACCCACACCCCCACACCCCCACACCCCCCACTCCCCACTCCCAAACACGCACTGTGCTGCCATGCCCCACAAGCAAAAGGATGCTCCTCTTTAAACTTTTCATTTGCAAATGAAGTTGGCAAGGCCTGGTACAAGGAGCGCTTTTATTAGTCTCATCTGTGTGCACACACTGAGACATGAGGCTGATGAGAGACTGAAGGATCAAATGAACACAGGCGCAGGCCAGTGCACCAGACATACTGTCTTTATCCTCTACTATAATGGACCTCACAAAGAGACCAACTACTAGAGATTAAGCCACTCAGCTCATTTACATATTTAAGATCCAGGAATGCTCAAAACCCACACAATCATATGTTTTGCTTTCTATTTTTAATCACTGTCCCTTTTTTCTTTTAATACATAACACATTATTGCAAACACATTATAAATGCAAGTATTTGATGATGTATAGAGCCAAATAATACTATTTCTCCACATCTTCTGCTCCTCTGTAATCTAAAATGGCTCCCTCTGGGTGGCGCTAAAGTCCTCCTCTCCTTGTCTGTTCTTGTGGTCTGTGTCAGTGCTGCCCAGCTGGCTTCTGTAGCCGGGAGCAAGCGCAGGGCGGCCTGCTGAAAAAGCATTGTCAAGCGGTGGCTTTACAGCTCTATCACTCACACACAAACGCGCTCAGACGCACACATTTCAGCTCAGATGTCGCTGTAGCCAGCGGCTCACAAGCTGGAGCGTTAACTGTGCAAAGCTTCACATCTCCAGCCCCACTCAGCGACACTCGCAAACACAACTTCATAAAAGTACAAGTAGAAAAGCACAAACACCTGCCCCTGCTTCAGAAGTAACTACACAAGGAGTCAACTCTTTAATGCCATGAAAGCAGCGCTCAAACAGAGCCTGCCTCATGGCAGCACTTTGACTCTGCATAAAAGATGATGTGCCATCGGCTCCACTCAAACCTGTGTGAATGTGGCCTCATAATAAAAGCAACAACTTCTGCTCACATTTACAGCTGCCGCAGGCTTCACTCTTAACCCATCTGTGTTTAAATATACAAGTGTCATTTAGCCTAACCTGGCTGCCTACCTACGCAAAGAGAAAGGGTTTCATTTCTCCTGTATTTCTGCTGAAAATCAATGCTGAAATTTATTTATTACACAGCAGAGTTTTTGCCATAGCCACGTTTTCATTTACAAGGAAAAAAAATGTAAACTTTATTACAGAAAAATTATTTTAATGTGAACAGCCATATAATGGAGTTATTCAGTGCACTTTATTTGAAAAATGCATTTATTATTTATTTTATATTTATATCATAAACATTAAATAGCCTGATGTCACCCATCTTTATTCTCATTTCTGTAAACATTAGTTTAAATAACCAGTCAAAAGCATAAAAAGGCCTAAACTCTTCTTAAAACCTCACCTCTTCTGCTTTTACTGATCTCACAGTAAATCAAACATTGAAGGAAGGCATGTGAAGCACCCTGATCAAAATCAACAGTGTTCCCATGTCAAACGATGTGTGTTAGCAAGAGCAACAACTGGCGTGACAGGTTGGCGGTGCGGCAGAGGGGGCATCGCCACGGGGCACACACACAAACACACGCTCTTCAGTGCTGCACTGTGCCAGCCAAGATTCTCTGGAGCTCAGGGCGGCCAGGGTGGCACAGCGGGCCTAGGATTGGGCAAAAATCTGCTTTGGTGATTGTGTGTGTGTTTATGCATGTGTGTGCATCTGAGTGTGTGTGTGTGCTGTAGTCAGGATGCCTCCGGCCGTGTTGTTGTAACCAGGCAGGCCGGGGCCGTGTGCCTGCACCCCTCACCCCCCTCGCCCACCTCGTCCCTCCTCCACAAACAGGTTTAGAGCGTCAGGCCGCTGGGTTTGGGCAAAGGCTCAGGCAGCAGTGATGAAGGGCCACACGTGTGAATAAGGAGCGGATAATTGAATTGAACTAATTAGATCGAGAAATTAATACTCCTCCAATGTGCTTAATTGCATTTAGCATTACAGAAATTTAAATCAATTTTAATTTGTGCCACTATTTTTTAATTGATTTACTCATATCACTATCACTTTCTTCTCATAATTTTTCTTCTTTGTAGATTTTACAATATTGAACATAATACTTATTTACTATCAAGGCTGCACAAAATTTGAATAGCCAGAAAATGACTTAAAATACCAGCAAACTTTTCATTTGAAATTTGAGTAGATTAACAACTTGAATCACTCTGATCATTTACCAAACATAATCTGCTTTATTAATGTAAAACATATACTTGTTTTTATGCTTTCAGATCATGGCAACATAAATAACTGTTGACACTTTGCCTAAAGACACACATTCTTAATTCAGCTCTGGGAAATTTAGATTTGTAAATTAAATAGAACTAGGCCTAATTAAAAAAATATTGTAAGATCTTGCATTAATCAATATAATTCATTAAGCCTGAAGACATACAGTGAAACATTTGCTTCGAAGCATATTTCAAAGTCATCTCGCTAACACATGCTATCTTAATATATATTTTTAACAGTGGCTTCTCTCGCTGCTGTAGCACAAACCCACACGTACACCAAGTCAGATGGGGCTCGCTGAATGACAGACCCAAACGCCGCTTCCAGATTACAGTTTTTTTTTCTATTTCTCTCAAAACATGACGATAGCACTTTCCCTTTGGACCGTGCCTTGAGGACATATGCTTTCCACCTGTAAATAAATATGCAAACACGACCACAGAGTTTCCACACTAGCTGGTGGGCTGCACTGCTGTATGCCACCAAGAGATGCTACCAACGTCTGTGCAACTTGTAATTAATCTCTTTAGTACCTGCAGTCGATACTGGTGCAGATTGTAAAGCCCGAGTTTGATTGTGAACACGTCTGGGGAAATTACTGCAAAAAGTGCCTCGCAGCTAAAGTTGCTTTTGTTTTGTCGATAGCAAAAGGAGTAAAAAATGTCTGATTCTAAATGTTTTTGAGGTGGTTGTGAGTCAGTGGAGAGTAGGGGCCAGCAGGTGGTGTCCTTTCTCCAGGTCATGGTTAGGAGCACGGTAACATACAGATGTCCCATGATGCATCAGCAGCAAATTATTGAGTGTGATCACACAGTAGATAATATAGAGCAGGTCTTTTGAAGAACTAGGATTATTCTTGCCGTCTGACTAAAATTAAACTAGGGTAAGGGTTGAAAGAGTTCATCAGTATAAAAAGTATAATTTAATATAATAGATTTTTATCTTATTATAAAGGTCTTATATTTATTTAAGGAATATAGGTTTAGGGTTTTGCAATACACCTGAGATCTCTTATGACTTTACTACTACGCTCACTCAAATATTACTGAATTATGTATGTGTAAATTAAAAAAAAATCAAACTCGTATTGAAAAAGATCTATTTAAAAAGTTGTGTTAACTTTACAATTTTTATGGGCATGTTACCTAAACTTCTCATCCATGTTGTCTCTTTATCTAAACCTGATTTGTCTGTGTCCCGTCAGACCATTCCCAGTCCAACCCCTCTCCCCCCCGGCAGTGGGCAGAGGCACGCCAGGCCCTCTCCTCTGCGTGTGTGTGTGTGTGTCTGTGTGCTGGTGTAGGCCAGTGCCCGAGCATTAAGGCGTATTAAGCCCTAATTAATGAGTGTGCCAGTCGATGGAGGCCAGTTATTGGATTTGCTGCTTTAGCTGCTGGAAGGAGCGCTGCTTTAATCACACAGACACTCAGCTCTGGTGGCCATGGGGAGCGGTGAGGTGAGAGCAGAGGTGGATTACCGGTGTACATTGTGTAAGAAGGGCATAGGCATTCTGTCCCAGGTCAGACAGACACTGAGCCTCAGGCCTGCTCAGGGCTTTACCTGCTCTGTTACATAAACCATACAGCACAGGTCACATCTGAGGCCATGACCTTTGAACCCTGTATGCACCAACAAAAGGTTTTTCAGCTCCTCAATATTACCCTACTTAATAGTCATGTATACAACAAATGTAACTAATATGTTTTTTCTAACTGAATAGTGTAATGTAGTCTTACTTTTTGCTCCTTAAATTTTATCAAATTAGTGCTGTGCTGTAGGGTTTATTTGAGTCACTTCAAATGAGATTAAGGCAGTTCGATACATGTTTAACAACAAAGACAATTCTAAACTTACGAATTTTGGATTTCTGAAGTATCCATTTTATTTCTGAATGGTGTGACAATATTAACATTTTGATCTACTTTGTTTGTACAATGTTTTTTGGTATTGATACATTACAGTAACCTAACAGAGATGGTTACTTATAATTTTTTAGTAGCATTTCCAATTTTTTTGTTTGTTAAGATTGTTTGATATTTTTCAATTCTGGCACAGGCCTTTCCATGCTCAGTAACAGAAACTGTAACTTCAAACAAACATGAAGAAGCAAAACAACAGGGTTTGTTTGTGACCTTTAGGTGCTGTTTGGGCTCCACACTGTCCAGAGTCCAGAGCTGTGGTTGACGTAGGGATCTCTGCACATTAAGAGGTCAAATCAGTGTCAATAAGGCTGTGCAATATATCAAATTTATGTTTTAATTTATGATTTATGATTGAAAAACAATATTCTAATCAGAAATACAGTTACTTATGTTCAGAATGGTGTGTATTTGTTATGCACTGCAAAATACCTTACACACTCTCCTATAACACTTTTAACACTCTAATCTACAGTGGCTTCAACTAAATATTACTGTAATACGTAATATTATAAAATAGGTCTATATCTTCTCTGCGCATGACCTTTGACAGCATAGAACTAATCATTTGAAATAACTGTGATTTAAATTATTAACCAAATTATGTTATTTTTTACTATGTTATTTTAATACTAGATTATTTTGCCATAATCAAGCAGCCCAGTGCCAGAGAGGGCTGACCTGAAACTTGCATGAAAAATGGCACAGTAATGGCAATGTAAAATAATCTTTTGTGAACTTTAACAATATTACAGCACACTACAACTACATAAACCTTTGCTCTGTTATGGTACATTACAGCATAACATAAAAAAAAATTATTTTTTTTAGATCGCTTTCACCCACTACCTTCCAGCAGTATTAAAAAAATAAATTTGACTAGTGTAGAATATGTATGAGCGAATATGAATAGAATAGCACTGTATGGTGTATTGTAAAATTATGTTTCGTGAACTTTGACAATGTTACAGTATATTACAACTACATAAACCATGATCCGTTGCTCTGTTACAGTATATAAGGGCATAACATAAAAAGACAATTACTTTTTTTTGGATTCCTTTCACCCACACTGCATACACCTTCCTGCAGTATCAAAATAAATATTGCACCAAAGAATTAATATAATTTTGTATAGATCTGCCTAGTGTTATAGAATATATATGAGCAAATATGAATAGAATAGCAGTGTATTGTGCGCGGCACCTTGAAGTGGGGCAGAGAGCAGATTGCGGAGAAGAGCGGGATGTTGCATTGGGCCTTCTGTCACAGGCGCTTGGTTCTGCCAACATGACCAGCAGGAGGAGGGCAGCTGTCCACACCCCCTGGCTACATGCCCCGCCCACTGCCCCCCAGCCTCACAGCCCGCCCTTTTTTTAATGATCTTCAAGACACACCACCGCGTCCTCATCAATTACCGTCACCTTTCAACTTGATTAGGATGGTTAATGAAATATTTCTGTGACAACATGACATCATTACAACTATACAAATGGATTCCATATTGTACGATTTAATTTGCTCAAGAGAAGCAGGCTAAAAAATAACAAACAAACAAAAAAAAGAACACTGGCCTACATATTGTCTGCAGCCTAAATCCACACATTCCACATTTTCCATATGAAGCATCTGTTGTGTGAGGGCATGCATTCACGGCTGTATAAGACTCGAATAAAATCAAGGCCAACAGTTGTTGTTCTAATTTTTATAGGTTTTTCCTGCTTGTTACTTACTCGCCTGTCTAGATTTAATTAAAATTAAATTTGATTTTTCAGTAATTGAGCTCAGATTATTACTGTGAAGATTTTAAAAATATATATTTTTATATTTTTAAAATATATATTTTCTTACTCTTTTTTACTTACTTTTAAAATGATAGATAGATACTTTATTGAAAATGTAGTGCTTCATGATATAACCAGATAATTATAACATTTTCTTCACTGCTAAAAAATGTTATGCATAAAATGTATGTATTTTACTTTTTGATTTGGGGAATTAACAATAATTTAAAAAAAATCTACCTTGACAATACTTGATAATTTGCAAATAATTAAATCTTCCTCCTTTTTAAGAACTGAATGAACTCTGCACAGTATAGATTCCATACAGTTTATAACAGTGTTAAAGACATTATTGGCGACTCAGAGAAACTGAAAGACATCTGACTCCATATGGCTCAGTATGCAAATGTGCATTCCTGTGAGCTGAGCGCAATGCTGTGTGAACCAGTTCACCGCTGCACTGTGAAAGACTGAATGAAATAATGGCAGAGGCTGGTGGGAAATATTTGAGCTGTGCCCCTCCACACAGCCATCCCAGCTGGAAGAGCCACCTCCCTCACACACGCACAGCACCCTGAAAGGGCCCTTTGTCTGCACCTACTGGTGTCACAGAGGACACGCTAATTGGGACGTCAGTAATCAACAACTGCACAGAACAAACTTTCTCACTATATTTTACCTGTAGTTTCTAACGAACAGCACCATTCCAAATCTGTCACCACTTTTCTTATGTGAGTTTGAGGTTAGTTTTCCATAAGACTGACTTTAAACAATTATTATTCTAAATTAAACTAATTAATTAATTAATTAGTATCTCTGAGTAGGGCTGGGTGTAGATATACTAGTATTGTCATTGTGTGATTCAGAGCTGCTCTGTTTAATGCAGTGCTATGCTCTAACACAGACTACAGGTCAGGCTCTGTCATGCTCAGAGTAAATGACAGGTGGATTTAACCAATCACAGCATGAACTCTCTGAGGAAGCAGGCGGCTTTAGTTATTTCTTAATTGCATAGTATTGTCCTGTCAAAGACCATATATAAAACTTGTTTATTGAGCTTAATTCTTTAGGGGGTTCCTGGCTTTGTGGCTCTTGGTAGGAGCATCTATGATCCCATTTTAAACCACTGTCTGATTACTTTAGATTTCTGCTCTTTATTTTTCTATGATTTTTTTATTAATCAACATAATCATCAAAAAGGAAATTGTTACCATGGTAACAGTTTGAAAGTTTATTGTAAACCCTTATTATTATATTGTATTTCATGAGTTATGTTTTTGTAATGACAGTTCCAGACCAAATTGTATCTAGTTTCACTTTTCCTTCCCTCCGCTCACCCTTTGTGTAAACTCCTTATTTGAGAAGCACAAGTCCAGTGACATTAAAAAAGTCTTTGTTCTCTCTTCCAATATTTACACCATTTGGCTGTGTATGAGGCAGGAGGAGCCGTCTCAGTCAATATTGTGTGTGTGTGTGTGTGTGTGTGTGTGTTGTAGGCTGCAGCAGTTGGACCGTCACTGTCAGAGCAGCGCTCAGCAGGTGTGTGAGCTGCTGGCCAAACAGAACCAGCTGATGCACGAGAGGAACACACTCACAGAGGAGATGCACAACCTACGCATCGAGGTACAACCGCCCAAACTTTTAAGACTCTGGAAAATGACTGCACTGTAGTGAAGCATTAAATACTATTACCAGGCACATTATTAGTCTTTTTCTGTGAAGGCCAGTGGTTCCCAATCTTTTTTATCTCAAGTACCCTTTAAGCTTTGTCTCACACTCTGAGTACCCCTTAACTCGGGTGTTACACAAATACATCTGTTTACTATAGTAGTATATTTTCTTGTGCTCAAATTTCCCTTAAACATTATTGTAAAAATATACTCCAAATATGCTTTCAAGTACTATTCAATTTCACCTTTTATTTAAAATCTGAAACTCCCCAATCCCCATGGTACCACCAGGGGTCCTTGTACTCCTGGTTGGGAAACATTGGGGTAGGTTACTATATCAGTCTTTTTCCCAGCTGTAAGAGTGACTCATCTTGTGATCATTTCTACAAAATGTGTAATAGTCCATGTCTGTTTTTACAGCTTTCCAATGTGAGACAAGTGGACATACTGACCACATGACCTGGAGGTACACATGCAGCTGACCAGTGTCTAAAACTGATCTTCCAGAAACTGATCTTCCAGATCTTGGATTATTAAAAGAGTTGGACACAATATGAAATGGATTTTTTACACTTGTGGGGTGAAAATGTAAGCTTTTATAGTTAAATTATGATTTTCTTTTTCAGAGTGAGACTTAATTATTTGCCTTGTAGATCTATTACTCCCTCTTTCACTTATAGACATTAATTTAGACAAGAAGACACACAAAGGAGAGCAGATTGACATAGTGCTTTATTGAAGCTGTCTGTAAGAAGGAAAATAATGTGCATCCCTATCATATACATTTCATGTGTAAAAATACTAAGGATGTACAGTGTAAAAAACAGCTTCATGTTGATGGTAAGTAGTTGTTTTCACATGGAGGCAGCACTGCGTCCTGACAGCACGAGGACAGAGCTGTTGGATCTACTTTTGTGTGAAAAATCTTTGTTCCCAGCTCTGTCCCAGAGTCAACAACACCTCATGAAGTTGACTTGACAATGCTTTTTTTTGGGAAACTTGACCACTCGAACAACTGTAAAGCTACAGTAGATTTGGACATAGAAATCTGATATAGTTTGTATTATGAGTCTTTTTGAATGTGTTATTAACAAATGTGTCTCATGCTTCTTGTAATGAACGTTATTAGACAGGTACCAGAGATGGAACAGAGGGAGGGAGGGGGCTTTTGCAGATATGAGGGCGAGTACTAGAGACCGGTCCAAATGTTTGAGCAGTTCACTTGTTTTCAGTGAACGCAGGGCTGTTGGCTGACTAACAGCAGTGACTTATATTTACAGAGCAGCGTAAAGAGGAAATACTACTGGAGTGGCATTTGTCGTGATAGATGTAGAGTACAAACAGCAGCAGCTTAAAGAGTGAAACGCAAGGGTTCCACAAAAGTCCAAGGGAACGTGTAAAGCTGTAACTGGTCGCTCCAGTGTGCCCAAAGTCACATTCCCAGTGGAAAAGACACACTGATGAGCAAAGTTACTAAGATCCACCTCCTCCACCTGTGAGAATGGAGTGAAGTATCCTGATTGCTGAACTTTGACTGTTTCTTTGAACTTTGTGAGCTACTTCTGACTTAACAGGAAGAGTTGGATAAAGAGAGAACTTTAAAAAGCAAAAGACATCAGTGGTTCTGCTTCTACAAACATTCAGACTGACCAAGTAACTGGTGAGTGTGAGCCCTGTATCGGACATCTCTGGCATAAGGGACACTGTCCTTTTTGCTTCAAAGCTAACAGTGATATACAGAGGAAACATGTGCTTTAAAATCCTTGCTTTTCTTAAAAACATAAAAAGCCTAAATGTTTCTTTAAAGCGGAGCTGAATCAGATTCTTCTGAAAAATAGTGGAATGGAAAAGTGCCGTGGCCAAAGCTTCAAAGCAGCGTTTTGATGAACTCTGGTTTCTAATGATTTTGGCGTTAAGTTGCACATAGAGCTAGAACTCCTCCGCTGCGCACAGACCTGGGTCAAATCAAAGCTGAAATCCTTCCAAATACTCGGCAGTGCTCGCCCGCCGCCGCTGCCAGCTGGGTGCGATTTGTAGTCATTTTGAACTGTGGCTTGTGCCAGACAGGCTCAATTGATCAATCTCACACAAGTATTTTTCATGAGACTTGTGACTGGGGCCTGGTAGTGTGGACAGAGGACTACAGCCATCCTGCCTTTAAGCATCTCTGCAAGCGAAGAGCATTTCAGTGGATGTCCAAGTGTAAAGCCTATCGAGTAAGAGCAGCGAGAATTCTTAAAATATTTGTAACAAAATAAAACAAAGAGAGGCATTCATTTTTCAGAAAGACAGTAGAAAAAACTACAGCCCCTTCATACTAAAACATAAAAAATAAATAAATTAGAAAAAAATTCAAGTTATTCTCAATAATAATAAAACATTCAAATAAATACATTGGAATGCAGTTTTCTACCCCTTGTCATCAAACGTATATCTCTCTCAGAGGAACACCAATACAAACACATGCTTTGTCTGGGTGCTAATTGAAAAGAATAATAACTGGCATATGTTTTCCATAATTGAAGTGCTAGAAGTTAGAAGTTCTTTGACTTTCTCTGAGCTAAACCATAAGGCTTACTCGGTTTGTGAAGACAGGAGTTTTGGGGGAACTTTTGAAAATGTTATTCAGACTGGAAGACATGACAAGCACAACAAGGTCCAGACCAGAGAGAGGACAGGGCGCCTCAAAAACAGAGGATCCGAGGGGTTTAGTGGGTAGACTTTTCAAAAACATGCTTCAACCTTTAACTCAAAACAATAGCACTTGCAATTAATTACATTCATCTCGCTGCGGGTTTAAAACTTAGAACTCTTCTTATCAACTTCCACCTGCCCATATAATGCTAACCAACTAGGCCTGTCACAATAATTACTATATCGACTTGTGGGGATTTTTTTATGATAATCCTGTTTTAGGGTGATTGTATCGGTGGCATAAATAAGTGTCAATATTATCTTTTATAGTTTTCTTCAACAATATATGGTTATCGTGACAGGCCTATAACCAACACAATCCAACATTAGTATAATTATAAATAAAGTCATACATACATATACATGTCTTGAATGCGTCCTGTCTCCCTCTCATTGTCACATTTTGGTCACAAAACACAAAAAACACATATGGAGCAGGAAGGCAATCCGCTTTCCCTCCTACATTCTTCAGCCATTTTCATTTCTTGAGGTGCCTTTTTCTCTCAGCCCTAAGAAATAACAAAGTTCTCTTTTATAGAATCATAATACAATAGAAAAAGTTAAATATAAAACCGATGAACAATAAATAAAACATATATATAGTAGCAATTGCTGTGGTCGATGTAAACCCATAAATTGTTGATGCATACCTCAACAAATTCTCAAAAAACCCTTTGATATAAACCCCTCACTTATTAGAGTACATTAGTTATAAGCGATCACATTAGAAAGATTAATTTCATTCTTGGAGTCATGATAACAATATGTCACAGTAAAGCTTTTCCAACATGGACACCGTTTGGAGTACCGTTTTTCTCTTTTTTGGGGAGAGGGGTGGGACTTATGAACAAAAAAACTGGGAGAACAATCAAGCAAACCCTTTTCCTCTTATTTTCACCTCTGAGAAACTGCATTGCATTGTGGGTAATGACTTAGAGGGGCATCAGTTTTAGCCATGCTGTGAGTTGAGGTGTGCGCCTATAGACTCACAAAGCTGTACAAATAGTAGTAACATAGATCCATACGATGTTAGCTTAGCTGTTGTGTTATGATCTGCAGCATTAAGCCTGTGTAGCGTAGCACCGGGTTTCACTAGTTGCAGTTGGAGTACAAGTAGGAGGAGTTGTAGTACCTGTAGTAGTTGTAGTAGTTGTAGTAGCAGCAACAATAAGAATGGATTGCACAGAGCAAAACCTGAGTCGAATCCTGCTTGTGTCTAGAGTATGAGGTGGTGTGATTTACACTATTTCAGCTGCTTCCTCGTTCAATCCTAAATTATTCTTTGCAAGGATTGAATCAGTCTACTTGCAAGAAAGCCTGAGATACAACCAGTTATGGCAGTTTGGGTTGAATATACTATAGTTCTACTGTAAAAAGAAGAAACAACATTGAACTTGTGTGTTTGGTTAACTGCAGGAGCCGTTCAAATCACAACAGGTTAGCACTAATGCTCCCTCTACTGCGATAAATGATAACCAGATGAGTTGGAGGAGAGTTTTTGACGATGTTATTAAGTATCTCTTCACGAAAATGTGAAAAATACAGATGAAGGGTGAAAATGAGAGGAGGACGTAATGATGAGAAAGATAAAAGATCAAATCCATCCAGTCAGACAAGAGTCCCACAATGACCCTATGTGATGAAACTGTGCCGCCCGCTCTACTCCCGCCCGCTGGCCGAGTAGGAGAACTGCGGGAAGTGCGGCCGTCTCTCATTGTCCAGACAGTCCATACCGTCCTCATCAACTGAAATCATATCACAGTTTTAGTCAATAACAAAATGTCCTTGATTGACTAAAACACATACAAAATAAGTATTTCCTCCATGGCATGTTAGTCTGCTGTTGATTTACACATAAATGACTCAATTAGCGACTCTGTCTTTTATGTGCCAATTTCCCACTAACTAGCTGATGTGTGACCTACAAAACAAGCAGAACCTCGCTGTTAAAAGTACAGAAACACATTGGGTTCTCCTCATGCATAATTCAGTGGCAAACATTTGATAAAACCCATGTCTGGATTTTTTCAAACACTTGTGAAGAGCCACATGAGGCCCAAGGGCTATTACTCCGACGTTAGAATAAACACAACAACACGTCTAAATGCGTTCGTTCATCCCACTTCATTTAGCAAAGAAACAAGAGGAGGGTCTACGTGCAATTAATTCAACTGATAAAAGTGTGTAGAAGTAATTGGGAGACCTGCTGAATCTAAACAGTGATGTTTCCTCTGTACTGACAGAGTGTTGTAGAGGAGGAGTGTGCAGTGTGACTCACATTTCTCTGGTGGAGTTATGGTAATGGTCTGTGCCGTGAACTCCTCGTCAAAGTATCTGGTGTCCGTCTCTGACGTCACCTGAGGCTTAAAGGGAGGGACCAGCTGCCAGAAAATAAAAAGCAAAGAAATGTGTTGAGCTGTAGCGCAATGTAGACACTAATCTCAAATAAAACATGTTGCTGCTTCCAATGAGAAAACCTTTTAAAAAAGTAACTTTCTGTTATTTATAAAAGTTCAGAATAAAAAGTTCAAACTGTGATCAACTCCAGAAGTACAGAGGAAACAAAGGCTGTGGGGAGGTGGAGATGCTGATCACCTGTGCAGTGATCAGAGGTGTGACACAACAGGCCTGAGGTTATAAGGCTTCTGTTACACCTCCAGAATGCCCTGCATACATTTCCTGTTCACATTTGGCACAAGCACAGTCTGTGCAGAGGGAGGAGGAGAGAATCAAACTCTCCTGGATCTAAAGGGGAGCAGGCATGGCTGCTTATGGAGGCCTGAGCGGGTGAGTCTTACTTGTTTGGGCCTTTTTTCACAAAAGCATATCATATCAAATCATATTTATACTTCAATATATTAATATTATGATGTAAATATAATATACTATTTTTCAGGTATTGTTCATCAAGTGGGCCATGTGATTGCAGAGAGGCATAAAGTGCCATTTGGTGTGACTGTATAGTTTTAAATTTTACCTTATGGTTTGAATAAATTAAATGATTGAAATTATTAAACTGAAAAAAAATTTTAGTTTGTCACAATGATAGTGTCAGATGTGAGTCTGACTATAAATGCTCTGTTGCTGTGCTCCAATACCTTTTTATCATAGACATCCTGCCAGTCGATTCCAGTGAAGAAACTGTGTCTCATTATTTCTTTTGCATCATCAGGTCCTCCTCCAAGCCTGATGAATGACAATGACAATGTTACTTTACATTAGAGTAACAAACCCAGACAACAGCTCCCCTCGTAGCTGCCCTGACCTCTTGTTGGGGTCTTTGATGAGCAGGCCGGACAGCAGAGACTTGGCGTCAGAAGAGAGCGTTCGGGGGAACTTGATGTCCTCCATGAGTATGAGCTCAAACAGTTTCTCGTGGTCCTGGTTGTAGAAGGGAAGGCGCCCACACATCATCTCGTACGTGACCACTCCCAGGCCCCACCAGTCCACCGCCCGGCCGTAGTCGTTATCCTCCAAAACCTAAAACACAAGCAAACACTTTGCTTTTACTACAGGCATTTTATGAGGCCATTCCTTTTTACCGCACCTTTATTCAGCACTAATTTTATTGGGTTAGAGCTCCAAGGTGTTTTGTTTAAGTGGCAGATAAAACTGGAAAGAAAAGCTGCTGTGACTGAGTCAGTGTAGGTATGGCTTTGTAAATAAGCACAGATAATGAAGGGCTCAGGGGAAATTGTAACTGTGCCCAAATATTTTATATTATGCAAAAATGACTACTGTGAGCTTTTAGTCATGTTATAATGTTTCTACCTCCTCAAAAACATACCGTGTGTTGTGTTTTGTTTGATTCAGACATGCTTGAGTAATCCTGAGTTATTGGGCTGTCTACATCTTAAAAACTAAAAATGCTCAGTTCGACCTTGTGATGTTATGAAGCGGTAGTTTTCAAGCTACCTTTTACCTTTTTTTAGTAGAGATTGGCTGTTCCGGGACTGAAAGTATCCAAATGATTCTAGTGAAGGTGTATGGAGTTTAAAAACACAGTGAAGCACTTCCTTTATTACCACATGACATCACAAGGTGGAACAGAGTGTTTTCTGTTTGAGAGAAGAACTCAGCCTAAATATGTAGGGTTTGTGCGTTAAGTGTGTGAATGAAACAAAAAACAACTCCAGATATGTTTGTGATGAGGAAACAACATTATAACATAGATCAGAAAACAGAGTAATATGGGCCCTTTAACATTTTGTGAAATTACAAATCACAGACAACAATTTACTTGCAATAAATCATAACATCCCACGCATTACAGAAAAAAAATATGGTGCCAATTAACAGTGTGTTTGTTGTTTCCTCTATTCAGTCAAATTCAAAAGTATCAGAATCACAAGTGAAATGTTTTTATATTTGTCAGTGTAAATTTAACAGGTTCTTATAATTCCATACTTATGTTTTTATTAATAACTTTTTGCCATCAAGGGTGCAAGCAGTGGCTAACATCATGGAGTGGCAGGTCTTCAGAGGACTACCGATCTCTCCCCAGTGGACTCTGCCAACTACGCCTGAGAGCACGGCTGGCAGGAACAGACAGGTGAGCAGCTGCCCTGTGTGGGTCAAGGCTGTCCTGTAGTGGGACCGTGTGTGCTTATGCCATGAGCTGAAGGACCAACTCGCTTCTCTATCAAAGCCTTTAAACAGGCCCAGAATACAGCTCCCAGCTCCTGTGTGCCTGTGTCATCTAAACTTCTGTGTCCTCTGATAGCTCCTTTCCTTCCTCGGCTTTCATCAACTCTATAACAGGAAGGCCAAGGAACAAGGAGAGGAAGTGTTTCAGGTGCCGCGGAGGCCCATATTAACATAATCATCTTATTAACATGTAACACAGTAATGAGTGTGCACTGTACTCTGGTGTGTGTGAGTGACAAGCTGATCTGGAGAGGGGCCAGCGCGGCATATGCTGCACATCTCGCCAATAATAATAACATCCCTGTAAATAATGGAGCAGGCTGCGTGGACATGACCGCATGCTAACACACATTAATATAGACATGCAAACAGATTTTTGACCATGGACTGGAGAAAGTACCAGAAACCAAGTGGTTTAAAAATATACTGTACGCACTGACTGAGCGATACATGGCGATAAAAACTACGGGACAGCTGGCAGATGCACACACAAGTGAATAAATAGATTCAAATGAAGCGCTCAGAATAGGATAAATAAAACCTGTTCAGCCAAACTGCACAGTGACTATTAAGAAATATCAACTTAATGTGAGATTATTAAATACTGTGTTTCTTTGGCTTTACGCATGAAACAGGGGTAGATGATTTTAACATAACTTTCCACTTATCATGTTCTAAAGCCTGCACAGTTGAAATGCTCGGGACATGATGGTAAGTCTGCGTCTTACTGCTGCTCTGTTCTTTGCCTGAACTCACACTTAACACGGTACTGCTAATGATGCTTCAGTTTAACATGGGCTGGTTTTACCACATAGTGCCTCTGTGTGTACTGTGTAGTGTGTAAAGCTGGTCACCCTGTTGGCAGCTGCAGACACAAGCTGGGGAACAAAGTGTGCCGCCAGCTCCAGATATTCTATTGATTGGTACGGCTGGAGGGATAACACTGGCTTAGGCTGCTGGGAGACTGTCAGACGCTCACACACACAGCAGATGGAATATTTATCTGTCCTCATCAAATTCATAAAGTTTTCAGAGAGACAAACTAGGAGGCGTTTGGTGTTGGTTCAGTCCCTGCAGCAGGAGCAGAGACACAATGCTTTATGAAAATGATTAAAAATACTAAATTGTTATCGGCAGGACTGTGTCAGATGAAGGTTCAGTTTTAGATGCACACATGCTGTATGTACATGCATGAGCAGGCACCAGAGTGAGCTCACTGAAGGGAGTTCACTGAAGGTGCTTTTGTCCTGGGACTGGAATAGTAGCGGCAGCTCGTCTGCAGGCGGGGAGCAGATTAGTCCTCACAGAGCCAGGATGATGCCCCACTGCCCCAGGCCCAGCGCGGGACCTCAAGTGTGGAAAAGATGTGTTTAAAAAAACAGGCACCATGTTATAAATTAGATCAGAGGAAATAGGACAAGACTAAACTGAAGAGCCACTTATAAACAGCAGAACATGAATTTGATCTGTCCTGTCCCTGTGAGACAGACTGATGGCAGCTCTTGGGACCGGGCCTTGGCAGCCTGGACATGACTGCATGGGACAGGACAACACACAGCCTGTGGCTGTCCCCACTGCTCCACGGGAACTGTGCTCTGGCCCAACTCACTCCCACAGGGCAAAGCTGCTGTACACAGTCAACTCCACTACACAAGCTTTATGTGCTTTAATGCATTTCATTTCTAAAGTCTATCAGTTTTTACAGTTTCTAAGCAATAAAAAGACGTTACTTCTTTGTGTCATTTTTGTGAAAAGATGGGACTAATTATAATACTGTATTTATCTACAGAGTTAATGTTGGTCTCTAATTTGTTGGACAAAGCTTTACTTTTGGTTGTTGTCCATAAATTATCTGGACATTTCTCTAATGACACAGGACCTTTCCCTGATGTACCCCTGAAATCCTCCATGGTACCCCTTCCTCCTTTAATCGTGCTCCTCTGCCTCTCTGTAACTTGGCTCAGAGGGAGCAGTGTTATTTTTACATGCAGGCGGGCGAGCAGAGCGTGAGGCGGGCGAGTGGCGGCGGCGCTGGTGTAGATTTCCAGGTTTTTTCTGAGCACCTTCCTCCAACCTCGCCCATCTGCCGCCATCTGCCTCGCTTTAGCCTGCACTTTCTACTGCATCACACACACATAAACGCACATCCTGTGAAAAATAACCAACAGCCTCCAATCAGCTTTTGGCACGCTACGGAAGGGAAAAAAAGCACAAAATACTGCGCCAAATTGTCCTCCATACTTTTTCAAGTGGGATACACTCTATATGGCTGTCCCCTCATCTCCACATCGCCACCACCCACAGTCCCGCGCACCTCGCCAGTTGATCTAGCGGCCTTAGTAGGAAGCAGCGCAGAAAGCTGGCCAGTGGACAGCTGCAGTGAATCTACAAGAATGTGTCAGATGTATGAATATATGAATGCACATGTTATTTAACTAGCTTACAGCCAATATTTCCAACATAGAGAAAATATGTGCTCAGAGAATTAATAGTGGTGTTAATCAATCCATAAAATACACTACAGTAAATGTTTGAAATCAACCTGCCTAAAACTATTCCATATATAAACCATTCTGCCTGTGGGTGAGAGCACCGGTCTGACTGTGAAGAGCGGTGAGCTTTGTGTTTCAATGGTGGAACGTAACAGTAAAAGTAGTAAAGTACTGTATTTACAAAATTAAGGTGGATACTTTTTACTTTTACTTCACTACATTTGAGAGCAGGTATCTGTACTTTCTACTCCACTACATTTGAACAGGACTGAAAAGTTAAAAAGTTGAGACCTGCTGAAAACCATGCAAAATGTATTTATTTTTTTATCAGCGTCAAATAAAAATAGCTAGGGGAAAAAATATAAAATTGTTTCTTTTGAACAAAATTCAGCACCAATCTACATCAAAATCACCATACATTTGAAGCTTTATAAGATCTTAAACTCTTTTCGTTTTTATTCTTTAAGTACATTTTAGGTGGGTAATTTAATACTTTTACTTAAGTAGATTTTTTCATGTGATTATTACTTTTACTTCTGTATCTGTGCTTGAGTACTTCTTCCACCACTGTTGTGCGTCCCGTGGTTCATAGGGGCCGTCCCAGCCAATCCTTGAGTGGGACAGACTCAGTGCCTAATGGACGGACCGCCTGTGGATGCGCAGATGCTTTTATGTAGTACAAAGCCTCTGACAATCTGCACAGTTTACAGAACTCCGTTTACTCACATAACAGCCAATGCAGTCTGTGTCATTTATCATTCATGTGGTACCAAGACTTTGTCATGTACCAAAGTGGATTGGACTCCTCTGTTTTTCTCATGCAGATTACAGAAGTAGGGGAATATTTTTGTTTCGCTGTGGTGTGTTCAGGCATATGTAGTTGTCTCAGTCCCACACGCTTAACTTTTTTGCCACTTTAAAGACGAGGAGGGAGACGTATGAAAAATACATATTGCAATCATAGTTTTGGAGATATGCAGAATTAGAATATCAAGTTTATTGTCTAAAATTGTCTAAAACTACAAAAAAATTATAGAAAAAACTGACCGAATGTTTAGTGTAATCTCCCAAACAAACGTATATGAAGTGATATTTCTAGACGTGTGGTTAATCTTAATGTTTTCAACACATTTACAGGCAAGTTTGTCAAATTACTACTGTGGTAGATGACGTTTACGCACATTCCTGATCCAATATTAAAATATTGTCTAAATATTATTACTGGGACAGTAAAATCAAGGCAGATTTTTGCCTATAGTGCCCTCCCTTACTTTAAATAACGTGACTGCTCCATTTAAAGTATTGCCGTACGCTGCAATACCAGAAAGACTATTGCTAAGGCATACAGTATAGGTCCAAGAGGTTTGTACTAGTATAGTTATAAAATAGCTGCAAAAAAGAGTCACACAATGATTGTGAAAAACAAATGCTCTTTTTCAAATAAGCAAATATTTGTTATCTTGTAGTGTAATTTGTAAATCAGACAAGTAAAATAATGTTTTTTAGATTCATCCAATTTTATATTTACACAGCTTAGTCCAAGAAAGAATTACAACTTTTCCCAGAACAATTCTTCTACCTTTAGTGAAAAATAAATGGCTAAACGATAACTATAAATTATGTAATTCTTTAGAGGAAGCCAAAGTGCAGAGAGAGGAAGTGTGAGGCAGAACAATGGGAGAGAGGAGGGAGACGTGTTACCTCGGGGGCGAGATACTCCGGCGTTCCACAGAAGGTTTTCATGGTAGCAGCGTCTGTGATACCCTCTTTGCACAGGCCAAAATCAGTGATCTTGATGTGGCCATCTTTGTCGAGCATCAGGTTTTCTAACTGCAAAACAAAGCAAACGCAAATTTGTCTCACTGATAAAAATTAGGGAGTAAAATCCTATGATTATGTACTTGGGAGAGAGAAGAAAAGACTGTTATTACCACTTTGAAACATGGGTGACACTAGACGCATTTTGCAAATAAATTTCATGAGTGTCACAAAGCACTGAGCCTTTCATATTAATGTGTGGCTGTTTTGTTTTTTTTTTGTTTCTTGGCTGATGAGGAAGTCTGGGGCCAAGGCCAAAGATGCCAGGCAAGCTCAGACAGAGGCAACACTGTACATACCTCTGGACTCTCCATCGTCAAAATTACAAAGAAATCAACATTTTTCACTACTTCACCTTCAAGACTTTATTAGGTCCTCGAGGGGCAATTGTTTCACAGTCAGTAATAGCAAAGAATTCATACGACCTTACAGTTCATGACAATGGACAAGGACATGAGAATAAAAACAACATAGTAAAAAAGACCATTTAAGTAAAAAGTGAAATAAATTTCTCATTTCATTGTCTTTTAACTTGAGATTTAAAAAGAAAAAGGACACTTACACTTACAGTGAACTGCAAACCACAAATCAGCCAACTTTTTGTCAGTGAAGTTGTTAGAAACAAACCTATATTTTCTCTTTACACATTTTTCTTTTAAGATATTTTAGCCCATTTATTTCATTCAACTGGGCAGCGAAGTGTGTGAAACGGGGTGAGGAGTGGGGAGAGACATTCAGCATATTCTCACAATGTAGCAGCCCATGCCCCTGATCTACTGACCCCTTCACCCCTCTGCTTTTACCTTGAGGTCTCGATACACTATCTTGGCTGAGTGCAGGTAGTCCAGCGCAGACACAATCTCAGCTCCGTAGAAGCGCGTGCGTTCCTCAGAGAACACTCGCTCTCTGGACAAATGGAAAAACAGCTGTGGAGAGAAGAGAGGAAGATGAGGGTGACAGAACGAACGGCAGAAGAAGAGGGAGGGGGGACAGCACAGCAATAATTACTGATTTATTGGAGGAAATTAGCACAACACAAACTGGCTGCCCGCACCATATTGAGATGATAGATAGCGGAGGAAAGGGGGGGGTCTCGGAGGAGGGAGGGGGGAGGCGCTCGGCAGCTGGCACCTCATTCAACACATATACCTCTCCTCCGCTACCCTCTGGGCGCCATTGGCACAGTCCTGAGCGGAGTTTGGTGACACTGCCAAATCAAGGGTTTAATCAAAACACTAGTCAAGTTAAAGATAGAGCTCATGGCTGCCAACTGATCCTTCCTCCTTAAAAAACTACACATATTTGGCAACTTCAAAGTGAGAGGTGAGATTCAGGTGATAAAGTTTGGGTAAAATTGGTGCTACAAGGCAGTGCACTAACAAATTCCTAAAGGTGCACTGTGTAACTTTTCTGGTGGAGGGTCTGTTACCTCCTTGTCTCCATGGAGATGTTGTTGCTTTGTACAGAATGCGCCACAGTAAAAGTTACACAATGCACCATTAAATCATATTTTTGTGAATGTATGAGACTTGGAGCCCTTGGATTTTGAATTACAGTTTACACCAGCATGTTTTTTTGGATGATCTGTTGTGCATTGGTCAGTTGTAATTACACTTTAAAGGTCCTATATTATGCAAAATGGACTCCTGTGAGCTTTTAGTCATGTTACAAGGTGTTTCCTCACCAGAAACATACCTGGAATTATGTTTTGTTTCATTCACAGATTGTGTTGTGTAATCCTGTATTATTAGTCTGTCTGCATCTCCCAAGCTCTAAATGCTCTGTTCCACCTTGACGTGTTGTCTTATAGTGGTAGTTTTCAAGTTAACAGTTACCTTTTACCTTTAGTTCAGTAAAGAGAGGCAATCCCAGAGCTGAGATGATCCTGATGATTCTAGTGAAGGTGTATAGAGTTTAAAAACACTTCCTGTATTACCACATGACATCACAAGGTGGAACAGTGTTTTCTGTTTGAAACAAGAACACAGTCTAAATATGCAGGATATGTGTGTTAAACATGTGAATGAAACAAAACACAATACCAGGTATGTTTTTAATGAGGAAACAACATTATAACATAAAGTAGATCAGAAAATAGCATAATATGGGCCCTTTAAATTCCAGCGCAGATGTGATGAGATGGGTCAAATTGTATTTAAACGAAACAACTCTATATTTCAAGTTTCAGTTTCAGTTCTGTGCCCCGTGCCAGCGTCTCACTCTGTCATCCAGCTGCACGCCGCCATGATACCAGCCTGCTGTGCCATATGAGTCAAGTTGTACAAATTACCCGTGAGACCTGGGGACGCACACCTCTCCATTATTGTAGAGGAGGTTTGCATATGGCCGCTGGAGTGATGTGTGTGGACCACCGTGCTCAGATGGAGAGAGGTAACACGACAGGTGGGCCTTCATCAGTGTACTGGCAGCTGTGACTGTGGCAGCGCCGTAATGGGGTGTGCGACTGTGCGAGTTTGTGTGTGGTCACAATTTGTCCATTGAAGTAAAAAAACTGTGTGTTAGCGATGCGCGTGTCTGCTGTTTTGGGATGTGTGCGTTTCTGCTCGAGCCAGTGCTGGCTCAACTGTCTCTGAGTTACAGGGAGGGGAGCAGGTGACAGTGACTCCCAGGGAATAAACCAAGATTGCGAAAACGTCCCGATTAAAAATCTGAGAAATGGAAAAGCGGGAGATTCCAAACTAATTTCGTTTCCGAATGTCATCCTGGCTGTATTTGTCCCATGGTGTGTTCATAAATAGATTAAAGTTGAGAGACAGTGATGGGAAGAATACTTTGAAAATTAGTTACAGAATACTGAATACCTGCATTAAAACGTATTCCGATACATGGTCCAATCAAAGTACTGTATTCTGAATGCTATTACCGAGTTGCATTATATTATAAAAACACAACATAGAATTACAAACCACAAACAACATAAAATCATTTCTGTTGCACAGAATAATAATAATAATACAGACAATTAGAGAAGGAAATTTTGCATGCACACGCACTGCAAGTGCTGCGTTTAACATTTTTCTTGCTAAAAACGCATGGTCCAGAGCCAAAATTGTGTGATGAAGTACCGCCATGTATTCCTTAGATTTTAGGAAAGCAACTGTACCGGAATACAGTTACTCAAAATAGTACATTATACTATATTATAGTATTCAGAATACGTATTTTCGGTACATGTATTCAGTTACTTCCCACCACTGCTGAGAGACACGAGGAGACAGGGAGGAGGACGCTTGGTTGGAGAATTAACTGTTTTAGAAGCAGCCAAACCCTCCAAAACTTTACACTGATCAATGCAAAAATAGACAACAGCCAAAACATAACTAGACACCATTTTAACTTATATCCTTTTTGTACTGCATGTTAAAGGTGCATTGCATAACTTTCCTGGTGGAGGGTTCGTCACGTACTCATCTCCATGGGGATGTTATTGCTTTGCCTGGGATGGTGGTATAATCATGGTATAACATTAAACACATCTATCTAGCATTTATTCATTACAGGTGTTTCTGTTGCTCAAAAATACAGTAATTCTCTATGTGAATAGGGTTGCCTCTCCACAGATCTGACCTTGAGACAGATAGGTTTAATCCCTGGAACATTATAAACAAAGCAATAACATCTCCATGAAGACAAGATGGCGATCCCTCCTCTAGAAAAGTTGCGCAGTGCACCTTTCTTTTGAACATTTTAAACATTACTTCTATTAGTCTATTGCAAAGTGGCCATACAATTGCTTGTCTTTAAGCTGGACTAGTCGGACCAAAAGTACACCGGTAGTTGTACACTTGAAAGGAATGCAAATAAGTGTAATGCACAGAAAAACACTTCTTTTTTCCCTTTTGTAGCAGCAGCAACAGCAGCAGCAGCGTGTGTGTGACTGGTGCCTGTCAGTTACTGTGGTAAGTTGTGGTCTAACTGATGAAGCCATTGATGGGAAATGTCACATGCAGTACAGTATATGAGTGTGTTTTGATCTGTCTCTTACCTCTCCTCCATTTACATACTCCATAACGAAACAGAGACGGTCTTTTGTTTGGAACGAGTACTTCAGAGACTGCAACAACAATCACGCATACAATGACACACTCTGCACATGTGATCTGACATCAAAACAAATCAAAACCCTCACGTGCGCATATATTGTCTTACATTAATCAAAAAACAGACAGCGCGGCACAAATGTAAATGTTTTGATGACGGTTTCCTAGAAAAACAACTTTTCATTTTGGGTTCAAGCACGAGTTGCGGGATGACCTGAATAGAAAACATTGTTGTCTTTCAATTTTGCCAAGTTCGTAATTTAGTGAGTGAATGAGCAATGAACAATTTCTCACTCAGCAGGCCGCCTTTTCTGGGGTCTAACTAACACAACGGGAGCAGGAAAACATGATCATTCATAGCTCCACTATGTAAACCTGTATTGCTTATTAAGATTGGAGTATGCATGTTGTGAAGAGGCTAAACAAAAGAACAGTTGTACAGGGGTCTCTTTGTGGTTGCAGGTGTGGCACGAGCTCAAACTCTGAGGTGAATTATCCTCCAAACGACAAAGTGTGTAGTATTGCAATTGTAGCACGAGTCAGACAGTAGTGTGTGTGTGTGTGTGTGTGTGTGTGTGTGTGTGTGTGTGGGTGTGTGTGTGTGTGTGGGTGTGTGTGGGTGTGTGTGTGTGTGACAAAGAACAGTTAACCAACAGATGTGGCCCTTAATGTAGAACAATAGTGTGTGTTAATCAGCCCTGGGAACATATAGATCAATATGACAGCAGCCTGGAAGAAGAGTTTACAGATGTAAACTTACAGAGCAGCTTTCAAGATAATTAAAGGCGCTTAAATAGGTTTGGGTGATATGGGGAAAAAAAGGTGTCAGGATCACTACAGGTTTTAATTTCGTGTTGATAGGACCAGTAATTCTGGAGAAATTTACATTGAAAAGTTGGAATGAGTTTGTACAATATATTAAACCTAATGCAGAAACTCATAAACTTTAACTAAAGAAAGCCTTAATCAGTCGATGGACTCTTAAATTTTATTAGTCATCTTTGCTAGCTTGAAAACTCTTGAAAACATTCACCTTAGACATACGTGCCCAAATGTAAAGTTGTATTTTATCAAACGAGTGAATGTAACTAGAAATGACTGAGTTGTACTGTGGTACTCACCGTCAGAAAAGGATGCCTGGTATTCTTCAGTACTCGACTCTCTGTGAGCGTGTGTGCCACTTCATCCTGTTTTAAATCAATGAAAATAAAAATAAATATAGCCGCAAGCGGCAATGATCAGCCCTGTGCCCCGCAAACGCCACGCCCTGCAAACGCAAATTTTCATTGAAATCGGAGTCCATATGTGCAAATGGGAGCCATTTGTATAGATGCAAACTGCCATAAATGTTGTGCAATTTTTGTGGCTTCGCTGCGCAGAGACCGTAACGTAGGCAGAGCTGCATACGTGCATACTTTTATAAGCGTCAATTTACACCAGAGGCTGTAAATTTTCCATAGTCCATCACAGGTCGTTCCCCTAGCGACTGTTTACACTGCTGTAGCTGTAGTGGTTTTAGAGAACGTATTTTGAAAGGGCATAGGAAGTTTATTTTGACACTATGTGCTTATCTCCTGCATTCCCCCTGCTAAAAAGCCTGGAGATGCTCCGTTGATGCTGAGCGGCGCGTAGTGTAATGACGGCCATTGACACTGCTGGTGTAAATTGTCCAACCGGTTAAAATGGAAATGCATTATCTGCATGTACGCTGTGCTGCTGTGCTTATGCGCTGTTACTGCTCTGGTGTAAATTGGGGGTAAGACTTGTATCAAAATTTTTTTCTTTTTTATATATTATTATATTATTCTATATATTAAACTATACATTTTCAGAAAGCTCTGGCGCATTTTCTTGCATTCATAGAGAGGGTCCCTGGTCACTATGGGCAACTCACTTCACGTCATTGCATCGCTTTGCGATACTAATAGGCCAGCTTCTGGCGCTCGGGCCTAAAAATAACATTCAAACATGGACTGTGGAATGAAAAAGTCCAATACCAAACAGGGCAAACCTTGGCAATGATGACTTCTTTCTTTAGAATCTTCATGGCGTAGTATTTTCCACTGGCCTTCTCTCGGACCAGGATGACTTTGCCAAAGGTTCCTTTACCGAGCAGTTTCAGGTAGTCAAAGTCACTCATTGTCTGCAAAACAACATTAGAAAATACATCTAAAATAAAATTATGGAATAAGTAATTTTCAAACTCACACAGTACAGCAGCTCATAACAATGCATACACAGTAATGTCACACTGATGATTTTACAGGTCCTATATTACACAAAATGGATTTGATTTGGAGCTTTAATTCATGTTATAATGTTGTTACCTCATCAAAAACATACCTGGAGTTGTGGTTTGTTTCATTCACACATATTTGAATAATCCTGTATTTTTAGGCTGTCTCTATCTCCAAAGCTCAAAATGCTCTGCTTCACATGGTGACGTCATGCAGCGGTAGCTTTCAAGTTAACAGCTCCCTTTTACCTTTAGTTTAATTTAGTTTTAGTTTATTTAGTTTATTTGACAGGGACCATGTACAGGAGCATTAATCAAAGTAACATTGAAAAGATCCTTTGTACAAGACTGTAGCTCTCAGAGCTAATTTCCATCTGCAGTCCCTGAGACAGACAAAACATAGAATACAAAAATAGCATAAACAACGCAATCTATATACAAACAGTTAAATAAAAGTACAATGACATTAAATATCTCTAGCCCATTTCCACCCTGATCTCTGTGCCCTTAATCAGTTATGATTTAGTTGTTAGTTAATGTTGACACTTCTGCGTTGTAAAAAAAAAATGTTCTTAATTCAGCACTAAACTTTTTGAAGTCTTTGCATAGTTTCAAATGTTCTGGTAATTTCTTCCATTCTGTTTTCTGTTTTGAAAAAAAAAAAAAAAATGCTGATTGGCCTAGAGCTGTTTTGCTTTAAGGTTTGCTAAACTGGTCACTGCATGTGGACCTTGTAGTTCTGGTCATCTGTTCAGATGTTAATGTGACCAACCTTTTGAGTGGTGGAGGAGCCATATTATTAATCATCTTGAACAACAGTCGCAAATTTCCAAATTGAATCATGTTTCCAAAGCTTAGCATTTTATGTTGCCAAGTATTGCAGAGTATTTTGCAGTGATCATATTGTTGCGGTTTTCTGTCAAAGATCCTAAGTGCTTGTTTGTAGACAGATTCCAGGAGTCTGATTGTCGTCTTATTTGTTTGTGACCGACATGAAATACCAAAATTTAAATGAGAAAATATCATTGCATTCTTGTAGGTTTTGGCTGCTTGGGTTCTGTGAGTTTCTTATACACCTGAAATTAGACAAATTGTATTTTAATGTATGACAAACCTTTTTTATATGGTGCTTAAATGTTAGTGTTGAATCTAAAATTATGCCAAGGTATCTGAACTCACTGACATTTTTTATCAGTTCTCCATTAAATTTAACTGAGGGGTAGGTTTTATGTTTTTGTTTTAACAAGAAAAATACTGTTGCAGTTTTTTTTAATTTAATGTTTAATAGGAGTCATTCAGCCATGTAGAAATTTTGTCCATTGCCACTGATAATTTGGCTGCCACTTGTTCAGGTTCCTTCCCATCTCCCCACCAGTCTTTTATTGTCGCATAGATACTTTTGGCTTCATCTGGTTTCATCACATTAACGCGCTCTTATTACTAAATGAATAATAATTGACAGGTTATTTGTTAGTTGAAGCCCTGATCTGTTGTCCGTTACCTTGCGTTTGTGGTGTGTGGTGGAGATGTCCATTTCCTCCTCCACCATGTTGTCGATGTTGGATGTGGGGCTGCATTGGATCCTCTCCTCCTCTTGTCTCTGCAGCTTATCGGCCACCATCTGGATGGCCTCCGTCCACTCATCCCTGGATTACAGAAGAACACGTTTCTTAAATCTTAAAATAGTCTAAGTTTTCAGTTGACAGTTTCAGTTTCAGTTTACAGGTCCTATATAAAACGAACTCTTTTGAGCTTTAAGTCATGTTATAACGTTGTTACCGCATCAAAAACATTTCTTGGGTTGTTTTATTTCATTCAGGGCTTTATTATTATTAGTAGTTAGCGGTTTTCAAGTTACCTTTTACCTTTTGTTCAGTAGACATTGACAATTCAAGGGCTAAAATTATCCAAATGATTGTAGTGAAGGTGTAAAAACGCAGCGGAGCACTTCCTGTATTACCACATGACATAAGAATGTGAAATAGAGTATTTTCTGTTTGAGATAAGAACCTAAATATGGAAGGTTTGTTTGTTTGTTAAACATGTGTGAATGTACCAAAACTCCAGGTTTGTTTTATGATGAGCAAACAACATTATAACATATATCGGAAAACAGCGTAATATGGGCCCTTTTATCAGAAGATGTAAAAGCAGGTGCTGTGATAGCTGGATAACCAAACTGGATAACCAAAGTGTACACACCTGCACAGTTCAATAATATGTCTGCAGTTAACCTCAATCTAAAATCCCTTAAATGTTTTTCAATGAACACAACCACCTATTTGTTCAGCAGTGGGAAAACATGGTCAGCTAGAGAGTCCAACCAAATGAGCAATGATCATGGAGCAGAACTAATGCCACCCAGTCTGTGCGTGAGTGCTGGACCCGTTCACTGTGTGTGTAGCAGCACACCCAGCAGCGAAGGGAACAATACACTGCTGTTTGCTAACACTGTTCCTCCCCATTGACTTTCCATTAGAGCTGTTGTTCAACATCTGCTGAGCCAAAGTGTGCGTACATTGTGTGTGTTCATCATCTCCAGCACCGGGCCAGCCATGCATCAGTATGTACAGACCTGCTACTGTGTGATAATGATAGATATTATTGGCTCTATAGCTTTCTTATGCTTACTCTTATCCGATGCCACAATAATTATTATATGGCCTCATAGTCCAGTATATGACAGATGGAACAATATTTTTGGGGTCAATATTTATCGTGTGTACACTGGGAATTTTTGGTTTTGTTTTTTTAATAGTGAAGTTTTTGTCATAGAACCTTGGTAGTTATTTTGTTGCTATATCAGTACTTTGCAAGACTGTATATTGTGCATCTCTAATTACAAGTTGAAGTTTTTGTCCATAAGAAGACAAAAAAATAGTAAAGCAAAAGCTCAATTCTGTCAACTGGAAAAATGTTTTAGAGTAAAGACGTTTCGCAGCTCATCCAAGCAGCTTCTTCAATTTTGGTCATATTGCTGGTGGACACTGACTTTCTGCCTTAAGGAAGGCGCTAACTACACTAAAACTAACACACATAAACGCAGAATATAAATAATAACTCAAATAATTGTAGTCATTATAACTTTAGGACATTTGCGATCTTTCAAATTATGATTTTTATTGGATGCTGATTTTTTGCGCAGTCCGACTTCAGCCTAACGTACCTCAACTATATAAACTACAAACTTAAATGTAAATCTGCTTATAAATATCAAAGCTGAATTCACTTCCATTTTAATTTCAAATATTCTTGTTGACAGCTGATTCTCTGGTAGCTTCAGAATGTCTAAAGGTTTCCTACTTCGTCTCCCCTCAAACAAACTTAAGCACACGCCACATGCCGGGGTTAGACTCACACTGTAAATTCAGTGGATCGAGGTGAAGCCAAGATGATATTCAAATATTGTCAAATCCTAAGCACTCCTCAAAAGCAAGTTAGGATTTATGCTCACACACTTTGAAACTCTTTTGGCTTGTGAAGCTGCGATGGATGGTAATAATGAAACCTGATTGACTCCCAAATGATCACCCCTGTGTCTTAAGTTTTGTTTTGCCCATATGTTTCCTTGCGGGATCTGGAGAAAACATCCGTCTGAACCTACAGCGCTGACTGCTTCTGTGTGTTTTTCTTAAAGATCTGAGTGGCTTTTTTACTTCTAAACATACCCTACACACTCCCAACAAGGGCAAACTTGCTAATGTGCGACAATGGAGTAATGGGTCTGTGCGCCTACATGAAACGCAATGGGAATCTCTCTCAAGGTCAGGCAGCAGAGAAATGCTCCCTCTTATGGTTAGAGTGTTTTTTGTATAATGAGGTTTTTTGCTAATGAGAGATAATGGGCCTGCCTACAGTCGGGAACGGTGCCAACGTGTGCCACCCCTCTCCGCTAACGGCTGGGAGAGCTGGAACCCTGCCAGTTTGGTACAGTACGTCGCATACAGTTACGCACTAAACTTCAATGGGGAAAAAAACACTCTTTAAGTAAAACATCTGGGACTTTTTATTTAGCTGACCGACAGAAATGGACAGTCATTAAATCGGACACATGCTCGTGGTTTCCTATTTGATTATCTAGCTGTGTTTTAAAACGGCACATAAGAAAGGCGAAGTTGGACAGACAGCTGCAGCATACAGAGACAAACTCAAAGCATGCGCCCGAGCATCTGTGGTCTACTGGGCAAAGCTGTTCATTTTCAGGAGATGAACACCTCAGCTCCTCAGAAAGAAACCAAGCAGCTGGAGAATTTATGAAGATGAGACTTGAAAGGTCTCCGCTCCACTCACTCTGCCTCACCTGCTTTTATTTGCCAGGAGAAAAAGACAAATACTTTCACATGCTATACGGCTAACTGTTGTGTGAGTGTGTCTATAATTAGCCACATGTGTGAATAGACTTTTAAGGGGAAAAAAAGGTAGATGTCGACGATGTGGTGGAATTTTGCATCACCTTTACAAACCGATAAAAAACAACCAAAAAAAAACCATGAGTAAATATTTTAAGTTGATCAAGAACAAAAGATTTTAAAACAGGTTCCATGCAATTTTTTTTAAAGTATTTTTAAATTAATGTTGGCAGGTTGGGATATAAAGATTCTTTTTTAAATATCATGTCAACTTTGAAACTGAAGTTATTTTATTTTACTGGATGTAATTGATTTCATTAGTAAACGTTATATAGGCTGTAAATAAAAATATGAATTATACTTTTAAACAAGATTCTTAATCAAAACAACTTTTTCTGTTCCACAACAAAGGTAATTTATAAAAACACTCCAAGATGTTTTTCTTTGCATTAACATAAACATATGTTCAGAAAATAGAACATACCAAGGACTGTCACAATAATACATTTTGAAGTGATATATTGCTGAAGTAAATATAGATGATAACTGATAATATTTAAACCAAACCATAAAGCAGAATTATTAAAAAAAATCTAAATGTACAATTGTTAAATATTTTTGAGCTGTATAAATAAATGGCAGAATTAAATAATTAGTTTGTGTAATATTAGTTCATAATTCACCCTTCTACATCTCAGATCTGATTATATTGCAGAAGAATTTATCATATAATGAACAAAAGTTGATATATTATTTATCGTGAGAGGCTTAATGTCAAGGGTAATTTAAAGGTGTAACTTTTCTGGTGGAGGGCCCGTCAAATGCTTTTCTCCATGGAGACGTTATTTTACCTTTCTATCTTCATGGAGACCAACCCAGACCAAATTACAGGTCAGATCTGTGGAGAGGCAACCCCACTCACAGTCAGAATGCCTGTTTTTCCAGGTATTTTTAAGAACAGACTGTACCTCTCATCAGGAGTGTCCACATGAAACGTCCTCTCGATGACGGTGGTCCACTGGAGACAGCGAATTATGAAGGTGTTTGGCTTTGGCCTCTCTGTCTTCATCAATTGGCATTCTGCAAACAGAAAAGTACTGGTTTAAAGGGGCCGTATTACGTTATTTTCTGATCTATTCACACAAGTTTAACACATGTTCTTCTCTCAAACTGAAAACACTGTTCCACCTTGTGATGTCATATGGTAATACTGCAAGTGCTCCACTGTGGTTTTAAACTCCATATGCCTTCACTAGAATCAGTTGGATAATTTCAGCCTTGGAATTTCAAATCTCTACTGAACTAAAGGTAAAAGGAGCTGTTAACTTGAAAACTACAACTTCATGACATCACAAGGTGGAACAGAGCATTTTAAGCGTTGGAGATGTAGACAGTCTAATAATTCAAGACTACTCAGGTATGTTTTTGAAGAGGTAACAATATAACTTGGCTTAAAGCTCACAAGAATAATGTTTTTTTGTAACATAGGACCTTTAAAATAGTTTTTTGTATAATACTTCACAGAAATAGGCTCAGGCCAAAACTACTGAGTTTAGTTTAGTGGTGTATTTTGGATTTTTTCACCATGTTATGGGCAGTTTTGTAACATGCAAGAGTGAATTTTTTATCTGTAGTGAATCTCCGGCTTTAAGTTTGTATAATACTTATATAATACAATAAAACAAATGTTTAGTGTGAATTTTTTCAGCAGTTTCTTCAGTCGGTTTGTTAGCTGTTATTGGATATTGACTGCATAGTGCATAGATATTGTCTTTCCTAATTAATAGTGGCTTAAAAATAAGATTAATCTTATTTTAATCAAGCTGGAGATTCAGTCAGATCTAATCGTCTATGATTTGATCTGCTGTCAGCAAAATAATTTCTTTGGAGCAGAGTTTGGACTTTGGGGGAATGAAGTGGGATAATTTCTGTGTTAAAGGGCAATAATTATAAGCCTGGCATATTTACAAAAACCAAATTGAAAACCAAGATTGAACAATAGGAGGATCGCCTAACCCTACTGATACTACTACAAACTATTGTGTAGTGCAACTGAGAAAGACAAGAACTTATATTTATTCTTTATTTCAGACACAAATATTATTCAGTCCATAGTTAAAAAAGAATGAACAGGATACAAAAAAAAGGGTGGTGGTCCCTCTGTTTAAGAAGGGGTACCGGAGGGTGTGTTCCAACTACAGGGGATTTACACTCCTCAGCCTCCCTAAGGTCTGTTCCAGGGTACTGGAGAGGAGAATCTGACTGAGAGTCAAACCTTGGATTCAGGAGGAGCAGTGTGGTTTTCGTCCCGGCCGCAGAACACTGGACCAGCTCTATACTCTCCATCGGGTGCTTGAGGGTTCATGGGAGATTGCCCAACCAGTCCACATGTGCTTTGCGGATCTGGAGAAGGCATTTGACCGTGTCCCTCGTGGCGTTCTGTGGGGAGTGCTCTGGGAGTATGGGGTCCGGGGCCCTTTGCTAAGGGCTGTCTGGTCCCAGTATGACCAGAGTAGGAGCTGTGTTCGCATTGCTGGGAGTAAGTCGGACCTGTTTCCGGTGCATGTTGGACTCTGCCAGGGCTGACCTTTGTCAGTGTTCATTGGATTTATGGACAGAATTTCTAGGCGCAGTCAGGAGCCGGAGGGGATCTGGTTTGGGGACCACAGGATCTCATCTCTGCTGTTTGGAGATGATGTTGTCCGGATGCCTCCTGGACGCCTCCCTCGGGAAGTGCTCCGTGCATGTCCCACTGGGAGGAGGCCCTGGGGAAGACCCAGGACACGCCGGAGGGACTATGTCTCTCAGCTGGCCTGAGAACACCTTGGGGTCCCCCTGGAGGAGCTGGAGGAAGTGTCTGGGGTGAAGGAAGTCTAGGAGTCCCTATTTAGACTGCTGCCCCGCAACCCGGCCGCGGATAAGCAGAAGAAAATGGATGGATGGACAAAAAATACCAAAAAAGCAAACAAATTAGTCCATAAAGTTCATTAAAGAACGCACAGCACAGTGCTTTCTCAGAGCAGATATATTGAAATGCTTCTGTGTGAGTAGGGATGTTTTGTAGCTCATACACATGTGGAGAGTGGAGTTGTTTTGTAACGAAGTCCGATCTAGAGGGCCATTATCATACAAATGCATAATACAGTACACAAAGTGGGAAAGTTAGGTACACAAAGCCAGATGGGGCTACGCACTCGCCGTGGAAAAGAATACATCTTCATTGTCCCTCAGCAGTCTCCCTGGTTATTGGGGACAAGAGCTGACATAAAAGAACATTACGATTCATCTTAGTCTTCCCCTCTCACTCCACTGATCTCCATGGTGATTATTCATTTACATGCTTTTTTCTTTATGTAAACCTCACCTCTCGCCCTGCACATGTCTCCTATCATTCACTGGCTTCATCTAGGCTTTGTCCTCTATCCTGTGTCCAATTATTCTCTGTTTAAGTGTGGCACAGCGCAGCACGGCACGCCTCCTCCTAAATATAGATAGGAAGGTTAATGACAACAGGTCGAACACACATCTGACTCTCAATGTAAATTCAAGCTGCGCTTATAGACAAAACCTGAGCGCCCGGTGAATGGAGCCTGCTGTGCCATCGGTAAACAAGGTCACGCTACAGGCCATGCCAAAAAGACACTGGGCACGCACAGGCTCAAGTTTTTAAATGTGAACTGGAAATTGGGTTGTTGTTGTTGTCACAGCAGCAGGCTTTTGTGAAATGTGTGTAGCTGTTTAGTGGGTGGATATGCGGTGAGTTTGTGTGTGCGTGTGTGTGTGTGTGTGTGTGTGTGTGTGTGGTGAGCTTGTATGGATGAGTCCCTCTGCTGGGAACAGGCCTGTACCCTCTCTGTTCCATCTGACCACTTCTGTTGTTCCTGCAGATAAACAGCAAAATGCAAGCAAATCGCACACAAACTACACACGCCACCTGGCCTCCCAGCTTTGGGCAGCAGATGTGGTAGTGCCAGCGCAGTGCCAAGCAACCGGAGCCCGATGTATGGCCTGGCCTGTCCCCCTGTCCCCACGCCGTTTTCCTGCAGCGTGGTCTCCTCCTCTCTGTCTGTTCGGAGCTGTGGATCTAAGCTCCACCCACTGCCGCTCCACCGCAGCTTCTCAACCTCCAACTCCAGTTTCACATCCTTAACTGTCCAGAGCGGTCCTCCCTGCTTGGCTCCCAACTGAAGCAAATATGCAATTCTTTATTGTTTACCGAGGCATCTGCAAATGGTTTAGTATTCATCATAATTTTCTAAACAGTTTTCTCACAACTTCTCATCCTTTCAGTATTTTCCACATAATTAACAACAGCATAAATGAGGGACTACGGAAGCTTTACTTCTTGGCCTTAAACTGATAGATTTGGTGGATGAGAAGGAAAAGAAAAAGAAAACTATAGGAAAATGCAGAATTCTTAAGTTGAGAACACTAAAGCAGCTAAAATGTACGTTGAGTCTGGGAGGAAATGTATAAAGCTTGATGATTAAAAAAAGGCTTATTTAGTATTTTGGCATTTTTTATTTTTTTTTTAAAGAAAACATGGCTTTTCAAAACTAACTTTTCCATGGCTGTTGGTTAAAGGTCCTATTACAAAATTACAAAATTAACTCTTGTGAGCTTTACACCATATTAGAATGTTATTACCTCATCAAAAACATACCTGGAGTTGTATTTTGTTCCGTTCCCTTTTACCTTTAGTTCAGTAGAGATTGGCAATTCCAGGGCTGAAATTATCCAAATGATTCTAGTGAAGGTGTATGGAGTTTAAAAACACAGTGGAGCATGTCCTATATTACCACATGACATCACAAGGTGGAACAAGGTGGAGTGTTTTCTGTTTGAGAACAAGCAAATCTTGCAACTCAGCAAGATTTGTGTGTTAAACATGTGTGAATGAAACAAAACACAAGTCCATGTATGTTTTTGATGAGGAAACATTATGACATAGATCAGAAAATAGTGTAATATGAGCCCTTTAAGGCAGTCATGTCAAATCAAGTACTAAAACAACAAGAAACCAAGTATTTCTGAGGTTTCTAAATACTGTTATTGTGTACATTTCAATATAAACAAGCTGACAATATAAAATCTACATGTATTTTGTAAATGAACTTGAACATATTAAAATGTTACCAAAAGTCACAGTATTGCACTATAGAATGAAACCCTTCCTTGAGTAATTTGTCCTTGGAGTCTATTGGAGTAACGTTTTTGGCCTTCTGCCATGGCAATAACAGGTGCAATAATGAGCAGAGAAAATATTAAAATTAATCTTGTTAGCTAATTTGCTGGTTAATTGCACATGTCACCCGTGTGGAGATTGTTTTACAGGTGACATAAACCACAACACTAACAAATGGTTGGTTTAATTTAATTGTTGTTGCCATTGTGATTTCACTTTGTTACAATTAGTAACATCTGTAGTGCAATGTTAATAAGACTGCATATGGGATCAGCATTAAATCCATGTAAGAGTAATGAATTTGCTCAAATCAGTGCTAATATGGTAAATATAATGCTATGTATAAGCTGAAATATTGGCTACCATCTGCTCGGGGGTAAACTGGATACGATTAATATTAGCAGTGAAAGCTAGATGTAATGTGTTGTTATAGACATTCATATTTTGGGGTAAAAAATAAGCCTTTGACAAGTTCACCGGCCCCTTTGAAATAGTGTGTAATTACTGCAGACTGTATATAAATGGACATAGCTAACCCACTAGCCGACACATTCCAAATAGTTGGAAGTTCATAGGGATGGTCCCGGCACCATCGACTTTTCAATTGACTTTACATTGGGAAATTCTCACCTCTCTCTGTAACTGCTGCAGTGAGTCGCGTCATTTTGGTTTCAAAATTTTCGTATTATCCCACTCTACATGATCCTGGTGTTTTTATTTTGCCTTTTTATTTTTCCTAATATGGACCTGGCTTCAAAGCTCCTATAACTGCTAGCATCGTGAGCTTCATTTGACTGGAGCTGAATGCTCTAGGTGACGTCACACTTCCTTACTCCACTTCTTTAAACAGTCTATGGTATTTATTCAAGTGTTGATCACCTACTTGCAACAGAGAAGTTATTTAGTGGATAGGGCAGGTCTGCGTCTTGAGGTTTCTCTTTGTAACCAATGAACGAACCGTCTGTCTTGAGCAGGAAGTAGCGTGGGCGCCAGTTCTTTATGTATTCACCTGGAAATAAGCAGAAAAAAAACTGTCAAAATACATTTTCTCAACCACACATTCAGTTAATATGCGTCTAATCCGACTTCATCATATCATCTACAGATCAGTGATATAGGATAGTGATTATATAGATTATTTAAATACAGATTTGATTCCCTTGACAGCTGAGTGTCTGTCTGTTTAGGCCTGGCTCTCATCTGTCCAAAGAGAGTCCCTGGGTGTACGATGTGTTTGCCAGATTCTGATCGGATTATCATGTTAAAAAAATGACAAAAACATGTTTACCAGCACAACAGTTGAACTAACCCAGCCGGCATCATCATCTGGCTGACACATAGGCAGGTGCCACGGTGGTGACCCTGATATCGAGCGCACAAAGGACTTCACATGCTAACACACACGCACACACACACACACAGATGGGCAGATATGCGGGACTGATTTTTATGCACTTTAAATTTACTCTAAACTCACCACAGCCCTTTTTTCACCCCAAACCTACAAGAGAGTTGTGTAGTCACGTTTTCAGCAGTTATAATTTTTTCACCCCAAACAAAATATTGGACTGTTCTTAACCTTAATCTAAACCCTGACCTTAAGCTATTTTATCCCATATCTGAACTTTATATCATGTTGTTAGATTTTTACCCACATAAGAGAGGCAAATCCCCATAATGGTAAATGGTCACACTTTTTCCACCTTCAAAGTGCTTTACATCAAGGAACCACTCACCCATTCACACACATATTCATACACCAGTGTATGCAGACACTGGGGACAGGGTGAGTATTAAGTGTCTTGCTCAAGGACATAACGACAGCATTCATCTGTGGGAGCTAGAATCGATCTGACTGCTCAACCAATGTTCATGTCGAGTGGGATTTGAACCTCCAACTTTGTTAAAATGCAGTATTTTGTTGTAATACAGTGAGTTCATGGGTGTAGTCAATAATAAAAATGATCACATTCAACATTTGTGCATTTACTTTTTGGTTATTTCATGAAAAAATACAATGCTATTAATGGGAAAAACTGTCTCTTGCCCCACATCTGAGAGTATGATATCATCACATTCAAGAATCTGAAAACTGCAATATTGATTTTAGTCCTCACAGTGTGATAAATACCCATACAAACACACACACACACACACATACACACACATAAAAGAGGTACAGTGTTTGTGATTGGACGAAGGATGAGGCAACATGAGAAAGCACAAAGTGAGGAAGGCGCTGACATGCTGTGGGGTGGGATTACATGGAATGGATGACCCTTCTTAGACTGCAGCAACAAACAACAACATCTGGTGAGCAGCTGGTGACGGAGTATTAGCCGACTGGCACTGAGGTATAGCACCACAGCGTTATCAGATTACCCTCTGCAGGATTACACCAGTGTCAAACATGACCACAGCACACTGCTTGAGAACTGTTTGTAGAGTCACACTTAGTCAACCCTCGCTGTGGCAACAAATGTCTGGAATAAGGCTGTGCTGACCAGAAATCTAAGATCACTTATATAACAGTTAACAAAGATTATGTTTCACGTCAAGATTAAAAGAAAGTCTCCCCAAATAAAAGTTAATGTGCTCATTTTTCATCACTCTGAAGCCCTTGGATATAGAATTTAAAGCGGACATAGCATGCAAAATTATCTTTTTTGGCCCTTGCATGCCTTTTAATAGTGTATTTTATTATGTCACATATGATTATGCCAATAGCTGAAAATAATAATAATAATAATAATGGAAAACTTTTCATCATAATGGATGGGTTGAAACATGCAGAGCATAATAGTGTTACATTCTTTTCCACCTGTGAAGATCTAAAACAAATGAACTGAGTAAAATTCACTTTTCAAGTGAGCAGGGTCTGTAACATGTGCACATTAAAGGTGCTCTGTGCAACTTTTCTGGTGGAGGGCCTGCTACATACTTGTCTCCAAGAAGATATTATTGCTTTGCCTGGAATTTAATCTATACTTATGGAACATTCTAGACAAAGCAATAACATAAAAGCACAGTGCACCTTTAAAGCAGGTAACTGTCTCTCTCCTCTGCACACACGGATCTGGTGCAGAGGAGTTTGATCACCTCTTCAGGCTGTTCCTCCGACAGAGACCAGGAGGAGCGGCCGGTGTGTGTGCTCCATTTGTGACATCCATTTAAAGCGGAAATGACAGCAGGCCGCGCTCGTTAACACGTCGCCGAAAAACACCTGCTCCGCTGATGGGAGCGTATGAGATGGCGGGACGCTCCTGTACCTCTGGGTGGGGAAGGTGTGTGTCTGTGGGAGCGGGGAGGGATTTGAACCAGCAAACAGGGACAACAAGGCAGCTAGCCGAAGCCAAACAAGAGAATGCTGTTCAGTGCCAATGCGTCATCCGGATTAACAAATCACACCTTTCCTTTCATCCATTATCCCAGCTTTGAATATTTTTTTTATTTTCACAAATCCACCCACTCAGCCTCCTTCTCCCGTTTACTGTTTACTCCTGTTCAGTCAGGAACAAAGCATATTCTTTGGATAGCTGTCTGCTTACAAACAGACTGGTGTGAGAGGGGCGGAGGACTGTGAGGGCTTGGGGGGGAGCAGCCAAATAACCATGCAGAAACTAATGTTGTGTAACTTGAAATGAGTAATATTACTATTACTCCAGCAGCAAACACTCCAAGAGGGTTCATGTTAGTTTGTATCTATCAGTTTCATAGTAACCTGCTTTAGTGAAATAAAGGCCTTGGTTTCTGAAGCTACAGTAAAACTACACTTCGGACAACAATTGTCTGGATGCTTTGCTTAGGGGTGCTCCATTATTATTATTTGTCTGCTTATGTTGTTTATTGAATAACTTTTGACCTTTATATGGTTCTTCTGTTAAGAGCAACGTATCTCTGGCCTGTCTGCACTGTGTGGTCAGCTCCAGGCCTCACCTGCTCAAATATAAAGAGTATAAAACAAAAAAACACAACCAAGAGAAAGCTCAGCCTTTTGAATTATGTTTTTAGAAGAGGTCAACCACACCTGGAAGGTGTTCCCTTTCAGCTTACACAACAGTGGATTTGCGGTGAGCACAGAAATGGCAGTATAAAAATCTGGCGAACTGAACAGGAGTGAAATATGAATTGTTTAACAAATGGAAGGAAATAAAAAGAAAGTTAACTGATAAACTATTAAAAACTGGCAGTGATGAGCGGCCTGCTGGTCTGCCGCCAGTCTTTTCTCTGAGTCAGTTTCTACATCAAGTGTCCAACCAATGGAAGCCTGTGGCTGGCCACTTCATCGCTCAGCTGTCCAGTACAACTGAAAACATTTAAGCAATCCTTCTGGCCGGGCTGAGGCAGAGCGCTCACGTCCACTGAGGGCGGGGGAGGGGGCAGCCAGGGGTGGCACAGACGGAGAGAGGAGATGGACAGTTGTCCAGACAGAACCGTCCAAACAAACACAGGCACGCACCAGCGCAAACACGCACACATGCACTAACACTGTGCTGTTTGGGCCCTTCCAAATCTCCCAAAGATCCAATGGTGTTCTGTCAAGCTATCCCGTCTTGGCCCTGGCTGTAATGAGTCCAGCGAGCTCTCCCACTCTGGACAGCTTGTCTGGGGAGCCACATGTCTCTGGTTTGGACTGCTGGAGAAAACAGAACAGCCGGTCTCCTTCCCACACCATCTCTCTCGGACTCCGCACTTCAGTTTCATTAAGTTTGCAGCACAACTTTACTTTTCCCTTAAGGCCAATTAGTAAATACTACACTATAGACTTCTTAAGACAACGGGAGTCTCTTGTTTCTTGTTAGAACTACATATATCAGCAAATAGGATACTGAGAAGATGTGTGGACACATTAAACCTTTGTGTAGCCATGCATTCCAAAATAAAGTGTATCACAACTTTTCTGTTTGATGCAATCTTGTTTGAGTTAATGTTCTAGTTAAATATGGGAACACACTGTCACATTGAATTTGTAGATATAATAAGCCTTAATAAAGACCAAACCAGACTTTTTAAAAATCATTTAGATTTTCAGCAGAAAGTCTTGTTGGCACCACCGCTAGTTTCAGCTTGTGGATTTAGTGGTAAGAGGCAAAAATGAATCAGCTGTGACTGTGCCCGTTCCAAGCTTTCTGATTGGACAATTACAACAAGGTACCGAGTAACTGCCACTCAATTAGCTGACTGATTAACTATTCGTTTCAGGACAGAGGGGGGCACGGCGAGTGAGCAGAACTAGAGACAGGTAGCAAATTGTAACTCTGAAATAGCGCCAACAAAGTGAGTCACAGAAACTTTTCTCCGTACTTCGCCTCCGTCTTCTTCCAAACACCTCCGATCTCATGCCTGATGCTATAAACAACGGCGAGGAAAGCAGGGTGAAAGAAAAACATCTCCGACAAATAAATAACTCCATAACTATGTGAGCTCACCAGCCATTTGTTAATCAACTCAAACAGGGATTTAATTTAATGCTTTGGCCAAGGTTGGAGCTGATATGCAGATGGCGCAGAGATGGGGCTGTGTGACTGGCGCTCTGGGAACTGGAGAGAGAGGAAGAGGGGGAGGAAGAGGAGAGACTGGGGTTGGGGTAGGTGGGGGGGGGGATGATCAGGGTGCGACATCGCTGCCACGTTCCAGCACACAGCAGCTCAATAGCACAGAAAGAGATGCCTGTCAAATTCAAATATACAGAAAGACATTTACCTGTAAAAAGTATTTGGAGGGAGCAGTTACAGGTATGTTGCAATATGTGGTTTTCATTTTATGGTTTTAAATACATTTGATGATATCACACACACAAAATAATTTAACTTGTTATAAGCAAACAGATTTTTAATGTAGTCAGCTATACTAACTACACCTCACCCCGGCCTGTACTATCTCCCCATGGTCTAAAAGCAATCAAAAACAAATTATATTATGAAGATATGTGTTTCATTAAATATAAGAAAAACATTTTCACAATTAAAAAAGTGAACTAAATAAGACTGTCATTATGCATACTACAAATCACTGCGTAGTTAAACATCCAGTAACTGAACTTTATGGTGATAATTTAGCTTCATAACCATAAAGGTACATGAGGGGAAAGACGCCAAACTTGTGCTTAAGTCTGTGATGACATAACCAATAATGCGCTACACTTGCGTAAAAGGGGGGAAAAAAAAAAAAGATGACTGTTAAGAGCCTGTCTGCGGTTCACAGTTCCACTCAGATGCCTGTTTCATTTGTCCTAAAATGTCCTTTCTATCAAAATCTTAACTTCCTGTTTGTTGGTAAATATAAGGAATTGTGCATGACCCTGACCCCAGCAGTTCTAACTCCAGTGCGCTCAGACATCTTAAGGCTCCTCCAAAGTCAATCCACTTACTCTGCATTAGTCTCATTACTGGAGCTGTATATGTGCTTGTGTGTCTGATTATGTTTGTACTTGAGTGGGATGGTAGTACAGCTATGGTAGTAAATAGCAAAGGTCATTGGGAGCATACTATTACTAAATGTAGCTGTAGAATAGTGTTTATGGTTCATATAAACTCAACTAAACTCGCTGTGACAAAAACAACATGACTGCTTGAAATGAAAAATTGCTAAAATATTGGATAGCACATGTTCTAAGATTGTGCAGCCATAATATGTTTAATGGAGATTTGCACATTCTGATCAAAACAGATGCCTTGATTAAAGGTTTAGTGGCAGAACAATTAGCGCGGGGCGCAGAGCAGTGTGGAATTGGACAACAAGGGGGTTTGAACTGGCACAAAACTGAGAGGAAAATTGGTGAAATTGCAGCAGAGCAAATAGGCACAGTTTAACATGGCAGAAGCTCTGACAGTGACAGAACTCTGGGACAGGGCAGGGGCAGCCAGATTGCGCAGCACCCATGGGAGAGCGGCCATCCCTTGGGACCCACTAGGAGACTGCACCCAGCCAGCTGCACGTAGCCCAAGTGTCCTGGTACAAACAAGCCGTGGTGCCTCTCTGCTCGCCCAGCTGGTCCACTAGAAGCTCACAAAACTGAAAATGTTAGGCTGTTAAAACAATAACTTGATTAATCACCTCCATAAACAATCTTTCAACTTTTCAACTGCTTTTTGTTGCAGTACTGATTCTGGCCAGTAGATGGTGGTGGCTTCCTGAAGCAGGAGGCCACCGCTGTGCTGCTGCTACACAATGAATGACAGATGCCTCTTATCCTAATCCGGTGTGTACAATGTACACACACTGCACAGGTGGGAGGGGTGAGGGGTGTCAGTTGGCCTAAGTGTGCTTATACAGGCCTCACAGTGACCACAGGCCTATATGGACTTGAGGGTTTATTCAAGTGTGCTGTGTGGAGGCAGACTTCTCTTCCTAAAGCTTCACTCTAGGATTAGAACAGCGTTAGCATATTAGCATCTTATCTGGAGGACCGCTGCTCAGAACCACCTGTGCCAGACAGTCACCCCCACCCAGGGCACGCAGACAGACCGCGGGTCAGCAAAGGTCATTGAGCTATAGGCTACAGTACAGTAAGCTTACAGCCTTACTGTCTTAGCCCATTACTGTAAGCACTGTCCCCTCACTGCTTGTGACTGTAACAACATCATTATTCTGTCTTGAGTGCTGTCACATTTAAAAGGGCACCATGACCGCCATGCGTACAAACCAGCATGACAAGCACACAGGAACAAGCGTCATTCATTTGGGAGGATTTGTTCCGACATTAAACACAAAAAGTGGTGCACTTTAGATTTGTGTTTATAAAAAAATAAGAAAAGCTATTAAATGTATAAACCTTAATATGCACACCTGGTTCTTGGAGCCTACAGACACTGCACCTGTGGTGGCCCTGGTAGGGTGGGCTCAGGACAATATGCAGTTTGTGCATGTGTGACAGAAAGAGCCTTCCTGTTCATTCATGTGCTGCTGTGTGTCCAATGGTTGAGCACAGCTATGACAGGCCTGCGTTAGTGCTGTGGGTGAGTTTATGGTCTCTGTTTGCTGTTTACTGCATATCTCGTCCCGCTTTACCCGGTCTCTGGCTCTAAAAAGCATAGTCCTGTAAATATATGCCAACATGAAAAAGAGAAACATTCATTGTTATGATTTCACTTATTGTCTAACAGCAGCTTCCCTGTTGATGAGACTGCAACAACACTGCTGCTTATGGCACTGGTATTACATTATCTACAATCTGTAGATAGAAATCCACAAGAGATACAGTGTTTGTCAAGGTTTCCATGCCAGTGTTTATATAACATAGAACTGCCACAGATGATTTTAGTATGTTTTTCCTCTTGGCCTTACCTAAACTTTCCATGCACACTTCCTCCAGCTCCTCCTCCCACTAGGGCACATTCACAACACAAACGTGTCTAGGGACTGCCCAATATATACTCGAGCCACCTCTCCATATGGAGGAGCAGTGACTCTACTCTGAGCCCCTCCTGACCATATCCATGTCCTCTCATGTTCTCTGCTACAATCTAATCCCGTTGGTCAAAACCTACAGATCTGCAAATCAAAACTTCACAACACGATTGCAAATTAGTATTTTAAGATGTAAGATGTATTTTATCATGTCTATCATAATTAATCTGTATAATAAACTCTGATCAGCAATACTTTATCACTACATCTTTGGCTTGTTTAATAGATGGAAGAATATCATTACTAAACAGAGGTCAACTATGTGAAAAAGAAGACAAAAACACAACAGAAAGAAGATCTCTATATGTGAACATGTAGAATGCCATTGCACTTGTGTTCACACTGAATCCAATGAGGTTAGACCAGCACACAGCCAATAAGCACCGTCTAATCAAATTGCACTGAATGCCATGTGGTGCTTGCCTGATTCTAATTCCTCTTTAGATCCTTTTGTCCGGCATTATTGATCTTTGTATTGATTTAGTGACTAGACCATTTGCGTTAAAAGTTAGTCTGGTGGCTACTGTCTACATAGCTGTTTATGATGTAATTAGTGCTAGTATTACATGCAAATTTCCATCCTCACACTTGGGCCTGTTACAATAACAAATTTTGAAGTGCGATATATTGCCGAAGTAAATATCGACATAAACAAAAATACTGAAACTAATCTGACACATTTGACGCTGAAACTGACACAATAACCCAAGAGCAGATGTAAACCACAAAAACTATTTTAAATGTACAATATTGTTAAAAAAAAAAGTAAAAGTATGAGCTACAATAAATAAACAAGAGAATAAGGCGCTTTAGTACTCAGTTTGCATTTGTAATGAGTCATAGTCAACCTTCTACGGCTTGAATCTAATATAGCCAAAAAATTAGGGATGCACCAATCCAGCTTTTTCAGTTCTGATACCTCTAACGATACTATAGCTTTAAGTATCTGATATCCGATATTAACCAACACCAGTTTAGGGATTGAAAATGAAACTTTCTCTCAAAACACAGTTATAAAATTTTCACACAGTCTTATTTCATTAAAGGCCCAACCAGGATATCAGCTGAACCCACATCAAGGATCCAGTGAATTTCCCTGGCTCGGCACTGATATTCCATACCAATATTGGTATCGGTACACCTCTACAAAAAATAAACCAAAAATTCCCACTAGTACAAAGAAAAAGTATACACAATAAATACTGACCCCAAAATATACTGTTCCAGCTTTCATATATTGAACGATAAGTCATTATATAGTAATTACTGTGACAGGCCTACTCACATGGCTCAATAAGACTAACCAGTCAAAACTGCAGTAAGTGTGTTGTACCAATCACTCACAGAGAATACATGCCAATCAAAATGTAAAAGGGCCACAGCTGTCTCACTGTTGCTATGGGTGGGACTTTTTCCTGTCCAGTTGAGCAGTGAACAGGTGCAGCGTTTTGTACATGGAGTGTGCATAAAGAAGTGTGCGCCTTTATTCCAGAGAGGCTCGCTGTGTGTATTATTAATTCAGAAAAGCAATGGCAGCAGCTGGTGTTACGTGTACAACTTAAGAGAAGCCCCTTTCTACTTTCAAGTACCCCCCATGTACACAGCATTCGCAGTGACAGTTATGATGGTACATGTTAGAAAGACTTATATTTAGACTTAGACAAACTTTATTGATCCATAAGGGAAATTATTTGGACACAGTAGCTCACAATATATTATAATAACAAAGAGAAAAAATATAAATGATAATAATACATTTGAAATAAGAAGAAAAAATAGCAAGATACACAAAAATAGCTAGAAATACCCAACAATGGACAATAATTAAACCACAACTGACAAAAGTAAACAATCAAGCATAGTGTAAAGTACTGTCAAGTGCAAATCTGTCTCCCAAACAGACGCAGGCAGCAGGACCAGCCCAGCCGGCCCTCACTCCACTCACTCATTCATGCTTTGTGCAAAGGGGCTGCCAGACACTAAGTGCTCTCAAGCTCACTAGCTGCTGCTTTGCTCTCCAGGCCTGCCTGTCGACCTGCCACTCACTATAAGAAATGTCGTAAATTTGACTTTTAGCAGTAAATAATGATGCTTGCTTCAGGGTTTTGTTAATTTGATAACTATAAACCTTTATTGTACGGCTGCCACATGCATTGATTAATCAACAACAATCAAACAGATATGGTATTGGTAGAAGCTTTCAAACTAGGGCTGTCACAATAACAAATTTTGAAGTACAATATATTGCTAAAAAAAATATAGATGATAAATTATAATATTCAGTTCCATTAAGCAACTGACATAATTGACCCTAAAGCAGGACCCACAAATAACTATTCTATGTACAGTATTGTTAATGAACATGAGCTGCAATAAATAAATGAAACTCTTAAAGAGTCATAGCAATTATTTATTCAACTAACAGCTAACAAAAAGTACCCCACTAGTACCAACACAACACACCCACGATAAATATTGACCCCCAAAAATGACTGTTCCATCTGTCATGTACTGAACAATGAGTTGACATAGTAATTATCGTGACAGACCTATTTCAAATTATTGAGTATTTCTTATGATCTGATTATGTATTTGAGTGCAGAATAACATTTTATTCACAAAACCTCACTCCATGCCTTCTCCTTTCTGCTGATGTCCTTTATAATCCCAATAAAATAATTATTAGACTAATAAAGATTTGGTTGACTAGAGGGACACCACTGGCCGTTTAATCGACTAAACAGACAGTCCTGATTGGTGCATTGTCCCAATTTCAAAGAACAGAAAAATAATTAAAAGCTCAAAAGTTATAGTAATAGTTTTGTGTTTTACTACTGTGGTGTCTTTTCTGAACTGAACTAATACTTTAAAGGAGATGTAGTTGATTTTCTTCATGCCCCAGTACAGATATGCTGTAAAAGCAGATTTTATAGTCAAACTGAAACCATTGTGTGCTGTCTATATCTAATCGTAATGCATTTTTAGCGGTTGCGAACCAGGATGTGATGCAGGTGCGCTATTAGCATGCCAGTCATTGTTAGCAGTGGCATGATGGCAAAACTCCACCATGGTTTCTCTGAAAATTGTAAAGTTTAAAATGAGTTCTGTCTCGGGTTAGGCGTTTTATCTGATAAAAATTTAATCGTGATTAATTCCTGTGACTTTTTCACACCCACTCCTCCTATTGGTCAGCAGATTCTTGACTGACTAACAGGTGGATTTAACCAGCTACAGTGAAGTTAGAACTTTCAGAAAAAGTTGATGACTTAAAGGGCCCATATTACACTATTTTCTTATCTATGTTATAATGTTTCCTCATCAAAAACATACCTGGAGTTGTGTTTTGTTTCATTCGCACATGTTTCACACACAAATGCATATCTAAGCTTCTCTCAAACAGAAAACACTCTGTTCCACCTTTTTTAATGTTAAGCGGTAATACAGAAAGTGGTCCTCTGTGTTTTTAAACCATACACCTTTACTAGACTCATTTGCATAATTTCAGACGTGGAATTCTCTCTACTGAACAAAAGGTAAAAGGAACTGTTAACTTTAGAACTATTGCTAGTTAGTACAGAGCATTTTGAGCTTTGGAGATGTAGACAGACTAATAATAAAGGGTTACTTAAACAAAACACAACTCCAGGTATGTTTTTCACGAGGTAAAAACATTCTAATTCAGGTTGAATTTTGTGTAATATAGGACCTGTAAGTTACCTCTGTAAGGCAATACAAAGATACTGAGTGTACATGAATTGATGAAGGTTAATTTCTCAGTAGATAATTATGATACAGTCGTTTCTTTTGTCAATGTAATCCCTCATTCAAATAGGACTGTTCCATAGTAAGGACGTTTAAAGGACGTTAGCTGGACAAGGTTTTAAAGTTCAATATGTTTCTTTCAATTTCCATTTAGAACTTTCTATTCGGCCTCTTTTCTATCTCTTTACTCACTATAAGAAAAACAGCCTTCCTTTTATGTGCTTTTTACTCATAGTATATATTTGCTATATGTGTCCGTTGCTGTTACACACATAGCAGCGTTCTACTAAAAACATAATTACAAGTCCAACTCGAGATCTATTCAAAGTTGAAATAATGTAGCCTAACACTCAATATGTGCAATATGTGACACTGACAGATGTTGGGCTCCCTCTCCTCTCTCCTCTCCCCTCCTCCTCTCCTCCAGTCTGCCGTTGAACCTCATAACGAAGTTGTTGGCTTAGACATCTGCACCTCACGCACTTTCTCTCTTTCTTCATTTCTTTTCTGTCTCATCTTTCCATGTACCATGCGAGATACAAGTCTTCTCTACATGACAGATGGCGAGTCAACAATTGTACAGGGGCGTCAGACCCTCAAACTCCACACACACACACACACACACACACACACAAGAAGAAACAGCACATCCTTAGCCTTCCTTTCTTTGTGAATGCTTCCAGTTCTATGTCTTGATTGGTTCCTTGCAGCTCAGACTTAGCATTGTGTGTGTGTGTGTGTGTGTCCCTCTTTACCTTGCTATATTGAGCTCTGGTTTAATGAGTGCTGGGTAAAGATGGGGCCCGACCAGTGGACCATATGGGGAACATTTAGCCCCCTCAGAAGAATGCGCCAAGCCTCACTGACACCATTACTAGCGTCGTCCACAATGCTACACTGGCTTCTGAATAGAAATGGTAGATTTTTACCATGGGCAGCTAATTAATGACTTGAGATTGGCAGCCGGCACAGGAGTACACTGAGAGGAGAGGAAAACGTGTCACTGTTTGGTATCTTCCCTTCACTCAGGTAGCTGTCCATGAGAAATAGTGAAGAAGATAGAAAAGAACTACAGCCTATGAATGCATGTTTCTAAGCATTGGTAACATTTTGTCCCATTTGTACAATTCATTTTATAAAGACACTGTAGTCATTGTACAGACTGTGTATTCTTTCTAATTCAGTTAAGAACAGTTTGAATGGAACAGTGTGTCACAGCAGGCCAAAAGATAGTGGCTGTGTTAATCCTGTCAAAGGCAGATTACAGGTGGGGCAAATAAAAATAGACTGACTGTCCCTTTAACTTGACCACCGTGACACGAGTGCAGCTCAACTGTTAACTCCACATCACCATGAAATATTTATGAAGAGTTAGCATTTAACCAGCATTTGAATCCACAGGCAGATCATGGTCTAGAGTTTGAAAGGTGAAATGGACATATGCATAGATAGTAAAAAAAAAATCAAATGGAAAAGAGCCTATTTAATCTTTTTAAAGGTAATATTAATACATTAATACATTTGGCATTTACATGTCAAATAAATATCAAAATCTGCAGCTGGGGAAAAGTTCAGTGACCACAACAATTTAACTGAAAGCATGTTGAAGAATTGGTAAAGAATCAAACTGCAATTATTGCAGCTATTTGTGATTTTGGTTTTCAAATCTGTTCACATTTTAAACATATTTTGGAGAATTAACAAAAAAAATAATAAGTCTAAGCTTTTATTTCTGATATTTTGTTGTTTGCTGAGAATATTCCATTAACTGGTTCTCAACCTTTCTCAGTCACACCCCTCATAATAAAAAACACTACTGAAGGTTACTCTCAAAATGATAAAGTAGCATTTTGTCTGATGTTTGATTTTATTTTCCGAACATAGGCCTAGAGAAATTAAAATGGTAGGCTAACAAATAGTCTTGTTTAAGACTATTGCATGCATAACTAGAAAAGCACTCAGAGAGCGCAGACCTCCGCCAAGCAGCTCAGTTTTCAAAGTGATCCAGAATCCAGGATTTCTTCTGGATCATCACCAAAATCTAATCATCTGTTGGATTTACCATTAGGAACATTTCCTGAAAATTTCATCAAGATCCATCCATAACTTTTTGAGTTATCTTGCTAACTAACAAACTAACAAACAAACAAACAAACAGACAAACTCAGGCGAAAACATAACCTCCTTGGCGGAGGTAAAAATGTTCCCTTTGTCATCTGAGGACTCCCTGAATGGGGGTCATGACCCTAAGGTTGAGAACCACTGGCCTAAATAATTGCAGCCCTATGTGATATTTGCAACAGTTAAATAGCCATTTTTATTTAATTGCAATGAATTGTGTGCACTCTTAATTTCAACAACTAAACTGTGTATTTTTTCTCAAAAAATACACAATTTACATGAAGATATACCACTATAAAATAAGCGTATTAGATGTGGTATCTTCAGAATGCCAAGAGAGGGAGGCATGATCAGTATTTTATAGGGCGAGCAGCTAAAGTTGTTCAAAGTAAATAGAACTGGCATTTGCTGGTCACTCTGGAGGCCTCCTGCTGCCAGCCAACACTTCCACTAGCTGTTAACCACTAGGCACTAATCTGTTGGCCTAAATCAGCCAAAGCTACCCCCACTCCAACCTGCCTCCTCCAATCAGCCCCGATCCCACTCAAACCTTATGCCCCAATGCCCACTGTCCACTATGAGACTATGGAGACGATAGCTTCAGTCACCTGCAAACTCAACAGCATGCACTGCAACTGGGATGCACCAGTGTCAGTTTTGGTTTTGATTCAAACTAAATGACTAGATCTGATATCTTCAGAGGGGTTAGTTCAATCAGCTGATGTAATATTAATACCATTAAGAACTTCGTAATAGGCCTATTCGAGATAAATATTTTCTTTCAGTAAAATCTGCACAACACATAGGCCAAAATGTTGATACTTTGCAGCTGATGTCACCATAATTCTCTGGGGGTGTGAAGCTAACTGAAAGCACTGCTGATCTTTATTTTAACACAATCTGACCTGAAAGGACTGACTTGGTTGGAACTACAACAGGTGAGATGATTTCTGCATTTAAACAAATCTCTCACATCTAAAATTACTGTCACAAGGTAGTCAGCAATTTTTCGGTTAGTCACTCTCACCTTTTTTAATGATCTCCTAAATAGGACCATGAAACCTCATATTGATCACATGCTCCGAAAACCATTTTGTATTTTTTCCCTAAGTATTCAGACTATATTAAAAAATTGTCAGTTCGTGTGTGTGTGTGCATTGTGTCACCGCCAACATTCCACCAACAGAGATGCATGTAGAACACCCCCATTGAAAACCCCCACTGTGATCGATCAGCACAAGAAAACATCAGTCACTTTTTGTCCAGCCCTAAAGTCATTTGAGGTGAGAGTTTTGATGAGGCTTTAATCTCATATTCAAACAGCTCTTCCTACTGGGTCCTCTCTAACCACGTGTCCACTGTTCCCAAAGCAGTGATCAGCACTACATTCATTGATCTGAGACTTCCTCTGCCTGCACCAGCTCATTCACTCAGACGCCCATTAATCCATCACTGTTTGTTTGGCCTTTGCAGACTTCCTTCTCCCATTTATGCCTCTGTCTTATTGACTGTCTGTGTTTGCAGTTAGACCATTTTGTCTCTGACCATTTAGTCCACTATTGTCTCTGAACACAGAATTAGACAGATCTGTACAAGTATTTACAAACATATTGGAAAGTAAGCTAAGTGCCTTGGAGGTTAGTCATTAATGGTTTCTACTTGTGTAGTTTACAATACAAATGGACTTCCATAGTTCTGCAGAATGTTTGCTGGATTACATATTATTGAACATTTAAAGGTGCTATATTACATAAATTGACTCTTGTGAGCTTTAAGCCAGGTTATAATGTTGTTACCTAATATACCTAGAGTTGCATTTTGTTTCATTCACACATGCTTGAGTACACCTGCATTATTAGTCTGTCTACATCTCCAAAGCTCAAAATGCTCTGCAACTGAAGCGGTAGTTTTCAAGTAAAGTTAACAGCTACCTTTTACCTTTAGTTCAGTGGAAATGGGCAATTCCAGGGCTGAAATTATCCAAATGATTTTATTGAAGTTGTATAATAGAGCTCCTCCTGTATTATCACATGACATCACGGTGAAACAGTGTTTTCTGTTTGAGAGGAGAACTCAACTTAAATATGCAGGGTTTGTGTGTTAAACATGTGTGAATGAAACAAAACACAACTCCAGGTATGTTTGTGATGAGGAAACAACATTATAATAGACATTAGATCAGAAAATTGTGTAATATAGGCCCTTTAAAACTGGATGCAATAAGATTAAAGAGATTATGCTTGTGATTGTTTGAGACGGACTTAAATGAAGACTTTGTAGTTGATCAAAAGCAGAGGTGACAGTGCTCCTGCTGCCTGCCTCTGTGTGTTAGCCTCCAGTCTCTCAGTGGAGGATGTATCTGTGATTATGGGTCCCCTCTGGATTGGGAGGCCCTGCTCCTCTGCTGCTGCCACTGTCTGTATCTGTCACACACTGAGTCTCCTGCCTGTTAGTAGCTCTGGTCTTCTGTTAGCAGTGGACTACGGCTCTATCGGCCTGCCTGGCTCCCTGCCATTCTCTGCAGTGTGGAGTGACTCATTCTTAGGACAATGAAGACAGTTTGTAAAGCCACGTTGGAGCGTACACTTCCTCCGGATGTGCAAGAGGATGCCATTCATAACAAAGCCTGTATTGTCTGCCTGTCTGCTGCTGCCTGTGTACATGAGACTTAGGAATAGTCATAGAGCACAATACAGAGCAGAGCGAGAGTGTGAATGTTAAAGAGGCCTGAGTTGTGGTGACAGCTTCTAAAGGATGGAGGAGGAGAAGAGAAGGACGACAGCGCAGACAGTGGCGGCAGCGGCTGGTGATTGATATCAGAGATCTGGCACTGCCACCTGATCCAGCCAGCCTCCAGCAACACTGAACTCACTGAACTCACAGAGCCAAGATGGCCGCTGCACTGCACTGCACCTAATGAACCCACAAAGTGTGTGCCCACAACTGGCACACACTCTGGTGGGATGTGTGGATATAAGCAATGCAAACAAGCAGTGAGGCCCAACAAGAAGCCTGAGTGAGGAACAGTGGAGGCGCATTCAGCACAGATGTGGAGGATCTGATATGAGAAGCGTTTCAACACCCAACTCAGACTGAGTGAAAGAAATGCACATTCATGAGGCACCAGTAAAAATGTGAATTGTTAAATTCACTAGAGGTATGCCAACATCAAACGTAGGTGTGGGCAATATGGGAAAAAATCAATATATTATGAATGATATTGACATATTATGTCAATCTAACAGAAATGTGAAATTATTTCCAATTTTCAGTGTCAATCATGTGAATCATTGTTAAAATAAATGTTGTGATCAAACAAATTAGTTTATTACATTCTACTAAAAGATTTTTATTGAAACTTGGAAGGATACAGTGAATTATTTTACCAATAACCTTGAATTTTGAAAATGACAAGAATTGTCATGTGATGCAAGGGTCCACACTATGTTTTATGTTGAGTTTTTCATTATATCTCGGAATAGAGTCTAAATAATTTGCTATTTATTAGTTACATTATAGAGGTTTATATTACATATGGGAAAATCCATTGAAATCTATGCATGATTTTTCTAGTAAGTTATGGTCCAAAACATGTGTCCTTATTAAACCGAAGATGTTCATTTTGTCTTCTTATGTACTTTAACTTCTTGGGTTCTTTTTTAAGATAATACAGTAACTTGTATTTACCTTGTTGACATGTTTCGGCTGCTAGCTGCGAGCCATCTTCAGAACTGTCACCGGTGTTGGTGGTGACATGTCGTATATCTGCTGTTGTTACTGTATTGTCTTAAAAAAAGAACCCAAGAAGTTAAACATGTGTCCTTTTTGTCAAATCATATGGAGTGACAAAATAAATTATATACTCTATATATAGTCTGTATATCTAGAAAACAACATTAACTGTATTCTCCATACTTCAATAATCTGCCCACCTCTGACTTACCAACCTGAATTTGCTTAGGATCTTGGGGCTAACCTTCTGATATTTCTTTTCCCATTCCTATAACTCTCTCCATCAAATATGGTAAACAATACAATAAGCCTGTTTGAAAATGTAAGTTAATGCTGAACAGATAAGTAACCGAAACAACAGTACAACAAAAGCAGCTGTACTGAAAGTGGCTGTACTACCTCACTAGTATTTCTGTCCATGTATCTGAGCACCATTTGTACAGCTATATTGTAAATGCAGCTCTTAGGGTAGAAATGATACTGCTGTGTGCTGTCTGCATTTAATTGTAAGGCATTTTATAGTCCGAGAATCAGGAAGTGCGCTGTTAGCATGTTAATGTTTGTTGGCATTTTAGTGACAACAAAACTGCTCTGATTTCTGAAATGGTCTCATTGTGGTGAATAATTAGGATGCTAGAAATGAGTTAGAAAAACTGGAACCTCTTTCAAATAAATTGTGTCCTGTATTGTTTGCCAGACCAGCCTTCTATATTCTGCTCAAATCCAGAAGGGACTGGAACTGGACACAACTGGAAAATCCTTCGTCCAAACTTGAAACAATCCAACCACAGCAGCTAATTTGTAGCATGTGTCTCTCAAATGTGAAAGACAGCTCTAGAAAATTCTCATAACATTCAGAACATGACTTATTTTACCTGAGATAAATAATAGTTTAGTGCATCGATTGTTGATTCTGTAAAAATTTGCACTGTTTCTCAGTATTTGTAGTGTAAGAGAGCCATGTTTGTTTTTGACGCAAATGGACCATGCGTCTCTCTGATTGGTTAATCCGCCTGTCAATCACATCCTCTGAAATCGGGGACACGGGATAAGTGTGTGGTTCTGGCTGGTCCGGTTGCTGTATACAATCAGGTAACTATATTCTCCACCATAACCTCTTTGCTCCACCTGACCCCCCTCCACCTCCTGCCCTGAGATCAAAATTCACTTTCATTATAGGTGGTAAAACACACAGACTTGTTAGGATTTTGATGGATGTACCATTTATCTCCTAGAATCAAGGAACACACAGACTGCTGTTTAATAAAGACCCCTTTCAAAGATGGCGGTGAACATTAGTAGCAGATTGAATTTCCACTTAATAAGGGATGGAAAGTGCTTTATGGTACAGAGCAGCAAGAGATCGAGTCAGCCGAGGACACACTGTTCTCTAAAGCGGTCCTGTTCCTGAGTGTGTACCTGTTCACTGTATTGTGCTTGTTGTGTCGCTTTTTGCAGCTACATTTTATGGTTCAGACTTCTTTCGCAGGACTTTCATGTTACTCTTATTTTTATCAGTATGAACAATGTGGAGAATGTTACAGGTGTACTTTTTAATAAAACTTGCCTGGGATTCAGAAAACACACTTCTTTAATACTTTACGAAGATGTGAGTCTGGTCACTGGTCAATCTCCCTTAGTTATGATGGATTTGATTGACAGGTGGATTATCCAATCAGGGACACCTACGATCTGTCCATTTCAAAACAAATATGGCTGCTTACGAAAAAAACTAACTCATAAGGGACTTGAAAACATTGTGGATTTCTGTAGAATCACTGAGTGAAGCACTAAACTCTGTTAATCCAAAATGTGATTTTGTTAGTAAATGATGGGTGACCAATGAGCTTGTTTGTTTGAATGCGTCACTGAAATAAAATAGTCTGATTACACAAACATGTTTGGTTCTGTTTCAAAGTGTGACGGAGGGAGTGGTGACCCTCTGTATAAAAGATACAGAGTGTGTGTTGTCTATTCTGCTTTGTTTGACAATCTATTCTAATAGTTCTTTGCCTTGTCAAACAGCAGCTGTGGCTAAATGGCTAACAGAACAATCTTCTGTTAATATGTACTTGTACGTGTTCAGCAGCAAAAAGACAGTAAACTGCACTGATGTGAGAAGCAACAGTTTGCCCTCAAGAAAAGCTTTCACTGTCAGTTAAGAATGTGTGAAATTTAATGCATAAAGCATTGGCCTGTGCATAAAGTTTACGATAAAGTCAATAACCAGCTCATCCATTAGGATGATACAGCAGTGATTAAAGATGCGTATGTGCAGAGAATATCTAATTGCAAAGTCAATGTGAGCACCACACATAGACCATGTGCTTCACAGGTGTCTGAAAGAAAATTTTTGTTTAATTCATCTCTCTAAAGTGCTATCCTATGTCAATCTATGGTACATGGATTCATCTGTAATTAAACATGGATGAAAATACTACAACTGCTAAGGCAAAGCTGATTAGGGCCACAACCTCATGTGACCTCCATTGTGATATGGGAGATGAAAGTAACCCAACCACCTCCAATGGTGGAGTGCTTAGCGCTTCTGCCTTACAGCAAGGGGTTCCCCGGTTTGATTTTCTGAGCATTTCTGTGCCTGGTCTGTGCATGGTGCTCCAGTTTGCCCCATAAACATAAAACATGCATGAGAGGCTTACCCTAAAACTGGAACTGATCATTACATTAGCTCCAGATCTGAAGACACTGGGCACTGCACTGTGGCCATACACTACTCCTTGCAGGTTGCTACGCAGCAGCTTTGAAGGATGGGTCAAATAAATGCAAAGGACAAATTGTGTTACCCTAATATGCTGTTTGAATCTCTGAAGTATTGTCCCCAGTTAGCATTGGTAAATAAACCCTTATATGTTACTCTGAGTGAACAATAATAATCCCATACAAAATAGTAAAAAGTAAGGTTAGAAAGTTCAGCTAAGTCTTGTTTTAAGCTTAGAACTTGACTTGATAATATATAATATAAAATAAATGGGACAACTCTCTTGTTCCTGTTGTCTAGATTTACCTGTTCTCTGTCAGATGCTCTCTTATGTTGGAGCGGAGCTGTTTAATGACTAAGACTGCAGTCTGCTGTATCACGACCTGGACAGTGAGTCAGCAGCACCCGACCCCTCTCCTCTTCACAAACACAGTTAGCGTATGATGCAGACAAACATTCACATTCTCCACACAAACTCCCCTCCCACCTCTGTCTGTCTCACACAAACTGGGAACTGCGTCGTGACTGGGGGTGCACAGCTCCTCTTCATGTGCGCAGACAGCAGTCACCCTCACGCACACTCTTACACACACACGCACGCACACACCTGCCCATCACTTCAGACTGAGAGACTCCCCACTACCTATGCTTATTTTAGTCCCTTGTTATCCAAGGGTCACCCTGATGTAGCAGAGGGCTTGCCTACATTACCCAGAAGCCTGCTCTGGATTATGTAACCATGTCACTTCCTGTTCAACAGTTTGCTTTACACATTCTGAGACATCATCGCATAGTCAGGGAGATGATGCTCATTGGCCTAGAAGCTTGGAAATCCCCTCTGTTCTCCCCTGAGACTGTTCCAAAAGGCATACATTACATTACATTACATAAAAGGAAAAGCATTGTGGGAAACAGAGCATCCATGTATTCAGCTGTAAAAGGTTTTAATCCTGACATCTCATGAATCATTCCCTGTCAATCATGATACACAATACTTGACGTTTCAGAAAAGGAAGTGCTATCTCAAGTGCAATATCACAACAACTTCATTTTGTGGCGAGAGGCCGCAGACAGGATAGGTCAGGGGAGAGTGCCCCTCTCCCCTGGACCACCCCCCTCTCCTGTCGCCTCACCTGCCCTCACCCATTTTCATATGACCTGACATACTGACACCATTCATGATGTGAAGATGGAGACTGGCACAACTAAGTTCATTTGACAGAGCAGTAGTAGAGAGGCCTGACATACTATGCATTAGCACTAAACATTTACTATCATGCACAAGCCCACTGCAGATACACAGGCTTATCCTGTATATTGCACATGCTGCAGGAGACTGCTCCTGCTCCACTGAGTATCAGACATGTGATGAGAACAGCTCACAGCACACGTGCACCGGCTCGGCCTCGTCTAGACGACACGCACACACACACACACGGAGCAGAGCATGGACAAGAAACAGAGGGGTACTGCATGTACTCACCCCGTTTCTGGAGCCATCCCTCTCTGACGATGGTGACATCGCTCATGGTTCCTTCACGCCAAGTGTGATGCCGCTACACGCCTGCTCCACAGAGAGAGAGAGGGGGAGGAGGGGGGCGGCTCTCCCAGCCTCCGTGTCACTCTCCCTCCCTTCTTCTTTTCCCTCTCGTTCACTAGCTTGCGCAGTCGCTCCCTGGCCTGCGCGTGCACACAGGCTCAGTGTGTGTGTTTGATGCGTGTTTGCTGCTTCCTGTTGTGGCTTATCTCAGAGCCTCCCTCCTTCTTGGTCTCCCCCTCCCCCGCCACCTCCTCCTCTGTCGCTCCCTCTCCAGACCTTCCTCCTCAGCAGCAGTGACTCAGCCTGAAAGGAAGTGAAAGCAGAAAGACACAATGTTTCATGGGAACTTTTCACCTCCTTCAGGACCACCTTGCATTGAGCTGCCCCTATCCTTGTGAACAAGTGTTAATGTGAGGGCAGTTCTTTCTCTCGCCCACTTCCCTCTTCTGTGGTAACAAATTATTACAGGCTCTCTGTGAAGTAAAAACAGACCTTGATGGCTACACAAATGTCTCACATTCATTCACCTCCTGTACTACAGTATTAGTGAGTGAGCCTACCTTTCCAAAGCTGCTACATTTTGCGTGTTGGTGGATTTAGTTAGTGTGAGCAAGCTTGTGGGCTGATGTCTGCCGCTGAGTGGGAGGACTGGGGAGTACAGGGCTGTGTGCTATAAATAGCAGCAGCGGCGGCAGTTAGAGATGCTCCTCTTTTTCGGTGTGCCCAAATCTCTGCACCTCTCTCTTGTCTCGCTCCCCCTCCCGTCCCTTTCTGCATAGCTGCCTGCTCACCTCAGATGCACTCTAGTACAAGCTCGCTTACACAATGCGCAGCAGCACTACACCGCTCAGCTTGAATGGAGAGTGGCACTACAGCAGATAAGCTAACAGTTTCAGAGCTAACTCAGTAAATCAGTATTCAGAACAGCTCCTGTCTGCACCGCTGTTCATATTTGGAGGGACTGCAGCATCATTACAATGGCATCATACACAAGTACCTTTCATCCAATGTTTTATTTGATCTTAATTTTGAAAGCATAGATGTTAGCGCTGCACAATAATGGAAAAGATTGTGATACATGATATGACTGTTAAGTACTGCAAGATATAAGGGGGTGCCATGTGGTTCCCAACTTTTTTTGTCTTCAGTACCCCTTAGCTTTGTCTCACACTCTGAATAGCCCGTGACTTGGGTGCTAGGCAAATAAATCTGTCATGATTCAATAATATATAATATTATGGTTGTATACATCTTCACGAGAACAAAATTGGATGAAATACAATGTATTTAATTTTTAAATCATGAGAACAGTAAATGGAACTTATTACATTTTTCATGTAAAACTGATCGTTAGAAAAGTTCTTAAGAATGTAAAATTTACAAAGATTTTTGTTACTCAAATTTTGCCTTCTTTTGTGAAACCAAGTACCTCCTGGTAACTGCTTGTGTGTGCTGGTTGGTAAACACTGGCCAAACACTGGGTCTGCAGATGTAATTAAATGTATAGCTAGTACTTTTTATAGGCTCTGCAAAATTATGGATTATGCTTTAATGCTTGAGTGTAATTTAATGAGGCTTCATTTAGCTGGGCCCTAATCTGGCCTAACGTGCCCCTGATCACCCAGTGCTGCCGCCACAGAACCTGAAATACTGTCAGTGTCTATTATCTGCAGTATAGACGAATGAGACGCTCCGAGAGCAAGAGCGTCCAGACACAGGCAACCCTTCATTACCAGGGCAGCGGTTACTATGGAGATGTCCACTGCCCGTTCTGCCAGGGAAGCACCAGTCAAACAGGATTTATTATAGCACAAGGACAAAATGACAGAGGAACACAAGAAGACGAGGCATAGTGCAAAAGTGAGTCTGTGCCAAGATGGACTCTTCTGACAAGCAACACAAGTTTTAGGCCTATAAAAAATGATCGGACAAGGGCCCAGACAGTCATCACTACTGATGGGCTTCCTGGCTAAAAGATTATGTTCAAAGCATTTCTTTAGTTGTGTTGTTCTTTGTAAATCTGTAACATTGGCATATCACTTTTTATTTTCTCTGATTGACTGTCCACACAATCTGCCCATTCTGGCCCCAACAACGAAGCCATCTCTGTATCTGTCATCCAATACTTTGCTATGTGTGTAACAATAGGCCTGTCTCGATAATTAATATTGTCTTATCGTTCAATACATGGTAGATGGAACAAAAATTTTGGGGGGTCAGTAATTACAGTGGGGACTTTCTCTTTGGGAAATTTACTGGGAAATTTTTGGTTATTTTTCTGTACTATGATAAGATTTTAGTTGTAGAGGGTTGAATAAATGACTCATTATAGACACAAACTAACTACTAAGTGCTGCATTCTGTTATGTATTTCATAATTTTAACAATATTGTACATTAAGAATACTTTTTAGGGGATAATTCTGCTGTTTTCAATATTATTGTTTATCGTCTATATTTAGTTCAACAATGTATCACATATCAAAAAGTGTTATTGTGACAGGCCTAAGTACCATCCTGATGACCTCAAACCATTGCCACTGGTACCGCATTGCTATAGAAATGTCAGTGTCACAAACGCAGGGACGGACTGGGGCCAAAAAACAACCCTGGACCTTTTCTCTACAAATAGGCATACCATGGGGGGATTTTCATAATTTAAATAATTTATAATTAATAATTTCAATAAATCAATAATGAAATAATTAAAGAAAACACACAAAGATTAACTACTTCTGATTGTTTATTAACAAAAACACCTAAATCACTTCATTTCGAAGTGACTTAGCTTTTTTGTCTTTAACCTTTTCTCATCCACCTTTCTCCTCATGTTTTTTGTTCGACACCTTTGACATGTGTTGAAATGAACAAGTAACCCACTCTTCTTTGTCACCTTTTAGGCTTATACAATTTATTCTTAACAAATGGGCAAATTATCATATTAGCGCCCTCCGCTATTAGTATGGCCGGTAGACCGGACGGCCGTTCTGGACTTTTCCAGAACGCACAGATTGCCAGTCCCTGTTCAAACGCATGTGGCTCAGGATAGCTTTACTTTGTGTGTTGAGGTTGCCTGTTGGTGTTAGACAGCTTGTTATATATAATGTAAGTCTATAGACGCCAGCACAGATGTGAAAATCTCCCTTCACTTTTGAGATGAACAGCCTCCAGCATCACACTGCCTTCACTGGACCACATGGTCACACCTGCGTCCTGACACCTGACACAAAACTCAGCTGTACAATGTACAATCCTGTCCCAATGCAAGCCAGCATTCAGCAGAGGCTCAAAGGATAGGGGCACCTGTATTGTGAATCCACACTCTACTCAATAAATCTAAGCAGAATTTATGATAATTTAGTTGAATTTATTTTTTTGAGTTTGAAGCAGATTTACATACATTGCTTCAAAGTCATACATTTTTAAAACCCTATCTTAGTTTATGGCAAAATAATGATAAAAAACAATAGAGATAGCCTAATATACACATAATACACTGTTATTGTTAATACAGAGTTTGAACCTCTTTATTTATTGGCTGTGGCATGGGTACCCTGAGGAAAAAGTGTCCTAAACATCTGAGTCATCAAATGCCCTTCACAAAATATTTGTCAGTGATGTTTCATGTACTAATACCATCAGTCTGATATAGTGTCCAGTCTGCACATCACGTGACCCATCCCTTCGCGTGTATCTCCAGCATGGGCAGGACCCATATTCGCCAGCAGCAGCACTGCATCACCTACGTCACTGGCTGTCAAACTGACGCATGTTGCGCGCAGCGTGGCAGAACCCTCGGACGCTTAAAGTCGCAAATAAAACTACGCATAACACCGATTAATAAAAGAAAACACCTCAAATGTGTCAGTAGCCGGACAGTTACACTCTATGTCCCACAAGCACTATCGCCGGGCATTTCTCATCATCATCTGTCCACCACGGAGCCACCCACATCCTGGTCCTATTCCCCGGCGAACCGTGCGTTTGGAGCGCGTTGAATGACAGTGCCGCCATAGCCCCGTGTGTTACCTGTAAGCGCCAGGGGCTGAGGGATTCCCGTGCACCTGCTCTTCATACACCGCCAGCTTTATTTCTTTCCTTTCGGTGTAGCAGGCTTGAAAAGGAACATGCTAACGAGGAACTGCTGAATAATTTAACACGAATAGGCACGCACGCATTTGTGGTCGATGATCATAATAATATGCAGCAGGTCTTTCGTTAGATTAAACGGGACGACGCAGCCCACGGTTGTTTTGACTTTCAAGAAAAAAGTCGTGACGTCAGCAACAGAAACGGCAACCCTCGGCTCAACCATCATCATTAGGCCTGATTATGTGCCTCTAATACACACACGCACGCACTGATATCAAACATACCGTTTTCCTCTTCGTCCAGGCCTCTATTTCAGCAAAGCTCTCGTTTCTTGCCCACAGTAGCGCTCCTCATCATCCCATTCCAACATCCCGTTTGTCTCTGCCGGCTAATAACCCAAGCATCGCGAGAATGCAGATGAAAGCCTATCTGATCCACGCAGCAGCCTTTGCTGGTACTTCTCGTTTTAAAGCGATAATAACACGTTACTCTCGCCATCACAACTGAAGAAGCAAAGGTTGGAAATAGAAAATCTAAACAAAAATAGGCAGGCTTTTAATGTGGCATTTGGTGCAACTCAGCTTCCCCTTAATTTAATTAGCCTAATTGCTTAATCAGTCTTGGTACCAGAAAGTCAGCATAGTCAGTTTCTAATAAAACAAATCAGTAGGCCATTGATGATGATAACGATGAACAGCATTGAGAAAAATCTTTAAATATAAGAAACATCCACTGTCTCACGGGTTCGTAGGCACAGTCTTAGCTGCAATTTCAATCTAGTATACATAGCTGTAAAGGGGCTTATCACTGCTGGTTTGCTTCCTCTATTGTTTGATACAACATTTGGAGTTTGAGAGCAGCTGAGTCGACAGGTTTAACTACAGCTATCCCCACAGCCTCTGGTATTATTGCATGGCACTATCTTAATTACTGTTGACAGCCGGAAGGATCAGACAGCTGTTTAACATAAGACAGAAATGATTACTCAACAGCTGATCAGCCTGGTGTAAACTAAAATGTTCAGTGGCCATTTTTGGCTCAGGCCACTGGGACAGTGCATTGTTTGAATTGCTCAGCTGGCTGCTGAAGGGTCAGCTGTTACTTTATTGTACATCACACATAATCCTGTCATAGAGCTCAAACTGGTTTAACAGTTTAATTAAGTGACAGTGTGGCACCCATGTATTGCTGTACCTTTTCTATTCCAGATGGAGCATGGGGGGCACTGGGGCTACAAAATGTAGATGAGCAGTACAAAAACACAGGAGAGCCCTGCTCCCCTCAGTATTTCCTCATCACCTTCTCAGTTTGTTCCTGCACTTCACACTTCTAAAAGGGAAGTCTTAAAGAAAGAACCTGGTTAAAAGGGACGCATTTATGTAAGATAAACTTCTAAGTGGTTTTAAGCATAACAGTGTTCCCTCATCATTAGCCTTTTCTAAATTGTGTTATGTATGTTATGGTAAAAAGAATAATAGGTTGCATCTTCTTCTTCTTTCAGGTGATCTATGTCACTACACAAGAATCACCACTTATACTGAAGCCATTGTGACCTAGATATACCAAACTGTTTTCTTATACATCACTGATGCTTTTCTTCCTTCAGGCAAAATGATGAACTATTTCACAGCGAGAGATCGAGTCTGTTCAATCCGTCAGATGAGCTGGAGGAGCAAGAGGTGTGGTCCTGTTGGTCTGTGTGGTCATCAGAGCGTGAACTTCACATAGGTCTACCACACAGACTGTGTCCACCTTCAGCCTGTGTGGAACTGTGTATGTGTATGCCTTCAATTCAATTAAACAATTTATCTCTCACCTAATTTAGTAACAAACACAAGTCAATCTTCTATACTTGACTGATGTTAAAGGACCCATACTACTCTATTTTCAGATCTATGTTATAATGATGATTCCTCATCAAAAACATACCTGAAGTTGGAGAGCATTTTTGAGGTTTGGAGATGTAGACAGACTAATAATAAAGGGTTACTCAGACAGTGTGAATAAAACACATCACAACTCCAGGTCTGTTTTTAATGAGGTAACAACATTATAACATGGCTTAAATCTCACAAGAGTAAACTTTGCATAATATAGAAAATTTAAAGTGTTTTTTGTTTTAGATTTTTCTCTGCCTTTTTAGATACATTAAAAATGCTCTGCTCTACTTGTTGTTATGTGAATCCCTCTGTGTAAATGTTTTTTGTTTTTTTTTTCATTTTTCATTTGGGAGTGTGTGCTAGAGTCTGTGCCCCTGCCCTTCTGTTAGCGTACCACCCTGGAGCCTGTCTCCTGTGGTTTGGACAGAGCCTAAATGAATAGCACGCACACTCTGCAGACAGGGCACAAAGTCTGAACAGGATTAGACAAACTTCTCACTTCTGTTTGAAATAACATGCCCCAGTACCCTCCAGTGTTTTCAACCTTCTTTACCGTCTGCAGCCCAGCCCCATGACCTTGCTCCAGCTCCAGATCTCCAGCTCCCAAAGCCCAGGGAAGCAGCAGCCCTCCGCCCTCTGCTTTATCCCAGGCCTCTTTGATGAGGCTTCAGGAGAGGGAGGTGAGCTGCGCCCCGGAGACCCACATGGAGGTAGGGACAGCTGCGGTCAGGCAGACCTGAGCCTGGGACACACTCACATATGCACGGGGACAGGACAGAGCAGCTGCAGCCAGGGCTCGAGCTGTGTGCTACTGTAGGACAGCTTGGGAAACAGGATGGTCCTGCACAACTCTGCCTCCACTGTTCTGGGTCACCTATTCTGCACTCAGGTGTGAAATGTAGGCAGCACAAGACCAGATGACCACTTTAAAATGAATGTTTAAAACTACAGCCAACTCTTTCACATACAGAAAACATAAAATTATGAGACTGGGCCACATTTTTGTTCAGTAAACATGAGAGGAGAATCAGAGTCCCGTTTCTGCTATAAAATGACTATGTTGATGAATCAGATGAAAACTAATGCGACAACTTGACTAATGAATTCTACTTAAACTATTCACAAGAATAAACAGTAAAAATATGCAATATTTTACCATGAATAATAGTATATATTTACAAACATAAGGGGGAGGGGGGGTCTGCCTGTATGCATATATCCTTGGACAGCGTGCTTGTACGTGCATGCATAATGTACAGTATGTTCACATATTCACATATGTAGTACATGTTTGCACCTGTGTCTTACCTTCTGCCCAAAACACTGGCTTGAGGAACTTCAGCTTCACAGACCACAAGAGAATTCACTCAGCTCAGCAGCCTAAGTATGAGGGGGTAAAAGATGCTGGTTGAAAAATATATTTATGATACATATATGAGTCTAGTTTTGAAATAGATTTGGGACAATATACTAGAATTATCTGCATAAAACAACCAAACAAACTGATCTTGGGCATTTTACTGATGTTTGGAGTATCGGCCCATTGGTGATATTGGTGTTGAGACCAATGATGATGAAAAATGAGCACTTATGCCATAGCATTTAACAGTTCAAATCAAAATGGTCAAATGTCCTCAGTATATATAAACAGAAAGCTGAAATTCATACAATCCAATACATTTCTCAACAGTTAAGTTCCTGATACTGATGGGGTAGTGGAGAGCTGGTGATTGTTCCCTGGAGCTGTTGGTGGAGCAGAACTGGATGGTTTTTTTGTCTGGTTGAAGTCGGTAGAGGTGAGTTCTTCTTTTGGGGAGTTAATGAAGGAGAGATGCTTCCAATGTGAATCGTCAAAGGTATAAAAGGTTTTAGACGAGCTTTTGGTATTTCAAATCTGAATTCACACCGACAGTCTCCCCAAGAGCACAGAAGCAAATCACTGGGGCCATAGTTGACTTTAGAAAACATTGTAGAATTTGGCAACTGTAATTGAAGCCGGAAAGAAGACTGTCCCTGGAGGAAGCACAGGAAGGATGTGTGTTACTGTCTCTGAACGTGTGTGTGTGTGTGTGTGTGTGTGTGTGTGTGTGTGTGTGTGTGTGTGTGTGTGTGTGTGTGTGTGTGTGTGTGTGTGTGTGTCGGCATGTATTCATCACACTGTGGGGACTAAAATCTGTACACACACTCAATTCTTGAAGGCTTCTTTCCGGGGACCCCATGACTTAAATCCTTTATTATTAGATTAATATGTTTTTATGTTCAGATGTGGGTTAAAAGGTAAAGGTATAGGGTTTAGGTAAAGACAAATATGGTTAAAGGGCCCATATTACACTATTTTCTGATCTATGTTACAATGTTGTTTCCTCATCAAAAACATACCTGGAGTTTTGTGTTTTGTTTCATTCGCACAGACCCTGCATATTTAGGCTGTGTTCTTCTCTTAAACAGGAAACACTCTGTTCCACCTTGTTGTGATGTCATGTGGTAATACAAGAAGTGCTCCAGTGTGTTTTTAAACGCCATACACCTTCAGTAGAATTATTTGGATAATTTCAGCCCTGGAATTGCCAATCTCTACTTAACAAAAGGTAAAAGGTAACATGTTAACATGAAAACTACCACTTCATGACATTACAAGGTGGACTTGACCATTTTGTGCTTTGGAGTTGTAGACAGGCTAATATAAAGGGTTACTCAAACATGTGATGAATGCGAATGAAACAAAACACAACTCCAGGTATGTTTTTGATGAGGAAACACGGGTTAAAGCTTAAAGGAGTCAACTTTGCGTAATATAGGATCTTTAAGGATCAGTCTCCAGAAAATGAATGCAAGTCAATGTAATGGAGACCAAACGTGTGTGTGTGTGTGTGGGTAGGGGGGGTGGGGGGTTTGTGTGTGAGTATTAGAGCGCCACAGCTGTCAACATCTGGATGCACAGACTGTGTTTGGCTTACCAACAACTGGGTGAAATTAACATCAAATACACAGTTTGGGTACAGCCAGAGGACACACACATAGACAGTTACTACCCCTGAGGACCCCCACTTTCTAGTCCTGCTACTACCTTTTTCTGCTCCGTGTTTTGTTCTGTCTCCAGCACACGAAGGCATGTCTTTTATGTACACAAATACACACTCCCAACACATTATGTGTAAATGTGTAATTTCCTCAGGCAGCTTGCTCCTCAGAGACACGGGAGGAAGTACGTAGCTTCTCCTTCACAGAACAAACTGCTGGTAACATCTGTGAGGAAGAGGAGGCAGATGTGAAGAATGCTAGGTACCAAGGGAAGAGATGTCTTAGTCAGACTCTCCAGCAATCTGTATCTCCTACAGTCTGTCTCTCAGGAAGTTATCCATTTAAACTGACAAGAGCTATAAAGAAACATGTATAGGTTGTATAAACTAAATTACAGTTAAATATGTAGGATGCACAGTTCCATTAATTTCAATAAAGAGCTAGAGAAAAGTCTTGTGGCTAAAATGTTTTAGAGTCGTCAAGTGATGATGTGACTTCTGGATTTAACTGGTTGATTCTTTCCATTTCTAGCTTCATTTCTGCCTGCACAACAACAAACAAAATGCAAATTAGAGATGTTTAATGCCATGCTGTGGAACATACCATGGGTGAAGCATTAACATCTCCATGGAAACACATTGTGTACCTTTATGTATCTGGCTAAGCTTAGTTTGAGTATTACCCTTGACATTGCACAGTTCAGTTGTATTTGTATCACTCAGCCACTGAACACTGAATCAGCAAAAAGATAGATACAGGTTATAAACAAAATCTAGGGTGACAGTAACTCAGTTAGTGTTTGTCCACTGATCTGAAGGTTGGGGGTTTGAATCCTATTTTCAACATAAACATTGGTTGAGTGATCAGATCCATTGACCCACAGATTGGTGGTGCAATTTCGGCATCCACAGATGAGTCCTGTTGTTGTGTTCTTGGGCCCTCGCCCCCTGTGTCTGGGTACAGGTGTATAAATGTATGTGTGAATGGGTGAGTGGTTCCCTGAGTGCTATTTAATAATAATAACATTACCATTTACCATTCTTGCCATTAATAATTAATTTTCTAATTTCTGAACTATTGAATTTACTGATAAGAAAAAATAGTGTAGACAAATAGTGAAACAGTAATATCTTATTTTGCAGTGACGTCAAAGCCAAACTAATAAACATATTTTCAGACAGACCAATCTGTTCACGATGTTTTAAACAGTTTATCATGAATTCAAGCTCATTCAGATGTGTCTGTGAAAAATAGATTATGTCAGAATCATCTGTATTTTTAGTAATTACAGATATAAACTCTTGTTTAGTTACTACATAACAAATCCAATCTCCCATCCAGTTGTAGTTGTTTACTTGGTCAGTGCTGGAGGTCCCACAGACACAGGGGAAGGCTGCTGCGTGCCGTCCCACTGACAGCTCACCATATGGGGGGCGGCGGGCACTCTCTAAGCCCTGTGGAAGTTCGCACACATGGATGTCACAAACAGAGCTAAAGCACCCCGACAGATGCCATCTCTTTGGTTAGCGTAGCACACACGGACACGGGCACAGGCCAAATCTGCTCCAACATCACAGCTACACCCATCCAGATGATCAAGCTAATGATATCCCACCCAATGACTGTGAATGAATGTGTTTTTTTTTTGTTTTGTTTTTCCGTACTGTTGTTTTTCAAAATAACAGTCTGGCGCCATATTTGTGCTGTTTTGTTTGTAACAGTGTTGCCCAGATCAGAGTGACCTGAATTTTGGAGTGAGGTTTTGTTTTTATGTGTGAAGTGAAATGCTCATTTACTTTATATTGCTATCTGTTATTTCACAGTTGATGGTACAATGCCAGCTCTGACCTATGTGTACTGATGTTGTGTCTTTGGGCAAGTCACCTCATGCACTTTCCCTACCATTGTGTTAATGTTGAGGTGTGGTTGATAGTGGCTGAAGAGACCTATAGGTGCAGATTGACAGCCACGCTTTCCTCAGTCTGTTCCTGTACAGTTTATTTCAGTATTATTGCCTATGTTTTGAAGATTTGAGTATTTGAGATTTAAGTGTTGGGCAAGTATGGCTTTAGTGGACTACTCTGTCATTTAGCAGTATTATATGAGATTTAGTAGTGAACTGTGAGTTTCTTAATAATTTTCTATTTGCATAGTTGTAATTGAGTTTTTGCCATTGCCATACACCCCCTGCAGTTGACTACTCACTGGACAGGGCATATCTTCAATCAGCTCTACGCATACATTGCTATGATTTTCATGGGAGATTTATTTACATACTGTACTTCTAATGAACTTAGTTGTTTAATATAATAGGTCTGACAGAATTAATTCATCAAATGTGTATGAAAAAAGTAAATTGTGTGATATTTTAGAAAAGTAAGAGCAATTAGTTTATTCTATTAAAGAGTTTGTCATATTTTTACATTATTTATTTAACACAGTATACCCGCTACACTTTTTTATTTGCTTCCTTATTTAGCTGTTTTTTTCTGCAGAAGAAACACTTGCACTTGTGAATTTACTAGGCTTGAATAATGAGAGTGTGGCTCTCTCCATTTAGCCTGAGGCCTACAGCAGTAACATCTGGGCCGTTTGGCAGCCTGGCTCCGCTGGCCTTGTTGGAAAGGCTCTTCAGCTCTGCTCCAGATGCAGGCGAGGGAGGCCCAGCTCACACAGATGGAGACGCACACACAAAGCACAACCCACATAATACTGGACCCTCATATATTTATATACAAGTTGGCACCCTGCAAATCCGGCCCCCACTGGAGAGTGTCTGTGCAGTCACGTGCGCAGATGTGAGAGCAAATACAGATGTGCACAGAGGTAAGGGAGACAATGAGCCCCACATACAAACACACACATCGCACACACAAACACATACACACACACACAAACACACACACTCAAGTCCAGTCCAGCCTCGGTCCCAGATGGAGACAGAGTGGCAGCTGATGTGGTGGGCAGCACAGCACATTGTTGGCACAGGTACCATGTTCTCAACAGCTGGCCCAGGTTAGGCATTCCTGGGAATTGGAGCCACAAGGCAAATGTTCCCGCTGGCTCAGGGCTGGCGCAGTAGCAGACAGGCTGGCAGGCTGGCACACAATCGCCCATACAAATGCTCGGCAAAAGTTGAATCTGAGAGGAATGGTCATACATCTTGGAGGATGGAGATATTTCATTGCACTGGCTGTAACATAAGTTCATAGCAGCACAACAGACAGCAAAATGGTTCAATTATAGGCTACTTAAAAGGCCCATTTTGCGCTATTTTCTGATCTATGTTATAATGTTTCCTCATCAAAAACATACCTGAAGTTGTGTTTTGTTTCATTCACACATTTAACATGCAAATCCTGCAAATTTAAACTGAGTTCTTCTCTCAAACGGAAAAGACTCTGTTCCACATTGTGATGTCATGTGGTAATAAAGAAAGCGGTCCACTGTGTTTTTAAAGTCCATACACCTTCGCTAGAATTATTTGGATAATTAGCCCTTGAATCACCAATCTCTACTGAACTCAATATAAAACTGCATGACATCACAAGGTGGAAAGGAGCATTTTGAGCTTTGGAGATGTGGACAGACTGATAATAAGGGGTTACTCAAACATGTGTGAATGAAACAAAACACAACTCCAGGTATGATTTTGATGAGGTAACATGGCTTAAAGCTCACAAGAATTTTGACATTTGTTTAGTGTATATAATATAAATTTGTTTAGTATATATAATCCATTATGAAGTAGATGTTTTTTTATGTTTTGATAAATTTTCAGTGTTGAAAAACTTATAAACATTGCAACTACAGGATGTATTATAATTCTGGTTGAAAAGACTTCCCATTAGTGAAAACAATAAAACACACCTTATAGTGGTTGTAAATGATTCTGTCTGTATGGCCTCCTCCCTCTTCTTCCTTTGTGCTCCAGCATTAGCCCTGTGAGTGCCGGGGGCAGCTTCCTCACCGCAGCTGTTGGCGAGCTGCTCTGACATCTGGAGTGCAGAGACAGGCAGACAGTCTTTCACTCAGGGCAGAGGCTACAGTAGCTCCTTTCATTTCAACATAATCTCCCACATCTCTGTGATCTCACTTTAAAGATTGACTCAGATCACACTGGACTGTTTGCACTCTTGGCCTGGCTGTGCAGAGAGCTGTGTGCAGGGCTGAGTGGATTCAAACTAGCGCCTCAGTGTTTTTTTTATTCTATTTGCATGCTATTGGTTTGTGGTTTGAGGATTTTAGAAAATGTTTGGTGGGAAAATTAGTTTTGGTTTCCGTTTCGTCAACGTTTGTTTTAATATACGTCACATTAAGTTTAAATTTCAGCTGTATTTGCATCTCTCCCACTAAGGTTACTTCTGCTTGTGGTTGGGTAAATTGTTCAGTCTTTGGTAAAGGCGGTTTTGAAAAATTTAACCATGTATAAGTGGCAATGCCAACATGAAATGACACCAATAATTATTTGAAATGAATTGAAAAAGGGATGTTCTCTTTAATTTTAAATCTTTTATATTTTTTATTTATATTTTTGCTCTTTGTTATTATATTTATTGTCATGTGTGAGCTGCTAAGTCTAAGTAATTTGATTTGATTCTTCCACCATCTGATCTGAAGGCAACCTCTTACCTACAACCACATTGTCCCCACCTGAATTTTGGAGAATGTTCATAATCTCCTTATGGTTGTCCAATCAAACACAACTGGTATATTAAGAACTGGCATGTATGCTTTCCTCCCCACATCTTAATTTAACCAGTTTTAAAAAGTTTGTTCAGGGTAAACTGAGCACCAATACTGATAAACTGCCATTATATCCTACTATCCTAAATCAAAGTCTCTAGGGTCTGAAACCTTAGAACCCTCATAACAGAGAAGGACATTACCAATTTTCTGATATCCCGGCAAGGCCTAACAAATGATCCTTTTGTTTGGCACCAGATCTGGACTTTGGACAGACGAAGGCTCTTAATGTCCAGCAGGGTGTGGGTCTGTGGTGGGAAGTCTGGCCAGATGTATTGGTCCCCTACCTCTGTCCTACCCCCTCACACACACACACACACACACACACACGCACACACTTCTCCACATCCAGCCGCACACCCAGACTGTTGGCTCAGAGGCGCCATTAACCAATTTAGCTTCCAGATGTCCATCATGGAGACACAGCCAAAGCCACACAGCTCTTCACGTACATGGGTGAGAACAACCCACACGCGCACATACATCCACAAGCTGTGATATACTGATGCAAGACCTATACCACATTCATATAGATACTAATGTTTCCACTTTAACACATTGAACACAGCTTCCTTGGAAAATAATAGTGTGAAATCTGATTGACAAGACATCCCACAAAAATTACTTTTTTTTACTTTTCAAAAAATGATCTTCACCATCTGGAGGAAAGAAGTGCTCCTCTTGATATCCAGGACCCCCAGACGCCAACGCACGCCAACTCACCCAACTCAGAAGTTTAAATTTCACGTCACAAAAAACATTAAACCCAAGCACCAGACAAGCGTGCATTCACTTCTCCAAAACGGACAGATGCTGCACCTCTAGAGGCACAGAGACCCAGCAGATGTTTGCCAGCCAGTCAGATGGGCGAGCATTGATAGTTCATGAATATTTTACACTCAGTCAAAATGGCTGCATTCCAGACCGCCTACAACACAACAGCAGCCATGTCAGGCAGGCCCAAGTGATCCCAGCATTAAATTGTATACGGACCCACTTCCTCCCACTGTCAGTTTAACAAACACAGGCATGGAGAAATCTCTTCTTTGGTTCGATGACACAATAAGTTGGTGAAATTTGAAAAGAAAAACCGAGAAGTTTGTTTCTCAATTTTCAACGGTGAGTCTAGCAGAAGTGGTGTGATGTTGTGCACTTTTAAATGTGGGTTTATGTGAAGGATGGGGAGAGATGGCACAGTGAAACTATTGTGAAGAATTCCAATAGTAAGTCCAATAGTAAGTTTCATTTCAAAATTAAAGACGCACTGTGTAACTTTTCTGGTGGGAGATCTGTCCCCTGCTGTTAACGCCATCAGATGTACAGCTTTGTGGAGAGTAGAGAGGGCCCACTTACTGTAAGAATTAGGGATGCAACATACTGTTTTCCTCATGATTTCATTGCATAGTGGGGTCATGATATCAGTGAAACTCCATACATTTCAGGCCTCAGAAGAAGGTCCCGTATTAAGTAAAATTGACTCTTGTGAGTTTTAGGCCATGTTATATTGCTGTTACCTCATAAAAAACAAATGTAATTGCGTTTTGTATCATTGACATGTTTGAGTAACCCTTTATTATTAGTCTGTCTAGATCTCTAAAGCTCAAAATGCTCTGTTCCACCATGTCAAGAAGCAGTATAGTTTTCAAGTTAATGGCAATACCTTTTCCTTTAGTTCAGTAGATTGACAATTCCAGGTCTGAAATCATCCAAATGATTCTAGTGAACGTGAATGGGGTTTAAAAACACAGCAAAGCACTTCCTGTATTACCACATGACATCACAAGGTGGAACAGAATGTTTTCTGTTTGAGAGAAGAACTCAGCCTAAATATTTGAGGGTTTGAGTGTTAAACGTGTGAATGAAACAAAATACAACTCCATGAATGTTTTAATGAGGAAACATTATAACATAGATCAGAAAATAGCGTAATATGAGCCCTTTAATAATCAATAAACATAACATTGAATTAAATAAACACTATCTCTTCTCTGTTCAAATATTGCAGAGTTGGACCATTGTGAAGCTGATTTTTTTCCTGTATTTGCAACTCTTAACTCTCTGGAGCAATAATATATGCTTACTGAGCCAAATGTGCATTGTATTGTGTGGGTCGTATTGAACAATCCAGTATCATTTAGTATTATTGCATCTTTTGAAACTTTACTAACTTTTCAACCTTTTCTAACAGTAGACAGAGGTAGGTGCTCATTTGGAAAAGCATGATTTATTCCTGCAAGTAAAAGCAGGTTTTGAATTGACCAGAAATATTTCTCAGAGTGGTTCTGTCCTGCTTCAACACGCCTTTAAACTTTTCCTACCAGCGTTAAACATATATCTTTCTTGGGGGGTCAGGGGGAGACTTTCAAAACGTTTTATTTTATGATTATGCCAAAATCTGACTGTAAACAGAAAACACCTTGTGCTTTATTGACTAATTTGGTGAAAAGATGTAGCTGTGGAGGGACACGTGCAGGACAAAAGAGATTTGTCGTGGAGGTTGTGTTTTTTTTTTTCACCTGCTGTTTCTATCATCGCACAATGAATAAACCACGGGTCCCTCTGTCAACAACAGAAACTGAATTTAAGTCTAAACATTATCATATAATATATTAAGGGTAGATTTAAGCAGCGATGTGTCCGCAGCTGTTTCTTTGAATCATTTACTGAAGGATTTTAAATACAAAGCAGCGAAGGCTATGGAAAAATAAAATGTAGACGTTGGCCTATATCCTAAGCAAATATGTTGTCTTTTCACGTAACATTTTACAGTTTATTATAGTACTTTTTATTTTTTGATCAGGTATTTCAGATCAGATTTGAATTGTTCATTCAAGATAATTTCCCCTTTTTGATCTAAACTGGTCGGGGTTTTCCTCAGAAACTCCCAATAACTACAGCTGCGGAGCAAAGACACGTGCGTCTGTAGTAATCATATGGGATCTACAGCGACCTCCAGAGGCAGAAAGGAGAAAACAACACCATGTTTCTCATCGTGTAGTCTAATGTTGTTATTCAACTGTAGAATAGCCTGTCTTAACGTCACATTTTCCTTATTTTCCTAAATGTATGATGTGTACAGAGTAAACAGCTGTGCCTGTTTGCTCACAAGTTCATAATTCATTAATCATTCTAGCCAAGTAATTACTAGGCAAAAATAGGCCTTCAACTTGCACTCACAGAAAAAGTCAAATTGTACTTTATTTTTAATGTTGATGAGACAAAGCATCTGTCATACAACATAATATTGGAGTGTAAAAATTCCAGAAAAATCTTTTGAAAAATCATCAGCAAATTTTGAGGCTCTCACATTCACACACACATCTGTAAACACAGCCTTCACTGTGAATTTGACTAGTCTGCAAATAAAAACATCTTTATTTCTAGTATGATAATGCCAAATACAATTATTCAGTCTTCTGTAAATATGTTGGTAAAGGTGAGTTATTGCCTAAATGAGCACATACTTGAATGTAAGAAGCTATTTTTGGTGTGATCCTGTGCCGCTGCACTGTGCCTGCTCAGGGCTAATTGTATTTGTTATACTTGTCTGAACAAGGAGCTCATTGTAATATGCTGGTTACGGGGATCCCCAAATTGATAGACACACAACAGGGTCAGTGTTCATTTGCATTTTAACAAATCCTTCAGCTATGACACCGGATTGTGTGAATTCATTACCATACAGAGATGCACTTCATCCAGCCATCCATTAGTGACGCCAATTAGTTTACTGGGACAAGTTTAGGAGATGCAAATCAGACAGGCTCACTTAGAGCTGCCCAGAGCCTCCCTGTCCAAGCGGCTATGATGGATGCTGCTCAAGGTTGTGATCCTGTGACCTACTGGACACAAGTTTTTTTTTTTTTTTTTTTTTTTTTTTTTTAATCTGATAGTGTAATACCAAAATAGGCTGCTAAATGACAACAGATATAAATCATTTTAAATAAGCCACTGGGCATTCTTTGTTCCTATTGATTCAAGAATTTGCTCTGATTAAACCATAGACGAGCTCAAGTAGGCCGAATGCTTTTTATGGGCTAAAGATGGGCTTATATTGTAGTATAAGTAAGAGATAAGAAGAGCAAATCATGCAGGACAATAAAACAGCAAGTCAACCCTAAATGTAAAATATAAATATATAAATATATATTTTGTACAATATATGATGACATATGGTGAGTTTTTAATGCCTTTATAACATTCAGATTTAAGTGACTACTATTGCACACTTGTTAAAACTGTGACTGCTTAAACTGTATGAGTCCAGAGCGGTTATTGTAAAGTCATTTCAATATAGTGGGTCAGTTTTACAATGTTTCCTGTCAAGGTGGAGGTGCACCTGCTTCTCAGCCCCGCCTCTCCAGCCCCAGTCCTGACCATTGTCCGGACCTGACTACAGTACCCAAAGCGCACCGCGGTCCCTCGCTCTGCGCCAGTCCGCCTCGCTGACTCGCAGAACCAGTTGGTTTGGCCCAGCCGCCCAGCTGCTTCTTCTTTGCTGCCTTCTCACAGTGTGTGTGCTGCTGTGGTGTGTGCCTAGTGTCAACCTACGCCGACGAGCGCACATTTATCCCTCCCTCTCCTCTGTTGGAGGGCCGCTTCCAATTTGCCTTCACTTTCCTTCTCGCCGGCTTCATTGGCTTCCGCGCCGTGCCAGTCAACTCGCCTCCTCTCCCAGCCCGAGTTGAACAGCAACAGCTCGGAAACATCTGGCCGCCGCAGAGTGCTACACTCCCGTCCCTCCGACGCTCACCTCGGCAGCCTGTTATGGAAATGAGTCTAAACTCTATTTAGTTTGGTCTCCGAGGGAAAGACGGCGATCTGACGGTGGACGCGGAGGACACATTGGAGCTTGTTGTCTGTAAGTGCAGTGTCTAATAGTCCGATTAAAGGAGGCTCAGCAGAGAGAGAGGCTGGGTTACGGAGGGGAAAAAGTAGCTAAATCTTCCTTAGCATGACTGTGTTGTCTCTTTGCACTAATAGTTGCCATGTTGCTCTCCTTCCGCGGTGTTTTAGCAGCTGTTGTCATAGCAGCCGGGCCTGGCGCACAACTGTAAAGACACAGATATTGTGTTGCCTGTTCGCTTTACTTTGGTTAGCAATGGTCGGGCTATAGCTAGCTGCGTGGGTCAGTGCCTGTGTGAGCCACTCTTCTGTTTGTCTTTTACATTTAATTACCCTCATCTCGCTCTGTCAGCTTGTTTAGCAGCAGCCCTACGTTAGTCCATTGTAACAACCAAGTTATACGCTATTTCTCAACTGGGCAAAGCTCTGAGGAGCTCGGTGCTGACAATTTAAGATTCTTAAATTAGTTAAAAGAACAAGTGAAAAATCAAAAACAAAGCTCGGCTAATTAATTTCACATTTCCTCGTTAATATTATTGCACTGTCACATTGTGATGCAAAATAGAAAATTGCTAAAATTATAATGATCAACGTCTACTAGTGGCGTAATAAAGTTTTAAGGTGTAAAAACAATTGGTCACTGTTAAAACTGTCCCAGCAACATGAAAAAGCTACTACGTTGTTCAAGATAATTTGTTATTATATTTTTGAAACATTACACATATATTTGCAATTTAACATCTTAATTTAGTCATTTTTATTAGCATATTATCTTAATCTGACATTACATTGGGTTAATAAAATAGTTTTTTTTTTAATTAATGTTACCGAAGTCAGTTGTAATAGTCCAAATGTCCTTTTATAAAGCATTTATTGATTGTATTAACTTTATTTTTGTTGTAAACTCCTAGAGGTAATAAAAATAATCATCTCATCCTAAATTGAAATAAAAGCTTGGATTTTGAATGGCAGCTTTTGTAAATTTCTCTGTGGCTTATTAACTACTCATGGCCCTTTTGTTTGGCCTGCTCACTCATTAGGTTCTTTTGGATTTGGCCCCATTGTTTTCTCATTTCATTTTTGTCCCTGTCACTTGTCCAGAGGGTCCGTGTAGGGGACACAAGGATGAATGAATGAATGAGGCACTGAATGAATACAAGACAAGGCAGTGGCGCTGAAGCGTAAAGAAGTGGGAAACAATATCAGCTGCGTGCGTCTGTCAGTTGTAAATGTGCCTTGTTTTCTTTTGTTATTACTGGAAGGAGCTAGAGACCCAGGCAAGTGTTTTGAAACCACAATTGCTAAAGTTTTACCTGAAAGTTTTATTTGCTCAAGACTTGCTGAAAGTATGACTGAGGTATTCAAACTGGTTACTTTTTTCCCCTATAAAATGCAAACAGCACCCTCCTGCATTTTGCATTGTTGTGCTTTTCCCACAGAAAGAATAAAGGCTCAGAGAACAGTGAGGGAGACTGCGAGCTGTGGGACAAAGTTGTGTGGTGTTGGTATTGGTAGAATGAAAGAGGAGTCTGGTGGCAGGAGTGTAGAGGAGGCAGCATATGGCTGTAGAAAGAGCACAGCTGGAGGTAGCATCTCCATCTGAGGATGATGTCAGAGCAGCTGACAGGCTGCCATCCACCCCACCTCCTCCTCCCTCTCTCCTTCCCTCCCTCGCTCCCTCCCTCTCTCCCTCCCGCTCCTTTATTGTGAGCCTCAGCGGCAGCCTGGGAGAGTTAGTGCTTTGAGTGTGTGTGTGCGTGGGTGTGTGAGTGTTTGTGGCTGCTGATCAGCGCCAGTTAGTTAGGAGGAGGAGGGAGGTGGTATCTCGTTCCCCCTCCAACATCTCCTCCACTTTGCATCTGTCCCTCGCAGTTTGAACAGCGTGTTTTTTCTGCCTGCCTCCCTCTTCTTGTCTTCTACCCACTCATTGATTCAGAGAAAGACCGAGCGAGGAAGAGAAAGAGCAAGAAAGAAAGATAGTGAGGGAGGGATACGAGCCAGAGCCCAGCTATTCTGCAACAGTGGAGTTAATCAAGTTGATGCATACTGCTACAGGTACAGTGTGTGTGTGGGGAGTTTGGGTGAGTTGTTTAGTTTTGTTGTGTGTCTGTGCGCAGCGTGTCAAACCGCGCTGAGAGAAACTGCAGCTGAGTGGAGTAGTAAAGTCGTGCTGCTGCTCCTGTCTGTGGGCTAATTGCAGTCCGGGAGTTAGTACTGTGTTATGTTTGACTCCAAAGACTTCAGCTACTGTTTTCTCTTCATGTTGTCTCATTTTTATCCAGGAAAAATAGCTGAATACAGTGTAAGGCAGCCTGATTTACTGAAGCATTTTTTTTATTTAGGGAAATATTTGCATATGTTTTATTAACACTATCAACAAATACTGTAAATATTGATATAACTTTAATTTTACATTATAGAAGTTTAAAGTCATGTTTTGCTATAGCATGAAGGAGATTTTTTTAAACTGACAATGCCTTTTAAAAAAATATCTTATTGCTTATAATCAGTTTTTGTTCCATTGCCATAAAATTACTTGAAAACGTGTATGCGGGCTGCTCTAGCCACTCTTGGCTGTCGGCTGGAGTAGAGGAGACTAATTTAGAAGTTGCAGATTTGAGCTGCCTGAATTGGCTAGACAGCTGTAATCGCACTCCCTCCTAGTCTTAATCTCTTTATCTGGCTAGCAGCTGCCATATGGCCCCCGTCAGCTGGATCAGATGTGGGTAAGCCTCTCTCCCTACCCCGGCATGGCTGTCCCGGGCTGTCCCTCTCCTCCCAAACACCCAGACCCTGTGCTGGGGTCCCCTCTCCTCTATGAGTCCCGGGCACTGCCTGGTGTGGTCAGCGGCTGGTGAAGAGCCTCTGCCCTCCTGAGCTCATACCACGACTCCCTCTGTACAGTCTCCACTCTGCTGCGGCCGTCTTTATTTTTAGCCATCTTTAAGGATTAGGATTGATGCTGTGACGAGCAGGGCACTTACAGTGATTGTATTGTAAATCTTCTCTTCTTGGTTGGTGGTGGGGGGTGAAGAGGGGTGAGGGACGGGGCAGAATAAGGTGGAGCGGATGTGCGGGACAGTTTTCTGTAAGAGAGAAGTGCGTGAGGAAGGGTCCTGCGTAAAAAGAGGAGGTGCAGAGGGGTTTGGCTGGATAGGGGGAGGGGTGGGAGGAGGTGGGACACCCTTGTCCCCGTAAGCCCCTCATTAAAAGCAGTCTGTAGGAGCCTGAGGGCAGCAGCACACATAGACAAGAGGCAGACAACACACGCACTCACACATCCAGACACTCTGGGTTTAGCTTCATTCAAATGAGCTGATTTAACTGCTTTCGTTAACACCGCGTAGAGCAGGAACCATGTATTTTCTCAGACAGGACAAATCTACTTGGCTAACAGGTGAGGCTTAATTCTTATACACTTAGTCTTCTTGTTTTCTTACATTTTCAGATCTTCATAAACTTTGATGTATTACTTTTATTTTATTTTATTACTTTTCTAAATTTGCTCTTAAACTGGACTTTGCAAGTTAAACAAGGGACAAGTCAGTGTGCAACAGTGCAAAATCATTTGAGTAGTTTTGCTTGTGGACTTAGTCTGTGGAGGTGTTTAGTAGGCTGCTGTGTGTACATGAGGACAGTGTGTGCAGCTGAAAGCCGGTTACCTAAAAGGGCTGTGCCAGGCCAAAGTGGGTTAATAAAAATAACCAGCGTAGGAGCAGCGACAATCCAGGAGTGCAGGCAGAGGAGTTAGAGAGATGCAGTGAGAAAAGCACAAGCTGTATCAGTGTAATGCCTTCTCGCTGTCGGGCTAAAAGCATCTTCTAAGTAACTTCTTTATTTTGTCTCCAGTTCATTTGTACTTTTTATGAGAAAACAGGATATTTTAGTCAAAAACACAGTGTGAATTGAGAGTGCATAGGCATCTCGAACAAAAAAAATGGTTTATTCAAATATACTTGTGTAATTTGAATGATGATTTTTTTTTTCTTTAAACAAACAAAAACATTTCTGTTTTCTGGTTCTTTTTCTTTTTTGCCTCTGTCAGCTTTTGCATGACATTTGTCTCATTTTATGGTGCTTCAAATTGCCCTAATTTGTATTGACAGCTGCTATTGTAAATTAATTTAGAAAGAATGATTTTTAGTTGTGTCAAATGTAATTTCTTTACACAATAGCCTTTAAAAATGTTATTAGAATATTCATTTAAATGAAAAATATGTATTTAAAAATATTTCCTTATATTTCCAAGTTGACACATAATGAGAGTCCTCTCTAACACGTTTCTCTGTGTGTGTGCAGGTTATGAGGACGGCAGGATGGAGTTCCCAGACCACAGCAGACATTTGCTCCAGTGTCTGAGTGAGCAGAGGCACCAGGGCTTCCTGTGCGACTCCACCGTGTTGGTGGGCGATGCTCAGTTCCGTGCTCACCGCGCTGTGCTGGCCTCTTGCAGCATGTACTTCCACCTCTTCTACAAGGACCAGCTGGACAAGAGGGACGTGGTCCACCTCAACAGTGACATCGTCACAGCGCCTGCCTTCTCTCTGCTCCTGGAGTTCATGTACGAGGGCAAACTGCAGTTCCAGAGCCTGCCCGTAGAGGATGTGCTAGCCGCCGCCAGTTACCTGCACATGTACGACATCGTAAAGGTGTGTAAGAAGCGGCTGAAGCAGAAGGCCACGGCCGAGGCCGACAGCACGCGCAAAGAGGACGATGGCTCCAGCTGCTCGGACAAGGCCGACAGCCTATCAGACGGCTCCACAGGGCGACCCGCCACCGCCGACCTGCTGCACAGTGATGAGGAGGAGGAAGGGAAGACAGAGGCAGCACCACTCTGGCTCAGGCTGCCCTCTGACAGACCAGCCACCCCCGCCATAGCTTCAGGCAGTCCCGCTAACGGGGAGGCCGAGACCCACAGCACAGAGAGACTGGCAGAGCAGAAGCTGCTCTCTCCGGCTGGCAGCCCCAGCAGCTCCACTGGTTCCCTATCCCGAAGGTCCCCACACTCCATCAGCTCCCGTAGAGACCACCGGGGACGCAGGGTGTCCAACGACACTGCCGACTGTGTCCTAGACCTGTCTGTCAAACCCATAGGCAGCAACCACAGCAGCCACCAACCACCATACTTCAGCGGGACAGCCACGCCAGACAGCCTACAGAGCCCGCTGGCCGTCAGGGTCAAAGTGGAGAGAGGTGTGGCTTCAGACGAGGATGAGGAGCTGGGAGGAGGAGATTATGACATGGAGCACAGTGGACTCAAGGTGACAGCCCCCAGTACCAATGGGGGTCTGGCCCACCACATGGTGGGGGGTCCTCTGTCAGCCCAGAGGAGACTAGGTCTGGAGGCACACCTGTCAGCCCTGCGCGAGGCGTCTCTGGCCTCGGAGCTGGAGCGAGAAGACAAGGCTCCGACAGGTGCAGACGACGAGGACCTACTAGGTGGTGAAAATGATCGTACCCAGACTGAGGCGGGCACTATGGACAGCTCTTTGCTGCCCTATGTGTCCAACATGCTGTCTGCCACTCACACGCAGATATTCATGTGCCCCCTGTGTAACAAGGTGTTCCCCTCTCCACACATCCTCCAGCTCCACCTGAGCTCCCACTTCAGAGAGCAGGAGGGCATCCGGTCTAAACCGGCTGGAGACGTGAACGTGCCCACCTGCACCATCTGCAGTAAGACCTTCTCCTGCATGTACACACTGAAGCGGCATGAGCGGACTCACTCTGGGGAAAAGCCCTACACTTGTACCACGTGTGGGAAGAGCTTCCAGTACTCACACAACCTGAGCCGGCACGCCGTGGTGCACACACGCGAGAAGCCACACGCCTGTAAGTGGTGCGAGCGCCGCTTCACACAGTCTGGGGACCTTTATCGCCACATCCGGAAGTTTCATTGTGAACTGGTCAACTCATTGTCAGTGAAAAGTGAACCTCTGGCACTGCCCAATGTGAGGGACTGGGCCATAGAGGACAGCTCACAAGAACTGTGGAAATGAAGACTGGGCTGAGGACAGGGCTCAGTCTTTAACCTGCTGACTCATGCTCTCATCTTCTTGTATGTCGCAAATCTCATTCAATTGCACTTTAATAGCACATAAAATGTTACTACTGAATATTTTATTTCTTTATTTTGAGTTGGTGTGCTCTGTGTTTGGTGGTTTTCAGTGCGTCTCTAGACAGGTCGCAGTGAGAGTTTTGTGTTTTATTGGTGTTGTACCTCACAACGCTCCGAGTCCGACACTGGTGTCATATCAGTCAGACAGTCGAACCCACTGAAGCTGAAGCATTATCCACACTAAACGGGTACTGTGAGCACCACACACACACACGCACACGCACACACACACACATGCACACGCACACACACCCGCACACACACACACACACACACACACTCATGTGTGTGTGTCAAACTGCACTATTCTGGCAAAAATCTCATCTGGAGTGCGTGAGTGTGTGTCTGTTTTATTTAATTTTGTACTGGTATGGAGGCGCGCTCCCGCTTCTCTAAGCTCTTGGTGTTGTGTAAGGGAAAGCTCATTGACAGATAGATTCACTCATGCAATGCACAGCCTCCCTTTTCACTTCCAATCAATCTGAAGTATTTTTTAAATAATCTTGGAAATTATTATTATTATTATTATTATTGTTATTATTAATAGAGTTTTTTCTTAAATCTAGCTGGCAGTCTTTAAACATCTCTTGTTGAAAAGGTATTTAATTTAAGGTTGTTGTATATTGTTCAAGTTTTAATCTTTGACATCTTTTTAAATTAATATGATAATTATTATTTTTTATTACTTTTTGTAATGGGACCTGCTGTTGTTGCATGACGTCCACACCTGTATATTTTAAAATAAAATGTGAATTTGCTGTATTACTGTACACATTGTAATTGAACAAACAGGCTTTCTTTTTTATTTTCTATTTTCTGTGAATATTTCTCAAAGGTGCAGTCTGTTAAAACAATTTTTTTCTCAACTGGAAAATGCATGAACATTTGAATTTCGTCTTATTTAATTTGATTTTTTTGGAGGAGGAGGATAGAATATTTTGAAAGTGACGGGGTGATTTAGTATACTGGATGTAGGGGAATGTTAGCGGCTGCGGCGCTCTGGTGAACATGTGAAGCCTGTGTCTATATGCACTGATCTGCTGTTTGATGTGTTGTGTGTTTGTGTGTTTGTGCGTGCGAACTACTGAAGATGTGTATGTCACTAACCCAGCACTTCCTCCTGCTCTTCCTCAGGCGTTTGTGTGTCTACTGTGTGTTTCTGTGGTCCTCTCTGCTCCTCTGCACCCAACAGCAGGCACCCATGGATGGCTTGGCTCACAGGGTGCTTCTTCAGGTCTGTGGTTGCTATGGTGTGGCTCAGACTGGACTGAGGTTGGAGGAGGCAGAGAGGGAAACTGTCCTGCTGAATGTTGAAGCCTTTTTTCATGCTGAAGTTTGGCTGTGTGTTACACGTAGAGAGAGATAGAGCGTGTTTTAGACATTATCCATATCTGTGAACACAGAATTGGCATGCCTGAATGCACCTTTTTAAGCTCAAAGACAAAATCTGATTTTTTTGATGAAAACTTGCTTTTATTAAATAATTTTAAGTATTTGATACTGAAAACCATTTACAGATCAGGACATTGTGTATGAATTCATGTTTATTGCAAATTAAATTTATTGGAAATTATAAATATTTTGATGATATTGGAAACAAATTGAACATATTTTACCATTTTCTGTATGTGCATTTTAAAGGCTCTTTGTGAGTGTAGTTTTTAATGTTTTGTTTACAAACAGGTGTGGCTCCCTCACTTCTTCCTCAGTATGGGCCCATAGACACGTGCATGTACAGGGCTGCAGTGGAGCCACATCATCACCGCACTTCTTTGTGTGCATGGGCTTTTCCTGCTGTATGTTCTGGTTGTACTTGACTGCCTTAAACTGCTGTAGTCCAGCCTCTTCTTATTTGATTCAAATGGTATGTGTGAAGTTTAGGGAGTTGCGCTGTGAATGAACCACCCACTAGACATCTCCAAACTTTTTGTTTTTTGTTGCTGTGCTTACTTGAAAACACAAATGTTATGACAGTTTGTAAACAAACAGGTGAAGTGTGCAGGGTGGGAGAGGTTCATAAAAGTTTTTCTGTCTCTTTTGAAAGAGGACAATCAGTGGAAAAACAAGCTGATTTAAATTCAGAGACATTTGCTCCCCGTTTGAGACTAAAACTATGTTTTTTGTTTTTTTTTATTTAAATTTCAGATTTAGTCATTTTTTTTAGCTTTGACAATCATAGTTTTTATTTGCGTTTCTCATGGGGAGTAAATTCTAATTGTGTTTAGTTTTGTAATTTTTGGTGTGTGCTGTTGTTAACATTTTTAAATTGTGTGCAAACTGCAATAAATTATAAGAATCTTGAAACTTGAACCTATTTTGTGAACTGTTTTTCTTATAGGCCAAAGTGCACCACTGTAATGTCACGTCACCATAAACACATCCAGAAGGCCCCATGCAGGAGGTTTTGGCACGCGAGCCCAGTGTTTGTGATGTGAGCGTTACTTGTGTTCATGTATATCTGTTTACATCATGGGGAGCTACAGTGGCCTGGGTTTGGACTTAGCATGGCCACACAGTAACTTCTAATAGGAGTGAGGTGTGAGCTGTATTAAGGGCGAAAAAACTACAGCAGCTTGTGGAACGCTAACCCCCTCTGTAACACACAGGCGATCCAAAGCCCCTCAAGTCCAGTTTTCCAGTAAGAAATCAGCTTTAGCTAATAATGTCTTGCTGCCTGCTAAACCTGCCTGTACAGATGTATTAAGAGCCCCTGTACTTGTCAGAGGCCAAGAAGTAGCAGTGTTTATTAGGGCCACAGATGGTCCCTGAGGTAAGCCCCAAACACTCGCTATAAGCTCGCTCCTAATCTCTCCACATTGTCCCCTGTCTGAGAGATGTTGGGCCAAGGAAGCACAAGATTTTAGTTACCGGCATTCAAAAGTAGAACCTGCATCACCAAGAAAAGAAAACAAATTATATGTAGTTATAAAAATATACATTTTAATATAGAATATGGATGTTAATGTGATGTCAAACTCAACTGTATGCAACTTAAACAAACACTCAAATATTCAACAATAACTGTATTGTAAAATGCTATCTTAGATATATGCAGTAATTCATTTTAACTTTAAGGATTTTATTCAACTTGTTCAAGTGGAATGAATAAGTCTACAATCACATTTTAAGTTTAACAGGTTTATTACCACACATTTGTCCACTGTTATACACACATGTTGCCTTTGTTACTCTATGATAAGGTTAATTTTCTGTACATTTACAGCACAGCCCTCTAAGCCAGAGGCTGCAGCAGGCAGACTGTATGATAACGGCTGTATAGAATAAAATAGCAAAGCTTTGGTTCTGTGCTGTGGTGATCATTAATTGCAATCTGCAGCGTTCTAAGTGAACATCTGCTTGAAGACAACTGCTCCGTCTCGGCGTGCGCGAGGAGGCAGACCGAGCTTTACTGTGAATGTAGGTCATTAATTTGTTTCTGTCTTTTGTTTACTTAAGGAAGGGGGACAAAGGGCCAGCTGCAGAACCATTTGGCTGTGCCCAGGGCGGGCCAGCTCAACATGTTGGGGAGGCTGAGACCAGCTTGGGCTCCTGTCTGGGGTCCCGGGCCCCTAGACTCTGCTGCGCTACTGTGGCCTCCTCTGTGCGTGAGGGAGAGGCCTCTGCCAAGCTGCCAGGACCCGGGGAAGGGCTCAGTATCAGGGGGAGGGGGAGATAAGATGGGCCTGTTGACTGTGGAGTTCTCATAGTTCATCAAAATATCTTGGTTTAGTTCAATGGAAAGAGGATTTACCCCTGATCTAGCAGGTTTTGAGAGCATAAGCTGGGCACTTGGCACCTGATTTGTTCTTGCAAGATGTGGACATTGCCTTGGCAGAGGTCTAAGCCTCATGCTATGCCCTTTTATATTCTATTCTGTAAGGCAATTCAGTGCATAAAGAATACTAATTAAAATATTTTCCTAAAATTTCAGATTCTTCTGTGACTTATTCAAAGCAGTTATCTTGCTACATAGATTAAGAAATCAAAAGTGCAGGTCATTCCAGTCACTTGTTGAAACCATGTCAAACAGAGCAGAAAGAAGCTCAGACGGACAGATAGAGACAGGAGAAAGCAGGCATGTGTGAGCTCTAGTGATGGAGGATTGTCTCCATATTTAAAAGAGCTTCTTTGTCAACCACTCAGCACAGCAGGACAGAAGGCAAGCAACAAGCATGCAGACAATACAGTGGCACCGCGCTGGAGGAGGGAGGGCCAGTGGAGGGGGCCAGGGGGAGTTTTTTGGGAAATACTGGGGGTAGAATATCCCAGAACAGCCAGCCGCTCACTACCACACCCCACCCCGCTGTCCTGAAAACAAAAGACAACTTGAACTTGAATATCTGTGGGAGGGGGGCCTCAAATAGCACTTAAAACCACAACCCCCATCATCCACTGCCATTCACAAATATACAATCACAATGTACAAATAAGAGGACAGGTCTGTTGTAGTGTAGCCACAGGTAGAGCTAACCTGTCCTTTAACATAAGCACAAGATGATAAAGGCCCCCAGCTGGAGACGTTTAAACGTGTGTGTGTGTGTGTGTGTGTGTGTGTGTGTGAGATAGGGGGAGACATGGAATAGAAACAACTGCATAAACAACTACAAATATCAAGACATATGTACTAGAATTTTCAAAAGAATCGTTATTAATGAACTGATAAATGAGTTGAGAGATATATTTTGTTTGTAATTCTGCAGGTGAATCATCTTACTGGGCAGGTGACCCCGCTCAGTAAGCATGTTCTCAGTGTTTCTGGGCAATTAAAATATTTCTTATTGAATAAATGTTAGATAAACAGATGTAATGCCAAAGTGTAGAATATTCTGGACAAATCAACAAAAATTACATTGTATTATTAATAAACTAGACTTAATTTATAATGAAGAAATAGGGTTAGGGCATTAATTAAGTCTAAGTAGTTACTTCTTAGTAAACTATTTGTATATTATAAATGAAATCTTTCTTCTTGGTTTAATAAGGCTAAAAATATTTTAATTTAAAGTTGTTATTATTATAAAGTGTTACAAATAATGGCATTGCAAGTAAAATAATATAAGTTGATATATACGTAGACGACAGAGCTACAAAGGAGCAGGAAGAAGTAATTGATTTACATTTGGAGTAAATTTTGGGGACTTCTTTTTTTTTTTTTTTTTTTTGACTGTGAGAAATGATTTGTTTCATTTTAACCCAGAAGTTTACAGTATAGTTCTTGTTTTACTGGTTCACTAGTGCTTAAAGTAACCTTCAAAAAGTCAACCTTGCAACTGTCCCACCTCATGCCCATAGTTGTTGGTTGATGTAATTATAAGCAAAACATATTTTATTCAGCTGACAGTTCTTACGTCCATTACATGTAAAAAAAAAAGTTAAACGCGTGCTATTGCCTGTGCCTTCTTTTTTCAGTTGTCCTCGTCTCTGTGCCCTTGCCCCAGCTGTGTGGGTCTGCCAGATAAGGGGCATTACCAGGGCGTGTCGGAGTGTTGTTGGAAACTGCTGGCACCGGGACACATGTGCACGACTCAGCACTTTATCATCGCCACGGTGACCTGACGGGGTCACACAGGGAGTGGTCCAGCCACTGCCACTGAACATAAACCGATGCTCTGCTGTGTAGAGGAGACTGGTGCTGCTGTTCAGTGTGTGCGTTTGTTTTACGTGACGGGGACATCTGCTGCATCTGCCCGCTGAGCCATACACATGTAGACGTACACACACACACACACACAAATGCACGCACACACACAGACGCACACGCATATACACACACACATACAAAGAAAGCAGCAGTCACACAGCTGTGCCGTTGTCCGACATCAAGTTCACTCCTACTGTCATTATGTCTGTCCTCCTCCTGCGGAAACTCTGTGTAGACATGATGAACAGGGGACTCTATACAATTTAGAACCCTACTACACAACATGCAAGGGGCAAAATACAACATACACTTACATGTCACTGTTTTAGTAAAGAATAGGGTGGACGTTGAATCATTACATCCTGCAGCATAGTATATAGGTCTGCTGTTGTTGTGTCCTTGGGCAAGACACTTTAACATCTTGTCTGGAGGAGTGGGTTCATGTTGAGGAGTTGCCAGTTGGGAGGATTGTGCATAAAATACCTTATCAGACAATCAAACCCCAGACCTTCTTGTTCTGCTGTCAGTCACGTTGAAAGCAGCAAATATACATGGACATATGTTTTACTAATAAACATATTACAACAGGAAACATTAGGCCTGGAGTACATTTTAGGTAGAAGTATTTCAATATATTAAAGTTACAACAGGAAAATGTATATTTGCTTTTTGTTAACCATGTGATATTGCATAGCTGTTAAAACGTTTTTAATTTATTTCATTAATTGATTTATTTTGTAGCATTCCACCATTTCCATGCATTAACCCGCTTAGAAATTTTAGAGTGGGGCATCTCCTTTTATAATTCCAAATAGGAAAATGAATGAAAGCTGCCAAACCCAAAATAATTTTGATGAACCACTGCACTGATGTGAAAGCATGGACATTTTGAAACTATTATTCCAGCCTGACAAGTTGAAAAATCGACTGTAGGAGCAGAAAGACCCAAATTATGCAAACAATATGTGGAACCATGTCCTCCACGACATCTATTTGTCTATTTATCATCCGCTCCGACGTTTTCTTGACACAAAAGAAGACACTGAAAACACCACTGACAGCAGAGATTCAGTGTGCACCAGCCTGTTGTGTGTTTGTGCGCGTGTGTCTTCTTCTCTCACCCTGTGATGCCAACCTCTCCGCTCCCTCCCAGCTCTGGCCAGGCTCAACCCATCTGTCAGATTCCTCCTTCCATCTTTCCCCCTGGTGCTGTCCATTGCATGCTCTGTCTCATCCAACCACCATCCTTAACAAAAACTTCTTTATTGAGCGCTGTTAAAAGCAAACATGTGGCCTGTCCAGCTTGAGCAATAATAATAAATGTCACTATCAAAGTACAAAACTGTTGAGCCCAAAACCTTTTCTCTGTCTTGTCCTGGAGTTTTGGGGCCAGTGTGGGGCCCCGCAGGGCCCGGGTAGAGCCCTAAGGCCCATGTGTAACTGCTTCATGCTGAACCAAAGTCATCCAATCTGGGCCACAGAGACAGGGGTCCAGCCCAGGGAACTGGCACTGTCCTGCTCCTGTGTGTGTGTGTGAGTGTGTGTGAGTGTGTGTGCGTGTATGTAAGTGTATGTGTGTGTGTGTGAGTGTGTGTGAGTGAGTGTGTGTGCGTGTATGTAGGCGTGTGTGTGTGTGTGTGTGTGTGTGAGTGTGTGTGTGTGTGTGTGTCTGTGAGTGTGGCGGAGCATCAGGGTGTAGCCTGGGGTGTACTGGCATGGCTGTGCAATGGATTATTGAAGGCAGCTTGGGACCATCTGTATGGTGCTGTGAAGGGACAAGAAAAGTGCAAGATACAGGAAAGACACTGGTCAATGTAAAAAGCATGTCTTTTGATATGACATTTTTTGACCTACAGTTCTGAGTTATAAAAACTAACTTAAGATACTGGTCGTATCTTCTATCGATCCAGCATATCTAAGTCACTCATGATCACTGATAATAATAATGCAAAACATTCAACTGCACTAGTCTCTTATTATACAGTTAAATTGAACAAAAATGAGAATATATATATATATATATACACACACAATACAATAGACCATAGAATACACATGTGTGCCTGTTTTTACATTGTGCTGTCTTAGCAAAGGTCCTTACACCTGTTTTCAAATTGCCATTTGTTGTTGAAAAGTGTGCTGCACTAACAAATCCTCAACAGACAACAAATGTACAAAAATATGAGGCTGATTCAGGAGGATGCCAGTTTATACTGAGGTAGGAAATCACAAAGAGGCCTTTATTGGGTCAGCCTGTAGAAAAGCACATGATTACATTCTTGTTATCATTTAAATGTGTGATTAGGGGCTTCAGGGCATGTAAGACTTCGCCAATGTCAGTAGGAAAGTACCATACCAAATACAATGTGACCCCGGAGTCAAAGCTCTATATCTATTCAAGGGAAACAGAAAGGTCAAAGGTGAAAAACTGATAACTGTAAGTTGGATGTGATGACACTGTTTCAGGTGATCTTTGCTCCATCAGACATAAGCACAACATTAGGTGTTACAACAGTAGAGGGATTAGGCCTATATGTAGATTAAGAATTTAAGACAGACAGACACAAGTTTAATGTGTAGAATGTCACTCTGTAGAATTTAGTTACACCATATATAACAACAATTGTTGTGACAAAACCATTTTCTGATTTCTGGATTCTCTGTCCTCAGAGCAGAGGCTGAAGAGCAGACAATGAATTCTGTGTGAGCAATGGAGCAGGGCCGGACCAGGGAAACTCAGGAGCTGTGTGGGGTCCTCGCAGTAATAACCAGGTGTTAATTATATTGTATCTAAAAAGCACCAAATACAGAAATTACATGACCTTTGAACATAAGTCATGGGGAAGGACCCCAGACCCCTTTCAGCAATGACATTAATACAATATGTTTTCAATAAAAAAGACTTCAGATGGCTAGCAGCGGGTCTGTATAAACACAGAGTATAATGTAGTTCAGGCCCAGTCACACAGACCTCACTTTAACCTTTAAATATCTGAAGATTTCAGTGACAATATGAACAGAACACAGGTGAATGTCATACATATCTCACCTACAGTTATTAGTAATAATATTTAGCTTCTGGGCTGCATTATAGTCTAGTGGTCTAGTCGACCACAGGAGACTGGGGGCTGTGCGTGCACACACGCACGCGCGCACGCACACACGCACACACACACACACACGCACGCACACACACACACACACGCACGCACACACACACACACACACACACACACGCACACGCACGCACACACACACACACACACAAGACACAAGCTGTTGTTGCCTAACGACTGGGCTGCTCCAGAGCACATCTGCACTCGGCATTATCATTAGCTCTCCGCTGCATCCCCAGGACTGCTGACAAAGTGAACAATACCGGCAATCACCCCATCAGCTGTGGCCATATGGGCGCCATCCATAGCTGTGGCAGGAACCCCTTCCCCGGACTGGAGGGTGGTAGAGGGGTAAGGAGGGGGCCATGGCACCAATTGTACAGCATCTGTTTGGCATGGTTGGTCATTTCAGAAGATAAAGCTTACGGACTTACTGGTAATGGTGAGGACAGTAGTCAAAAGACATACTCAAGTAAGATCATGGGTACAGGGAGGACAATGTAAAAGAACAACACTACATTTTCATGCATTAACTTATTCTTCCACTCCCCATAGGTGGTGGTACACTGCAGTCTTGGAGTAGACTGAATGAACAGTTTATGTCTGAGGTCCAAACGATTCACTCTCACAAACCACAATTATACAATGTAACGTGAGTGTCCTGCCAAAGGACACAACAACGGTATGCAGTGGTAAGAGCTGAGATTGAACTACCAACCTTAAGCATTGTGTTAGAATGCTCTAACCATAACCACTGAGTCATCTTTCTGTTTCCTAAAAAATAATAAAACGCCACATTGAAGGTCCCTTATTACACAAATGTTGTTACCTTATCAAAAATATACCTACAGTTGTGTTCTGTTTCATTCACATGTTTGAGTAATACTTTATTATTAGCCTGTCTAAATCTCCAAAGCTAGAAATGCTCTGGTCCACCTTGTGATGTCATGAAGTAGTTTTCAAGTTAACAACTACATAGTTCTGTTTAGCAGAGATGGGCAATTCCAGGGCTGTATTATATACATGCTAAATATGCAGGGTTTGTGTGTTAAACATGTGTGAATGAAACAAAACATAACCATGTATGTTTGTGATGAGGAAACAACACTGTAACATAGATCAGAAAATAGAGTAATATGGGCCCTTTAAGTTTTGGATTCAGGTTTAGGAGCAACGCTAAACAAATCAAATATTGTGTTCAGTATTCTTAGATTTTTATTTATTTTTTTTCAAAAATTTACCTGGGTTATTGTAAAAAAGTAGCTATAACTTTTATGTATCCACCTCTGCTCATACTCCGCCTCTCACTAAAATGCATTGCCAGATAAACAGTGCTCCTGTGTCATTGGTGACTTGTAATTGCCCCACCTTAATGGGCAAATGTGTATGCGTGGATATGAAGTACTGAGCCCAGATGGTAGAACAAGGTGCGCCCCACCACTCTTCTGCTATAGATCCCCAAATCTGCGCTCCTCCCTGGGCTGCTCTTTATCGCCCTCCCCCCTGGACTTTGAACCCAGCTGGCAGAGGTGTTTTTCCAGGATCAGCAGCAGAATCCCTCACTGTTGCTGTAATTATCTTTCAGCTCCAAAAACACCACGACTGTATTTCATTCTTTCAAATCTTTCTCAAAGTTCGTGTCTCTCTTTTCCTGCTCTTGTGATGGATCAGAGGAGCGAGTTTCATTCCCGGTTGTGATTTGGCACGGGAGAAGGCAGAACATGCAGATGTCACCTTGAGATGGAAAGTGTGCTCATGCATAGTTTGGGTCCTGTCATCCACATGTAGATGTAGAGTGTGGTTTCCTTCACTTAAGCTCTGCAAGAACCACCAGCCTTATCTTATGTAAACGTGCGTCTGTCAGATGCACATCCTCTGCACATGCCCTAGTGTCATATGATATTTAGAGTAATGAAATGACCATGTGCTAACCTAAACCTGTTAACAACATATATTGTTTATTATTGTACAGCAAAGTTTGAGGATGATGATTGCCAATTAAAAAAAAAAAAGTGCACTATTTAACTTTTCTGTAGAAGGTCTGCCACCTGCTTGTTTCCATGGAAACAGATATGTTTAATGATACTCTGTGGAACTTTATAGGTAAAGAAATAACATTTCCATGGACACAAGCAAGGGGCTGGACCCTCACTCATAAAGTTACATAGTACTCCTTTAACTTACTGTTTTCCTGTGGGTACCTGCTATACTCATCAGTTTTATAATGATATGCTAGCCAAAGATTTCTGTTCACTATTGTGAATATATTTAACAATCCAAAACTGACCTAAACAAATGTGGATGTTGATCACTTCTAGCTGTGCATAATTATTGTGACGATTCTGTCAATAAATCAAGAGTATAAAGTGTTTTCTTTTCTTTTTTGTTTAAATAATCCATACTTTAGTACATAGTCATTAACAGCTGGCCCGCTCACAGTTGTGACAGAGCTTTTTACAGCCTGTTGCTGGAGGTTATCTGTGACTTGAAGGTGCCACAGAGTCACATGTCCTAACTCCATTTGCTGTCAGCTGTCAGCTGCTACACACTTTCCCAGTTGCCGCCCCGCTTCACTCTGAGGACCACACATCACTCATGGGACCCCCTCTGGTCCCCTCTGTCCCATCTGAGTCCAAACTGTCCAAACTGTCCAAACTGTCCACCCAACCACTTCCCTGTTCCATGTGGAAATAACTGTACAAGGCACATATAGGAAGACCTCCACTAACACTGACACTCAAACTAAACCACAATACTGTCAGCAGGACTTCACAACATGATTAGATAGAGGGGGAATTATTTTCAGTTCACTAAGTGTTACTAATCGGGAATAGGATGTAGCACTGTTTTGTCAGAATGAGGGCTTGTTAGGTTAATATGGGTCTTGTCCCGTAATATTGAATATGAGCCAATCAAATGAAATGTGTGCAGAGTTGATACAGTGCATAGAGATACACACACAGTCAGTGAGTGAGGCTATGTCCCCTCCCCACACACTCAAAACTGGACAAGCGCCTCCTGGGCAAATATTTAAAGTCAAAACAGGCCAGGCCCATAAAAAGAGCTGCCGGTGGTCAGTGCTGTGGCTACATCTGTCAGAGGCAGAGGGCGGGGCCTAACCACAGCTGCCCAAACGGGTCTGGACACTGCTGACACCAACACCTGTCCCATACAGACACGTGGCCAGCAAATGTCCAGCCTAACACACTCACACACTCACGGATATAAGGTAGTCATGTGTCCCTTCTGCAAGAGGATCTGCAGCAGTGACAAAGACACACCTTACAGAGGGCTTTGTCGAACCACACTCCTCTCCTCTGGCTGACCCCCATCTGTTGGCTCCCCTGGGATGTCCCATATATGTGTGCGTGTGTGAGAGTGTATGTGTGTGTGTGTGTGTGTGTGTGTGTGTGTGTGTAAGGGTGTAGGGTCAGAGGAGGGGGACAGGCGTTGGCCCAGGCTGCCCATTGATCAACAGCTGCTGGTCTTCTCATGAGGGGGCCGCAGCAGCTGGGGCAGGGGCCAGAGGCTGGGACCCCTGTGTTGGAGTTGGAGCAAGGGGCCATCTGGGACCTGGAACCAGCCAGTTAAAAAGGGTGCTGCAGGTTCAGTCAAAGATAGAGATTTGACTACATATGACACTACATGTGAGAAAGTTAGGAACAGGGTGCCAGTTCAAAACAGTTAAAAAAAGCACATTTACAACAGTGAAATTTCACATTTCAGACACTGCCAGATTCAAACACACATTCACATACACACACAATACAATACAGGTGGGTGCAACTCGCTAGGTGAGGAGCTCCATAATTGACAGTATTGACATGAGAAGGCTGACTGTCCAAATGTGGATCTGTGGTGTGAGAATGTACAGTTATTATTGAACATCAGAGAATCAGAGAAGGTAAGGCATGCCGTTATGTGTTTGTAGGAGAAGATGCACTGAGACAGCTGTGGATTGTGATTTCAGCTGCAATTGTAAGTACATTTATTATTTTAAATATACTTACAATGGCATTGTTCAAAATATACTCAATTACAGGTAGGCAAGAAGTAAAAAAAATAAAATAAAATAAAATAAAATAAAATAAAAATAAATAAATAAATAAATAAATAAATAAATAAATAAATAAATAAATATATATATTTGTAATATTTGTAATAGTATTTGTAATTAATTACTTTCCACCCCTGAACAGTCACTAACCAGAACACAATTATAAAGACTAAAGTGAAAGTTATACATTTGTTTTGAAATGTTTTTTTTAGTTTACATAGCCACATCATGTACAATGTCTAAACGTCTAAAAAATGTAGAGCAGGGTCTTCCAACCTGTAACTCTGTAACCTGAGCTCACCAAGGGATTTCTGAATTATACATATTATGCTGAATAACTAAAATGAATTGCCATTGTAAATGTATCATTTTGATGTCTAACTTTGTGCACTCATAACTAGATAATGGTTTATGTTTTATAGACATCTAACTGTATTCTATCTAAGACTTTAATTTCGCTAAAATTAGAATTCTGGCATTTTCGTTTTGTAAAGATAGCTCACCGGAGGAAAAAGGTTGGAGACTCCTGATGTAAGATCGTGACGTGTTTGTGAATACATCTGTGTTAACAAAGTCAGAGGAAGCACCCTTTAAATAGTTTATAGTATTTGAATACTATACTAGCTGTTTTAAAGACATTTTCTATTCTCATAAAAGAACTACAGACAATGCTGTCCTGGTCTTTCTTAGACTTAGACAAACTTATTGATCCACAAAGGAAGTTATTTGGACACAGGTGCTCACATATCACAATATATTATAAGAACAAAAAGCAAAAATATAAATGGTAATAATACATTTTAAAGAAGTAGCAAAATAGCAAGAGACTAGTCTCAAATAAGGCGTAATTATATAAATATATATGATAAATATATATAAAGTATATGCAAAGTATCACTAGCATTGTTCCAAACCTTATCCAATATATGTAATGTCACTGCGTCACTATTTCAGGGTCAGAGTGGTCTGAATTGGAGGAAAGCAGCTGTTGTCATTTGTCACACATTTGTTGAGCCCTTAAAAAGGCTGTGTCCAGTTGAGGAAGTGGGCTGAGGTGAGGACTTGAACCAAGCAGGACAAAAACACACATTAACGTGAGGGTCGAAGGTCACAAAGATGAAAACAACATGGTTATTACAGTTGTCATGTCCACTCGGGGGTCAGTAACTGTAGAATCTGTTCAGTGCAGCTCTTTATTTTACTTTGTGACTATATGTTAACCTATATATTTTGTATTTAGGTCTATTTTATTTTAAAATATTTGAAAAAAATCAGGAAAATTAAGGAAAATAAATAAATAAATAAATAAAAATCTGTGTTGGAAAGCAAGAGAGGGAGTGTGAGTTTACCTGTAGGGTGGACAAGTGAGAGGGGGGCATGGGGACAGTGGCTGGACAGTGGGGAATAGTTGGGGTACAGTAGGGGGATAGTAGGGGGACAGAGGGGGAGCAGTGGGGGACAGTGGGGTTACAGTGGGAGGACAGAGGGAGGACAGTGGAGGGGACCGTGGGGAGACGGGGTACAGAGGGGCAGCTGGTAAGTGTGAACAGGGCAGTGGTGTCCATCTGACATGTGACAGAATTGAGGGGGGACTGTTGGACAGGAGCCAGGTGAGTGCTGTCTCTTGTGTATCTGAACGGTGGGTATGTGCCACTGAATATTGTGTGTTTGTGTTTTCTTCGAGGTGACTGACTTCATTTTGTTGTATTCAAATTCAGAGGAAGCTGGTGAAGGCAGGAAAATGAGCTGCAGGTCAAACTGGTCACATGTTCTGTCCATAGGACAGAACAGAAACTCAACACGTTTCTCAGAGCAATCACATTCAATCTAGACATCTTAAAAGTGCCTAGATACAAGCAGGTCTAGGTCAGATAGGATAGTGTTTAAGATTAACACGGATTGCCGTCATTTGTAAGGGATGAGCGCCCTCTACTGCTCATTAAACGTGAATACCATTGGTTTTAGCCTTCCGTTAGAAATGCAGGTAAGAATGTTGTAAGACAAACTGCCCAAAAAAAAATAAAAAAATAAAAATAAAGATATGGCATACACTGCCATTTTGTTCCAATAAAAACATGATTTTTGTTTTTGTTATTTTCATAACAGACAAAGGACCAATAGGTGAACTTTGAACTCAACCTTAAAGGCGAACAATGTAGGCCAATTTTACTGGAAAGACACTAAACATATACATCTTGTATTTACTAAATTAAGGGTGTCTCAAAAATACATTGAAAAACGTGCATTCTTACATTCTTCTATTCTCTTTTCTGTTTTACGGGTAGTTTTGAACAGGCGGCAGATCCTGCACATATATAAGCCTGTGTCTAAATAATCCCTTCCACACTTTTGATGTGCTACAAAAATAAATTCTGTGAACTGCATGATTCCTAATGGGGTAGTGGGGGCTCAAGTTCATCTTGATCTGTTTTTTTTTTTTTTTTTAACTTATATTTAATTGACAGTGTAATGTAACAATCAGAAATCATCTTAAAGTATGCCTAAAAGTAGAGCCAATAGTCGTTTCAGATAGTTTTTTTTTTTTAAGTGACAGAACAACCCTTAAGCAACAGGCAACAGTTATATAATGAGGGAGTCAAAAATTCTGAAAAATATGTTAATACTACATAGCCTATAGAGCAGATTGTAAAACTGTAGCAAAAAGAATTATGATAATTGGAAATACAGTGCTGATCATGTAATTTATTAAACCAGTTTTAAATGATATTTTTGCGGCAAGATAACTCATTATAGTACAATAAATGTTACAGTGTTGCTTTTAAATATAACTTTGATTTGATGAAGTAAAGCGTTTTATACAAAGACATTAGTGGTGGGAAACAGATAAAATATATTCAGAGTTATCTCAGTGCAAAAGATTAAAACCAACCACCACCTTAAAATTTAAAAAAATCTAGCTACAATAAAATACATTTTTGGTTGAATACAAGGCAAGAACTCCCAGTTACCCAAAAGTGACACAAATGTTTTAAAGATCTCTTTTTCAAAGCGTAGTGTGCCCTCGGCAGAAGAATACAAACTCCAAAGAACTGGAGTCCATATGCACTTTTGTAGTTAGACATTTTCAGACACATGTTGTACATCCTAAATTGCTTTTAGAAATGAAAACTGTAGTTTTGCTGTAAGAGTAAGTTATAGATTAAAAACATCTGATAAAAGCACAGAACTGTTAATTTTTAAACAAATCTTGGATTTTAAAAACAATTTTCAACAGACTGGCACAGCGTTTTCATAATAGCATAGATAAACAGAATACATAAATATAGAGACAGTTCTTTTTGGGCAGTACCCTATGTCTGCATGTCATTACAGATATGAGTTCTTTTCCTCATATTCTTTCTCGACCATAAAGAGACTCTGGGATGGCCCTGGCACAGTCTGCGGGTACCGTGTTAAAGCACTAGAGGGCGACAGTGCGTCCGACAGTGGAGACAGGTAGTTTGGCTGTGTGAAGAAGACCTGGCTCCTCTTGATCTAAAAGAGCTGGATCATGGACTCTCGGGACTTGCCCACTCCAATCCATTTAACTACCAAACACCACAGAGAGACATGCAAAAATCAGGACATTTCCACAATTGAACAAAATGCTTCAGCGTATAAAGTGCAGTACCAGGCACTCCCAAGTGCTCTTCAACGTAGTGGACATATTTCTGGGCATTTTCAGGCAGCTCGCCAAAGCTTCTAGCAGCAGATGTATCACTGTTCCAGCCGGGCAGGGTCTCATACTCCACCTCCACATGCTGCAACACCTCTTGATTGGCTGAGCACAGGACAACAAAGAATGAAAGAAAGAAATGTCACAAATGTCTACATTGTGACTCTGAACAGTGCAGAGTAAATGGTATTAAAGGTCCTATAACAAAATTGACTTTTGTGAGCTTTAGGCCATGTTATAATGCAGTTACCTCATCAAAAACATACCTAGAGGTGTGTTTTGTTTCATTCACACAGTAACTTTTTATTATCAGTTTGTCTATATCTCCAAAGCTCAAAATGCGGTGTTCCACCTTGTGTGTCAAGAAGTGGTAGTTTCCAAGTTAACAGCTACCTTTTACCTTTAGTTCAGTAGTGACTGGCAATGTCAAGGCTGAATTGGCCAAATTATTCTAATGAAGGTGTATGGAGGTTAAAAACACAATGGAGCACTTCCTGTATTACCAGATGACATCACAAGGTGGAACAGAGTATTTTTTATTTGAGACAAGAAGTCTCACAGTCTAAATATGCAGAATTTGGGTGTTAAACATGTGTGCATTAACCAAACACAACTCCAGGTACGTTTGTGATGAGGGAACAACATTAGAACAGTGGTAAGAAAATGGCGTAATATGAGCCGTTTAACTGACAAATACATTGACTCACTGTTAGCTTAAGGATGGTGTTTTAGTGTATGACTCACCTGGAAAGTGAGGGATGGGCTTGTTGTCCACTTTGTAAAGTACACCCACTTTAATCTCTGGTAGAACATCCAAAATGTCAAGTTTTGTCAGAGCTATTCTGAAAGTGAAAAAGAAACAAATCTATACATGCTCCTGAGGTGAGGTGTGTTCTAACATGATAAAAGAATCAGGAGATTGAGATATAACTTACGCTGTGAAGCCGTTGATCATGTGCGCATATCTGAGAAGCACAAGATCCAGCCAACCACATCTTCTCTTTCTGCCAGTGGTCACGCCCACTTCCTTTCCTCTCTTTTGAAGCAGTTCACCGATCTCCTAACACACGCAGCATTTTTCAAGTATTTAAAAGGTGACCTTTGGAACTTGCTTGTCTCCATGGAAATGTTAATAGATATCTAAAATGCTCTGCAGTATGGCATTAAACATATCCATCTCCAGTGACACAAGCAGATGTAGCTAGACTTACTAGTAGCGCAAGTAACAAGTCAGATCTGTGGAGAAATGACCCCACTCACAGTAAGAATGCATATTTTTGAGCAATAAAAATACCCGTTGTCAAACAAATGCTAGGTAGAAATGTCTTCCCATAATGTGGAATACAGTGGTACAGTACATATAAAACTTTAAGGTACACTGCACAACTTTATCTACTTGTCTCCATGGAAATGTTATTGCTTTAATGGTATGACATTAAACATATCCATCTAGCATTTATACATTACAGGTGTTTGTATTGCTCAAAAATACAATAATCCCTTCTGTGAATAGTGGCGACTCTCCACAGATCTGAACTGTAATGTAGCATAGTACTGTTACCTGCTTGTCTCCTTTGTGATAGATAGGTTTAATCTATACTGTGGAACATTCCAGAGAAAGCGATAACATTTCCATGGAGACAAGCAGGTGGCGGACCCTCCATCTAGAAATGTTATGCAATGCACCTTTAACGAATCTCATAATGGAGAAACGTACTACTGAGTATTATTACATGGGAAAACTTCAGACATACCTGCTGTTTATATCATGTTTGAGTGCACTCACATTGCTCTGTTCTGTGGGAAAAGCTCCAATGCCCACTCTGGTGGTGTAGGCCTTCACCACGCCGTACACTTCCCCAACGTTCTGAGGAGGCATCCCAAGGCCAGTGCAAACTCCACCCACAGTGCAGTTTGAGGAGGTTACAAACGGATATGTACCTGCAACATGAAGAATAACATTAGGTCATTTAGAGACATAATATTTAGTACCACACTAGATTAAAACACCTGTTGGTTGTTGAACAACACTGTATACTCATATCATTACATCAGTTTACATATTTGTACTTCATGTGGAAAGATTTGGTTAGGCTGCTGAGAGGCTTTCCCATATTTTATTTATTAAAGGGCCCATATTAGGCTATTTTCTGATCTATGTTATGTTGTTTCCTCATCGCAAACTGTCTGGAGTTGTGTTTTGTTTCATTCACATATGTTTAACACACAAATCCTGCATATTTAGGACATCCTCTCTCAAATAGAAAACACTCTGTTCCACTTTGTGATGTCATGTGGCAATACAGGAAGTGCTCCACTATGTTCCACTCCGTACAACTTCACTAGAATCATCTGAATGGAAAACTACCACTTCTTGACATCACAGAATGGAACAGAGCATTTTGAGCTTTGGGGATACAGACAACTTAATAAATCAGGATTACTCAAACATGTGTGAATGAAACAAAACAACTTCAGGTATTTTTGATGAGGTAACAACATTCTAACATGGCTTAACGCTCTCAAGAGTCAATTATGCACAATATTGGACTTTTAAAGTAATAGTTTAGAGTAGCCCATGAATTAAGATGATCAGACTACTTGAACACAGTTGTTGGGTTTTAAGAATTCAATCTAACTGGTTTTCTATCAGAATGTAAAGGTCATAAGGACAGCTTAATAACTATGCAAATGTTGTGAGAAAGTTGCTCCATAATAGACTAACTAGAATAGCACACATAAAAAGGGGTGTGTCTGTGGTCATGCAAAATAAGGTGCCATTTATGGTGACAATGCCAAGATCACTGAACATTTAGTTGTTATTAAACTTACTGTCAAGGAGTCCTGCTTGGCTTCACTAAAGAGCAGCACAGACTTCATCACATATATAATGATAATTTAACATAATTTAATTTAATAGGTCATTAGTACTGACCAAAGTCAATGTCAAGCAGAGCTGCATTGGCACCCTCCACTAGGATCTTTTTGGGTGAACTGTGAAGAGCCTCATACATGAAGTGAACGCCATCTCTAACCATGGGCTTTATACGCTCCATACAATCCTAAAAGAAAAAAAAAAAGAAAAAAGAGACATTTTAAGTTTCCGTTCTGTCATAATGCTTTTTTTATAGAGATGAATTCCTACTTTTAGTTTAGCCAGCTCTCCTTCAATGTCAACTTCTAGAGTGGGGTACATGCCTTTGTACTGCTTTGCCAATCCTTTATACCTGCAAAGATTCAATATAATTAAATATATACGTTCCTAAAACAGTATGGTATTAATGATGGATATGAGCCTGTAGAAATTGAGCAGACCTTTCAGAGAACTGATCGAAGTCATAGAGAAGATCACAGATTCTCAGGCCACTGCGAGCTGCCTTAGCCGAATACACTGGTCCAATGCCCTTCTTTGTTGTCCCCAGGCTGATCAGGTTTAAAATAAGAAAGAAACGAACAAGAAACAAAGGAGTTAACCTCAGTGACCCAGCATCTTACTCACACGTAATACTATGTGGTTCTTTAAGGCATTTATGAGAAAGATACAACACAGAAACAACTGCAATTGAATAAATGCAAAATAAATTTGACGCAATAACAACATATCAGAGACAAGCAGCTGGCGGAGCATTCAGCAGAAAGGTTACATAGTCTACCTTTAAATTCTTGATATTTTGCACTGAATGGTTACCCAGACTGAACTTCAGAGTCTCGTCTAACCTCTGCTGGACCACAGTGGCTGCTTGACAATACTGGCAGTCCAGGGGCCCATTAAAGCAGTGCGCTGAAAGCTCATAACGACTGTGGCGTGGTGAAACACATGCCTGGGTCACAAGTACACTCACTCTCTCTCTCACACTCACTCTCTCACAGTAGCTGCCAAACTAAAGGTGGCTAGCATCTCTTGAATGCTCCAAGGGCTTGGATTAACATTCCCACATATATCCACATGGTCCCCTGCTGACAACTCTTAAAAGATTCACAATGACAGACACTATGAATGTAATATTTTGGTTTGGGAATATAAGGGTAGCTGACAACAAGTAGCTCAACAATAGTTTTTTGGACCCCTGACACCTCATTCAGCTGTGCTATTTCAGTAAGGCAGCACAAACGCCTGGACAGGACACTCTTCCTGTTTGTGTCGCTGTGTGAGTCAACCTCCCTGTGTCTGGTAAATATACACAATAACTATTGCCATCACATAACTCAATAGTTATTGATAGCAATAACTACTGAGTTATCGTTTTCAGCATCTAGCACAGGTGACCTGACTTTTCTACTTACTGTTGCGCTTCTGCACTTGTAACTAACTCTGACCACTGTGGCTTGGGGTCTAGTTACAAACTGCTGTAAAATGCTGTAGACGCCATAACTTAAGGTTTATGGTGGGTTATTCTGAACAGGAATTTTCTGGGGAAACAGTGACAGCATAGCAATTTGTTACACAGAGTAAATCATGTCTAAAAATGTCATTTATAGTGGGACAAAGAACTATATTCGGATTTATTTTTAAGAAAATGTCACCCATCTTGTAGGCCTGTAAATTAACCCTATACCTATCTTCTGAGTGTACAGTGCATCGGTACTGAGTTGTACACAATACAACCAAAACAGATCGTGCTCTTCCCTCCTCATCTAGTGTGTAAGCCGTCTAGATGCAGTGGGGTCTTACTTCTTGCCTGCTTGCTCTTGTCTCTGCTGTTCCTGAACGCCATCGACCGCCTGGTGGAAGTCAAACACTGGAGGAGGGAGAGAGGGACACACGCGCACAGCTCATTCACACCGATTATAAAGGGCGTTTCCAGGGATGTCGTGGAGATGCTTACCAATGTGTGCTCTATCTGAGATGACCAGTCTGTCCTCCCAGCCTTTGAGACCTAAACAATCACCCAGCTTGTTAACAGGTGAGAAGTGGTGGCTATGAGCGGAGAAAAACACACACAGAATCACCTTTTCCTTTGCGCTCATTCTTCTCCGCTTCTTCGAACAAACCAGGAAGATGGATCACTACTCCATTACCTGATATAAAAACAAACAGGGCTTGTAACTCATGTTACAAAAAACAATCAAATCTATGTACTCTGAAACAGATGCTCATATTTTAATGCACTGAAGTCGTAGTGGCAATAAATAAGTAAAGTCATTGTTCTATGATGTCTTGGTAATCCCTCCACGAGGCAGCTTCTCAGAAAAGTCAAATCCTGCCACCAATGGGACTCCATACATAGCCTAAGCCTTTCTCTTATGACGTCAACAAGCTGGTACTGTTATTGACAGATGATTAACAGGAGCAGAGTCTTTTGTAGCTCTGGAGCCAGGTGTACAGCCACAGGATGTTTGTGATTAAAGTGTTTCTACTAAACTGAGCAGAGAGCTCAAACATCTGGGCCCAATTATCCTTTTAATTGGCCTGCATTAACTGGAAGAGGTGAAGTCATTAAAGCAAATGCTAGCCCTGAAGAATCCATGTTATGTGCCACACAGATACATAATGCTATCCTACACAGCTAATGCTGCCACACACAACCACAGTGTATTTTATTATAAGGACCAATATAAATATGATATAAATAAGATGTGTTACATTTCAAAACAGACCTTGGAGTCATTAAGTTAAAGAGAACACTTCAAATATAAAAGGCCAAACAATAGACTCATAAAGAAGCTTTGTTTAAGAAATATAAATTTAATCCCAAAGCTCTCACATTTGTAATGCAAAAGTGTAACTGCTGCAGATCCTACTGTTAGCAGAATAATGTAGATAAATGTCATTCTTAAAGACAGTATGGATCTGTTGGTTTATGATGTGCCCATTATTATAGGTGTTTTAATGAGCTACTTGTCAGCGAGCAGCTGTCACCAGTGAATGTGCCCATAAAACGTTTGATTGAATCTCTAATACGGGTTAATGTTGGTGGCCACATTTGGACACTCCGGGTCTAATCACACTATATGACACAGTGACAATGGGCATACATATCTCCATCTTTACATCAATTTGTTTGTTTGATGGCAAGATTAAATGAGCCTGTGTGGCATCCCATAAAACTAAAATCAAGCTCTATCAAATAATAAAAGCACATTTGCTTAAACCTCACAGCCCTAGTCTTGTTTCCCTAGATAAGACCTATAAAATGTTGGCGGTCTGAGATTTCAAATTTGCCCATCAACTTTCCAGTTTTGGTTTTATCATGACATATCTTCATATCTGGCAGTTGATAAATATATAACTAATATAAACTGTTGTGTGATATTGAGAGTATAAGTGAATAAGTCCATTAGCTAATAAAGTCACTGCAGAAAAGCAGCTCGTGTAGTCTGCAGCAGCCTGGCTCGGAGCCAAGACCATCAGACAGGGGAAAGTGATGTGGACCAGCCTGTATGTATACTATATAAATGTGATTATTGATTACAGTGTGAAATACACACCAATGAATGCAGTGGCCTTTGGGTTGATGATGCCGCTGGGGAGGAGGTGGAAGTCGTACTCCACAGAGTCCACCACTACAGTGTGCCCTGCGTTGTTTCCACCCTGTAGGAGAGACCAGGAGACAAGATTTAAACATGTACAAGGGACAAGGGACTCTCATATTCTATTTTTTTAAAAGGTACTATATTACACAAAATTGACTCTTGTGAACTTTAAGCCATGTTATACATAGGTACAAAAACATATCTTGAGTTGTGTTCTGTTTAATTCACACATTTGAGTAACCCTGCATTATTAGTCTGTCTAAATCACCACAGCTCAAAATTCTCTATTCCACTTTGTGATGTCATGAAGCATTGTAGTTTTCTACTCAACAGCTACCTTTTACCTTAAGTTGTATGGAGTTTAAAAACACAGTGGAGCACTTCCTGTATTGCCACATGACATCACAAGGTGGTGGTGTGTTTTCAGTTTGGGAGAAGAACTCAGCCTAAATATGCAGGATTTGTGCGTTAAACGTGTGAATGAGACAAAATACAACTCTGAAACACTAGCAGATTCAAAAATAGAGTTATATGGGCCATTTTACAGAGCTGAGAAAGTAACAGGAAAACTGAGCATCAACAATCATTACTACTGTTAAATACATAAAGTCCATAAAAACGTCTTCCTAAATGATTGTTTCACTGACCTTTCTGTACAAAACCTCTGTGCACATATAAACAAAGAGTATCCGCTGAAACAATAAGGGTTTACAGGTCACTAAACAAGTAAGCAAATATCCAACAACTGGGTAATTACAGTCAGCTGCTGGACAAGTCAGGCAGGCTATACAACCCCAGACACCTGCTAAGTCACTATATTTTACAAGTTTTTCTTTTTGCACAGACATTCTGCTGTGTATTGGTACGCTGGTACATGTGAAGTGCTAAAGTCAGACAGCTAGGCAGTGGATGAAGAAGGCCATCATGTGCTTCACCATGTGGGGTTATTCCTGGCTACAGCAGCCCCCTGAAGGTGGAGCAGGGAGGCATATGGGGCTGGAACTCCTTTTAAGTACAATTCGTACAACACTCAATACTGTCAAATTGAATGAGTGCATTACATTATGAACTCTGAGAACTATTCACAGTTCAAAACATATGAGAATATTTTGTTTTTAATTGTTTATAGCTATGGCAATGGTGCTAATTTTTCACTCCGAAATCCATAAATATATAGTATTAGTGTTATTATGTAACTGACATGAAATAAATGCAAACTCGATATTCTACCCAATCCACATAGATTTAGTAATACAGGTAGGTGTTGTGTTCTAAGAAATATACTCTGGTATTTTCTAGCACTCAGTCAAAATAAGTACATGACTGGACATGTTGAGGAGATAGTTTTACTTCGTCCGGCACACGCACACAATGCCAATCAACCGTCTCTGAGGAAACTGAATGCAATACACAGAGCGGGGGGCAGATCTGTGTTTGTGTAGGAGCATTTACACTATGGATAGCTGTGTGGGTGTGACTGTGAGAATCTTTACTCCATCTACTCTCTGCAAAAACACTATAGTCATTCATACAACAAGGCCCAAACCAGCTTAGCTTAGTTATTATAATGTAATGTTTTTATTGTAAATTTAATGCTCAGTTGAGCTGCGTAAGACTAGCCTTTACCGCTGTAAGGACTAATGGAGATCTAATAATTAAATAAATAAATAAATAAATAAATAAATAAATAGCCTTTGAGATCAGACATTTAAGACTGGGCATGATCAGGGCACCAGTATGAATGTGTACAATTATCGATTAAAGCATTACTGTATCTCAGCTAAACATTGAGCAAGGGATTATTATATTAGTATTAATTATTAATAATAATAGGGCTCCTACAGCTCCGTTCAAACAGTGAGAGATACAGGACTACATTCATACCATACTCCATACAGTTGTACAATAACTCACCCTTATGTAACAGATAATACTCCCTACAACTGTACAACAACTCAATCTTATGTAACGGATAACCTTATGTCCTTTCAATCATCATATCATTGCACTGCCTTTATTGTCTCTTGTATATACCTGGGATTTTATTACTTATTTTTCTATTTTATTTTGACTTGTACATATACATTTATTTATATAATTATGTCTTATTTGACACCTGTCTCCGCTATCTTTTTTGCTACTTATTTAGAATTTATTATTACCATTTATTTTTTACTCTTTGTTATTATATTATATTGTAATGTGTGAGCTACTGTGTCCAAATAATTTCCCTTTTGAAACAATAAAGTTTGTCTAAGTCTAAGTCGAAGACTAAGTCTAATACACGGTCCAGCTAAAACATCATATCAAAATAGCGTCTAGATGTCTCATGTTGTCTTCCGATTACGCACAGTCCTTCAATATCTCCTTCGATATGACGCACGAAAGAGGTTATTTAAACTCTTCATGTGGAACCATCACGAGGCCTTGGATAAGCTAATACCATGTGTGACAATGCTATGTGATCAACGTCCAAGTCCCCCTGGCCATAATGATTGGTAATAAAATTCTTCAGTATAACATCCAGACTGTTTCCTGCCTTTTCATTTATTTTCTATGGACATTTCAAACTTATACAAGAATATATAGAAAGTAAAATTTTCATATTGTTATTGGTCAAATAGGTAGCTATAGCTAGGCCTTTCACAGTAATTATGATATCGTCTAATCATTCAATATATGACAGATGAAGCCATATGTTTTCGGGGTCAATATTTATTGTGTGTACAGTTTGTTTGTAATACTGCAAATTTTTTTTGTTTTTTGTTTTGGTTTTATGATAACATTTAAGCCCTAAAAGGTTGAATAAATCACTTCAGTGACTCATTATAGATACAAAGTGTTTCATTCTGATTTATTTGGGGGGGTAATCCTGCTTTAGGGTTATTGTGTCAGGCTGTCAGTGGCATAAATTAATTTCAGTATTATTGTTTATCGCCTATATTTTCTTCATCAATATATCACTCATCAAAATTAGTTATTGTGACAGGCCTAGCTATAGCACATGAATTTGAAGTGTGACCATCATATCCATTTTGTTTATGGTCACTGGCATGCTCCGACATTTGATCTCTCACACTAATGAAGACTGAGAAGCTTGTGTGGATCTCCAGGGACAAGTCACACCCTTTGCATTTGCTTTATAACCCACTATAACCCCACAAAGACTTCCAGGTATGTACAGTCAAAGTGCTGCCACTGCTGCTTTATAAAAAGATCAACACTCTCTGTACAGCTAACAGTCACATTAACAAGACCATGATTCAGTTATTCTAAGGGTTACACAGTCTTTAGGCCTGGATAAGGAAGGTCCAATATGGATTTTTTGAGCCAGTATCAATATCCATTGTCTTCCTGGTGTTGCTGATAATCAATATTTGAGGATACCAATAATAATAAAACAATATTTTTTATTTAAATCCACAACCAGGACCACAAATATGAAGCTCACAAATGACTCACATGTTTGCAAAAAAGAATAACAAACTACTTAGCTGGGATAATAAGAAATTTTGTTGCATGATTGTGTAAACATACTGCCATATTTTAAACCTAAATTGCCTTCTTTCTTTTCTCCATTTTTACGCATGTGTTTGTTCAAAATTACAAATCTGATGCAATGAACACAAACACAAAACACATGGGCACAAAAAAGGCGGAGCCTAGAAAAAATATTAACATATGGAGACCACCTGCCCATCTTTTGCTAGTACTGCACAGCCATTTAGGCCCCCGTCCCACTTTCACTGATGTCACATGAAATACAAAAATATATATAAAGATTTACATACATACCCAATCCAGACATTTTGGTGTACTGGCATTCAGGGTTGTGATATGTTGGCTCCTACTGCTAATCCAATTCAATCCATGTGGTGTTATTGAAGTTATTATAGTACGAGTTTACATTACCCAAGTAATGTGGTCCCTCCATGTCCTACCACATTCAACAACTTGTCCATCTTTTTCTACAATTTGAAGTGGTCATATTTTCAGTATCAAACAAATCCTTGGGAAAACCCTCTGATATCAGATACCGATATTGGAACTGATCTGTCACCCCTCCATAGGCTTGGAAGGGCCTCAAAATTATGACCCTGCTAAGTCAGCTTGTTATTTACACCATCTCAGAGCTCAGGCTTCTTTTAGAAGAATGTGAAAGACTGCACTTTTACAGGTTTTAAGGTTATAGAGCAGTACACATCTGTCTAAAATCTGTAGTAACTGTATAAGGACTTGGAATAGTGGGAGGTTCAGACATAGCTCAAGTTTTGTCTTAGTTTGGTCCCAATTTTGATGTAGCGTGTGTGAATGCGCCCTAAAACAACACTTACTAACTTCAGTGTTCATCCAATTCAACAGTTGTAATACAACTGTATTACAACTGTTGAAACGGTCTCTCATTGTCAGTAGCCAATTAAGTCAAAAAAGTTAAGCAACTCAAACATTCAAATTTACATGCAAAAAGGGAAGTACTATACAGCAGAAATCTAGACCAGTCCAGTCAGCCCCTCTGTGACTGGGTTAAAAAAACTTCCTCTTTGAGCTATTCTAGACAAATAATTGCCACACATGGTCACTGTGGATTTAAGGAGTCGACACCATCCCCATATCAGAACTAAGGGATTAAACTTTGTTTGTAAGAGGTAGGATGTTTTAAGAGCCACTCAATAGGCTGTCAGTGTGCCAAAAACTTTAAGGATGGGCCCCTAACAAGAAAACCATCACACTTTTTGATTTAGAAACACATTATTTGTTGTCAATTAGTGGCAGTGCAGCTTTAAGCCTTCTATCCATTAGCTGATAGAAGACTGAAGACAAATATGAATATAGCCTCCTTCACGAGGAACGCAATCTTGGACGATGCCCATTCCATATCTACATGTCACTGACTAGTACAGACGATAAGGAAATACTTGGCCCATTGTTCTCAGATAAATCGAAAATAGTAAACTAGTTTGTCCTCTGGGGTTATTATTGGGCAATAAAGATAGTGTGATATAGTGAAAGTCCTCGCTGGTTCTTGAGAGTCATTACTGCTCTGTTCGTTGGTCATAAACCCTTTTGCAGAGATGCACCTGGTGTGTTCACTTAGCTGTTCCACTGTCATGTGCACACGACAGGAGGCACAGGCACTAAAGGTGTCTGAGGAGCTACTCGGCTAGCAGCGACTCAAGGTGACTTTAGCAAAACACTAAGAATGAGTCAAAAATGTGGTTCAGAGACAGACAATAGTTGTGCTAAGTGGCGCCTTTAGCTTCCTTAACCTGTGGGCTAGTCTCGATACTACACAACTACACGAGCATCCGTGACTGCTGTGCGCAGCTAACCCACCTGACATCTGCACACCATGTCCGCGTCTTGAGCCAGCAAGTCCACCACCTTGCCCTTCCCTTCATCGCCCCACTGAGCCCCCAGGACCACGGTCACTCTGTTGCCCACAGCCGGCCTTGGCCCTCGCTTGGTGGGACAATCGCTGTCCGCCTCCTGGATCTCGCCTTCCGACATGTCTCCGGGTCTGTGGCTGTATCTGACACCGTACTTCAGCGCCCTTTCCGCACCGCGCCACTGCGCCAAAGATATGAACAAGACAAATAGTAGCTACAGTGAGTGACACACACTGCACATGCGCAGAAGCATCTATTCTCACACTAGTTATTTGCGTTTTAGATTTGGTTTCCTATATCAGGTCACTATCAGTATGATATAAGTTATAAAACGCAAAGGTCAGCTTTTTCCCCCAAGAAAAAGAGTTAAGATTGTGTAAAGAAGAGTGAATCATCCTGTGCACACATATGCGTCTGTGCAGACTGTTTTGGAGGTGTGTCCCTGAGGGGCGTGGAGCCTGTGGGTAACAACTCCTTTGATCCATAAAAGGGACGCACTACACACAGTGGGCTCATTTAAGCCCACAGTATAAAGGCCAAGGGCCTGTGGTGTTAAACACTTAAGCAGTGGCGGAGTTAGCAATTTGGGGGCCCTAGGCAAACTTGAGTTTTTTGGGGGGTTTTTTTGTCTATTTTTTCCCCCACTGTTCTTGATGCACGAACATCTCTGTTTATTTTAATTATGGTGGACTGGAAACTTGTCTTATTACTTAGGTAGTCTACTGGATAACCAGAGCTGAAAGTAGTTTTATTTTTTGCTAGTACAGTTACATTTTTGTTTACATCCATTACATATGATTATGATTATGCTATGATTATGTTCAAATCAGGGTCAAGCTCTTTTTTCCCCTTTTTTTCTGGTGCATTTTAACATTGAGACTGGTCTGAGCAAAAAAAACCAAAAAACCTTTTTGTGCACAACTTTCATTCTGTAGTCGGATTATTTTTCCTATGGAAACCCTTTGGGCAAAGGACATAGTAGTCCTGGCTTGTGATATATAGCTAGATGAAATAAATGAAATGTCAGAAAAGGCTTTACAGCCGCATATCGCTGCTTCTGATTAGTCAACTTTACAGTTGATCTCTTCTTTCAGTGAATAACTGTTTCTACTCCCTCTTCTTGGTCTTGTTTACTTCCCAAAATAAAGGAAAAAAACGTCAGACTGGCAAACGTTTTTGGCTTGTCGCCATGGCAACATAATCTAAATGGGGTGGGGGGTCATTGAGTTTTTTTAATTGAGACCTAATCTGGGTACCATATTTTGTATATCTATGACAAATAAAACGTTATTGTTCCATACAAATTGTTTAGGGGGCGCTATTGCACCCATTTTTGTATGTTCTTACATCAATCTGTTCAGATTTTTTCCTCCCATATTAAATTTTATTTCAATCTGTAGGGGGCGCTAATGAGCCAAATTCAATTTTTTCCACATTCAGTAGCTTTAGGGTAGGGAGTTTAACAACTGTTTCAAATTTCACTGAAATCGGAGTTTGTTTGTGCAAATGAGAACAATTTGTACAATTTGCATTTTTTTGTTGTTTCACTGTTCAGAGACCGTAAGATGTGTGTGAAAAATTTGTAAAACTTTTGAAGTCCCACCCCTTGAGACAATAGATTACTCGTAAACCAACACTGGACGTTGTTATGTTTGCCGCTGCTCCTGAAAAGACGCAAGTCAATATGAACTGAAATCCTGGAGTAGGGCCGATTAAAGAGCAAAAAGTACTTTGTGGGACTACTTTTCTGTGCGTATTCGGCAGCTTGTCACCTCCTTGCCTCCCGGTTCAGTTATTATGTAGGTACGAACAAATAATATACACAAATATGATATTTTGGAGGTGGGTTATCTCTACGTGAATACCACAGTTAATATGCAAGTAATTCATACACATTCAGTGCATTCACTGCGCGTTCACTCATCATGTTTGTCTAAAAGTGGACCAGAATAATGATTCTGTGAACAGACTTTTTGATGGGTATCTGTGTCTTAATTGAAAATAAAGCAAGGAAAGTACCATCAGCAGAGATCTTTTTCCTACCTCAGCACACAGACATCCTCATGGCCTGTAATGTTCAGGCTATTCACTGTTCATCTCAATCGGAAACAAACTTGACAGTAAATGTAAAAGTAGTATGCTTGACCTTATAGGAAAAATGTTTTTGCTTGAAAAAAAAAAAGAAGTTTTAATATCATGAGACTTTGTTGAAACATTTTGTTACTCTCAGTGAATCAATAATGGTGAATTATTTAATAAAAAGAAAAAGAAAGTAAAAAATAGTAAAATTCTATTTGTTTGATACTCAAAGCATTTTTTAGTGTAGCATTAGTACCAACTGTCTTTCCTGAGGTTTCAGCCTGTGACTTACCAAAGCAAGAGCAGATTCTGCCACATCAGTAGAGGCTCCGGGCTCAGTTCACAGAGTGGAGACATGATAAGGTATAGGTGAATCCTTCAGTATCACACAGGGGATGACCTGGACAGAGCACACAGCCCATAATCATATTCATTGAACCTATTGACTGCTAGACTCACGTAGTTATATTACATAGTGGCCCTATATACATATAGTGGACCTTTTCATTTTTATTTTTATTTGTTTTGTTTTTTTTACATTTAGCAAAACATACACTACCAGTCAAAGTTTGGACACACCTTTTCATTCAGTGTTTACTATTCTTTCTACATTTTAGATACATATGGAAAACATCAAATATATGATGCATGTCACAAAGAAAAAAATAATTAAATAACTAACTAACTTTTATTAAATAAATCATTAAATAACTAACTTATATTAAAATTCCTAAAAGTATCAATCCTTTGCTTTGTGCAGCAAATCCTTGGCCTTCTCTCTATGATCTTCATGAGGAAATCTCCTGAAATGGTTTCACTTCACAGGTGTCCCTTGTCAGGGTCAATGAATGGCAAGTGTTAAAATGAATAAGGATCTAGCTTTTACAACCAATACTTGAACCAATCCTTTAAACACAAACAGTGTATGGTAAAGAATTATCCAAATGTGTTATTTATCATTTAAAGTAGCTACAAAACAGCACTGTAATAATACAAGTTTAATCTCATGAGGCATTTTTTGGGCCACATTAGCCAGTAAATCATCAAGAAAATAACATGAAAATATGAAACATGAAAAAGTGTGTCCAGACTTTTGGTTGTGTGTCCACACAGTTCAACATATCTTCATTTTAATTCTTCCAATCATATCTTATCTTCTTATCTACAACTGAGGGATTAACACATATAGCCTATTCAGGAAAAGGTGCTTAACATTTATTCTAATAATGTGATCAATCAATAGCCAACTGTTCAAATGAGTGAGGCCTATCTTGTTACACTGATTTTAGGCCTATTGATTAGAATCCCCCTACATCAGTGTTCAAGTATAAGCACTGAACGAAATTTATTTTTATTTATCCAGCAGTGTCATTTGAAAGTAGTACGGAGAAGTTTTGATAGACTAAGAAGTGACAGCAGTGACAGAGAAACATATTTCACGCTAATCCACTTTGTTTGAAGATATGGTTGACCAAAGATCTAAAAGGGAAGATTGTGTTGGTTTCTCAAAATTGGTTGGCCAGCAATGTAAGAACTGTATTTTTCCAGTAGAGGGCAGTGTCACTTCAATTCAGCAGTCCAGCAGTTTATTATGATATTCTTGCATATTAATTGTCTGTTACAAGTGGATAGAACTAAATATAAAACTGAGTTTAGATAGCCTTTTGTAATACTACTGTTTAAAAGGCCTGTATTACGTAATTTTGTATCTTTTATGGTGTTGCTTCCTCGTCAAAAACATACCTTGGATTGTGTTTTGTTTCATTCACACGTTTAACACACAAACCCTGCATATTTAGGATGAGTTCTCTCAAACAGAAAACACTCTTTTCCACCTTGTGATGCCATGTGGTAATACAGGAAGTGCTCCATACACCTTCACTAGAATTATTTGGTTGATTTCAGCCCTGGAATTGCCAGTCTCTACTCAACAAAAGGTAAAGTGTAGCTGTTAACTTGAACACTACTACTTGATGACATCACAAGGTGGAACAGAGTATTTTGAGATTTGGAGATGCAGAGAGGCTAATAATAAAGAGTGTGAATGAAACAAAACACAACTCCAGGTATGTTTTTGACAAGGTAACAACATTCTAACACGCAACAATCTCTGTATTTTAAAGTAGTCTATTAGAGAAGTGGATATTCTGAATCCCAGATGATGTTTAAATTTTACATGTTAAAGCCTAATCTACACAAAACTGCAATAGTGGGGTGATAGTTATACATTTTTACTTTATATTAAGTACCAATACTACTTCATAGTCAAAACCAATTAATTAAAAAGTTAAAAGTTAAAAGGAATTCTTCTGTTTATGAAAAGTGTCTGGAATCTGGATAGGCTTCAACCTATTTCATATAGAGGCCAAGAGGATAATCCGAAGTGTAGTGATGTAAAACTTGATCCAGTGAACTGAGGCATTTTCTTAATGTGGGTCAGAGGGAAGTATGTATGTGTCTGATTAGTATGGGACACAAGCTCCATGTGAAAAGAATCATTTTGGTCCAAGAAGAAAGCCTACGAAATGTTACCAGCACAAGAAATTATTACAGCATTCAAAGTTAACATCCAGAGAAAGCCTCGCTGACCTGGGGGTAAGTCAGGGGGCTTGGGGTTGAGAAAGAGGAACATCTGGAGGACATCACTGAAGAACATGTATCAGTTGAGCAATGCAATGGGTTTGATTCTGTATTATTCTTGTTTCCTGGAGTACCATTCATAAAGCCAATCCGTTTAATGTCAGTGAATGGTTTACCTATTTGGCACATGTTCACCAATGACTAACAAAAACGGTAATATTACACACACTCACAGAGAGAGAGAGAGAGAGAGAGAGAGATTTTATAACTTTAAAAAAAAATTAAATAAATAAAATATATATATAGGTTTTGGCTTTCTCAAACGCACGTAATGAAGACCAAGAACAGATTGTAAGAAAACACTGTGGACTGCCAGAAGACACATTTTCACTCTTGTTTACTTGTCCCATTAATCCCTGTGTTTAAATCACATGCTCTGACAGGGTGACATTGCAGAATTACTTTTATAGATTTCCTCCAGTTGTTTCCTTTCTACTCTTACATTTATTTATAGCTTATATTTGTTTTAAAATGTATCAAAAGTACACAATGAAATGTTTGTGGTAGAGGATTGTGCTTGTCTTGAAATGTTATCTGAATAGACTGTTTCACCATATGGCATTCAGCTAACTATGTCGTCATGGAAACAAGCAGATGACGCCAGCAGGCCACGTTACAAGTCAGATCTATGGAGAGGTGGCCTGTTCACAGAAAGCTTTTCAAGATTAGCAATGAAAACACCATTAACTGAATAACTGCAAAATAGATAATGCCATACTGTTTGATACCAGTAGTCCTAAATATGCAAAGTAACTGCAATTTAGGAAACTATAGCTCCACAAAGATCTCATGCTAAAAGCTGAACGAGTTCTCAAAAGCTTCGAAAATGAGAGACTTTTCTTGAAACCTTCAGTGATAAGAATCTACATCGCAAAACTACCCGTTGCAAAGAAATTATACTGCACAGCGTATCAGCAAGTAGGCCTAACATACACGACACAATTGTGGTCACTGTGCCCTGTGGTTTGGTATTTGGATGATTTGACGCACGTTACGCACGCTACTAAATCTGCTGTAACCTATTTAGAGTCACCCAAAGTTACCGCTAAAGAGCACGTGCTGTTTGTCGGGATCTGTACCGAGAACTCCCTCCCCGCCATTCTGCCACCCCCCTGTGCCAGCTGAAGAGATACGTAGCGATATGAGGTGCAGCTGAATAAAAACGACGCAAAAACTGAGGACTGCAGAAGTGCGCTGTAACTACCCAATAATCGGCGTAAGGCTCCCATGCATCCCGGTTACGTGAAGGCTGCAGGTAGGTACCGCTTCTTGTGACACTGCGATTTGCGATGAGTAAATGGTGACTAAACGGTGACACAGGCTGCCCAAAATACTGAGCTGTGCGGAGGAGAAGCAAAAGGAGATATCTTCTGAGAGTGCTGTTTTGTCTGTGCAACAACTTTGATCACGCTAATGCTTAACTAGGCTTATCAGTGATATGGTGTAGACATAGAAGTATAATAGATCCGTGGGCACAGAGCTCTTAGTAGGTTCATTATTTGGCTACAAGGTCAAAGGGTCAACATGGCATCACTTGCGTCACCATATTACGTCATTATCAATAGTTTATAGCAATAGACTAAGACCTTATACCCCTGGTTGGGAAGCACTGGAGTAGCCTATTAAGTATCTATGCAGTGGGGTTAGTTAGACAGAAATGTAGCCTTTTCTTGGTTTTTCACGTCAGTATGTTTAAAAATCATCCCTGGAACTGTCAGAATGATGGCCACCTGTGACTGTCACTTCCATGTAATAACTCTATTGAAAGCCCACAGTTATATGACCAGTAATATTAGAGAATTTATGGTAGTCTATAATTTGTACTCTTCGTGACTCATTTGCTGTTTTAAATTGGAGCTTTGTGTATGGAGGTTCTGAATAGTAAATATGGTAACCTTTGCTACTTGGCTCCATGTTGTTAGAGCTGCAGAGGAAGTTGAAAGTTGGCCTGCCTTTGGATTGGTTTGGACAGGGGTCAGAGGTTGTGACCAGTACAGTCTGTGTGGAAGCATCTCAGCAAGTGACAGTGCGAACTCCTTTATCCTGGGACAGTGTCTCCCAGCCCACAGCAAGAGGCATGAGAGAAGAGGTCCTCTGGGGTGAACATGTGTCTATGTCTATGCTTGTGTGAGCGAGTTTTTTTTTAATGTTTTGGGGCTACGCTGCTATGTTTATCAAACATCGTGAGAGCTTCTTTCTTTTCTCACAGTGAGGCACTCTGTCAGTTTGCACCTGCAGGAAAAGAAAAGTAAAGAAATGTTTGTACATTTTTGTTTGTCTTCAAGTCAAACCCATCCTCCTGCACACACTTAATTTGCTGTGAAGAGTTGAAGTTCTTTAGTAATGCCTTTGTTGTATAAAGCAGCATTGTGATCAGTAAAACAATAATAAACTGTATAATGTAGGCCTGTTTTCAGGTTAAAATGTGCAATCACACAGAATTGTGCACTATTAATTGCAATTCTATATGCAACTGAAACATTATGTCCATATAGACGGATTATTTATCAACACGGTGGACGTGTGCGCAGCCTGAGTGCAGAAAGCACCGCTGTCTGTGCTGTTAACAAGTTGCAACACTAGCTAGTGATGTTGTCAGCACAGTTTATTGCTGTGTTATAATATAAGTTATGATGGTATAGTGAATGGGATACATCTTAATGACCCGTATGCGTTAAATGCAGGTGAGTGCGTAAATGACAAGAAGAAATGGCTCAAACTTCAGTAGCCGTGAATTTGCAAAGGTACCGTCTTCCTCGCCTCGGATTGGCTAAAATGGCTCTCCTCTGATTGGCTATTTCATTTGGCCACGAAAACGTCATCTCACGTTCATCGGCAGCTGAACAACTGAGGTAAATAAAAAATGCGAAGTGTTGTCCCATAAAAAGATCTAACAGAATATTTGCAAAAATGCGAAGGGTGTACTCAGCAGAGTAGAGATACTTTATTGATACTCACGTTTATGATATACTGTATCTACACAGGTACTGAATGGTTAAGGTTAGGGTTAGTTGTAAGTTGTGCTGATAGGATCAAGCCTCTACTTTGCTAGCTGGACCCTATACCTGATCGATACACCTAGCCCCGCCCCCCGGGAGAGCCTGAAATCTGCTGAAATCCTCCAAGACACTGACACATACCAGACAGGACATTGGCACTTTCTGCAGGAGACATGCACAGTGGAGCACAAAGTGACGTAGGCAGATAATCTCTCTATTGCTCAATGTAGATCTAGTCAATCTGTTATTACTTTTTGATCAACTTTTTACAATTCTCAAAATGTTAAACACATCCAAATGTGGTTGATATTTAATAGGTTTGGATGTATCCCTGGCGGTTCAAATAAATAAGTCACATGTTTAAATGAAAATACTGTTCTGGGCTTCCATAGGACTGTATTTCTTGTGTAGACTACAGTGTGTTTCTGTGGATATGTGAGCCCTGTGAGCCACTGCAGTGTTCTGACCAGTGTCCTTGGACAGATAGGTGACTATTAATGGAAAGGTATCTTTAAAGAGACAGTGTGGCCCTTTACATGCAGTTAGACCAGGTAACCACGGTAACATTGTGTCATACTTTCTGAGTTAAATGGTTAATATTCTGTTCTTCATTACCCAATAAGTCAAGAGTAATGCACAACTCACAGTTTTAGGTAGGAATGCACTGAGTTTTGATAGCGATTCCGATACTATGGCTTTACATATCTGCCAGTACACAATATTAACTGATACTAGTGCAGAGGCTGAAAATAGGATTTATTTTCTTTAAAGAAAAAGAAAATAAGACAAACTGATCCAGATGTGCTATGTAGCTGTTATTTATCTCTCAAGTAACTACAGAACAGCTTTGTATAAATAACAATTCAAACATGAGACTTTTTGAGCCAGTTAAGAGCAATAAATAGCCTTATTACATCAATTGTATGTCCAACCAGCATATGCACTGATTTTTGAAAGCCAATATCCAATCCAGCAAATATAGTGTCGGCAGATATCTAATCCCAGTATCACATCGGTGGCTCCCTAATTTTAGGTGAAAATGGGGTGAAATATTTGTTTTAAGATTTTCAACTGAAATGTGCTCTCATTACTCTTTAGTAAATAACCCAAACAGATCCAAGCCTTGTTTTGAAAGTACACTCTGCACTCATTGTATTCATAATGGACCTGGACCTAATACAGTTCATTTCATAGGGAAGCAGTTGTGTCATATTGTTTTGGAAGTGGGAGCTGTGAAGCATTCAGGGTTGCATAAGAGTTTAGTTAGGGATACACCCTAAAACGGAAACATATGGTCTTAAAATCTTAAGTGTAAAATGCTTTATGTCACTTAGACTTAGACTTAGACTTAGACAAACTTTATTGATCCACAAGGAAAATTATTTGGGTACAGTAGCTCACTCATCACAAAATAATATGAGTTACTTAAACTATTTCCTTGTTGTGTCACACAGTACAGTTTCTTCAAGTTACTCAAGAATGTAAATGTAATGGAGTACTACCCACCTCTGCAAAGAAGCTATACTGTGGTGCAACATCACATATTTTCTTTGGACAGATAGCTGCATAATTTAGCAGGAATCTTATCTTTCTTTTCATATTGATTTTTAATTTGTATTAGATTTATGAAGCATGCAAGTAAAGTTCAGTGTCCAGACCCTTCCATTCTCATTGGTACAGCTATCAACTAAAAAAGGAACATAGCAATTGATTTTGGTTTATGACTACATTTGTTTTTGTTACCGGGTGAAGCGTCATGATGTCGTTGTGGAAATGTTGTGTGAGCCTGAGCCTGGACCACACACAGAATAAATACTGAGGCTTTAAGAGGAATGCCTGTGTTTTCTCTTCAGTTTTGGTTTAAGTTCGACTAATAACCATCTCTGAAAAAGCTAAAATAAACCAATCGACAAAGTACTCAAAATCTGCTCTGGAGTTCAAGCGCCACTGTTCATTCAGGGGCGGTCATCATCAGGGGCCAACACGGCACCTTGTGGGGGGCGCATGTGTGCTAGAGGAAAAAAAAAAAGAAAAAAGATTGCGGTTGTGCACATCACATTCTTTTGAGCTCACTTTGTCCCCTTCACGGCCTCACTTTTTTCTTCACAGGTGGGCCTTGCTCAGAGTTAGTGGTCCCGGGGGAGTAAATCAGTGTAGGATCGCCACTGTTCATCATCCATATACAAAACATAGGTTGGTCATTCATATTTTTTTAACATTTAGCTGCTATACATGCAGAGGCAAGTCTATATTAAAAAATAAGTTACAGGACACTTCCCCCTTTTTTAATTTGTGTGAATAGTTTGCATTTAAAGAAGAAATATCTGACTAGCATCTGACTAGTATTAAAAAAGTCATAATTCAGTTCACAGTGTACAAGAGTGTATAGGATGGTTTTTTTTGTAGAGGACTTTCTATTACATAAATTGCTTTGTAATTTGATCATTACAATTTTATATTTGACCATTCAAAGTGCCATTTTGATGTGTAATCTTTAGATTTTAGACTGTTTATGAAATGATTATTGAGCTACAAAAGCTTTATGTGTTGGTTGAGACGTATTATGAGTGGCCTGTATCTTTTTTATTTGTAAATATGATATGGAATAACCCACGGCTGACAGGGTGTCTTTAGTTATATGTGACTTACATTAACCTTGTTTCATGGGCCTGCAAACAGCTCAGTTAAAAGGCTCTGATTACATAACATTATTGAGTGGACCACACATGGCCACAGCCTCACACACTACTATTAAATGAACACGTGTTTGAAACTTGTCACATTAAAGTATATGTGGACAGACAAACTACAAACTGTAAGTCATTTTTTCTGTAATAAAAGGTTAGTTCAGCTGGTGTCATCAGCATGTCATCAACGGGGTGTGACGCTAACTGTAAGCATGCTCTGTCTGAAGCTCTGTTAGTCTTTAATCTGAGCTTTATGTCAAAACAGTCAGGTGTTACAGGGTTACAGTCACAAACTAGCATTAACCAACAGTTTTTCAGTCAGTCACTCTCACTTTTTTTAGTTGAAAATTAAACACCTAAACAATGTGTTGTTTAAATAAATTTTTCTATTTTTTCATACGTTTTCAGATCATCTTGAAACTTGTTGGCAGTTTTTGCTAATGTGTGCATTATGTCACCATGGTAAATGATGAACATACACATACATGTAGAACACCCTCCAGCGTGATGTCACAGAAAAGTATCAGTATAAGAGAGATAAGGTAATGAAGGGGTAATTTGTAGATACATCAATAGAACAAATAAGAAAAAGGTCAAGTACAGAATGGCTGCAAATATTTTATGTTAAATATTTGGAGAACATAGATATTGAACAGATACATAATGGTGGACTAGATCAAGACAAGTATGAGCACATCCTAAGGCATACCATACAGGTAGGAAAGGTATAGATATCAAACCGTTTTACAGTTCCCTTGAGGCAGAAATCCCTCATCCAAAAATCTTAATTATTACTACTTAATAATCATTACTTACTTACTCGGACTAGTCAAAACTATTTTACCTAGTATTTGTAATTTGGAAAACAATTGACTCTTGTGAGCTTTAAACAATGTCAGAATGTTGTTATCTCATCAAAAACCTACCTGGAGTTGTGTTTTGTTTCATTCACACATGTTTGAGTAACTCTTTAATATTAGACTGTCTACATCTCCAAAGTTTTTAAGTGAACAGCTACCTTTTACCTTTAGTTCAGTAGAGATTGGCAATTCCAGAGCTGATTAGCTATATGGCTTATATGGCTGAGTTTAAAAACACAGTGCAGCACTTCTTGTATTAATACATGACATAACAAGGCTGGACAGAATGTTTTTTGTTTGAGAGGAGAACTCAGCCTAAATTTTTGTGTTTGTGTGTTAAACATGTGTGAATGAAACAAAACACAACTCCAGGTATGAAACAATGTTAGAACATAGATCAGAAAATAGCTTAATATGAGCCCCTTAAATATAATGTCTTGACCAGATGTCTCTCACATGATAAACAAGCTTAGCAGGGTACACATAGTCCTTGAGCTGGTGTATTATTCTTTTCCATACATACAAAACAATTGTTTAATGCTTTTCAAATGGGCTGATGAGATGTTTAATTAACATAACCTCTCTACTTGTTTTGGCTGCAATCCAAAATCACAGAGAAACACTCAGTGCCCCTGACCACCTCAGTTTAATAATTTCCCATATGCTCCGAGGCCAACAGGATGGCCGAGGGTGTGTGATAAGATAACAAGAAGAGAATCCTGTCAGTTTTGTAGGACCAGTTTATTTGAACCTGACAGACAGCAAAATATACACCGGACAGACACATTTGAGCAGATAGGAAAGTAAACAGGGAATTTTTGCTTTTTCCAAAGAATTTGAGCTTGTGTAAAAGGAAACACACATGTATAAAAATAACATTAGTGATTGTTTGAAGAGCCCACACTGTAAATGCATGTGACAATATGTGTAAAAAGGTCATGTAAACAAATAGGGGACATGCACGCAAATGGATTCTGAATACATATATCAGTGGATCATTATTCAGATAAAAAAAAAAAAAGTTATTACATCTTTATCAAAATCAAAAGGTAAACTAGAGTCATGCCCAAGCTATCAATAGGTTATGCGCTTATGTAACTACAATCAGCGGGTCATTCACAATTCAATATTAGGCCCAAACTCTGTTAAAGCAGTAATGCTAAAGGGAAAATCCCATAATCTTTGACTCCCTTTTAAGAACTAACTAATGGATGCCCAGCAGTGAAGGGTGTGCACTGGTGCTGCTCACTCAGAACATTTTTTTTAATGTGAAATCAAGAGGTCTTAGCAGTGATGATAAGGAATCATAGAAAATACACGTTTTTAGCTATTAGTTATTCAAAGCTGAAGTCCTGAATGGTCTTTTAAATGAAATTCATACTGAGTATTTGTCTGCGTAGAATAACTTGTTTTTGGCTCCTGTGTCTTGTTTTGAAAATGTCATTACTTGTTATCTTTCTTGTTTTAATATTGTGAACAGACTGTAGACGTTAAAGTGCAAAGTGACATCTGGTAATTCAACAATTGCACACGGTGCCTTTTGAATTGCCCCCCTGTGGATAAAGTGTTATTGAGTTGAAACAAACAAACAAAAAAGAACACTATACTGAATTATTTATAGAGTCATTAGTTTACTTATTTTAAAATCAGCTATGCTCATCTTAAAGGTGCACTGTGTAACTTTTTGTCTGTTTGGTCTGTTAGCTGCTTGACTGTGAGCAGCGTTGCCTCTCCACAGATCTGACCTGTAACTTGGTCTGATTTAATCTCCATAAAGATAAAAAGGTTTAATGCCATACTGTGAAACATTCCAGACAAAGTAATAACATCTCCATGACGAAAAGTTACACAATGCACCTTTAAAGCTGCCAGATTTATTCACTTTTTTTCTACCAGCAGATGGCAGATGTGAAACCTGTTCCTCCCTCCCATGGTAGCTTTAATTTGAAAGTATGTAAATTACATGACAACAACAATTTCGAAGTAGTGCTCTCACAAAGGTTTACCACTCTCCCACATGTGGACTGAAATACTTCCAGATGTTCTGTGTCAAAAACAATTCCATAATAAACATTGCTGCGATTGCCAACACAGAATTAAGTCATATAGGTTTTAGCTCCTCTGCTTCTCTCTCAGTATGTGGCCCCTATTCTTGTCATGCCCTTCTCCACTTGTGTCGCTTCTTGTGGTGGCACTTCCAGTTAAACGGGAGTCCTCTTCATGTCAATGGAGAATTTGATAAAAGTTTTGCAGATTAAACATGGCATAAAGTAGGTTCATTTGTGTAAAATTTTCAGTGTCCATGTGCACCAACAAGTCAACACTGCACTGATACTCTGGTAGGATTTAAAACCTCTTTATAGTCCATATTACTATTTGCTGTTATGATTGGCAGCCCCATGCAAACTAATACAACCCGATGGATTATGGCGGTGCCCACTGCAACTTCCAGAATAAGGTGAATAGGCTACATGCATAATGGCTGGAGCAGAGTGTTTCAGGTGTATGCAGGGTTTGTGTGTTAAACGTGTGAATGAAACAAAACTCCAGGTATGTTCTTGATGGGAAAAATATATATAACATAAATCAGAAACAGTGTAATATATAGGCACTTTAATGTAGGCCTATATAAGGATCTCTTGCGGCAGGTCTATGTAAATCTTATCATCTCTGGTGCCTCTCTTCAACATGTTGTGGGTTGTTGTGACCGTTTCTATATTAAATAGATTGTGGAAACAAGACAGACTTTTGATCAGTGCCATTTTACTCAAAATATTCACATTTTCCTCTGAAGTGTGAACTCAGTTAACATCACATGCTTTTACTGACGAGCAGATTGGCTGCTGATCTGTCAGTTAGAACTCCCAAACAGATTATTGGCAATTTGAAATGACTGGACCCAGATTTAATTAAAATTCAATTACCCTACAGTGAACATAATCATAATCATAACTTTTCTGGTTGAGGGTCCGCCATCTGCTTGTCTCCATGGAGATATTACTGTTTTGCCTTGATTATTCCACAGTATGAAAATAAACTTGGTAACAGATGAATCTGATTAATGGTTAGATCTATGGAGATGCAAGCCTGCACATGGTAAGAATTCATGTTTTAAGGTATTTTTGAGCTATAAAACAAATACAAGGGAGATATGTTTAATGCCCTACTGTGATTTTCTGACAGTGGGTAGCCTACACACACAGAGCTGAGACACAACAGCCTCTCTTTTCCTCGACTCAGCTCCTCCTTGTGGGCTCAGGGCTGGCAGGCAGAGGAAGCAGGCTGGTCCTTCTTTGCTGCTTCAAAACCACAGAGGGCTTTTTATAGACCAGGGAGCAAGGCTGGGTATGCATGTAGGAGTACAACTGTACGAGCAGAGCCGTAAACAGTACACTGGCTAGACTCATGAACCGCAAAAACAACTATAAACTCAGACAGTGACGTAGTGGCCACATGTTTTGATCGAGCACATCTCCTTCACTTTCCACCATTTCAAAGAAGTCGCCGAGTTCTGTGCTTTTGTTCATCTTAGTCCGAAAGCAGTGGTGCATGTGACCAGTGCAATTATTACTAGCTCCCCTTAGGCACATTCTCTATTCTACCACGTCTGTGCAGTACTTGATGACCTTCAGTGTAGCGGACCTGAAAAATAATGCTGATAAAATGACTTAAAGGTGCATTGTGTAACTTTCTGGGGGAGGGTCTGGCAAAAGCTTTTCTCCATGGAGATGTTTTTGGTTTTTGCTACGTCTGGAATGTTTCACAGTATGGCATTAAACCTTTCTATCATCATGGAGACCAAACTAGACCAAGTTAAAGGTCAGATCTGTGGAGAGGCAACCCCGCTCACAGTCAGAATGCCTGTTTGTCAAGGTGTTTTTGAGCTATAAAACCACCTGTAATTGTATAAATGTAAGGTAGAACTGTTTAATGTCATACTGTGGAACATTCCAGGCAGAGCAGTGACATATCCATAGAAACAAGCAGGTGACAGACCCCCAAACAAAAAGATATATAGTGCACCTTTAATTTGTGTGGAAAAAGTGGCTGTCAAAAGAAGCATACTATACTGCTTATGCTATTTGCATTACCACTTTTATGAAAACACAGGCTACTTTTTTTACAGTCACAATTAAATCAAACACATTGGCTATTGTGTATGGCTACTCTTTTAATACAAGTTAGTTTTAGTTGAGTTCTATTTAAGCTCAATATTTTACTTCTCTTTGACAGTTCAGTTTCTGTGGTGAATTCAAAAACGCTGCTATGAAAGACTTTAGATAAGGCCATTTGTATTTCATCACCAAAACGAGTCCTTCTGCCCGCGTGTGGTCTTCAAAAACAGGAACTCATGACTTGGAGGAAAATCTGCCTTAAAAAAAAAACATATTCTAAACTAACTTTGCGCATGTGGGAGCCTAGTTTGTGTGTAGAGTTGGAGTTGAGAATCTTGAGACGCAGTAGCTCCTCCCCCTACCGGGGCAATCGTATTCCCCGGTCTCTCAGTCCGGGCGCGCTCACTACAAAGCGCCGCTATCCAGGTAAGACCACCGCACTATCGCTTCTGCTTCACTTAACTTGACTTAAACTTTAAATGAGTTGACTGGCTGACCCGCTTTTATCAGCCATATTAGTCCTGCCCATACACGTTGTGGCGAATGAGAAGGCGCCCTTTTTAATACCGTAGTTTCCGTCAAGTACCCAGTGTGAACTGACTGTGGGTTTTTAGGGTTTATTGAACCAAGTAGGCTATGCGTTTTTTTTTAACTCGTTATGAATGTTTTGGCAAAGTCGTGAGTTGAGAATCCAGAGCGCCAGCCAATTTAGCGCGAAATTCAAGCGTGTTGTACCCGGGAAGCTTCACGCGGTTATACCGGCACAATAAACGCGCATGGGCAATACGCCACGCGCTGGAGTAGCACGTTTCATTTATTGTGCGGCCGGATCGGTTATTTTAGGACAAAACGCCGACCCTCTCAATCTATAGGCAAATTGTCAACAATGTTCTTACATTTTGTCCTAGTGAAACTGAAGAAGACGCGGTAGATTAAGCACATGACTGTGTGTGTGAAGCTCGCGTGTGTGTGAAGCTCGCGTGTGTGTGAAGCTCGCGTGTGTGTGAAGCACGCGTGTGTCTCCGCGTCATGGGACTGTTCTATTGAAGAGTCAGTGATGAGCTCAAAGGAAGTGTGTGTTTCTCACTGATGAACTATTTTACGACTTTACTGAGCACGTGGAGTAGGCTCCTGTAAATCAGCATCTTTATGGCCAACTTTTCCTCGTACTTTTCATTAGTGTTCTGAAAGGGCGCAGTATCCTTACCATGTAGCCTATTAAGGTAATAAAAGTGTATTTAATGTTTTTTGTGTGTGTGACATGACGCAGTTGGCATCTTTATACGGTCTATGGCAGTTGGTGGCTGCCTGACCCAGAGGGTGAAGAAGAGAATGGAGGCCTTGTATTTGGATGGACAGCTGATGTAGCAGCCCCATGGGAGCACATGAGCATCTGCCTCTTAGCCTGCTCCAGGCACAAATACATCCACACCTGTTTCTTGGCAACCATAATGTAAATGTACTGGTATATACATTTCAATAATTAAATAAATATGAAAGTTGTATTTTAAATTACATTTTGTAGAGTTAACAAATTTAATTACATTTCCATTTATCCCAATCACTTGTGACCATTGAAAGCACACGTGTGTGGGGAAGGCTTTGTTGGGTGGTTGAGTGGCGGGAAACTGATTGGGGGGATAAAGGCGAGGGTCAGTAATGGGACAATAGACCCCTGACCCCTCTCTCTGTTTCTATGGATGAGCTCTCACGGCAGGATACTCCCCCTGGACTCACCTTGGTGTGTACTCATTAGTGCCACACAAAAGACCACCTTCCCCTGTATTTGACTTTTTTCCTGCTCTGATTTTGATTATCCTCACCAGACCCTTGTCCAGACACATAATGGATGTGAAGCAATAGACTTAATTATTGGAAGTGCTCTACTGTGTACTGTGAACAGAATGTACTCATGCCATTCATTATAATTAAGTTATTAATCAAAAACTCCACAGGCCACTAGGGTTGTCAAAAATACAGAAAATCAGATATGAATTGATAATAAAACTTGTATCAAAAGTAGTTACTCTTTTATGGATACTAAAAAAGTCACATTCACAGGACAGAAATAAAGCATTCCTGAATAGCTTTGGAATGATCTTGAGCTGTATCAGAACAAGTATATAGACCACATACACACTATGGGAAATACATGGACGACTGAGGGATTACACAGATATAACACCTCATGGTAATATAAAAAAGTCTGGTACATTTACAGAAATGTTAATTAATGTATGCTGTCCCTGCTAAATAAAATAATAATAATAATAATAATAATAATAATAATAATAATAATAATAATAATAAAAGAAAGTACTATAATTTAATGTTAAAATGACATTCTATTTTCTGAATCAGAATTGGTATTGAGTCTGTTCCTTAGTATTGAAATTGAGTTTGAACTTTTAGTACCTTGACCATGCTCTAGTATGTTTTTTTTTTTTTTTTATGGAAACCTAGCATTTACTTTTGCATAACCAATTTCTGCCCAGCTCCTGTGGTCTGTCTTGGCCCACTGTGGTCTTGATGTGATAGTTTCAGGAATAGTTGTTTTTGTTTCTTGCTGTTAGGTTGTTTAATCAAAAGTCTGTGATGGAAAATGGAGTTGTTTTTATTTGGTGCTATGGTCACCATCTGTAACTAAAAGTGTATTGTCTTGCCAAATAGTAGCAAGGCATTGCATAGCTAAACACTGAGCGAGTGCAGGTTTGTTGATTAATATTTTATTTATAACAGAACATGGTACGGCCTCTTCTATGAATGCCACCAATAATAAAAATATAAACAAATTATTACAGGTAAAAATGGAAGAAACTTTTGTGGAAAAATTTAGTTTCATACTAGTTAGTTGATACTTCAACTTCAACTGATTAAAATACAAGTTTAGTAGGCCTACATTTTTCTTGGGCTTATTTTAATATGAACAGTCTATAATTTTAACAGTGAGATGCAGAATATCAAAAAGAAAATAACTATAAATATATAAACTGATTTGCATTTCATTGAGTGAAAACTTATACTTGGTGGCAAAACCCTTGTTTGCAAGAACAGAGGTCAGATGTTTCTTGTAGTTAATGACCAGGTTTGCATACATATCAGAAGGAATTTTGGTCCACTCTTCTTTGCAGATCATCTCCAAATCATTAAGGTTTCGTGGCTGTTGCTTGTCCTTGAACCACCACTTTAACGTGGTGGAGGGGTTTGAGTGCCCGAATGATCCTGGGAGCTATGTTGTCGGGGGCTTCATGCCCCTGGTAGCGTCACCCAAGGCAAACAGGGTCAGACAAAGAGCGGTTCGTAAGCCCTTATGATGAGTAATAGAGCAAGGCCAGTTACGTTGCCTGGATTAGCGTTACCGGGGCCCCACCCTAGAGCCAGGCCTGGGGTGGGTACTCGATGGCCCAGGAGGGCACAGCCTGAAGGAGCGACATGGGGCCGTCCTCCCGTGGAACCACCACCTGTGGGAGGATCCATAGGGGGCCGGTGCAGGGAGATCTGGGTAGTGGTCGAAGGCAGGTGCCTCAACGACCGGACCTCTGGACATGGAGACTAACTCTAGGGACATGGAATGTCACCTCGCTGGGGGGAAGCCCGAGCTTGTTCAGGAGGTTGAGCGTTATTGACTAGATATAGTCGGCCTCACCCTGGCTGAAGTCACTGAGATAGTTAGCAAGCTCCTCGGTGGCAAGGCCCCGGTGGATGAGATCCGTCCTGAGTATCTTAAGTCTCTGGATGTTATGGGGCTGTCTTGGCTGACACGTCTTACTATATAGTTGTATAGCTTTGTTAATGGTGGGATGCACTGCTGGATAGATGCAGGGCTCTGCAGGTTGAGCAAGACGGTGCCGGGAGCGAGTCATTTTCAGCCGGGTGTGAAATTGAAAACCTGGTTGTGAACTGACATGAAGCATATGAATTATTACTGTATGCCATAACTGCCCCTACACACACATACACACACACACACACACACACTCGCACACACATACACACACACGCACACACACACTTGCACACACATACACACACACGCACACACGCACACACACAGCACCCATGTTCTGGTCTGCAGCTCCATGTGACAGTCAGAGGAGTACATAGTCAACAGAAAATCCAAGTATAAGGAAAGACTGGGTTTTGGTCATGCATGCCTGTAATTTATTTAGCTTTAATTCTACATTCCGGAACCATTTCCCCTGTTTGATTTGCAGCTTGGGAATTTAGTGAATGCGAGCACGAGCATTCTCATGGATCACATGGTCTGCATCCAAAGCTTTACAGTAACTGAGTCAGAAATAAATTGCCCTTAAACAAAATAATATCCATTCCAACATCCTCTCAGCTATTCCTAGATCATTTAAGTGCCTTGCTCAAGGACACAACTCACTGTTTCAGTCTTTGACCCTCTACATGTAAGACTGACTGCTTAAAATACTAGAATTCACCATACATATGAATGTTTAAATGTCACTTTGAATTTGTGTGCACTTTGAATTTGTATGCACTTTGAATTTGTGTGCACTTTGAATTTGTATGCACTTTGAATTTGTGTGCACTTTGAATTTGTATGCACTTTGAATTTGTGTGCACTTTGAATTTGTTTGCCTTGCCTATTGCAAAGACACATAGTGATCAGGATAAACAAAGAAATGTGTACTCAAATACACGTTCAAGTAGTCAGATGTTTTAAAATCTACTCGATTACTGTAATGTTAGTGTGTAGAATCCCTCAGTCGTCCAGGTAAAATCCATGGCAAAAGGAGAAATTCAATTTGTCAACTGGACAGAGTTTATTTGGTCGAATACGTTTCGCAATAAACTCTGTCCAGTTGACAAACTGAATTTCTCCTTTTGCCATCTACTGTAATGTTACTATTTGTAATTAGCCACTTTTCACCCCTGCCTATATACAACCTATTTCAACTACATTAGCTACATGCCTGCTCAGTATTGACCTGTACAATTTGCTTTTTAACTATAATAATTCAGAAGACATTTACTTAATTTGTTTGTTAGTTGTTGGGAAGAATACTTTGAAAATGTATTTAGTTACAGAATACCTGCATTAAAATGTATTTTGTAACATACTCTGTTACATGGTCCAATCCGAGTACTGTATTGTGAATACTTAGAACACTTTTACTTCTGCATTTAAATTAAAATGTAAAGATGAAACATAGTATTAAAACAGCTTTTTGTTTGTTTCGCTTTTGGTTAAGCACTAATTGGAGAAGTTAAAATCATGCTTGCACTCCCCGCTGTTTTTTCTGTTTTACCCACCAATACGGTGGTGGTTGAAGCCTAAATTTTGTGATCAAGTACTACAATGTACCCTTTGATTTTAGGAAAGTAGCTGTATTTTAAATGCCACCAAATGAAAAAGTAACTGTACCGAAATACTAGTTCAAGTCCAGATACTTTGTGGGTCATGCTGAGTGGACAAACAGTTAACTCTTTACAAACTGAAGTGTTATAGCTCTCGCAGACTACAAAGTGCGACTAAGTGCCACATGAGGTGCCAGCTGGCTCCTTACAGTCTCTTCAGAGTCTGGAGTAAGGGTAGAGAAGTGGTGCATCACATCTGCATCTTAATTTAGATTATTATGTTATGGACAGTACTGTGTAGCCAGGTTTCACTTCTTAAATAAAGAGGAGAGCTGGACAGTTTTCTGCTGATTTGGGTGAAAAAAGTCAGAATCATGTTTAAAGTTGAGACGGAACTGTGTCAAAGGTTTTAGAGGAATCCCATTCCCACTTACTGCCAGCTCAGTCCTTGTTATCTTAGTGTGCGTGATCAGAAGTATAATACTCCCTACAATGGAAGCACAGCCAGACTGGACTGTACTAGACTGGAATGGACAACACTACCACCATGTCTTCAGGTGCTGGGTCCTGTTACGATAGTCAGTAAACTTCTTCTGTGTTAGAACTTCAGTGTGTCTCCTCTCTTCATAACAAAAGGTAGTGCCTAGGGCTGGGAATCACAAGGTCCCTCACTATTCAATATGATACACGATACATGGCTCACGATACGATATTATCACGATGTGGCAGTACATGTGCTATATTGCACAGGATATATTGCTGTTGTTAAAGAACCAGACATTTTAGCATCAACAGCATTTCTTTGTTAAACCACTGCTTGTGCCAAGTTAATATGAAATGCACCCATTGTAATCATCAGAACGGTGAATATGTCAAGTGTATTGCAAAAAGTTTTCTTCTTCTAAATAAGCAACAAAGTTACAGTGTAGTGGTCACAAAAGAAATCGCTAAAAGACATCGAAAATACCCTTGGAGATAAATAAGCCCACAATACTGTATCACCAAATTTAAAATCACTGTATTTAAATGTGATTACAGCGCTCTTAAAACTACTGAATTTTAGGAAAAGGTACCGGCCTTGAAAAAAAACATATCGATCGATCTCTACTTATGATCATCATTAAAGGTTCTTTGTCATGTTATTTAGAGTTGTTCTCACAGTGTAATTTCATACAGCTTCTCTAACAGTCCATCAGCATACAGAGGTCTTCCTTAATATTGCTGTGTAGTTCAGATAGTACGTCCTCTGTCCTCTCGTCTTTCCATCTGTCAGTGACGAACGGAAATGAATGATTTTTTCCTCTTGTGAATGGTGCTTGAAATGGACATGCTTTATAGAGATGCATTTAAAAGGCTATGTTTGGCTACATCATGAGCTTTTCAGATTTGTTATGAACCTGAATCAACTTTATGACATGTTTTCTTTGAAAGCATGCCAAATTATTTCGTTTGAAGAGGAAATGTTTTGAAAGACTCCATGTTTTGGACTTAATCAACACAAACACTTACTTTGGAGTTTAAATAAACAATAAAATGTGAATCACCAAGATTAAGTAGTAAAAAGTAGGGCCCGACCATATGGATTCTTTTATCCGATATGATACCGATAAAAAGGGATTTGGAGGTGTCCATAGCCAATATAACAGCCGATATATTTAGAGATAAAATTACTGTAAATCTTCAACTGATTTTAAAACTTAGGCTTGGCTCAATTGGATTTTAAATAGGATTTATTTAGGCTACCTTTATTGTTACACTGCCTCTACAAGACAGTAGGTAGGCCTAATGGCATTTTTGCAAGACATTCTAGCCAGTAAACAAATTAAGTAAACCACAGATTGTCCTTCAGCAGCTATCGTAAATACGTGCATGTCACAGTAATTATTTATATGCATAAATGCGGAGCATTCACACCGCCATTCACAGCTCACCGTACCGTACCGTACTTCTCTGATAAATATTGATGCGGTGCCACATATTAGGACATTTATCTGTCCGTAAATAGGATTGAATGGGCGTAATTCGTCTGAACTTTGTAAGGTGGTAACATACCCAGGTGGACTATCGGCTAGATATGTCTCCAAGTGCCCGTATCGGCTGATAATATCGGCCAACAGATATATCGGTCGGACCCTATTAAAAGTATACATAGGATTTGTTTTCTATGTAAGTTGTTTTATGATGCAGTAACTCAAGGGCATCAAATTGCTATATTTACCTCCTCTACGATGGCAATCACCACAACTACCACTTCTGCTGTTTCTATTTGTTAATAAACCACTACCTGTTTCAAACTCTTTTTGTGTCAAACACAGCAAGAATATGAAATTAAAATTGCAAGAAATATTGAAGACAGTGGTGCATGAAATCAACAGGCAGTTCAGGTTAAAATAGAGGGTGGAACTAGATAGAGAATGGACAGACAAAAAGATGCAAAATAGAAGAAGTTGTAACAGCTAGGGATGCACCGATTCAGCTTTTTCTGTTCTAATACCAATTATACTACAGCTTTAAAGGTGCATTGTGTAACTTTTATGGTGGAGGGCCCATTAAATGCTTTTTTTCCACGGAAATGTTACATGTTATTGCCTTGTGTGGAATGTTTTCATAGTATGTGTTAAACATTTCTATTTTCACCAAACCAGACCAAGTTACAGGTCAGATCTATGGAGAGGCAATTCTGCTCACAGTTAGAATACCTATTTTTCTAGGTATTTTTGAGCTATAAAACCACCTGTAATTGAATAAATGTAAGGTAAAGCTGTTCAATATTATACTGTGGAACATTCCAGGGAGAGCAATAACATCCATAGAAACAAGCAGGTGACTGACCCTCCACCAAAAAAATTATATAATGCACCTTTAAGTATCTGCCAATATCCGATATCAGCCGATACTATCTCAGAGAGAAATTTATATGTCCAGAATACAGGATATTGACTGAACCGATATTTGGAAGCTGATACTTGATAAAGCAAATTTCTCATCCATAGAAACAAACAGTGTATGGGTGAGCAGTCCAGGCTGTTACGTAACTTGTGAGGAAAATGTGGTGTCCAAAGGAAAAGGGAAGGTTTAGGGAGAGGGCAGGAGGGATGGGTGTAGAGAGGAGCAGAGAGGGGCTGGTTCCATAAGAGCTATCCTAATGCTGCTGCTATAACGGAGATCTGCAGAGTTTAGGAGGTGCTCCTGTAGCCCTGCACCTCAGAGGACCAGCTGTTCCCCTCCTGTAATGTAAGTCAGTGGATCTTTGTCAAGTTAAGGCTGAAGTTGTGTGTTCTGTGAGAATGTTTTTTTTTTTTGCATTTGTTCTTTTCCTTTCCTTATTTTTTATGCTTGCAAATAGCTGTTGCTGGCCTCATTTCATCGCAGTACTGAGCTAAGAACTATGGTTAATTTGGGTGTGAATCCAGATAGCTGTTTAGATTCAGTTTTTCTCTGTGAGCTGTTACTTTAAGAATCTGTTGGTGCGTTCATTGTTAATTACAATACTGAGGAATATTGGTTCTGTGGGCTGATATAGAAAAAGCATTAAAGCCTGTGCTATAATTAAGTCTGAGTTGTATATCTATTGCAAATTCCTTGTTAGAGGTAGCGAGTCTCTTTTTTGAATGGATGCTTTATTTATTTATTTATTTATTTATTGTCATTTTATTTATTCCTTAACATTGATCCCACTTTCTTTGCCCAATTCATATTATCTCTATTAAAATGTTTTTGCAGCTTTTCACCTCTCAACATACTAGTTATTTTTTTACCTTGGTAATGACTTCACATGGCATTTTAATTGCAATATGTTAATGACTAATAGAAAGCATGTGTCTAGATGTGTACGTTGTGTAATTTGTGCAGTTAGAGTTGTAAACATGTGGTGGCTATCTGTGTACTTCAGACCTGGGGCCACCCTGATAAGACCTGATTTGAACAAGAGTCAGAAGAGCAGCAGCAGCTATGACGGCAGACAACGCACCACGAGACAAGTACGCATTATAAAACTTCTACTGTTTAGTTTATTCTCTTGAAATATGTATTATAGTTACATCTTTGACATAATTTATTTCCTTGCAGGTACAATACAGTTTGGCTTATCTTCTTCATCCTTGGCTTGGGAACTCTCCTGCCATGGAATTTCTTCATGACAGCATCAGCAGTGAGTTCAGTCTTGTTTCAATTATCTTAATCAGGTTTAAGCCTTTAAAAAGCAGTAGAAGTCAAAAGGTAATCCCTAAAACAACACGAGGATGTAGATGGAGCAAAGGTGCTTCTGTGGGCAGTGGTCACTTGATTAAAAGGTTATGGCCCTGGTTTAGGGTCAGCCCCATCTTGTTTGTATTTTTTGTTTTGTTTTCCTGGAGCCCCACCTGGTCCTGCTTAGATATCTGACCCCAGTGCACCCAGGTGGAGGGAGTGCAACCTCAAATCCTTGTTCATTGTCTTTGGACTTACGAGTTAACATGCTGCACTGAGGAGAGTGAAAGTTCACCTGCCCTTAGTGCTATTGCAGCTTAATGCTTTTTTAAAAATGTAATTTTAGTATTCAAATATTGTTAACACAACAGACAGCATTTGTTTACTGAATCTATGAAATGTTTCACCTTTTAAGTAGGGACACACAATATATCTCAAAAATATCTGATATTAAAATCAATTTGGCAACAAACGCATATTTTTGACATATTAATAACCAAAGTTCTCCAACGGATACTATCTTTAAATAGTTGTTAAATAAAACTGAATTTAATAATTTAAAGTTTCAATAGACATGCACTTTTTGGTTTTAATATAACTGAAACTATTGACTTCAAAAGTTTAGTAAAAGATAATAATATTAATATTGCAACTTTTTTTTTTTTGCTTTGGCTTGTATTTTATCAGGGTGAAGTCAATTCTGAGTTTTTGCTGGCTGTAGATAAATTATAGTCCTGTCCACCCAATCAAACATCAACTTAATATTCTGCACAGCTACATTTTCTGTCTCGTAATTCTTTGTATAGTTTTTGAAGATTTTAATGTGTGTTCTTCTCTTGCCAGTACTTTACCAGCCGTCTGAAGGACCCAGTGAGCACAACATTCAATCAAACAGGAAACGTGACAGCGGCTGGAGGTGACACAAGAAATGCCCTAGAGTCAACGTTCAACAATGTGATGACTCTGTGTGCCATGGTCCCTCTGCTCATTTTCACCTGTCTCAACTCATTCATCCACCAAAGGTATAGTTTCAATTTGATGTTCTCACGCACTCATGCTTTAGTATAGATTACATGGAAACATCCCAACAGTAAATTCACAAATGTTGAACCTGATTATTAACAATTAGACCCTAGAACTTGTCATTATACGAGAAAAATCTATATTACATAAAACTGAGCCATGTTATAATGTCCTCCTCAAAAACATGAGGAGTTGTGTTTTGTTTGATTCACACATGTTTTAGTAACACCTTATTTTTTGTCAGTCTACATTTCCAAAGCTCAAAATGCTCTGTTCCACCTTGTGATGTCATGAAGCAGTAGTCTTCAAGTTAACAGCTCCTTTTACCTTTAGTTCAGTATAGATTGGCATTTCCAGGGCTGAAATCATTCAGATGATTCTAGTGAAGGTGTATGAAGTTTAATAACATGGTGGAGTACTTCCTGTATTATCACATGACATCACAAGGCCTAAATATACCGTGTTTGTGTGTTAAACATGTGTGAATGAAACAAAACAACATTAGAACATAGATTTGAAAATTAATAATATGTAATATGGGCCCTTAAATTAATATTAGCTGGCCCTATCTGTATACAATATGATTGGCCTATAGAATGGTGTGGTGGCATCTGAAACCCAACTCCTTATAACACGCCACCGTTTTAAATGAGATATTTTTATGAATTCACACTTTACTGTCACCTTTGGACCAAGTGTCAAGCTTGTTTGTGTGCCCAGGTTGGCCTGTTATGCACAAGTAATATGATCTTGTTATGAGTAAAGTCAGTATATTTGCTTTAATCATAATAGGATTGAGTGAGGTCTGGGTTGGAACCTGGACAGGGATAAACTCTTCCCTTTACAAATACACGTAAGAATTCTATGTAGACTTCCCCCACCCGCTCATCTGTACCTAACTTCACAATGGTCTTATACTATTAAATTATACTATTTTTTAGTGTGTACTGAAGTATTTTATTTCCATTTATGAATGTGATTAAAGATGCCCTATGTAACTTTTCTTCCACCTCCTTTCCATGGAGATGTTTTTGCTATGTCTAGAATAGTGATGAAACAGGTGATGGCTACAGCTGCTGGTGAGATTTTTGTGGAGGGGTGACTCCACTCACAGTAATGCATGTCACTTGCATGTTGGACAAAGTATTTTTGAGCAATAAAAACATCCATAAGATAGATAAGTTTAATGCCATACATTAGAATGTTTCAGGATGTTTCATAATATTGAAGGAAGCAGGTTGCAGATTCTCCACCAGAAAAATCACATAGTACTCCTTTAAAATGGTTCCTAAAGAAATGTAACTTCACCATTTTAGAAAAGGAATAAATTAATCATAATTCATTTTTTTTTTAACATTTATCATAAAATAATGTAATAATTGATAGATCATAATATTATTGCTCATGTTTTTATTATTCTTGCTCTCAGGGTTTCCCAGAAGTTGAGGATTTTGGGGAGTCTGTCTGTGATCTTTGTTGTTTTCCTGATCACTGCCATTGTGGTGAAGGTCAGCATTGAGCCGCTGCCATTCTTCACCCTCACTATGATCAAAATCATCTGCATCAACTGTGAGTACTTCTATTATAACAGTATATATATGTTCAGCTTCTTTGTTTTGTGTAATTATATAATGCAACAGAGCGGACTATATATTTTCTTTCCTAAAGCAGTGTTCAGTTGTCCATAAAGGGTATGAACTATGAAAAGACGTTAAATTCAAAAAATACCATCTCAGTATCAATGTCAAGATAATGGCCCAAATTTTAATTAATGGCCATCCGTACTAATAAAACCAAATAATTTAACCATGGAGTGCTACAAGCAACTACTCATGTCCCTAAATAGATAAATCTGGAACTAAAAAAACAAAAAAACCAGTCATATGTAAATTACATCTTGTGCTCCGCATTTAGGCATACATTATGACCTGACAGACTGTAGTCACTTATAATTGTAGGGAGATGTTTTCTATACCTTTCTTTGCACTGGGTGTGTATTTTAGTGCTGCTATCTTCACAAACTATTATTATAGACACATGTGGTTACGAGTAGAGCCCACTTGAGAACAGAGCACTCCCGCTGTGTGTTTATTTGGAGTGAGTGGACACCACAGGCATAAGCTCACCCCAATCCCCTCTTCTCCTCCTCTGGGTCACTGTGGACCTTCTGATCCTCTCGAGAAACTCGGATGAGAGGCAGAAGACACTGTGACCTTGAGGTTTTCATACTGACGTCCACACATTCCAAACAGTGCATTCCAACTCTGAATTAAAGTAACACATTTCAAACTGAACCAAATGAGATTAAAGCTGCAACAATTAATGGGACGGGTCGAGCACTTCACTGGATCTTGTAGATATAAAAATGCAAATCAGGTGCTCTTTGAGTATTAAAGATCCTCAAAGACCAGCTGCAGCTGTGTGGTCAAACGTGCTGGTGTCCTCTTGATAAAGTACTTTTACTGTAATTCTTACCTGTCAGAGTGCCTCTGGTCTGTTATCTTGCCCACACAGTACAAAGAAAGGGGCTTATAATTAGAATAATATGACAAGTCGACTATTATACAATTATTATAATTGTATTTTGATTCCCTTTATTGTTATCTGGACAAAAAACCACATGCCCAAAAACCTTTTATACCAAAGATAATAATATTCTATCAAAATGTGTAGTAATGATAATCAAACATGCACACAGCTGCACACTAGTGACTCCTTGACAGTTTTAATTTGAGTACATTTGGTAAATTGTTTCAAGTTGAATATAATAGAGGATTTATCGCACTGTACTGTCAGACATTGCATTTCAGCCTTGACATATTGCAGTACCTCATACAAGAAAAAAAACACAATATAATATTAATATTATAATTATATAGTAACACTCTGTTTCTGAACTATGTAACTGATGTGTCAATGACATGATACTTTTACACAGCGTGTTTGCGTTGCACAAATATCAGTTGTCTACTGTGGACAGAGAGTTGTACCTATTGGCCTTTAAACACTGCACCTTTAAGAATGTGTCACAGTCTTCTGACACATAGGTGGTGCATATTTGTTTCAGTTTACACTAACAGTAAGGGTTAAGGTGTTAAATCAACATCTCAGTGTATTGATGATTTTGGTGCAGTGTTTTCACTAGTCAGTTATTTAATGTTTTAATTTAACTGGAATCAACCCATCTTCATTTATGTCTTCTCAGCATTTGGGGCAGTTCTTCAGGGCAGTCTGTTTGGTTTGGCTGGGATCCTGCCTGCTACCTACACCACACCCATCATGAGTGGTCAGGGCCTGGCTGGGACCTTTGCTGCCTTCTCGATGATCTGTGCATTGGCCTGTAGGTGTCTCACGATCATCTTTTTGCTCATTTCCTTAATAATGACAACTGTAGTTAACAAACATCTGTGTCTCTTTATAGCTGGATCAGCTCTGCAGGACAGTGCCTTCGGTTACTTCATCACTGCCTGTGCTGTCATTCTGTTGGCCATTATGTCCTACTTTGTTCTTCCTAAAATGGTAACATAATCTGCATACCCTATAAAAACTTAAGTATTACTTGTTATTGGGTTTTTAAGGTTGGTACAAACAAAGAAATCTCTTTTTGACAGGAATTCTTTCAATATTACATGGAGAGCAATGGCTCCCATCCATCCAGTGCCGATGAGGAGAACAAAATGGACCTTCTTAAAAAAGGTAAAAGAGAAAAACTGGACTTTGTAATGTCTAAAACTCAAAGTACAGCAATAAATCAAGACTTCACAACGTGACAAAAAGTGGTTCAAAATGTCTTTTGCAGAAGATTCCACAGAGAAGAGACCAGTGGTGAATCTGACTGAGGATGAAGCCAGGCCCACTGTGTCCGTTGTAAACATCTTTAAAAAGGTACATTGCAAACTTTTTATAATTATAATATAATTTCTAGCAGGTAAATGAAATCTACCAGTTGATTTCTAATTAGCTTGTTTTTCCTCTTTACAGATCTGGGTGATGGCTCTGTCTGTGTGCTTCATCTTCACTGTCACCATCGGGACTTTCCCCGCTGTGACTGTGGATGTGAAGTCCACAGTAGCAAACGGAGGAGCATGGGGTGAGTTCAGTATCTGGATATTTGATTCAAACTGAATTGAAACCTGAGAGTGTGTAGTAAAAGTGGTGAATTATCTCTGTTTGCAGAAACCTACTTCATCCCAGTGTCATGTTTCTTGCTGTTTAATGTGATGGACTGGGCAGGCAGGAGTCTGACAGCCGTCTGCATGTGGGTCAGTGTCTTTTTACATGTATTTCCAGTGTGACCAGCAGAGTAGGTATCAAACTTTTATGTTTGTAATAGTTTATAGCATTAGAGTTGTTAAAAGTATTGAAAATCAGATACTAATTGATACTAAAACTAATACTAGTAAGTATTGATGCTAAAATAACAATCATCTTCAGCTTAGTCAGGACTAATGTAAGACCACATGGAATAATAAAGAAATATTTAGTGTTGAAAATAAGTCTATCACCTAAAAAATTACTTTTTTATTAACTCGTGACATTGAATTTGGTGCAACATAAAACAAGAAATAATAATAGTAAAATATAGACTATGATCAAATAAGAGGCATGTATAAAACTAAGTGTTAGAAATAAAATACACTTTGACTAAATATAAACAGAAAATATAGAAGTACAAACTATAACGTTGGCATTGTTGTGTACTGTGGATGATTTGAAAAAGAAGTGTGAAGCTTATATTTACAAAACCAGTGTGTCTAATTATTTTGCAAAGAAATCTTTTATCATTCCCTCTACAGTGAAACAAATCCAATGTTCACAGAATATTATTATCATTTCCTGCAGTCTGAGAAATGGGATGGAGAACAGGTAATGACCGTCTGCCTGTGTAGACTGTCCGAGGTCGGGGTAATTGAGTTGAAAATCTTGAGTGCTTAAGTGAACAGTCATGCACATAATTGGTCAGCTGATACTGTCTCATGTGAGATTTTTTAACCTTTCAACTAGACCAACCACTAACCTGTGTGGGTCAGGAATGTCTCATTTACATTAGACCTACGAATGCGGAAAAAACTGAAACACCGGAACAGACAAATTTGGGTTAATTATTTACAATTGTATCAGGACAGCATTTTCTTTCGCTTATCTGGGGATGGGTAGTGGGGGCAGCAGTCTCAGCAGGGACTCCTAGACTTCCCTCACTCCAGACACTTCCTCTAGCTCCTCTGGTGGGACCCCAAAGTGTTCCCAGGCCAGCTGAGAGACATAATCCCTCCAGTGTATCCTGGATCTTCCCTCCTCCCGGTGGGACATGACCAGAACACTCTAGAGAACTGATCACCGAGCCACCCCAGCTGCTCCTCGCGACATGGTGGAGCAGTGGCTCTACTCTGAGATCCTCCTGCGTGACTGAGCTCTTCGCCCTAGAGAGCGCCTAGCCGCCTTCTGGAGGAAACTCATTTTGACAGCTTGTATCTGCACAATTTTGGATTTTTTTTTCTGAAATGTATTGCAATTAGTTTTGAAATATTTAATATTGTAAACGACTTCAGGATAACAACGCAATAACATGTGAGAGAAGACTGAAATATGTTGATTCAGATTTGTCTCTCCACAGCCTGGTAAAGACAGCAAGTTGCTTCCCACCCTGGTGATTCTGAGAATCGTTTTCATCCCCCTGTTCATTCTGTGTAACGTTCAGCCACGCAACCACCTCCCTGTGCTGTTCTATCATGACGCCTGGTACATTATCTTCATGATCTTCTTCTCCTTCTCCAACGGCTACCTGGCCAGTCTCTGCATGTGCTTCGGACCCAAGTAAGAAGCACTACCATCCAACGGTCCCATAAATTATAATTATCAAGTTCATTTTATGATTTTTCTGTGTACAGGAAAGTGGCGCAGCACGAAGCAGAGACAGCAGGCGCGATCATGGCTTTCTTCTTGTCCCTGGGTTTGGCTCTGGGTGCTGCAATCTCTTTTGCTTTCAGGGCCATTTGCTAGAAGCCGGAGTAACTTTAATCAGTTTTAGGCTAGACTTGGACTGAGAGAACTGATACAACTGGATGAGCTGCGCTGCTTTTAAACAGCACCAAAGGAAGATTTGGGTGGCTTGGGTGCAACAAAAGAAGAGTAGAGATCTGATCCACTCTACTCAAAGTTTGGACTGTTTTTACTCAGATAAAATGGCAACTATACAAGCACTCTGTCACAAGTGGACTTCCGATGATTTTTCCTGTGCACATTTTACCATTGGTACAAACTGAAAACAAGTATCAAGCCAAAAGTGTTATAAATTTCTCCACTGAATTAATATGTATTATAAATATGGCAAAATCATGTAACCAAATATCACATCCATTCAGAATAGAACATGGCTGAGTTAAACAAACTATCTTTAAGACTGCTGTGTTTCGTTTAAATGCAAATATTTAAAACATAGTAATACGCTGAACTCAAAAATAAGACTGCAGAAATTATTAGAGGACTTCTATGCCCTTTTGTAGCAGTATATATTGTATTATTTTTTTGTCCATAACTACCAAAACGATGAGATACAACTAACATGCAATGTCCAAAGTATGCTGTTTACAATTTATGCTGTTGGAAAACAAGTTTACTTGATTTAATTTTTTTTACCCAAATAAGTGCACAGGTGACATTTCTGTTACTGGTAGTGTAAGAATTAAACAGACTCTGAACAAATATGCATACATGTACATGTCTTGCCTAGGATTTGACTGAAAATATTGTCAGTAATTTCTCAGTATTGACCGAGTTTGAGATCATGTTATAAGACAACTTTTATTATTTTTTGTATCCGTTTTTACATTGGCCATGAATTGCTTTTACGGTACAGTGATTCAGCAGCTGCTGATATGTTAACGTCCCATTTTTTTTTTTTATTACCAACACGAAGTCTGGTGGGTAAATACAAATAGACCATGTCAGTGTTGTAACTAATAAAAAAACGTTTGTAACACTCTGTCGCCCTCTGGTGGTCGAGTGTGGCCGTTACTCTGTTCACTCGGTATTGGCTTGTATGAAACTGAACCGTAACTATTCAGTCAGACGCCACTTAAATACTCTTCGATTGTCAGTGCCTAGCGTTGAAAATGAACGTTAACCTTTTATTTAGAAACAGAAGATAAATGCTAGCCATGAATTATTCTTTAGATAAACATTTTATTCAAAAATAAATTAGCATACATTTAAAAGGCAGACACACAGTCATTCTGCTCATGAGACTCCTGTCAAAATCGCCATAGTTCGTCTACGGTCCATCATAAGAATGGGATAAAATGAATGTAAACCTACAGCTGCAACTTACCTTTTAATAAACTGTTAAGTAGATCAACAAACCGCCTCAGTCAACTATGACTAAACATGTACACAGTTCATTTAAATATTAAATTCAACATACATGCCCATTTTAGGATCACACTGACTGCAGTGAGACTGGAGCTTGAGATGAGTTCAGACAAATATCTGTAATTGTCATTCCAGTCCATTGCAAGAATTTCCTGAAAACTTTGGATTTGCAAAAAAAAGCACTGATTGTACGCTGATATGAAAAGTAAGTTTTTAACATGAACATTTAGGCAGACTGTCAAACATGAACCAAGAGACTGATGCTTTTGAATACAGTAGCTTTGAACAAGGCAATGGATATATCAATGATGCTCAATTATGTCCATAGCCATAGAACAGTAGCTCTACTTCATGCAGAAAACTGAATACTGGCAACTACACAAGATACACATTTGCAAAGAACCTGACTACAATAAAACAAGATGACAGGCTTCATCTTTAGAGTTAAATCTATATCTATGGACAATTAAAGAGACAAAGCAGGATTTGACTGATAAAACGGTTCAACACCATGATGCAGACATGATCAGTTTATATTCCATTAAGAACATTTGGGTTACAATCTGAAAAATGCACAATTTTGCCCAATTATTGTGCCAAATTAGGTATTTTAAGATCCAAAAGAAAATGAACTGATCTATGAACTGCAGCAGTATGTATTCTCAGCAGCTTGATCCCTGAAGTGGCGTGGGCCTGCAGGAGGTCCACATGGACAGGTTCTGATGGGACGGGTGTGGCTACATAAGCACTACATCCTTCAGCATGGCACAGTGGACACAAGATGACAGTGCTTCACATTTTGGCAGCTGACAAGTCAGTCCTTTGAGAACATGCACTTTGTGCTCAGAGGCACTGGGGGGCGACATTCAGCAATTCCTATAATGAATCAACCAGGGCAGCACAGAAAAGTGCAAACAGAGGTGGGCTTTGGTGTTTGACAGTTCAGTTTCAGTTGCAGAGGGGCGAGGTGGCGAGGAGTCAGTGAGTCTTTTGCTTTGTTTGATGTGAGCTTGATTCTGCCAAACTGGCTTTGAGGGAGTTCACCACTGTCTGTCGGACGTTATCTTCCATATATTGTTCACTTAGTGGCTTCAAAACCTGCAACACAAAAACCAAGATCAGGAAAAAAAAACCTGCCAAATATGAGATAGAAAACTAAAATCAGTGGATACAAGTTAAAAGAAAAGGATAAAAGAAACTGAAGGAACCTAAAAATAGGAAAGAAAAATATAAACTGAAATGCCAAATTGAATCAAACCTAAAAAAAAAAAAAAAAGTTACTTTACATGCAAACAGTTCAGAGATTAAAAACCGTTTATGCAGGCTGCATTTTCTGTGGATCCTGAGATGGGCCTGGCCTGCCAGACTTCATACATTCAATGACAGCGAGTTGCAGAGTTCATCTTTGTCCAAAAATGTTTTGCGAAAGGGTAAAGCAGTCAGTAAAGTGCAGAAAGTAGAAAGTTTGTATAAAAGCTGCAGCTAGTTAGTCTTCTTGTAGTTGTTGTTGAGTGGAGACAGCGTTTCAAGTCCCATGGCCACTCCTGGAGGAAATGAGGGGAGCAGGGAGATGGGCCAGGCCAGACGCCTCCTGACCGGTTCCACCACTTTGGAAAAGACCTATTGGGACACCAGGGAGGAGCAGGGCAGTTAACACACACAGCTACAACAGGCAAATGCTACACAGGCACAGAGGGACTGAAATGTGAAAGGACAGAAGATCAAGGGAAAGATGGATTCTGGGAGGAGGACAAAAGAACAGGAACTAAAGTGTAACACGACACAGCGGTGCTCACCTTTCGGATGGTCCTCTGTAAAGCAAAGCAAGAGGCAGAGCAAAAGCAACAGACATGAGCACTTAAACGTTACAACTCACAAGTAAATACAAAGCACTCTGCCAAACTTCAGTGGCAGAGTTAACTCTAAAGTCTGTCTTAAGAGCGTTTCAGAAGCCCATTATCAGAGGAAAGCACTGGTTCTTAGGACTAAATGCATCTAAAAATCTAGTCTATTTGCTTTAGTTGTCCTGCTGTTACCCACCTGTTCCCACAGTGTCTCTGCCACCTGGTCTATCAAGGTGCCCACCTCCCGGTACTCTCCAGAATACTTGACATAGGCCCAGGCGCACAGAGCCAGCAGAGCCAGCCCCATGATCATGTTCGCCATGGCCGCCAAAGTGCTCAGGCCAATGAAGCCGGTGACCCCGGACACGATGTAGGTCACAAACATCACTGCGAAGAGTGTTGCGGGGGTACGCGCTGCGTAGAAGATGTTTTTGCCGTCATTGTGTTTGGAGAAGTTGACATAGGCCTCATCCAGCTCGCCCTCCAGCTGGCTCTGATATCTCTGACAGAACTCATCACCGCCCATTTTCTTCACCGAGCGGAAGAACCGCACAGAGTGGTCTCGGAACTCCTCATGGCAGCGCTCCAAGTCTGCCGGGGCGATGTACGGCTTGTCTCCTCCACAAATCTGAGACAGTACAAATCTGCATCAGGACAGGCCATAATCACCATCCAAATAGTATGTTTAACTGTTCGTACCTGCTCCATACTTTTGCTGTACAAATCTTTGGCTCCTGCTACTGCAGTCAGATTGTTGGCCTCAGCTGTGGCCTGCAGAAAGTACATTTAGGTTAATAGGGCACATCTCTCCATTTTAATTTTCCACTTGTCCCCAGAACCTGTAGCATGGACTTGGGATGAGGCAGCTCCTCGCCTTGGTAGATCTTAATGTAGGCCTTAAAGTACTCCACAAGATCTCTGCATGTCACTTTGCTACCTCCAATTTCCTTTTCCACCAGATTTTCCGGGGCCAACAGAAGGGGCACAAGCTTGGCCAGCGCCCTTTTAAAGTCATCATCGATATCTAAAAAACACAGATACAAAGGATATTTGAGTGTACAGCCAATTATGCAAAGTGCATGGCTGTCAATAACAAATAAACGCTAACGTGAATTTGTGTGATAATGTACTTGAGTCGAGTGCCAATCACTTCACATGTGACATTACTAAACTCGCTCACCCTTCAGCCTGCCATCAAAGTAGGGGTTGGTGGCGACCTTGAGGCCTGGGTGTGGCAGCAGGAAGCAGCCGATGTTGGAGAAGCACGAGTGGATGTGCTTCCTCACGTTCTGCAGCTCTTCGTGTTGGTTCTGCTTCACCTGAGTCCAAACACCATAAACACCACAGAGAAAGTTTAATGTCAGTGTTATTTGCCGATGTATGAGGGTGTAAACAGACAAACACAATTAAATTAGTTTTCACAGAGCAAACACTGGGCAAGGCAGCTGATGCTGAGACAGTAGTTCTTGAGCAAGGTTCTTAAAATAGCCCATTAGCAGTAGTACTTAGAGTGAGGGCATTACCTGAAGTCTTTTCTCCAGGAAAGCATTTCCTCCTTCAAGTCCATAGTCGTGTTCATAAGGATAACTCCAGTCACGGATGAGGAACATCAGGGACTACAACACAAAACCATTAGACACAGAGCAAAGCTATTGTGAAACTGTTATCAAGCCATAATCCTCTGCACTGTCTTACAGATGTGATAAATAATTCAATCATCAAGTGCTTACTTGAAAAGGTTTTGAGTAGATCTCCTCCATTGCAAGACGGCCATACTCTGTAAAAAGCTGCAAACAGAAAGAGGAACTTTTAAAAAGTGGTAAAAAGAAACATTAAAAGAAAACAGAAGTCAAAGTGAATTATGCTGACCTGTAGATGCTGCAGGTCGTCTTCCTGAATGTTCTGGGAGAGATTGTAAACCTGAAAACATGATGCCCTGTGTTTAAACTGTGTCTTGCAAGTGTTTAACACGTCACATCCTTCACACTGGTTTTCCTAAGTCCCACCTGAACAGAGCTGGTCATTGTGCTGAGGGCAAACACCGTGGCACAGTCTTTGATAGTGGACTGACTGTCAAAGGCTCCCTGGGTGTCCACGAGGAGCACGGCCACCTGCGCACAAAACACATTTTTATAAATTAGATCTATACAAAATACACCCAGTAAATAAAGTCACACAGAGGAGTTGACATCTAGTGCTAACCTTGCTCCCATCTGGTTTCTGCACCACAAAGACTTCACTCCAGACCTGGATTCCTGTGGTTTCCCTCTCACAGCCTCCTCTCCAAGTGAACCCTGTCAGAGGCTCATCGTCCCCTCCCATCCATGGCTCACCCTGCTGCTGGACACAATGGAGGCCAAAGACGAGCAGTGGTTAAAAACATGTGGTATGAGGGGAATGTCTGGCAATAACTGAGTAGTACTAAGACAGTTTCATGGTTGCACAGGTCATACAAATGCACTAACAGAAGCATCTTTGTGGATCTGTAAAATTATTTGCTTAGTTCATAGTCTGACTCTGGTTTCAGCTGCACAGATTTGATAACCACAATGGAGAAGCTACAAACACAACTCTGTGAAAACAAATAATTTGAAAGGCAAATAATAACATGGCAACTCAGCTCAACAGTATGCATGCAATTATCGTTATAGAACCCCTCATTTAAAAGTGCACTGTGTAACTTTTCTGGTGGAGGGTCCACTACCTGTTTGTCTCCTTGGAGATGTTACTGTTCTGCTTGGATTATTTCACAGTATGGAAATAAATTTGGTTATCACAATGAAGACAGGTTTTTGGTCAAATCTATGGAGAAGCAAGCTTGCACATAGCAAGATTTTAAAATTAAATGCAAGGCAGATATGTTTAATGCCATACTGTGGGACATTCCATGTAAAGAAATAACATTACCATGGACACAAGCAAGTAGTGGACGCTCCACCTTAGAAGTTACATAGTACACCTTTAATATATGGGTGGTAAGTTTTATCATTTGAAAAGCTGCCAGATCTCCTGCTGCTACAACCAAAACACTATACTACTCAATCAACATTTTAAAATCAAAGTGGAAAGGCAACCTATAAGATAATAATCCAAGCAAAAATGGATGTTGGGTCACAAAGAACAGAGTGTACTGCTTAAATCTCAATTTAAATTAACTACAGTCAAACTACTCATGACGTATTATGAGCTCATATGAAATGTTGGGCCTGTTTTGAACTTATCTGTATTAAAATCTTAACTCTGACTTAACTTTGAGATTCAGAGTATGAGCCCGAACAGGAAGTGCTTGTCTCCGCATGCCATTCAACGGTAACACATGCCAAACGCCTCATATTTTCCAGGGCATGTGGAGTCATTAAAACATACTAATGAAGTATACTACGCCTGCTGGGATGAGTAACTGTCAAGAATTTCCACACCTTGACTGTTCATTCTGAAGTAGGACAGGGCAATGTGGTGCCAAAAATCAAATCATGATAAATATTGACCCCCAAAAATTATTATTTCATTTACATTACATTGAATGATATGTTTGCCCTCTCCAGGTGGGTGGAGAGTCCCTGTCTCAAGTGGAGGAGTTCAAGTATCTCGGGGTCTTGTTCACGAGTGAGGGGAGGATGGAGCGTGAGATTGACAGGCAGATCAGTGCAGCGTCGGCTGTTTTGGTGAAAAGGGAGCTGAGCCGAAAGGCAAAGCTCTCGATTTACCGGTCAATCTACGTTCCTACCCTCACCTATGGTCATGAGCATTGGGCAATGATCCAAAGGACAAGATCAGCCGAAATGAGTTTCCTCTGCAGAGTGGCTGGGCGCTCCCTTAGAGATAGGATGAGGAGCTCAGTCACATGGGAGGAGTAGAGCCGCTGCTCCTCCACGTCGAGGAGCAGCGGCTCCCGGCCCCCGCGACCCAGCCCCAGGATAAGCGGATGAAAATGAATGGATAGATGGATGGATGAAAAGGTTGACAGTAGTAATAGTAATTGTTGTGACAGGCCTAGATACACACATTTTCTCTTGATTGCAACTCTATGTTCAAAAATTTTTAATAACACCTATTACTTGGCCTCAAAAAGTTTATATGAAACGTGATAAAATTGAATTGTGATATGGCTCCATTAAACTGTGACTACGTATTTGGGCACGTCGCTCACCCTTAGCCCAGAATCCCCGGTCTCACCTGAGTGTGCATGTAGCGCAGCATGAAGTCCAGCAGGAAGGACTTGCCCTTTCGAAATGCCCCGGCCACAGACACCACCACCACGTTCAGGTCCTTCACATCGTCCTGCAACAGAATCTTCTCCAGTGCTGCAGCGTCCAGCTCAAAACTGTGCTCGTCCTCATTGGCCAGGACGATCTGGATGGGCCGCGCCTTCTCTTCCTCCACAACCTAAAAGTCATGTTATCATGCATGATAGGAATTTGAGAAAAAAAAATCTAACTGCTAATTTCCTGAGTAGGGTTCTGTTTAGCCGCTCATTTCAAATGCATCCAAAAACATTTGGCAACATTTAAGGGAAGAATAAAACGTAAACTAACAAAACTTGTACAGCAGTTCCATGCATTTCGAAACAAAGAGTTTTTTTTTTGTTATTTAAAAAAAAAAGATTACTATTAAAGGGCCCATATTATGCCATTTTCTGTTCTATGTTATAATGTTGTTTCTTTGTCACAAACATATTCACACATTTTTAACACACAATACATACAGGAAGTGCTCCACTGTGTTTTAAACTCCATACACCTTCACTAGAATAAAAGTGTGAATGAAACAAAACACAACTCCAAGTACGTTTTTGAGCAGGTAACAGCATTCTAAGATGGCTTAAAGCACTGTCAACAGTCAATTTGTGTAATATAGGACCTTTAAGGTAATAATCCACAGTAAACAACTATAGTCTTTGATTATTGTATCTACTCAAATTTTCTATTTAATTGCAGCATACTGTCTGCACATTAAAAGTGGAGTACCTGTTCTTCTTGGATTTCTTCATCTGCTGAGGTGAGGACATCAGCATCAAAGTCTGGGATTAGAGTATTTGTCTTTGGAAGAAATTCATCCTCCAAGTCTTCAGGTTTGGCAAGAGGAGGCCTCTGCTTGGCATGAATGATTGGGACATCCTGCACTTCCCTCAGTCCTAAACCCAAACAGAACAGCAGTTAAACAAGATTGAACGGCACTCCATTTAATTTTGTTGTGACCCATTTTTATTTACAGGAGCTCTATAATACGATTGTACACCCATATGCTGTAGAATACCTGAAAAGAGTTATAAAGAAAGGCATGAGACCTGTATAACGTAGGAAAATTTTATTTACCATTAGTACGAGACCCAGAGACAAGAACACATTGTGGTATTATTATCCATTTTAGCTATGCCTCCATCGTAGGAAGTATTACAACCTCTAGGGCGGTAGTCGACAAAGAAATTCTTGGTCTACTAAAGACATGTGCTGCACATCTATTAAAATGATTAAGTGTTACTGGCAAAAGCTCTCAAAAAGATTAGGATATCGCACAAAAGCAACTATGAATACAGTACACACTGCACAAGTGATCAAAAGTACTACCTAAACTCCAGCTGACTCACTCCATGCATCCATTGTTGTGCTTATAAATTCTGATAATCCAAATAAAATAATTAGTTGATTACTAAATGACTCTAGCCCTAATAACCTCTAATGGCATAGGGCAGATAACAAGAACTGGGCCGGAGGTGTTCTTGGTAGACATGCAATTTTTCAGTCGCTGTATTATAATTTTGTAATTATAATGCACATTGGGGAAACTCATTGGGGAAATTAAACTTTTTGAGAAGCCTAAGAAGTGAAAATATGAATTTATATCCCAGGAATTATTATCTTTACAAAAAAGACATATTAATTTATACATTTAATTTTAACTAACAATAAATTTGGTCAATAATATACATTTTAAACACTAACTATCGGTATTGAAAAATATCAGCTATCGCCCAAGACAAATATCAGATATCGCCATTGGCTCCAAAAAATAATAAAAATATATTTTTTTAAATGGGGTCACAAATTTGATTCTGTCAACTGGACAAAGATTCTGGACAAAAACAGTTCTGAATGGAGAACGAGTCTGAACTATCCGGACAAAGACGCTCCCAAAAACATATAATCATCATACCACCAAAGAGGATTCACTCTTACTTGATCTCTTGTTGTGTTATCTGCATATATGAGGTTGACTTCACAGACTGGATAAAAATAATACAAGTGTCCTGAGCTACATTCAGTCCCACTGCGGTCCCATCTGCCCATCTGGGTCAGGCTCAGAAATAGAGCTGTGCCACAAAACCACACAGGATGAAGGGCATGGACTACTTCTACAACACAGTGAGGGGGACAATGCCACAGCCCACTGTAGGGCTGAGCATCACAGGGTCTCTCACAATTCAATATGATGTACACAATATATGTCTCACGATACGATATTATCACAATATGGCATGACATGCGCTAATTGATATATTGCACATGATACTCCAAATACCAATTACATTTCAGCAATTTCTATGTTAAATCACTGTTTGTGCAAAGTTAACGTGAAATAGACCCACCCATTTTAATCATCAAAAGTGTGAATTGCAAACTGCATAAACCAGTTTCCTTCCTCTAAATAAACAACATAATCATAGTGCAGTCACAAAAAAGTTAAAATACTACAAAAAAATATTCTTGGCACTATATCGATACAGCAGCCCACGACAATGATATTGTTTTGATTTTTTTCACACCCATACTGCTCAGTGAAAGTATGCTGTTCATGATCCAGAGTGTGTATTGCCTCGGGAGCAGACTGGGGCCTTACTTCCTGTCTGTCTGGAAACATGGCAGCACTTGAACTGTGCGCTACAAGCTCCAACAAACAGATAACAGCAAACGCATCCAAGGTTCATTGATGACAACTTTTAATTACTTAACTTTTGATGACTCGCCAATAATGATCCAATAATAACATGCACTGGATCTCATGCCATTTTTCCAAATATTTACTAGCAGGAAATACCTGATAATGGGTCAGAAATAAATAAAAAAAACAATGCATATCTGTTAGTAATATTATTCTACTCACTTGAACGGTAGTTTTAATATTTATAAAACTTAGATCCAGGAATTTCCCTGTGGAACTGGAGACCAGTGTGTTTCTTAAGTCAAATAGAGCATTAAGTACCTTGTTTGAAAATTTTTGCACACTAAACAGTCATGGTGTTAACAGTTGTGGTAGTGCAGTGTTCCAAGTAATGCTACATCAGAACTATTTAACACCTCATAAAATTAAGGCAATGACACACAAAACCGGTAATGCTACTTGTCGGATTACTCATCTAAATACTTTTGATGAGAAAGTACTTTTTTTCCTCATTCTTGGCAAATGTCTTTTTAACATTGCCTTTAAATTGCACAAACAAGTTATAGAACAGTTCATGCTGTAAGTAAGACATGCAGCACTGTCGCAGAGGGCTGTTGTCGGGCTACTGAAGTCTGAATACTTGCCTCTTCTGTGGAACAGTTATTGTAATCTGCCCGCCCTGCGTAAGTCATAAGTGAACTTTAAAATCACAATGAGGACCCAAGGTGGTGAACAGAGAGCCTTTATAGCTTCCATTATACGCTTACACAATTAATTATGAAGCAGCTAATGTACGAGCCATTCCACTGACTCCACAGAACAGGGGTAGGACTAAAATTAGCCCCTTACTCCTTATCTTACAGTGGCAGCGCAGATGTTCACTGGCCCACTTGTGTTGCTCTTTGTGTACACTACACCTGACACCTGCGTTTGGAAAAGCAACAGTGAATACAATAATACAGGTCCACATTAGTTTACAAGTGGTTTACATGACCAGGCCTAAATCAGCCAGTTTAATGATTTTCATCCAGATAAAAGTTCTCTTTTTTGTTTATAACCAACTGTTTTTCTTGCTGCTGCCAAGGTGCCAATGTGCCATGTTAATGATTGAAATCCCTCATTTTGGGCAGTGTGGACAGCTCAAAGTACTTTCAGGTCAATAAAAAGTAACAATAAAAAATGTATGCAAAGGCATGCCAAAAACAAACAAAAATTAAAATGATGTTAGTGTACAAGACAAAAAAAATACAATAATGAAATAAACAAGTAAAATAAATCATGTCTATTTTAAGATGTGGAAGGACAGTGCTCTGTCTGCACACATGTCCAAGGAGGGCAATAGTTCCACAACAGAAATGACCAATCGGGAGGCAGACTGATGGGGACAAAGTGTAGATGAAAAGCTGTGAATGTTGTGTTTGTATGTTGCCTCAGACTCAGAGTCAGGTGGCCAGCATTTCACTACATAATACTATTACGACTGAACCATGAATGAACAATGATGTGTGCTTCTGGTCAACATATGGCTTGTTCTTTACATGTGCTGGAAAAGTTTCTAGTTAAAAAAGGTCTGATATTATGCAAAATTTACTCTTGTAAGCTTTAAGCCATGTTATATTGTTACCTCATCAAAAACATATACAGTTGAGTTGAGTTTTGTTTCATTCATTCATGTTTCAACATGTTTGAGCAATTGTTTTTTATTAGTCTGCCTATATCTCCCCAACGCTCAAAATACTGTTCAACCTTGTGATGTCATGAAGCTGTTGTTTTCAAGTTAACAGCTCCCTTTAACCTTTTGTTCCATAGAGATCGGCAATTCCAGGGCTGAAATTATCCAAATGATTCTAGTGAAGGTTATGGAGTTTAAAAGTGGAGCACTTCCTGTATTATCACATGACGTCGTAAGGTGAAACAGAGTGTGAGCGAAGAACACAGCCTAAATACACAGGGTTTGTGTGTTAAATATAATGTAAATGAACCAAAACACAACTCCAGGTATGTTTTGATAAGGAAAAAGCATTACAACGTGGATCAGAAAAGAGTGTAATGGTTTTGATTAAAAAAAAAAAAAAAAACATAGAATACTCAATAATGTATAATTAAATAAAAACCCATGTGCTCAAAATCTAAAATAACTTGCACTCAAAGGTGGTTAAGAAGCGTTATACAAACCCAGTTAAATGATAAAACAATTTCTAAAGCTCAGATCGTGAAAACAACACGTGCGGCTGCATTTCAGCTTTAAAGAGTCCGGTAACCAAACATGCTTTTCAGTTGCAACACCGGCTGTACTTTAAGAGACCAATAATAGTCCATTTATATATATCCACAAAGTGTTTAGCAGGATAACCGGATTAACATGTACACAGCATAGTACTAGTAGTGAGTAGCACAAGGATCACCCAGGCAGGAAACTAGTGTATCGCACGTTGTCTCAAAGTTCACACTCCTGACAGTGCAATATGGGGCTTTTGTTGACACTGACAGCGAACTATGGGTTAGTTTTAGAGATAAAGAAAAACTGTTAATCTTTTGTAAACAGTGAAAGTCACGTTCAAGACGCCAAAGGAACAGGTGTCGTGCAGGAATTTGAATCCACTGTAAGAAATAGACCCCCTTTTGAAAGTGCCAGTTTGGGGACGTGTAAAAACAAGGCATCTTTGACCCAAATCTGCTTATTACCTTCTCTTTGACTAGTTTTCCATAAAGATATCTCGTCTCTGAATCTCAAATGAACAATGAATACGTGTTTTACAGAGTTGCCGCATTTGGCTGAACACCGGGGTGCACGCATAGGCTAACGGAGAGCGAGACAGAGTTTGGCATTGACAAAAACCGACGCGGTGAACGTGTGCAAATCTGAACAGTATTTCTCCCTCACGGCCGGATCCGAGGACGCACTGATGTTATAAAGCTTTCTCGGTTAAAGAAGAGCAATTTACCTTCGCCGGGGACTCGGGATTTACAGTTGGACTCGAAGTAATTTCTGCTCCTCAGCCCGCTCACCTCCGCCATCTTGGTCTGCTGCTAGTGCGGCTGACGTCAGAGCTGCTTATTTCTCTCCCTCCTCCGAGTTCAGGGCGCCCCAGGACTCGGGTATTCTCCAGGACTCGGGTATTCTCTAGGACTCGGGTATTCTCTAGGACTCGGGTATTCTCCAGGACTCGGGTATTCTCTAGGACTCGGGTAGGCCCCAGGACTGGGGTATTCTCTAGGACTCGGGTAGACTCTAGGACTCGGGTATTCTCTAGGACTCGGGTATTCTCCAGGACTCGGGTATTCTCTAGGACTCGGGTAGGCCCCAGGACTTGGGTATTCTCTAGGACTCGGGTAGGCCCCAGGACTGGGGTATTCTCTAGGACTCGGGTAGGCTCCAGGACTCGGGTATTCTCTATGATATCTTCTTATCAAAAACATACCAGGAGTTGTGTTTTGTTTCACTTACACATGTGAGCAATACTGCATTATTAGCCTTCTACAAGCTCAAAATGCTCTGTTCCACCTTGTGATGTCATGAAGTGGTAGTTTTCCAGTTAACAGCTACCTTTTATCTTTTGCTTAATAGAGACTGGAAATTTCAGGGCTGTAATCATCTAAATTATTCTAGTGAAGGTGTGTATTGTGTTTAAAAACACAGAGGACTTCCTGTATTACCACATAACATCAGAAGGTGGAACTGAGAAGAACATAGCCTAAATATGCATAGCCCAAGCACTCCAGGTATGTTTTTAATAGGGACACATTATAACATAGATCAGAAAATAGCATAATGTAGACCCTTTAAGGAATGTAGCTGCTATTTCCAAGAAAATAAAAGAAACCTGCTTAATTGAATATTGCTCAAACATTGCTCAAATATTGTGCTCATAAAGGAGTACATTTAGGCCTGATATTAGGCCATTGTTTTCAGTTGGATATACTGTAAGGACATTCTCTGCACATGCAAAATGCTCAAGCTTGTTTTCTTTAGCTCTAGTTTCATACAAGCAGCCCTGTCTAAATGCAGTTTTGAAATTACAGTCTTCTCATATTACTAGACACAAAGAATTTGTGATAGGAATCTGGGAAATATTGTTCATTTCCTGAGAGTTTATTTGAACATAATTACAGAGCTGCAGTGTTTATTTAACAACCCCAAAGCAAACTTTGACCTGGCCTCTGTAAGAATGTAACATCCTGAAATATTGTGACTTAAAAGCACAGTAAATTACCTGTTTGCATATTCATCTTGTGCTGAGATATGCTGTCCTTTAGTCCATTGCGTTTACGATGTTTTAATTACTTCACTGATATGGTTTTCTAGATAGCCAAATCAAATGCCATAAAAGCTATTCATAAGTGGATCCACTTACATCTGAGTTTGCTCAGCTGTTCATATCTTGACTTTTAAAACACCTCCATACCTCCTTTGAGACTGAGGGTACAAAGACTTAGACTTAAACAAACTTTACTGATCCACAAGGGAAATTATATGGACACAGTAGCTCACACATCACAATATAATATAATAACAAAGCAGGTGAAATATATCTGTTTACAATCTCATCAACTTGTTTCCAGACTGTGACATGTTTAACGATAAAGATTCTATTCTGTTTGAGACCTTATCACCTGCACTTTAAGTAACAGCATACATGTGGCCCATTTATGAGCAGTAGAGACACTTGTAGCAGTGAGTTTGCAGCCCTAATGGTTTAGCATGTTTACATAGGCCTCACACAGTTGCATGTTTGCATTTCTTACAGGTTAACTAAACCCATTGTTCAATAAGGAGCAGGTAAAAGTAAGTGGCAAAAACTGTGACCTTGGTCTATATTTTGCTGTCATTTAGACTGTCAGTCGAAGATAGTTGTATGTAAACAGATAATAAGTTCAGAGCTGCTCCTAAATAACCCTCGGTATTGAGCTCACCGTGCAGAGAGGGCTGTGATTGGACCTTTGAGCATTCCTGGATCAATGCTTTCTCCCAGGGACATCCCAACATATCCAAAAGATCCAGCACCAGATTAGCTGTGACATTTAGTACTAATACGTTGTCTTCTGTGTGTTTATGTCAACAAACTGAATTCTACTGATCTAATATTTGACTTGTGGTGCTTTGAAAGTATTAAGAAACCGGTTGCACAAAAGGTTAAACCAAATTTCTTGAGACACACAAAGAGAATGCGCTGTAAATATTTCAGTGTATATTGTAAAATGATGATTTCGTGTGAGAGAGTGTGTTAATCTATGTCACTGCCGTCCTATTCTTAGCCCGTCCCATCGGCCAGCAGAAATATGAGATGCAGAGCTCTGATAATTTTAGAGTATGGCTCAGGAAACAGTGGCCAAATGAGCCAACCAGGAGCAGACTCCAGATGTTTAGACTATGTCATTTGTTTTCATGTGTGTTTTATAGCCTGTATATAATAGAATGCATAAAGTTTTTTTTTTATATATATATATATATATTTATATATATCAATCTTCTTTAGGTCTACTTCACTTGTCTCATCTTATTGTACTCCCATGTTTGACGCTTGACTTGAAATTCCATCTGACGTGACCAGCAGGAGTTGACATTTTTGTAAAGAGCTCACTCTAGTGGTTCATGGACGACAACACTTAAATAGACAACAAAATATAGTTCAAACATACATACACATACAACTAATACTGATATATATCACTTATATTTACATTTAAATTATATAGAGAAATATACAATTGCTGCCTATATATGAGCTGATTATGGATGTGATAACAATTGTACCCACAAAGGGGCACTGTTGATCTGTGCAAAAAAATTAAAATAAAATAAAAGTTTCAGTTTACTGTATTCTTGTGCTCTCGTGATTTTTTTATGAAATACAATAACGAGCTTTTAGTGATTTTGCCAATTATCGTTATTTTGTTATGTATAAACTGTCAGCACGTTTTTTTTTTTTAGTTTTTTTTTTTTTTTAATAAATCCTAGCGTATAGTCTATAGTTATGTCACTCCCTGCAACCACAAGGGGGCAGCATTTGCTAACCCAGCTTCCTCATCAGTCTACTTTCTTTTTCAGTTCCTGAGAAACAGGTGAGCCGCCGGTAATCGTGTGGATGTACTAAAATAACCGTTTGCTTTACACACATTAGCGCGGTATGATGGTTTTTACGCATTAAAATTATGCGTGCACATTGGTGTAATTATACATACTATAGGCACGTTTATTTAAATTTATTTTCTGACATTTTGTACCTAGTACTAACCTAGAATCCAAGAAATATAAATAGTAGTCTAAATACTTTGTTCCTTCATTATTTCTAGTCTCAGTTGTCTGTGGTGTGAGCAAAGGGCTAAGAAGTTATGATAATAGGTCAACTACTAATTTTAGTTGGCCTAATAGTTTCATATTTATTGTAGGCTTATACTCTGTAGGTTTTTTCAACTTTGATTATTACTTTATTGACTGACATATTTGTGTGTGCATGGTTCCCTCATTGTGCTCTGGTATTATCTTGTGATTTAAGCCGTCTGTGTTTTGAGTGTTCAACAGGTTTATTGTCCCACTCTGCATATGTTGGGCTCGTGGTGCTGAGTCTGGCGCATTGTTGCGGTTGTCATGGCGCCTGACCGGTGTACATCATGTCAGGGGCTGTCACTGATCGAGAGGACAGTCCCACCGGACCAAAGGCACGTGGGAACGTCTGAATTATAGATGTAATCCTATGAGATAAACTTTTACTGGACAAATTCATGAAGTATAGTCAAAGGAAAGTACATTAGAATAAAGCAGAAACAGCTCTACATTCAACTAGGCCTACATTGTGGTGGTCATGGCATGTCCTTCCTTGTCACTGTGACAATCTGTTATTTTTTATTTTATTTTTTTTTTATTTAATTATTTTTTTTTTTGTATTTTTGTAATGTAATGTTACTGTCTTTGTCATGAATGTATACTTGTATGCCCCATGTCATGTCTTGTAAAAAAAAAAAAAAAGTCTACATTAATGCTCCATTTAATTTTGGTTAATGCTTCATTCTGCTACTTCTAGGCCTACAGTGAATGGGTCCAATTTCTGTATGTTAATCATTGTTCATAATTATTTTAGTATAATTCAGGCTTCAATAGGTAGTAGTTAAATATTGTTCTAATCTTGTTGCTTGTTGCAGGCAGGGGACAGATTCTTTGCCTTTTAAACTCTCAGGTTATCATTGTAATCCTCTTTAATAGGTAAGCCTTTACCTCTCCACCCTGCTGCAGCGGGGCAGAGCTGGTGCCCCGGGGCAGTGGGGCCTTGGGGCGTGAAAGGGAAAAGCAGAGCAGACAGTGAGGCCAGGCGGGCAGCACACGGCAGCAGGGAGCCTCATCACTCTCTCCACACTTCTGCTGTCACTGCTTTTGTCCCTGTGGCATTACTGTGGTACGGACACAGGCTCCCAGGTAACTCCACCTCTCAGCCCAGAGCAGTCACATGCACGTATATGTACATTTATACATGTACATTTATACATGTACATTTATACACACTCATCAGAATGACAAAGGACGAAACACATGAAGACAGACTAACATAACTGTAACAAAACTGTAGCATAATGTTACAGTTTTGTTTTTTGTTTTTTTTTTTATATACGGTAGTCCTTTTTATATACAGCAGTCCTTAGGTGGGCAACATAAATTCATAATATTAAATGCATGTTAGAATATGCACATGTGAAGCCATAACCAATTTCCTTACGATGTTTAATATGCAAGGAATTTTCTGTTGTTTCTTTTGCATCTAGCAGCTATTTTTTAAGTGTACATTTACTAACTTTAATGTTTATGACTATAGTGTAATAACTCCACTTAAGTTGTTGTTTGTTAAAACAAAGAGAAAAAAGCTTGAATGTCATATATCGGTTTGCTGCTGTTAAGAAGATGATGTTTAATCACATGCATTTGAGTGAACGGATCCCACCTTAATGTTTCAGGTGGAGGAGCTCACCCCCTGGTGCAAAGACATAAAACAAAAAACTAATCCATCAGGTTCCATGCTGAGATTTTTAAATGCACTTTTTTGTTCTGAATGTTTGAGTTTTCACTCAGTAATTATTGTTGTTTTAATTGTCACGACATCATTCACAATACCCTGAGCAGATATGATTGTTTACAAAACAGAGCTAGAGCAAGTTTCAATCATTTCCAATCCATTTCCACTTTGTTATACTAAACTTTTGTTCAGCGTTTTCTTCCATAAAGTTTCCTTTTTTTAGTAGGTAAGTGTCTGTAACTTCTAGTATAGAACATGTATGAACTTCTAGTTCTAGATACAGTATAATATATGTGTCTAACTTAGCTGTTAATTATGCTTTTTAATATGAGTATGTTTTAACATTTTAAATGGAGGGTATGCAGTATTAGTATTTCTGATCAAAAACATTGCCAAGCTCTGTCCCTTTCAACCTCTGATACAAATTTAAAATGTTCAAATCAAATATTCTCAAACTGATAATAATTGTAATGCTAATTTATTCTTACGTATCAAAACATTGTACAAGACGGCCAAGTTGTTGTCTTTTTGTGTTTTGGTTCTCTAAATGATCCAATCAGAAAACAAAATGAGCCTCACATGAGTCTCTATTTGAGTTCCCAGTTCCTATGATTAAAACCAGTTGGAAATTAAACAACAGCCAATTATTAATCGTTGCTAGTGCAGCCTCTGCAGCTCAATGCGTGAATTCTCAAGTCTCAAGTCAGTATGAGAATGAGAAAACCTTGTATATGTCCTCTTTATGCAGCCTAAAGGTGCATTGTGTAACTTTTCTGGTGGAAGAGCCACCAAATGCTTTTCTGTTATTGCTTTGTACAGAATGTTTCACACTATTGCATTAAACCTTTCTATCTTCATGGAGACCAAACCAGATCAAGTTTCTAGGGATTTATTACCTATAAACCCACTTATGAGCTATAAAACCACCTGTAATTGAGTATTTTTTATTACAAAATTTCTGTATTTTATTTTTACTTGTACATATACATTTATATAATTATGCCTTATTTGACATCAGTCTCTTGCTATTTCTTCTACTTATTTAGAATTTATTATACCATTTCTCTTTGTTATTATAATGTGCTGTGAGCTACTGTGTCCAAATAATTTCTCTTGTAGATCAGTAAAGTTTGTCTAAGTCTAACTCTTAAGTCTAAATGTAAAGTTGAGCTGTGGAACATTCCAGGCAGAGAAGTTACATATGACGGACTCCCAGCCAAAATGTGACACAGTGCACCTTTAAGTCAACCCATGTTCAGTTGTGATTGTAGTCTCTTCTTTAAACAGTATCAGTGCAGGTTACACCCCCTTTAAAGCAGGAGATAATATACAATTGCATTACACCTCATACATGGATTGAAAGAAACATGTAAAATTTTCAACACTGTCCAGCAATCCCAGATTCTGTTCCTGGCCGTCCTCGGAGAAGACCAGAGCAGCGTGCAGACCTGTGTGCATCTGGGCTACAGCTTTGTGCTCCTTCAAAGTGAAAAGCAAAAAGATATGAGCTCTAATTGTGCTGCTTTATCAGGGAGAGAAAGGCAGGATGGACTCAGTTTAAGGTGCCTTTATTGGACTACAGAATGAGACAGAGCAGCGCAGGGTAATTGGCAGAATGGGACAAAGTGAATGAGAAAGAGGCGAGGATGATTAACGCTCTGTGGAACCCAACAGGAGACTGTGTACTCTAGATGGATCTGTTGCTATAACAGCATTTTTCCAAGTAAAAATAAATTTTCCAGCAATCCATTGGTACACTGTGTAACTTTTGTGGTTAAGAGTCCGTCATTTGCTTCTCTCCATGGTGATATTTCCTGGTATGTTCCACAGTATGGCATTACACTTAGGGTCCACCTGCTTTTCTCCATGGAGATTTTATTGCTCTGTCTGAAATGTTTCACAGTATGGCATTAAATCTTTCATCATCATGGAGCCAAACCAGACCAAGTTACTAGTTAGATCAGTGGAGAGGCAACCCTGCTCACAGAATGCTTGTTTTTTATTAGGTAATTTTGAGCTATAAAACCACCTGTAATCGAATACATGTAAGATAGATCTGGTTAATGTCATATTCTGGAACATTCGAAGCAGAGTAATGACCCCCAACCGAAAAGTTACACAGTGTACCTTTAACTTGTGCTTCTACAGCTCACAAAACTACATAAAAAAGCTCATTTACATTCTAATTTTACTGATTTTTTTGTGTCGTAAATCTCCAAACTTTCATTGGAGTACTGATTATAATGGGCCTCTTCCACCTTGAGATCTCTGTGTGTGTAAACTTCTCCAGGCCCATATCTCTGCAGTGTACAGGCCCCTTTGCTCTCATTACAACTTGATTAACCCTCTTATCCGTGCATCGCTCCATGAAACTCCAGCCATATGTATGTGTTTAGAGGTTTGCCAGTGCAGTATTCTGTTTAAATGCCTTGCTCTTGTCCTAGTGAAGGATTTTTCAGACTTTAATTGTTTGCACAGTTAAGAGAGGTACATTTCGTGTTCACATTTGAAGTCACTGATCAGCGTTATATTCTATCTGCAGTGCGCCACAGCTTGTTAATGTGACTGGCTAATGCAGGCCCCATTCTATTACATCTAAACTAATGTGTTTGTCTGGGTATATCAGGACAATAGAAAAAGTTCATTCTCAAGCTGTTGCCTACTAACTCTAATGGCACCATTCACATGTGAAATGACTGTATGTGGTTTAGCGTCACAAATAATGTCAAATGAATCAAAAGCAGATAAAACTGTTGTATAAGCAAAGTACCACAGAAGTGTCACTGGAAGAAAGGATCAGTGAACATATTTCAGCATTTCAAAATAGTTTAACCAAGCAGTGATTCGTAATATTCCAAGATTTTAATTTTATCTTTTCTTTTCTTTTAAAGGGCCCATATTATGCTATTTTTTGATCTATGTTATAATGTTGTTTCCTCATCAAAAGCATATCTGAAGTTGTATTTGGTTCATTCACACATGTTTAACACACAAACTCTACATATTTAGGCTGAGTTCTTCTCTCAAATGGAAAACATTCCTTGTTTCACTTTGTGATGTCATGTGGTAATACAGGAAGTGCTCCATTGTGTTTTAAAGCTCCATACACCTCCACTAGAATTATTTGGATACCTGCAGCCCTGGAATTGCCAGTCTCTAAAAGTAGCTGTTAACTTGAAAACTACACAAAGTCGAACCGAGCATTTTCAGCTTTGGAGATATAGACAGGTTAACAATAGGTATAGCTATATAGGTAATAAAAGGTTACTCAAAATGTGTGAATGAAACAAAACACAACTCTACTCAATTTTGTGTCATATAGGACCCTTAAGTATTATGTTTTCTATATGATGTTATTTTTATAGCAAAACTAAATGAAAGAAATCGCAAGTGATAGTTTTAGCCCTATAATTATAAAGAAATTCATGCTATGAAACAAACTACCTTGTCAAATAGTGGCGTAGTTACCTAAATACCTTTGATTAAATCATTATATAATTTTAAATCCATCATTTCACATTGAGCTCTTTTTAAAATCTTTGAAATGTCAGGAGTGATGCTAATGTGTCATTCCCACCGGTGCACTCTCCTCCGCGGCCTCACGCTGCCTCCTGACATGAATATATGAGTGTTTTTATGTGCGCTCAAAAGGCGTTGCTGAGTTAAGTGGCCTTGTTGTACTGGGCCTGGACCCTGGCGGCCTCGGGGGTGTGTGAGCTGAGGGGGGAGGAGGAGGGTGGGTGGAGGAGCTCCTAGCACCATGCCTAATCGGCCTTTCTCACCAGGGTCAAGACTTTCTGTCTGGGTCCGCGGTGCTCCCTGCCACTGAGGACTGGACCATTCACATGCACAATGTCCCTGTCAGTCCCAACAACACTTCCTGCCTCCACTGGCTCCAGCGCTCGCAGGGATACACAATATTTCACAGCTCACAACAATGGCCTGTCTGCCTGCACCCACCATATGGTTACTATGGGTGCAATATTGACACACATCACTAATTATTCAAAGACTTGAGGAAGCGACTGAGGTTCAGGGAGGAGGAGAAACTGCGTTGTGAAATGTGTGGATTAGATACAACTGCACTGTCCTGACTTGAGAAAGACTCAAAATGGCAAAAAGACTTTTTATATTTGTTGTCACTGTTTGTTCCATTAAAGTTACTGTGCACTAAACTAAAATGTTCAAACCATATTTTGTGGTGTGAGGAAATGGAAGGACATCTGGAGTAAAATCTATAGGCATGCAGCACATCTCTGTCCAGCATATGTCTGTTTTATTCCCACCAGACCCCCCCTTATGCTGCATGTTTAATCTCTGACCACAACACAACTGCAGATAATGCAAACCCTTAGCTCATTATTCTAATAGGACTTTTGATATTTAACTACATTCTGTAGCAGACTGTATGCAGAACTACACCACTGCTTCAGTTCAGACAGATTAAAGTCATTAGTGGTTGTGTGCTCTACTGTGAAATTGGTTTGGGATTGTTTAATTGGGCTTCACCTGCAGTTGTGCTGTATTATTATGTTTTATCTAATGCTAAATATTAGACACGCAACACTTTCTCATCACTTTCTTAGCAGGAGGGAAACTACTTTTCAAATTCACTTTGATAGCTTTTTCTTTAGTTTGAGTTTTTGGTGATACTTTTACACAAATGTTTTTTTGTTTTTTTTTTTTTATTACAAACTTACACTAATTTTCACCATAGTTATGACTTATAGAACTTTAATATTTTTAATATTCAATGCTAATTATTATTATTATAATTATTAAATGACCTTGACAGTAAAAGGAAACAAATTATTAAATTGATATTTTACCTTCAACATTTATTAATACTATTAGAGTAGTGCATCAAATCCAGATATAAGAGACTAAAAACTTAAATCTAACTAAAAAGTTTGATGGATTTTTCCATCTTTGAACGCTGTACAAGAAATAGCCATGTAGTATGGGCATTATGAATTTAAAGATGTGTGTTTTTCTCCCCACAGCTCCAGTGCACTGGCTCTCCTGGCGGTGCCCCGTGGTCCGGTGCCCCCTGTTGGGTGGGAATGGTCCCCTGTGCAGTGGGCCATGACAGGATCATGTTGGGACAGGCCCCACGCTCTCCTCCACAGGACACATGATTGACAGCTCTCACCGAGGGAGGCGGGACACTCATCTGTCAGTCTGCTACAGATAGAGATCGTATGTGTGGGAGAGTGCTCTGAGGTGCCACACATTCCAACAGCCATGAGCTACAGCAACACATGATGCAGGTGTGTACACAGTCTATAAATCCTCAGTATCAAATATGTAGCCTCACATGTGCTGTACCTCAATTTACAATAAAGACAGACAGTAAAGCTTTTCATAATTAAATGCAGACAGTACACAGCAGACTTATTTTGACTTTGGGCACAGACCCTTTAACCTGTTTCTCAGGGTTGGGTTTGTATGTTTTCCTCATGTCTATGTGGGACTTCTCTGTGTGCTTGGGTTTCTCATGAACCTTAAAACAGACACATGTACTGTATGTCTGATTGCTATAGGTAGCTCTGACTAAAATTTAGAAGTTTACCGAACAGCTGTGGTTTATTTCAACTGATTTATACATGTTTTAGTAATCCTGTATTATCCTGCATTTGTGGCTTGAAATGTTGGTTTTCACCTACCCCCTACCTCTGCCTACTGTTCTGCACTGGTCTTGGTACCTAGAATGTATATGAACATTATGAAAACAGCAAGTACAGCATGTTACAACTGAACCCATCACAGCCAAAGACTCTAAGTGAAGAGAGTCCTCAAGTCAACACAAAATCTGTGCTACTTTTAGACTGCAGCGAGAGGGATTTTCTTTTGCCATAATATCTCCAAGCCCAGAACGGCTAAACTACCATTGTTTCATACTGAATCTGGTCTGCTCTTTGTCTTTTTGTTTATTTTCAGTCCTAAATATTTCCTTCCAAAATGTAAGAATGTGCGCACACTTGTAAACTTTTTATCTGGAGGTGCCAAGTTGGCCATCTGGTTGACGGGCAGAATGGTAGCTCGCGCTGTGGGAGTGTGTGGCGTGTGGCGCTCTGAAGGGACGTGGACACACGTATGATCGACTGCTACGCAATATGTTCCCCTTCCGCTCACATGAGATATTATTATAAACAACATCTTAGTTTGCCTGGGCTTGCAGTCAGTCCGTTTTCTTGTGTCGTATACTCACAAATTCATGCTCATTCTTAGACAATCCACAAGGAAATTACTTCAACACAATGGCTCAACATTAATATATAATAACAGTTGCAAAGATAGCAAAATGTTTCTGTCAAATATGAGGCTCAACACAAGATTTCTGACTGTTTATGTTATATTACGTTAATTGTCATCATATCACACAGAAATAGGTTAACTCAATAGAGATTTTATCATTTTAAAGTTTGAGTTATCATTCTCTCATATGTATTTTGACACATTTGTGTGATCAGTCTATTTACCTACATGGATTTGATCCTCAGCTCTTTTATTTACATTAAAAAAAAAAGTTTAGCCAATGCATCTTTATGGACAGGATAGGTTTTTGACATGAATACCGTCATTGTACAGGACATAAACAACAGATCCTAAAATGTGCAACTTTGCAGAGGGATTACAGTGCAGTTTAACTCTAAATGGTAGATGTAATGATACCAAGGCCAGTGAAGCTTGATTGAAAAACACATACTCATAGGTATAGACTCACTGTTGGCGGAGGTTGAAGGTTGCCCCAGGCCCAGATGTTACCGTGCCTCCTGACTCTAGTCCTGTGCCTGCGTGATGGGCTGTGCCACATCTGTCCGGGCAGAGGTGTGCCATATTGCCTCCCATCTGCCTGGTGGCACACACACGGACTCTCTCATGCTGCCTGCCCAGAAACTGCCCATTTTAACCAGCGCCATAAAGCCGGTAATTCATGGGAGTTGAACAGCGGGTTTTTAAAGGCGCTCAGAGGAACTGAACAGAGCTGGAACCTTCACCAGCTGATGGACAGATTTCACTCTCTGGTTTGCCACCAGAACTCTGTGAAGTGAGCTATGTACATGCAGAGACGAGACTTTAACATTTTCTCTTTGTATCTCTCTCTGTCCTTGCCTGTGCCGCCATCTGCTTTCTCGCCGCCAGCATCTCTCTATCTTTCTTGTATGCGTTTCAATGAGCCAAGAGTGCAGTATGGATGTGAATGTCACCTCTGTCCCAATGTTACTGTGGGGAAATTGACTTCTTAGCCTCTGTGCTGTCGGTGGCCATATGCTGATGTTTTCATATTCCAGAGAAAGGAGGCCAGGGAGTCGTAAAGAGCGCTTAAAAATGTTAGAATTACAGCCCTGGCTAGCAGTGGTGAGACAGAGACGCCCCTTCTGCCACAGCCCTAACTGAATGTGCTCGCAAACTGGTGGTCATTTTGCTTTTTGCATGTTTAGTATCACTTACTTATTAAAGATTCACAGGCGGTTGGTGCATGAGGAATAGTTAAGCGTCTTGGTTGATGGCCGTCTTTAGGAGACTCGCGCCGCGGAGTTCGACGCAGTGCTAGCAGCTTATCTATATTTCATGCTTTTATCTGCTCTCCTGGTTTAATTAGGCAGTTAGCGACTCATTAAATTCTATTGAGAACAAACTTTCACCTCGTAGCAAAGTTGTGCTGATGTGGAGCTTTTGCAGACTGTAGTAATGCTTTTGATTAGCTTGCAAAGTCAAAGTTATTGTTAAGTTGTTTTGTATGAGTGGTTTAGTGGCTCATATCATATTTCGATATTTTGCTTTCAAATGGAGACAGATGGAAGATTAATTAGTAGTAAAAGTAAATATAAACACTTCTGACAATATACTGCAATCATTACATCTGTATTACAGAATGGAAGTGTCTATTTCTGACAGTTGTGACAGATATCTTTACATAACCCAATCAGGAAAAAAAAATGCTAATTTAATTGATAGCCTACTTTGCAGTGATATCATACTGGGGGTATATTTCTATGTATTTCTATGGCTAAATGTCTATCAGTTACCATGGTAACACAATGCACACGTTAGCAATAACTCCTAAAAAAGTTTAGACTGTCTAAAAAGAAAAAAGAAAAAAATACAAAATGGATTTAAACACATTTTCACAAGTCTGTGATTAATATAAGCGTTCATGGTCCTGCTTAAGTCTTTATTTTCAATAAAAAAGGTGAACGTGACTAACCGAAAAACATCTGGCTAATGCTAACTAGCATGTGACTAGCATGTCATGTAGTTTTATGTGGGAGAGGCACAAATCAGATCGCCTGTCGTAGATCCATCTAAATCAGCTCTTTCTGGTCAGATTGTGTGAAAACAAAACTCAGATTAAATCTTCAGACAGAGCAGAGCCTACAGTTAGCATCACACCCCCAAGGAATGTTGATGACATCAGCTGTAAAGTATCAATAGCATGTTGCAAAAGCAAAATGTTGCATTTTCTAATCATCTGTGTTGCTGTCAGCTAATCTCAGTGTTCTGCATTAAGCTTTCAAATCATTCATTCATATAAATGCACTCTCTTTCCTCATCATTCTGCTATTTCAGCTCAGTGGCACAACCCTTCTCTGCCCATTCTCCACCGCAGCAGCAAAACCATGTCCCCCCTCCCCGTCCAACTCATCTTCACCATGCCATTCACAGGAGGAAACTTATTTTCCTAACAAATGTTTCATGTTTGCTAATTATTCGGCTTATTTGTGTCATTAAGATGCATATTTTCTGGTTAAACATGGTATCTTTATCACTTAGGAGGCTTTGCACAAATCCACAGATGTATTTTTTATCATTTTAAGAATATTTAACTCCTCTGACAATGAATGCCAAATATCAGTACACAAGTGCATGTACAGTATGATATAGATTTCCCCACCAGGATATTGTATCCATCACTCCATTGGTACTTAAAATCTAGTTACCCACTGTAAAAGAAAATAAATAAAACATGACTCAATATGACATTATCTCTGAGAATATGTCAGTGTGGGCCTGTAATGAGGCACCCATTGTGTGAGTTCTTGTTACAATTTGGTCCAACTCCTCCCCACTACGGAGCACAGACTGCTCCATAAACCAAACTGCCAACCTGGTACGCTCAATAAAAGCCCAAAATGACCAAATGACACACAGCATTTTGACCTGTAAAACTGTCAATGCTTAAAGGTGCACTGTGTAACATTTCTAATGGAGGGTCCGCCAAATGCTTGTCTCCATGGAAAGGTTATTGCTTTGTCTAGAATGTTCCACAGCATAGACTAAACACATCTATCAGAATGGAGACAGGCAGGTTACAGCACTACGCAACATTATAATTCAGATCTGTGGAGAGTCGTTCCTATTCACAGAAGGAATAGTTGTATTTTTGAGCAAAAGAAACACCCATAATAAAAAAAATGCTAGATGGATATATTTAAAGTCATACCATGGAACATTCCAGGCAAAGCAATAACATCTCCATGGACACAAGCAGGTAGCGGATCCTCCACCAGAAAAGTAGCACAGTGCCCCTTTAAACTTCGCTCTTTTCTCTCTGTGTCTCTGCCCAAACTTTTGCACCTCAAACCTAAACCTGGAGGCGGGCTTATGTAAGGGTTGTCCGTGGGTCCTCTCCCCAGTACCCGTCTTGTTGCTGCTAATGCATGGCTTGGTGCGGCCGACAGATGCCCGCTCCAGCTGGTGCCGAGGGGGGGTTTATCGCCCGGTTGGCCGGTGGCTCCTCGCGCCCCTCCGCTGTTCCTGGCCACCGCCGCCGCCGCGTTTAATGAGTCACGAATTGCCTGTTTGTCTTCTGCTCCCTGCTGTTTGCGCTCTCCCCCTTCCAGAACAATCCCTAAAACACATGCTGCTGCGCGCCACCGAGCAGCCAGACCGCACAGCGCAGCCAAACGCTTATAAAGAACAAAGTTGTCAGTTTTTTATCTCCTTTTTAGCTATTCTTTGGGCGTCCATCTGAGAAAAATGCGATGGCCCGTTCTGTTAATAAAACTGTCTGTATGTCCTGACCTCTCCAATATGGCCGCCCAGTGAAAGCAGTGCCCATTTGAAGCCCCTGACAAACAACATAAATGGCTCTATAATTGGGCTGGCTTTGTTGTGCCGAGGGAAGCTGGCTGGTCTGAAAGTGCCGTAGTGCTAAATGGAGTTACATTATGACAACACATGGCACGGAGCTAAAGAAGATTCCGAAAACTGGCAGAGCGGAAAGACCGAAGCAGGTGGTGCCGATGAGGGAATGGCGTGTTTTAAGTCGCTATTTAGGAAAAAACAAGAAAGTTTGAGCAACAAATAAACAGATCGCAAATTCGTCTTGGGGCCAAAGCTGTGTGATTGTGTGAGAGAGTCCAACAGAGAAGCTTGGAAGGCCATCAAATGTGTCCGTATTTACACAGAAGGCCGATTGTAGCCAGCTCTGATTTGTGGAAGCTGCCCGTGCTAAAGTCTTAATCTCACCTGTTTAATGTGTGAGGCTGGGTTAAAACTTCAGTTGCACAAACAGGTGGCTGCACAACTGGGAAAAACAGTGTAATGAATTTTAGGATATTAGTTGGACGTTTCTTTTAATCTTGTGTTTTGCTTAGTGATGACAACTTTTAATACTTCTTAGTGAAGTATGAAGACAAGTATATTCTCAAATGAGATTCTCAAATGGCTAGAAACTTGAATGACTGACAGTGGATTTATGAGCAGTGTTTGGATCATTAGAAAATAGGCAGAAGCTTAATTTTTGGAAGTGAAACTATGATGCTGGATTTACTGTAGAATTTGATGGTATTTAAGGTACACCTTATTCAAAGATATGCTGCATTTGACCCACCCCTCAACACTGGATTCCTTTAGCTGGAGTGTTTCTGTAAATGTTTTGGGTTGATGGGGACATTTTTTAAAGGAATAGAAATTTTGGGTTTTGCTTGTTAATCAAAGTTGTAACTGAGGGACTTGCTAAATTAAATATTTTGACATCTTTCGGGAATTCTCATATTGAAATGGACAAGCTATTTTAAGTCACAGTTTGCAAGAAACAACTTGGAAAACACAGACTTTCATTTCATATAGCAAATGATGATCAGTGTTGGGAAGTAACTAACTGAATACATGGTGGTACTTTATCATGTAATTTTGGCTTTGTACTACAAGTTATTACTGAGAAAAAAAAGAAAATCCCGCTCTTGCAATGGGTGTGCATGCATTTTTTCCTTTTCCAATTAGACAGAAGTTAATTCATGACAAACAGGGCCACAGAAATAAAACAGTTTGTAACACTATATAGTGTTGGTTTTTTTTTTAACTAAAATGTAATCCATCTCAATGTAAAAGTATTCGGGAATACATTACTCCGGTGGCTCATGTATCAGAGTACTTTTCAAAATACATTTTAATTCGGGTATTTAGTATTCTCTAACTAAAAACACTGATGTTGATCAATTTAAGTATTTTTTACATACTACTCATAACAACCTTGGCTTTTGCATACGCTTCACAGACATTGTTGGCCATACCGGCTTGTCAAAGCCTGATCCCGTCAGATCTCAGGAGCTCAGCAGAACTGGACCTGGTTAGGACTTGGATGGGAGACACTGGGAAAATCAGGTGCCACAGTGGGGCACCAGTGGCAAAAACTGTCATTGTGCCCACCACATTGCCTAGTATGAAAGTGGTGTGTGTGTGGGTGTTGGTGGTGGTCGGAGGAGCCCATGCCACAGATTGGCAGCCTCGCTTCCATCAGTCTGCCCCAGGGCAGCTGTAGTAGCTTACCACCACCGGGTGTGGAGTGAATGAATAATGCTCTGTAAAGTGTCTTTGTGACATATGTCTGTGAAAAGCGCTATATAAATAAAAACATCTTTACTTACTTACTATAATTAGTATGAATTAGGGATGCATCAATCTAATACTGGTATCTGAAAGTGGCCTCCAAATACTGGTTCAGTCGATATCCTAGTTTGGCATATAAATTGATGTTGGTCTAGAATGTCACATAATGTTTGAACTTTTATTTATACAAAGTTGCTCTGTCATTACTTGAGGGATAAATAACAGCTACTTGATACATTTGAATCAGTTTTGTCTTATTTTATTTTTGTTTTAAGGAAATACATGCTGTTTTCAGTCTCTGCACTGCTATTGGTTGTTATCAGGAATTGGCAGACATTTAAAGCTATAGTATCAAAATTGGTATTGTAACTGAAAAAGCTGGATCGGTGCACCATTAGTTTGAATAGAACAATATCTCAACCGTCACCAGATAAGCAAACAGATTAAGAACGCTGACTGTTGCTGACGCTCAGAAGAAGTGAGAATATCTGTGGAATCTTGGCAGCATCCGGATTGGGCCCAGTGCCGTGAAATCTGCGAGCGGGGCGGCTCTTTGTGGCATTCTTCCCTTTGTCCAGGTCAGCGAGACAGGGGCGTCCGACCTCCGAGCTCCTCCGTGGGGTTAAACAATGGCTAAAAGGCAGACCATAAATGTCCCCAGTTCAGCTCCGCCCCATTGACTCCGTGCCTCCCGCCAAGCTAGGCCCTGTCAGACCAGCCCCTCTGCCTAACAGCTTAATTAGCAGAAAGAACAACAATGTCCAGCGTGTTTGGAGCTATAGAAAGACAGAAGAAGCCTGAAAAGGTGCACGGACCGCCCCTTATTGTCCAGCAGTAGTGACTTCTCTGTTACTCAGTTCAAATAAAACAACATTCTGACAGTGCTTTGTGAGAGGCATGACGACTGCATAGACAAGATAAACTAATAAACAAAAAGAGCAGAGAGAGGCGGGTCTGCTGTGGACTGGCTGCGTTTACAAGGTTAATTTATGTCATTTACTTTAAGTACTTTGTAGCGATGCCAGTCTGTCAATTTGAGTCAAAGTTTAGCACCAAACGGAGATAGTCATTTTTCATGATAAGGGCGCTGAGGGTGATGATGGTAATGATGGAGTTTTCTTTGTGATGGAAATGGGAGTTCAAAGGAAGGAGACACTGTGGCTTTGAACCTCGTCTCTTCATGTGACAGACTGATGGAGCATGTCCTCTATCTTTGCTTGTTTCTGTCAATCATGTATACCATAATACTGCACTGTTCGTAGATGGAAAATAGTTGGGTTAAGAAGTACTTAACACAAAATAGTTGGGTTAAGAAGTACTTACCCATTACTGATATAGCACATATCTCAAGTAGCATCATTTTATTCTCCAATGTACAATTCTTCTGGGTAGTTTGTGTTTCTTGATCGGTCTCAGCTATGTTGATTATAAAATGTACGAAACTCTGGCTAGCTCGTTTATTACTTTTAATTAAAGGCAATATCAACCAAAATTGTGTCCTGTATAATATTGCTATATTGCATAAGTGATACTAATACTACCTGTAACTATTTTCTTGTTACTCAAGTTCAAACAGCAGAGCAGTGGCTGCACCCTGCCTTTCCACTTGATGTGCCTTAATGTGTGTGCATATGTGTGTGTGTGTGTGTGTGTGTGTGTGTGTGTGTGTGTGTGTGTGTGTGCATGTGTGTGTGTGTGTGTGTGTGTGTGTGTGTGTGTGTGCGTGCGCGTGTGTGTGTATGTGCGTATGTGTGTGTATGTGTGTGTATATGTCAGGTCCTTCGCTGCGTCTCTCCTGCTGTCCTCTTTGTGCTGTGTCCTTTATGTGCGGTTCACATCAAACGCTGGCACCAGATTGATTCTCATGTGAACAAGGCTGCAGTGGGGGGCTCAGACCTCTCCTCTGCTCTTTGAAGACCCTTCCCATACTGTTCCCTGGACCCCTCCTGCACACAAACACAAAACACACTTCCACCCTCGACATCCACATATCTTTTTTGGAGTCACAATGGCATGGAATTTCCCACAGAACTGCATGGCACTGTGAGGTGGCATGATCCCTGTCAAAAACACTCACTAAAGATTGAATACATTTTGAAATGTGAGCTTTAACATTTTCAGCCTCTGACTTAGACCTCTGACATATAGACTTCTGTTTACATACACCATGCATACTGCACATGAGGAAGACATGAGGACACACTAATGTTGGTTTCCATTTTCATGATGATTAAGAAATTGGAGGCACTGTTGTATTGCTCTCTAATAAAAATAAAACATTAAAGGTCACTAGCTTGCATTAATTAGCTGAGTTCAAGTGTATCCTGTCTCCAGTCCTGAACATAAATGGCCGTTATATGGACTATTGTATGTATTTTACATGTTGTGTCTCGTCTGGGCCTTCTATAAATCCACCAGAAACAAGTGCAGTGTGACTGCTGATGTGTGCTGAGGAGGACCATGAAGTTCAGGCCTGGGACAGCCCAGAGCCTAACTGTGCCAGTATTGTCAATTTCCTGACTGCATGAAGACATAGGGCCCATATAAGTTATTTTAGAACAGCAAGGCTCTTTGAGAGTGTCCGAGGCTGAACCATATTTAACCTTTGGTGTCAGACCACCCGCCAGAGCCTGGGCCTCCTCTCGCCCATTCAGCACCTCAGTGGCACCCACAGCCACGCCGAATATGATCTACAGCTGCTGCGCACACAAACTCACAATTTATTTCTCACACAACCCAAACATCTTTAGAAGATGTGACTCACAAAGGAGCTCGCACAATGCCTCAGCAGCAGTATAAATTACACAGGTCTGAGGTGGTGCTTTCTCTAGAGGGTCCACAGGATGCCCCTCCTGTGACAGGACAGACACTGTTCCCAGGTTATGTCACAGACAGGGGTCGGCCAGGGGGGCATGTACGAGACTACTGCATCACTCACATTGTCATGTTTGTTAAAGCTGCACTAACTCAAGGGTGTGACTAACTTATAATGGGCTCAATTTACTATAAAAATTAATATAAAGACAATATACATTCGTACAAAGCTTTCACTCCATTGTACCATCACTGAATGTTATGTGCTGTTTAATTGTTTAAAGAATTAATGCAACAGAATGTAGCTTTAATGGATGGAAAAGGATCATTGTTCAAACTGATAGTTGTGAAGTATTTGTTGAATTCATGTGAGAAGTTTCTGCAATATGAGTAAGTGAAAAGTGTTTTTAACAATGTTACGGTACATTAGTATTGTTATCTGCTGTATTTTGAAGGTACTGGATTGGTAAGAAAAGGTTATGATGACGCCAAGAGAACACTGTAATGTCTGTGATATTGTCAGCTGATATTTACACACTTGTTTTTGAAGTACAATAGAAACATACTGTATATCAAATAGATACATATCTAAACCTTTTCCCTGTGCTAAATAATTCCTTTGACACCTTTAAGCTCTATTATATTGGGGCCCATTATTCCCTGTGTCTTGTGCGTATCCTCAGATCAGTTGGCTCGGCGTGTGACCCTTTCTGACAGACACTTGCACTCTCGATCAGTAACAATCCTCTGAGTTAATGATTACCTAGGTGCTCAGAGGAGACACCTGACCTCCAGCTCCGCACAGTGTGACTCTGGGGCTGTGGGCACTGATAAATGAACCACGGCTCCAGGGATCCCACCTCTGGAGTGGGCAGCATACCTTCACACTGCTGCTGTTTTTACAAGAACAATAAAAAACATCAAAGGTTTTTGGGTGTAATGTCATGAGTGATGATGTCATGATATGACAGACTGTAGTGTCATGATTACTGTGAGAAGAAACATCACAATATTTATCATGATCCAAGAAAAAAATTTAACTAAATTAAATTAAATTAAATTAAATCCTTCATTTTCTGTCGTTATCACTATCTAAAATATAAAAAATATAACATAAAACTATGTGACCAACTATATAAAATGTATATCTAAAAATTTAACTTTCTTTATGATAAAACAAAGTTAATATACAATACACAGTAATACACAGTGTGTGTTTGTGTGTGTGTGTGTGTGTGTGTGTGTGCGCGCGCGCGCGCGTGTGTGTGTGTATATATATATATGGAAAAAGATTTTATTTATTTATTCTTATGTTGAGGTTCTTCCAGTTATATCTGTATAAGTCTCTTTCTGAATAATCACAATTATCGATTAACCAAATCATCACAATTAACCAGCCTGTTACCAAATGTACTCAGATCAACTCCACTGCCCATGCCTTACATGGAAGAAGACTTGAGATATTCAGTCCAGTGACTGTAATCCAGTGCTATCATCTAAAATGGAGAAGTTGTAATCACAGACTATCCCTATATTTCGAAGAGGACTGTTTACAGCTCAAATCCGGCTCAGAGTCACATGTAGCTCGTAGTTGGAGACAAAGTGAGATGGAGGAGCCCAGCCGAGCAGGAGAGGCAAGAACTCAGAGCAGAGGCCATGGCTTTTCTCACATGAACATTAATAATATCAGTAGTAACAAAAGCAGCACTGAGATCAGAGAGAGTACCTCCATTGTCCCCACGTCTCCTACTGACATGAACCACTCTGCCGGGGAGCAGAGGGGAGGACAGAGAGGCAGACCTGGTCTTATCCAGGCTTCTGATTGGGTGGATATCTAATAATATTAATGGAATATTAATATTGATTCACATATGTGTTTATTGTTTTTTGAAATGTAGATTAATTTCATTGATTATAACCATCTACATCTACAGCCACACTTCAAAGTCTAAAAAGTTATAAAAACAACTTTTATCTCAGATGGGATTTATATACGCAGGGAATACATTGTGAATTTTTTAAGATATACTGTAGTGCGATAATTGCCATAATCTATATATACCCATAATATACAGTATAACATAGCACTAATAGTGCTGATTAAGCAAAATGAATAAATGTGTAAATATCTTAATAAATATATGTATCCTTAAATCCTAATCCTAAACTTTATATGGCGATCATATACGCTTATTGTATACTCATATACAATAATGAAGTCATAGACTGTGAAGTTAATGCTCTTAACTCATCTTTAATGGAAGGTTTGATGTGACTGGTGAGGTGTACAGCACTGCCTCAGGCCTATGTCATCTTCCTCACAATAACATCAACATCACAGAGAGGCCAGTGAGAGGTGGACAGTGTCAATAGATCAGAGGTCCAGCGACTGACCAGGAAGTCCCTTTGGTCATTTATCATTGTAGTGGACAGCCCTGGACAAGCTCTTTGGGACAGGACAGGTCTCAGGGACTGGATCCTGTAGAAGTCCTCGAGGTTGTATTACGACTGTAAAAGCTTTCTCATGTTTATGTTTGATAATCAAACTTGGCTGTTGTCCTCTTTAAGTGTCAGTTGCTTTTGCTCTAAAATCAGACCCAGAACTGTGTTGTTCTCAGATGTAGCTCAAGATCTTGAGATGGGACCATCCAGATTATTAACCCTGATTTAAAGCGTGTAGTCTGTGAACACAGGAGGTCACTCACTACAGCTGAGCTGACACCTTATTTTATAGATAGCTAAATGTGGTACTTCCACAATGACGTACTGCATCCAATACCTTTAAGGAAAATAGTACTATTAATGATCCTCCTCCATTAATTATCTGGAGTAGTAAATGCATGTGGAATATATGTTTAGAAATTCATTTTGTCTTTTCTTTTATAACAAACATTGCATTTTTATTTTACAAATAGTGTTAAAAAAGCCATTGCTCATTTACCTGACATGTTTTGGTGGTAAAACTCGCCTTATTGTGTGTATATTTCTTTGAGTGAAAAAACCTATTTAAACCATTGTGTGGTCCTCTCTCCTGAATCCGTACTCTGTATTCTGCTGTGTTTATTCAATTCCTAATGAAGCACTGGACTCCTTCTTGCTGCAGCTCAGGTGTGTTGCTTTTTGCCTAAGCACAAATAAAGAAGATGAATGTGTACAAATCTGAAAGCAAACAGGCGAGAGTGTCAACACCACAGGGCCATGGCCGGGCGCTGAATGATGATGTCGCTTAGTGCTTTGACAGATCACTTAGTGCCTGGACGGTCCCACAGACTCTCTGCTTCTCCTCGGCTTCCTCTGCTTCTCTCCTGGGACACCAGCTCAATCCAGAGCCATTTTTCAGCCAATTTATTTTGTGATGCAGTCTAACCTGGGGCATGTCCCACTGGGGAGGCTTTATGTGGTGATTAATGACGGGTATTTAGTCCAGGTACCAGTGGGAGCCAGAGCCCATCTGCACTGACAGGTACAGAACGGACAGGACAGTCTCACGGCTGGCCGCTGTGACGAGAGCCACTGCCAGTACTTACTCTGTGAGGCAGTTTTTACACATACAGGGGTCACAGAGAGATCCTTCTGTATAACTCTACCTTTATCTGCACATGTGTCTGTGAAATAAGGGAGGCAGCAGCCAGATGATTTAGACATCCATTATACGCTTGAGCGGCCTGTCTCCTCCACTTCATCAGGGTCCATCCAACCCCGAGCTCGCCCAGATGCCAGAGCAGCCTAATGAGATTATGCTGCGGACAGGTTGGTGGCCAGTAGCTGTCACAAGCGCTCTGCCTGTGTCTGCAGACATCCACAGATATGAGCGCAGCTCCATGTGACACCAGGCTGTGTGATGGTGATTAATGAGCGGGCTAATCCATACCCTCATTCTGACATTCACATACACACATACACACAGACATATAGTCACACACACACCACACACATGCACACACGCGCAAACATGCTGACACACACATACATAAACAGACATACAAACATACAATCACACATATACACGCATACAGACAGACAAACATACAGTTACACACACACACACACACACACACACAAACATACAGTCTCATACATACACATACACAGTTACATACAGACACAAAACCTGAGGAAGGAAGGCTGTGCCTCACTTTACGCTAACACCAGACAACTGCTCGTCCAGTGACACACGCCTGGTGTTTGCCCACTTTATTATGAAGGTGGACACATTACATTATGCCAGCCTAATTGACGGATTGCGTTTTGGATAATGACATAGATCAGCCCTAGATGAAGTACAATGAGGAGGAGCTGTCTACAGAACAGTGGTCTGTGTGCACAAAGCCTGAAGGCCTTGGCCCCAACTCTCTTTGAAGCCCACTGAGATCAAACAGCAGAGCTGGCCGTGCACAGTCTAGGTAAGGAACAGGGCCCAACACGACACCACGAGCTGGACAGCGGAGGGAGGGACGAGAACAATGGCTGTGGGACAGGGTTGCCCACTTCCGAAGATAAAATCATATTTGGAGGGCAGGCATCCAAGACCCCCCCCTCACGTCGCTTCACCCCCCTCGTGCTTCTCTGAATATGGACAATGACTGTTTGCATTTACAGAACCATAAATCAGAGGTGCCCATTGCCACAGAGCAGCTGGCACGTTTGCCAATAATTATAATTATTAATCATGCTGATTTCACGGTCTTCAGTGGGACGGCAGGAGACTGCACGGAGCAGGGCGCGGCTGGCGCCTATGGGACCGCAAAGCAGGCTGGGAAAGGTGGCCTTCCGAAAGAAGGAGAGGGGGACACATGGAGTTGAGAGGAAAAGGACTGAATCCATACTGTAAAATTAAAAAAAACAAAAACATTTGGATATTTTTGTGTTTGATAATTCATTGCTTATGGTTCATTCTAACCTAACATGACATGCCAGTTATAAAGCAGTCAATTTTCAAATGCGATCAGAGATTCAACTCATAAATTTTGAGCTGTTTTTGTGGCCGCTTTGCAGAGTTTCAGCGTCTGGCTGGCGCATGTTTGTTATTGTTGTTGTTGTAAGTTGTCGTTTTGTTTGTTGTTTTTTTGTTGATGTCTGAAAGTGCAGAAGTAGAGCCAGCCACGTGAATTTGCTTAGGAAAAAAAAAGACAAGAGTATTTAAGTTTATTGAGAATCTCAAATGTATTATGTTGTAAAAACAGTATGTGCTTTTACAACAGAACAGAAACAGCAGTGTTTTTGAAAACTTGTTTGCATCTTTTATTCAAGTTTTCCACCTGATATGTTAATGTAGTGTTCAGTTAATGTGCCCCAATAGTATTTGTAGCGTTTGACTCAAGCAGTTGTTGCTTGTCTGTGCAGCGTCTCTGCTCAGCAGCTGTCTCCATAGCTCACACACAGACCCCACCAGCTCGTGCCGGCCTCTAAAACAATACTAACCCTGGACTGGAGCGTAATTAGCTGCCTATCGGTGGAATATGGTGTTTTCCTTGTTAAAATGTGCGGGATGCTTTCCAGTAAGTGCGTGTATGCTGCAATATGCTGGTACATGTGAGCATATGTGCCGCCAAGTCTATTGTCATACTGTATACATTTGTGCTGAGGGCTTCACTGCCCGCTGGACAGATGGGCACTGCATGGGTGTGATCAACAGAGACCTGAACCCTGTGGTCAGTACAAACCAGTAAATACCACGAGGCGTTTAGGGTCCAGCTCTGCTCACTGCCGAACACATGTCTGCTTTTGGCACATGGAAACACTGAACAGATGCAGCATTTAACTCTGGAAATCAGAGCCGAAAACACACTTTTCAGGCTTTGGTTTCCAAGAAGTATAGAGCCGCTTAATGTAGAACGCACAATGAAATAATTAGGTGTTTTTGAAGAAGAGAAATGAAACGTTTTGTAAACAAAATGTTGAACCTGCAGCTGCACATTTAGGAAGAACACAGAAATTAACATATGTGTATCTGATTAAATAACCACAAATAAATTGTTCTTATATAGATTTGACACCTTTTGCAGAAACTGTGAGAGACTTGTAGTAAATTATTTGACTACTCAAGAATATAGCTAATATAAATTAAAACCAATTATGCAAATTGAATGTAACTCAAACTCACAGAGTTGGTGTTGGTATAGACTGAGCAACAAATCTATTTTAGGTTAAATAGATTATGCAGTTTTTAAATCAGTATGTTTGAATACAGACGTCCCATTTAACTCTCTTTGGTGTAATTAAGTAGAGGCAGATCTTCAGAGCAGGTGGTTATTTATCAAACCAATCAAATAGAGGAATATTGAGCTTTTGAGTTGTGATGGTCCCAATTGATGACCATGTAGATCTGCTGGTCACTATAGAACAAGATGTTACTGCCAAAGAAGATAACATTAACCCAAGTGACTGTAGAGTAATACAGTGAGTTAGGATCAGCTCCTCACTCAGGGGAATGGGCTATGCATAATGAGCTACTGTAGCATGACAAGAGAATGACTAACCTTTACCTAAGCACAGAGCTTTAAATAAATCTGATTATTTCTCTTTTCTTAACTTCTCCCTGGAGGAGGAGACGTGACAGCAGGTTTGATGGATTACCTGAAATGGGCTCAGTTTGCTCAGCTCTTCTCCTCTGGCTCTCCCTCTCTTCTCCTTGCATAACACAGAGTCCCCTGGGCAGTTTAGGACAGGGGGGCAGACTTGGAGGCCAGGCGCGCAGACAAAGGCCTGTGTGGTGGAGCCTCCTCCAGAGTCCCTGTCCTCAGGGAGAGTGCTCTCTGCTGAGCTGGGGCGTTAATAAGCTGCTAATGAGGAAACAGACCTCTATTCTGCGCTTACATCAAGACAGATGGACACACGCGCCATGTTTGTTTTACACTTCCTACTGATATGACGGATGAGACAAGACAAGATCTCATTAGCTCTGAGCAGAGAAGAAACACTGGCAGCAGCCATTCAATATCAATGGGAGTTTAACATACACAGATCTGTGAAATTAAAGATGCACTCTGAAGTGCAGCACTGATCAAACTCCTCTAAGCACACATCTCCTTTACAACAAACAAGAGTTTGAATAAAAGTTTGGTTGCCTGTCTTCCTAATCATGAGAAAAGAGATGCTTGACAGACTCTTAGACACATTTTATCAGTAGACAGAGAAAGAAAAAAGTGTTTTAAAACAAATGAAAAGTTTGAAAAGTCATTTTAATGCATGCATTGGAAGTTAATGTTAATGTTTTTTTGTTTTGTTTGATGCAACAAAATAAATGCTTATTTTTATTGAACTATTTCATGGCCATTATGAAACAAATAATGGACCTGAAATTATTGTATTTATATTTGTATGAAATATAACAAACTAGAAAAGCACTCAGAGAGCGCCGACCTCTGCCAAGCAGCTCAGTTTTCAAAGTGATCCAGAATCCAGGATTTCTTCAGGATCATCACCAAAATTTAATCATCTGTTGGATTTACCATTAGGAACATTTCCTGAAAATTTCATCAAGATCCGTCCATAACTTTTTGAGTTATCTTGCTAACTAACAAACTAACAAACTAACAAACTAACAAACACACAGACTCAGGCGAAAACATAACCTCCTTGGCGGAGGTAATAAGCAAAGCAACATTATAGACTACAAAAATGTTCCAAAAACACACATGCAGGAGTTTGGCTTTGTTTCTTTCATTGTGGACCTGTTTGCTACGAGCTCAAGAGAAACACATAAACACATTATGACAATGTTGGAATGTGTTAAGTAACTCATCCAAAGCCTGCAGATTCCTGAACTTTGTAGCTCTTCTGTGGAGCAGGTTTTGGCTCTTTCTTTCTCCCTCTTCTCCTCTGTGGTTTCCTCTGTGGTCTCCTTTGACAGAGGAAGTAGCCTGCTGCAGGCTCGGCAGGCCAGATGTGCCACAAATGCTCTTAAAGGTGGCGCCATACCAAGGAAGTGTGCCAAATCAAACCCTGCTTTTGTCTGATCCGCCAGAGGAAGAGGAAGAGTGACAGCAGTACCACGCTCTCACTCGACGCCCCATCCTCTCTGCACTGTCCTGTTTGAGCATACACTTATTCATATGGATGTGCCCCAGCGGAGTGGATAGCCACTGTTAATGGGCCACTAATGGGATGACCAGCCCCGGGACAGCCCCCCTGACCCCCCACACACTTGATGGGACAGATGTGTTTGATGGACACAGGGAGAGAGGAGGAGGAGAGGACCTGTGGGGGGCGTGAGTGACTGACAGGTCCTGGAGAGGCGTCAGAAAGTGACAGTGTGACAGTTTTACAGGTTTTTCAATCAAGTGGTTTGTTTAATTCAGTTTTTAATTGAGCACCAACTGGCCTTTCATGTGTTAGGACCAGTGCAAGCCACATACAGTAAGAGTAGGTGGAGCATTGGCCGAAAAATGTAAGTAGTCACTCCACTGTTGCTTCAGGGAAAAAGTGAAACCAAAACACAATAATTAGCGATTTTCACTCTACCTAAGGCAAAATGAGAGACTGCTCCTTGCTAAGGTAGCTGAATACAGACAAACGTATGTATATATTACACTGTGAGAATTTTACAAAATAAATAAATAAATCACTCAATAAAATAAATAAAAATATAATTCAGATTAAAATGGTAACACTGAAAACTCTCAAAACTATGAAACCAAAACAATGCCAAATCTTTACAACCACTGATGCTATCTTTTTTGCTATACCATCTATTTTTGTTACTCTCTGTTATTATTTTATATTGTGATGTGTGAGCTACTGTATCCAAATAAATTCCCTTGTGGATCAATAAAGTTTGTCTAAGTCTAATTACATCAATTATTTGATATAAATGTTTAAATCAATTTATATATCACTTTTTGTGCTCTGAAATTACTGTTTATAGTTATCCCATATCCGGGATAAACTCTACTGTCAACATCCTTTTCACAAATGAGAACAGATAATGCACAGAGGCCAATTAGTATTACTAGAGCAGCCACAGCATCAGCTTCTAGGGATGACAAAAATGAAAGGCCTGACACAGTTATATATATGATATGATAACTTGAATAAAAAGTACATTTAACTTAACGTTTTAATCAGTACTATAATACCTTAATAATAATGCCTTTCCTGAATAATTTTAGTATAATATAATATAATATAATATTAGTATAAGACTACATGCCATAGTAATACTCAAACAAACTTGTTTTATGAAAGTGTTCTGTTGAAAATGACATTATTCTATGGGCCTATAAGGAGCCCATAATCTCAGCATTGGCCCAAAGAGTGTGTGATGAAGTGTTGGGGTGTTGGTGTTGTCCTGGTTACCAGCTGTTAGATTCCAGCGCAGCATCCAGTGGCTATTAGCACAACATCTGCTGCTCCTGACATCTTCAATATCGCAAATCAGAGCACTGCTGCTTCCAGGACAGCCCCAGTGAGGGAGTGAAGGACCGGAAATACTGTGGCGGGATGTGAATGTGAATGTGAATGAGGATATACATTTTATTATACCAACATGCAGCCACATGCAGCCATATTTTTGCCATTTCCAGTCCAGTTTGTATATTAGTGAACATTATTATTACAAATTGTTCTACAGATTTTTAGCTTTCTGTCACAATATTAAGTTCCATCTTCAGAAAACAAATGTGGAGTATTTAAAGGTCCTGCATTATGCAAAATTGAGTCTTGTGAGCTTTAAATGTAGTTGCCTCATCAAAAACATACCTGGAGTTGTGTTTTGTTTCATTCACACATGGTTGAGTAATCCTGCATTACATACGTCGACATCTCCAAATATTCAAATGTTCTGTTACACCTTTTGATGTCATGAAATGGTAATTTTTCAACAGTCATTTACCTTTTATTCAGTATAGATTTTAAATTCCAGGACTGAAATTATCCAAATGATTCTAGTGAAGGTGTATGGAGTTTAAAAACACAGTGGAGCACTTCCTGCACTTCCAGTAGACCAGGACGTTTTCTGTTTGTGAGAGAAGAACTCAGCCTAAATATACAGAGTTTCTGTGTTAAACATGTGTGAATGAAACAAAACACAACTCCAGGTATGTTTATGAGGAAACAACATTATAACACAGATCAGAAAATAGCCTAATATGGCTTCTTTAAGTCATATGCATGGTAAAGTAATTCATTTTAGGTGCCTCTCTATCTCTAAGCTCAAAATGTGTCTTTCACTTATCTCCACCTACTTTTCTTATTCTCTCTTAATCCAGCCCTCAGAGAGCTCTTTTTCTTGAGTTTATTTAGATTTAAATGTTTTAAAATAATTGAAATATTAATTGGATCTGTTTTTGAAAAGAAAGGGCAGAGTCAACAACCTATTCAGCACATTTTGGGATGATAATGTATTTAAAATGATTAAATACACAGTACTGCATGATGCATTAAAACTGGTTTAGAAAAATAAGGAAAAGTATACAATTTCCTCTTTTGTGTTGTTGCCTTTTGTGTTTTGTATGTTGCCTAGTTGTCAAATCAAACTTCACAAATTACTTGACATTGCTTGTTGCAGCCAGAAGGGTCCCACCTCTCTCACTTACAGCACCTCAGATGAAAGCCGCAGTGTGCACCTCGCATCTGTTCATTACATGTATGTATACAGAGATCAGAGGCTCACAGTCAGGCCCGGCCCGCTCGCCGCCGTCCTGCCGATCGCTGCGTCCTGATTGGGTGAGGCCTCGAGGGAGTCATTAGGTACAAAGCGTTAACATCTGCCAAACATTACAGAGCCAGAGCAGTTGTGATTTGTCCATTTGATGACACCGACTCGTCTCTGTGTGTGAGAGGGTATTTACAACAGTGTGGGGACTAAAATATACACACTCAAATTAAATTAAATCAGGTTTGTTAAATGTAGTATTAGATCAACCAAATAACTTTAAATTAAGATTTGACTTAAAAGAGGTGTGTGTGTGTGTGTGTGTGTGCGTGTGTGTGTGTGTGTGTGTGTGTGTGTGTGTGTGTGTGTGGACTAAAATCTGTATACACACTCACATCACTGAGAGCTGAATAATAAAAAAAACAACTCATTATATTAGATCACCTAATAATTTAAAATACATATTTGAGTTAAAAGACGTTAATGTTACTGCCATGTGTATCTCTACTGCTTTTAGAAATAGGATAACGTCTATGATTAATGCTGACAACTGTAAATAAATAAATAAATAAATAAATAAATAAATAAATAATGATACACCACCACATATTTTAAAAATGTGGCTAGCTGCAGCTCAGAGTTTATACCTTCCCTTTGATGGGATCTTCTTACTAATCTCTGCTTGAATAAATAAAAAACTGTTTTGGCAACATAATCTGCATGATTCTAGTTCTCTCTCCTTTTCTCATTTGCATTGCTTTGCTTTTGTACTGTGCTAATTAATTAACTGACTTTAACATTGCTCACTGACCACTCTGCCCACAATATAAAAACTACTTAACCCTGCAAAATGGATGCAAATGATGTCCAAGCAATTCTCCCTCTTTATTCTGTCAACATTTGTTAAAGATTGGTCCTCACGCCTGTAAATTGATGGTTCTGTTCCCATTGGTGCTGTCAGTGGGTTTGAGAAACAGAATTCATGTTTTTGACAACTCTGTGATCCTTTTGTTATTTCCATGAAGTATAAAGTATCCATATATAATAAATATAGTATCATGGTATTGAAGTTTAAAGAAAGTGTGAGGTACAAAATATTGTCAAGTCAGTGAGAATTTTAAATTAAGATCATTTTTAGTATTTTGTTATAGTAAATAGAAAGGCACCGATACAATACTGGTATCAAATATTGGTGCAGATACTAAACATTTTAGAATAAAATAAAATAAAACATTTTGGTGGATGGGATATTGGTTCAGCCAAGTTTGGTTTATGAATTGGCGTAATAAGACGATTTACTGGCCAATATTGGCTCAAAACGTCTCATCATATTAAACTTGCATTTGGACATTTGGATCTTTTTTTTTTTTTTTTAATATGCTGTTTTCGTTTAAAGTAAAGAATATGTTATAAGTCTCTTCCCTAGTATGTGTTGATATCAGACATTGGTATTAGAACAGAAAAATCTGAATCAGTGCATCCCTAAACTCTATCCAGTTTTATATACATCTCCGTTTTAGTTGTTGGGAGCAGGTTCAAAACTGAAATTAAACTTTTCTAAATGACTCTTGTTTTTCTGGGTGAAATACTGTTATCATTCTCCGTGAGCCACCCACGTCCAGGATGTCAGCCACACGCGCTGACAGATTATTTACATTTGTTTGTTCTCCAACAAGCTGTCTGGGTGTTGTTAGCATTGATATTGATCAAAATCACCAACTGTGACGGAGTGGGCTTGGCAGCTCCATCAATGAGGCTGTGGCATGCCAGCTGAAAGCAGGCCAGAGGGAGGAGCAGGCTAAAGTCTGCTTTTAGCTCACACACTCAACACAGGCAACCACTCAATCATGTGATCATGATCCAGACACACCTTGGGCATCTCTGGGTCAAAGCTACTTTTATATGTATTTAAAGGTCCACTAAATTGACTCTTGTGACACATGTTTGAGCATCCCTGTATTATTAGTCTGTCTACATCTCCAAAGCTCAAAATGCTCTGTTCCACCTCGTGATGTCATGTAGTGATAGTTTTCAAGTTAACAGTTACCTTTTACTTTTCAGTTCCAGGGCTGAAAGTATCCAAATGATTATAGTGAAGTTGTATAGAGTTTAAAAACACAGTGGAGCACTTCCTGTATTACCACATGACATCACAAGGTGGAATAGTGTGTCTTCTGTTTGAAAGAAGAACTAAATATGCCTAAATATGCAAAAATATCTGTGTGTTAAACATTTGCAAATGAAACAAAACACAACTCCAGGTATGTTTTTGATGAGGAAACAACATTATAACATAGAAGAGAAAATAGTGTAATATGGGCCTTTTAAGACCAGATGATTGGAAAATGATTGTCAGAAAGTATTAGATGTAGTATTATAATTCTACATATATTACAGCCTTGGAAGGAGGATGTTATTTGAATATTGTTAGCTCTCACAAACCCTTTGCACACTGCTAGTATTCACATGTATAAAGTTTTTGTCCAAAATGTCCGGAATCCAAATGCAGAACAGTTGGATAATGCAATTTTAAGCGTTGAATTGTGATTTTTCCCATCAAAATGTTCTTTTCTAAGCCGTTATCAACAGCAGTTGTCTACTCACTTTATTTGGAGATGTCTTTCCTGATGCAACCTTTCCACTTCACTCAGGATTGGTACAAAGCAGACCTCTATATGTTGCTGTATTCTGTTTTTATTTTAAATTGTATGCAGGGACTAGAATCACACCTTTGTCCATCATCGGTCATTTATCTGGGAAGGGAATCAAGGTATCAAGAATTTCAAATTACGTTATTTCAGATCTCTGAAACACACAGTATTCCAACTTTATTCTTTATTATTTGTTCCTTTTTAATGTGTTTAATGAAGTAGTTTGCGTCCTCAGAGGAGCACATGCTTGAGGTGACGGAGTTTCTTTGTGGTGACTTTTACAGATGGGGTTTGATGAGGGCAGTTGGCAGGGGCCAGTGGTGCAGCATATGGGCAGAGGGAGTGAGTGAGAGGTGTAATGTATATGCCTCTGCCAGCGTGCCCTGACAGACAGAAAGGTCAGCCCACAGAGTGCAGAGCGCGTGGGTCTGTGCCAAGCTTCAGATTCAACACTACAGAGGTGCCATGTCTTAATCAGGACTAATTACAACACAATCACATACCTGCAGCAATCAGAGAAGTATTGTTCAAAATATAAAAGCTAGAACAATATTATACATTTTCTAAGTGAGACATTTGTGGTTACTTTTTGGCTATATGATCAGATTTAAGCTGTAAAAGATTGAATTAATAACTTCTATGACTTATTACATTTATTGCAGCTTATGTACAATGTACAATATTGTACATTTAGATGAGTTTTTGTGGTTTAAAGGTGCACTGAGTAAGTTTTTAGTTGGTGGCCTGTCACCTGCTTGTTTCTATGGATATGCCATTGCTCTGTCTGGAATGTTCCACAGTATGACATTAAACAGCCTTACATTTATTCAATTACAGGTGGTTTTATTGCTCAAAAATACCCAGAAAAAAAAAAGCATTCTGACTGTGAGCGGGGTTGCCTCTCCACAGATCTGACCTGTAACTTGGTCTGGTTTGGTCCACGATGATAGGAAAGTTTAATACCATACATCTCCATGGAGACAAGCATTTGACGGACCCTCCACCAGAAAAGTTACAATCTGCTTCGGTTTTTGTGTCAGTGGAATAAATTAGTTTCATTATTATTGTTTATATTATCATCTATATTTATTTCAACAATATATAGTAGCTTACTTCAAATGTGTTATCATGACAGGCCTAACTAACACCGTTGAAAATTTGCTTCCATCCTTGAACTTTTACATAACACTTTTGACATAGGCCCATTTTCAAACGCCTCTGCTCTGGCTTTCACACAGTGGAATCTGATCTCTTTATTTGTGTGTCTGTAGCTGGCTTCAGTGGAGGCTCTCTGTTGACTTACATGTTTGACTTTGTGGTTTGGGTCTTCCTGCTGAGAGGGGACTGTCACCCAGCTCTCTGCCAGGCCCAGGCAACTGCGCACAGACAAATACATTCTGCTGTCTCACTTTGAAGCAGGCAGTCTGGGGTTTCAATATACAGTATGGACAGAGGAAAGTACATAGTGAAATCCAGCCATCTTTCTATGTGAAAAAAGTTTGAGGTGCGATATGATATGTTTAAAGTCATACCATGGAACATTCCAGACAAAACAGTAAGATCTCTATGGAGACAAGAAAAGAATGAATGCCTGATTTTCTAGGTATTTTTGAGCTATAAAACCGCCTGTAATTGAATAAATGTAAAGTAGAGCTGTTTAATGTCATACTGTGGGACATTCCAGGCAGAGCAGTGGCATCTCCATAGAAACAAGCAGATGACGAATCGCCAACCAAAAAATTACATAGTGCACCCTTAAGACTATGGACGGCTGCTATAGTCTCCTGTATCAATGGGAAACACTGCATAATGAAGCTTTTAAGTCATGCAGGATGTTTTACACATTTTTAAGCAAATCCTTTCTATTAGGTAATCATAGGTTTCCTCAAATCTATACAAATTGGGAATGGCGTCCCTTTAACATCTGTGTCCCCCTGGCCTCGCTAACTCATTTACACACAGTTGACAATCAAGGACAGTTGGTTTTGAGCGGTGTCAGGACAGTTTCCCTCTCACGGGGAGTCTCCAAACGGCGGGCGCACTGGCACGCCGTCAAACACTCGGAGCGTGCGTTTTTTTTTACGGCCGGGCACTGAACGCCATCTGTCAGTCACTGTGGGAGGACATTACCGGCCCCACATACGGCCACTTTCTGTCCACCCAAAGCTGTATTTATGTTGCACCAGAACGAGCCTGTGTGTCCACCAATGGCAGTGTCAGTCTATTTATTCTGCAGAGTTTGAATGCAGCATGCGTAATTTGTGTTATGTTTTTCACTGTAAAAAAGATTTGCAAATATCAAGTCCGGTTGTGCGACATCAGTGTGGCGTAAATGGTTGAGGTGAAACTTTTGGATGAATTATGGTGCAAATGTTTGTGAAAGTATCCATAAGGTGTGATAGATAGCTGTAGTAAGCGTTTACTAATGTGTTACAGATGTGGTCCAGGCCATTCATTACAGACAATGTGTTGCTAGGTGGTGAAAAATCCATTGTCTGCTGCTTTTCATATATTTTAAAATGACAGTGACAAATTCCGCCTGCAGCATCTGTTGGTTTTAAGTGGTGATAAGTTGCAGCCACAATTGATTTTTGTTTAAAGTTTGTTCTTAGACCTCGTGAGACATCTGCATCTTTGTGTCTGTGAAATAGAACTTTTTAGAATACATGCATTTTTAAAATGTAAGCATGTCATAAGCACTGTCTGTAGAATTCTGTTTTGTTTGGTTTGCAAAATCAGTTAAAACATTTTACTGGTACTAATAATTAACATATTTCTCTTAAAAGGTATCAATCTTATTCTTGTATTTTTCACCCATATTTTTAGAGAAGTATTCACTTTTTCTTACACTAAACTTAAACTTATATATTTTAGATATCAAGTCCATTGTGTCAGCTTTTCCCTTTTCTTAAAAAGTGCTTTGGATCACCTATTCACACCACATCCATTCATGGCAAGGTAAGTGAACTGTTGGCCAGGTAGGTGAAGTGTCTTTTTCAACAATTTGCTCTGGCCAACTTCTGGATTGGTTTCATTAATGTTGAGAAGTATTTACTTAAGGTGTCACCTCTGTCCGTTAGTGTCCTTATTTGACTCCTGTCTTTACCATAGGCTCAGCCCTGTATCATATACTGTAGTGTATCCACATCTCATAATCAGTGGCAGCCTCCAGCAGCAGATGACACGTCCAGCCTGATTTAAAAGAGCGCTCTCGTATGTCGCTCTCCTCCTGCTCGGTCGCCGCCGCCCTGATGGACAAAGGGAAGTGTCAACAGCACCTCCTCACTGCACAATTAACATGCAAATGAGGCCTGTCACTAATGGCGATGGCAGAGCAGCTCTTATGATGGAAATATGCTTTCTGTTTTGGCAGTATGGGTTAAACATTATGTGTAGAATCAGCTGAGGGAGCAGTGGGTTATGGGACAGGGGTGGGAGCGGTCCCTGGGGGCTTCCCTTAGGGCAGTGTGGGGTAGAGGAGAGAGAATGGACCATGCACCTGCTTCACTAACTACATCTAGACAGAGGACGGGCGGCGCTTCTAATCAGCTGTCACACATGGTCCATAAGTTATCCACTCAACTGCTTTTGTTCTACACAGAGACTTGTGCTTCAGGCCACTGACCCTGATCATGGGGACATTTATTTTCAATAGCGAGCCTCAGGCACAGGTCTAGAAGCAAGAAAACACACCAGTCCAACCTCTTCCAATAGAAAAAAAAAAAAAAATCTAAAATGCTTAGTCACTCTATTACTGTTCCATACATTGCACCTTCTTTCTCTGATTAATTCTGGTCTATTTAGCACATGTTGTATGACCTAAAATGTTCATAAAAATCCAGATTGAATATAACCAAATTAGAAATAGTCTAATGTATAATACATATAACTATACTTTCAAATATTCTTCAGGTGTTTGTCTTGTTTTTTTTTTTTTTTTTTTTTTACATTTTTACAAAGCAGCCTAGGTAATGGTTTGACCACCTTTAACTTTTGATTGATCATATCTCACCCATATGTGCTAAGCATTTCACCTCATACTGTTTTTAAATTATTATAAATTGAGTTGTAATTTATAGGGCAGTGTTTTGTATAGGCCCTTGTTAGCATGTGTCCAAGCATCAAAAGAAGTGTCCAGACAAAGGCTGTCCCTCTCCAAAGTGTTAGAGCTCAGTGACTCCTATAGTAACAGGTGTGCGCTCTGTGGATGAAGCTGCACTTTATCAAGCCCCCTGAAAAGACCCCGTGACATCTACAAGTCCACTCAGTCGGCAATGTTTTAAAAGCAAAGTACATAGTATTTATGTGGAGGCTATGGTCATCTGCCCGTTCATGCAAGGTTAATGCAGTGGGCCGCAGCTGCTTCGGGCCTTGCAAGAGAAACTGAAAGGAAATAAACCTGCCCGTAAAATACATATAATGTGTTATTACATCGAATGGTTGGATGTAGTCTGCAATATTTTGATAAATCTGCATTTATTGTATGATTTGAAATAAATATAGCCATGTCCATAATAAGTCCAATATAACTTTGCATGAACCAAACAGAGTTATGGCGCCTGGCCAAACAAGCCGTTGCTTGTGGGTGAGAGACATTTATTTTACACTGTTCCGTTTGTAGTCAAGCCCTGAAATCTCCTCATTTACATTTGCTCCCATTTGTCCTGCATATTATTAACATCAGTGTTTGAGCGTGTGGGTCTGTCAGCCTGTACCACCGCTCTGTGGCAGCAGCAGTTGTCTTTGCTTAACTCGGCTCCTAATTAGCCAGAATTAAGAAGTATTTCTGCGCCCATTGAAGAGTCCATTTCCTTTGAAAGCCGGGCATAATAAACCTTAAGTAATTACCCGGGCTCATGACTATTAACTCACAAACTGCCAGCTTCCCTTGACAACATCCGCGTCAGTGTTATGCGCTTAAAAGGCCATTGCAGCTTCCCAGCTATTTACATCCCATCTGGCAGTGCGCGCGCTCTGCGCTCATTCCTAAAGACAAAAAGAAAAGTGCGAAGTCTTTCAGCGCTGCCCCAACTCAGACACAAACACACACCGAGCTCCCAATAAGTTACAAAAGGCCTCACTCTGTTTTAATCCGTGCTCATTTACACATTGGCCGAGGCCGCGGCGGTGGTCTGAATATATCTAGTTTAGTTTAGGAACCTGTAATCCCGTGCGCCTCAGTCTCTGATGTCTTTCCCTCAGCTGGTCCCCCGTGAACAATTAACTTGTAATCTCCACAAACATACATTCTGTCTGCGCGGAGATGAGAAAAGCGAGCACCCAAGGGACACGGCGCGCAACAAACCGCTCGGGTGCTCAGGGACGTGTTCAGCTGGGCTCCATTAGCGGCGTAATGTGGGTCCCTCTACGCTTCATCATTCGCCTTTTACCAAATAGTGTGTTCTCTGTGTGAAAATGTCTCTGTAAAATATTGTGGATGAGGTGGCTGCCCCTGAGTGCTGCGAATATGGATCTATAGGCCTACTGAAGGCCAACAGGCCTACGCTCAAATATGTCAAAGAAAGCGCGCGGTCTAAATTTTCACTAGCCTTTATCATTACCAGATGTAGGGATGGGCTTATGGTTGCACAGCAAATATAAAACGTGTTCTCTGAAAGTGTATTTATTAGTGTTATTATTTATCTTACTGACACCTTATTTTTGTAAAAAAAAAAAAAAAAAAAAAAAATATATATATATATATATATATATATATATATATATATATATATATATATATATATATATATATATATATATATATATAGTAGAAGGCCATTTATTTTGAGTGAACATAATTTAGGCCTATTGGAAAATGTCAGAGACTTTGTGCGCATGCAGAGAAAAAATATTAAAAAAAAAATGTTAGTTGTCATTTGTATATATTTTGATTTAGTTTGCTAAATATATAAGGAGGTGGACACACTGAGGAACAGGACATTGTGACAATTGATGCTGCAGAAAAGAGAAAAACTTCCAAAGATATGCTCATAATCTGCATTTTATTGAAATATTCTCCAGGAGCTGGCAATAATAAATATCATCATTAATCAACAATGTACAAAAATAAAGACACTGGTCTCTGGCATAACAAATCCTGTTCAGCAAAACAGCCATGCTGGGGTCATTGCTGTATACACCATGCAGAAAAGAAGGAGCGCGCATGAGGGACGCACAAAATCAGATGACGCACAACTACAGTCAGTCTTTGTACAAGGCACAGCACTCTTCGATTTCACAAAATGAGGATGAAATAAACTTCCATGCAGCAGATTCCGGTGCCACTGCGTAACACAAGACACTCAAGACCAGGTCAAGCTTTTACCTCTGGCAAAATTATACGTCCTTGTTACAAGGAAAAATAAAGTTTTTCTTTTAGTCAAATCAAGAAAACATACACACAGCATGCAGCGATGCCCAGACACACCCTATAATATGTACAACCTATGTACATTTTCTATATAAACTTTATACAGTGTTTGACACAGTCTCTGTCTGTTAGTGCGTTATTTCATTGTGTCCTTGCTGTCGGCCGTGAGCCTCGTGAGGCCGCTGGATGAGATGGGGATGTGCGGAGGAGGCTGGCAGATGGCGCAGGGGCACGGCAGTCCTGCCCAGTGCTGGAAGCCTGAGCCCAGTGGCAGCGCAGGTGGAGCAGGGGGCGAGCCCTTCATCAGGGAGTGCGGGGGTCTCATAGAGGCCAGTCCGGGGAGAGAGCCAGGCAGCGACCCAGAGGCAGAGGTGGAGAGCAGCGGATGAACCTGATGTGCTGCTGCCGCTGCTGCTGCTACTGCTGCAGCCACTGGCCCTCCCGAGTGTCCTCCCGAGTGAGCCCCGGCGACTGTCCCGCAGTGGAACGCGGAGTGTTGCCCGCCGTAGATCTCTCCAACTAGCCGCTTCATTTCATCCAAGGAGCTCGTGAGCATCAGGATGTAGTTCCGCGCGAGGAGAAGTGTAGCGATCTTTGACAGCTTCCGCACCGAGGGTCCGTGCGCATAGGGCATCACCTCGCGTAGCCCATCCATTGCGAGGTTCAAGTCATGCATGCGTTTGCGCTCTCGGCCGTTGATCTTAAGGCGAAGTTGGTACATCTCTTCCTCAGTGACCTGCTTCTTCAGCTTGTACTTACTGCTGCTTTTGCTGTCGCCGGACCGCAGGTGCTCGGGGGTCATCTTGTGACGCTCGGTGTTTGAAGTGGAGGACACAGAGGAAGCCACGTGGTGGTGCGGAAGATGATGGTGATCGCGTAAGAACATGTCATCCATGTCCGGGGAAGATGCTCTGCTGCTCGCGCTCGAGTCGGAATTCATTTTATGTGCGCCTGGGCCCGGGTCCTCCCTCTCTCTCCTTGACTCTCTCTCCTCTGTCTCTGCGGAGTGCGCGGCGTCAGCTGTTATATCGTCCACTGTGTCACTGTGTGTCTGTGCTGCGAGGCTCGATCACAGGCTATTTATACGCGCGCAAGGCTCAGAGCTTTCCTATTCGGCCGCGGGATGAAGGGTTGACGGGGAAGGGGCGGTGAGCTGGGACTGTCCCATTCACTACCATTATCAGTGCGCGGTCGGGGGCGCAATGCCGCTCCTCTGTTCCCTGTGCACTGCTTTCTCTTTTTTTTCTTTTTCTTCTTAACGTAAATATACATACATCTTGATGTAGTTTATAAACTTATACGTCTTCCGTATCATAGGCTACATTGTGTATCATGTAATTCTATATTAGCCAAACAATTTCTCTTTGGACGCATGAACGGTCAGTTGTATTTTATTCTTTTTACATATTTTCGTTTAAACTGTTTTTGATGGCATTTTACAGAAAGCGTCGTGATTTGCTTTGAACGACCTGTAAAAATAACCCATTTTATGCAGAGTATACCGGATTCATAATGGGCCAAATGGATGCTAAACAGAACAATTTCCACAAACGTATTATTACTTATTTTTTTCCTGCAGCGTTGAGCTGATTCTCTGTTGGAGCAGTGGAACGCGGGAAGCTCTGCTGCGTAAAGGCATGCATCAGAGGAGGTACTGCTGAAATAATAATAATACAAATAGTAACAAAATAATAATAATAATAATAATAATAATAATAATAATAATAATAAATCCGTTTTTTTATTCGTCACCATTGATTATTTGATAACGAAGACTGCCCTCTGTTTAATTGCTGAAAAAAGTGCCATCGTTTTATGTATTATTAGTATTATTACCTTGCCACTTAGTGTTCACTTCAATATTAGCAATAACTGGTCAAGTAGGCTACATGAGACTTAAGACACTAGACTTTAAGACTTTTAACATTGTTCCACTCTGTGCTCTCTCCACTCTGAAGGGTCCACTCCAAATCTGTTGTGTGCTGATGAAGAGCCAGAGAAGGCCTTAACAAAAACATGTGGACAAACTCTAACCATCACCAGCTCCACATCCCCCTGCCCTCCTCCATCTGCACCCGCTCCTCGCCCCCACCCACATAAAAACTGTCACAGATTATTCTCCACCAATGAGATCCCCCTGGTCGAAGCATTAAAAAAACTGCATTCACGTTCCTTATTGTTGGTCCAGCAAAAGAGACCAGCTCATAAAGGTGCGGCCAGTGCCTTTGCTCTCTCTTGGTGGCATTAGAAAGTGTAAAGCTTTGAATACCAATTGCTTGAACGGGACATATGTGAATCCGCTGTAAGCCTGCTAATCCTGTCCCCGAGTGTTTCTTTGTGTGGAGGGGGCTTCTCCACACACCACAGAGAAAGTGTCCCTAATCCGTTAAACTGGGGAAGAGACTGAGGGGGCCTATAGGACCAACATGTGTCTGTGAGGGCAGGTATATGAGGATGGCTAGAATATTCAGTTATATAGAAATTTCATTCAAAAATAGTGACACTAAAAACACACAAATCACCTAAGACTGTAAAATGAATTGTAGTAGCAAATCCTCTTGCATACATATTATTTTATAAAATTAAAATACACTTGTTCTAAGTCTAATTTTCTGTCATTCTATTCACATCATATTAGTTGGAGCTATACAGCCTATAAACTGAAATGTGTTTATTTTTTCAAATGAATCCATTATTATAAAAAAACCTTCGTGGCACGTTCTGGCTGCTTGCTGCCAGCTGTTATTTTATGTATTGTTCACTGTAAAAATGTTTCTGAGATAAACTGCATGCTGACATTGTTTGTTGTTGCCAACCTATTTATAAATTTGGATTATTAAATTTCCTGTTTTAATCAAATCCTTTCGTATGTCTTCAAGTCCCTGTGTGCAGGAAGTGCAGATCCCTCCTATGTTTTCCCCTGGAGTATAAGCTCTCCTACAGAAGTGCACTTTCAGTTTCTCAGGTGGCAGCGATCAGTCTGCAGAGTCACAGCTTTAAAAGAGATGTGCTCTTTAAGATCAGACCCACAGCAGTGGGGGCAGTCCCTGTGGTGGGTGGGCCAGGCCTAATGAGCCCATGGCAGGAAAGAAGAAGTGAGGGGTCCCCCAGTGCTCAGTGAAGGCCCTTAGAGCCGCCCTGAGAGCCGCCCTGAGAGCCGCCCTGCTGCTCTGGGGGCTCTGTGCACAGGGAGGAGGAGGAGAAATGTAAAATGTGATACAAAACACACTGCAGGGGCACCCACTGTCACTAACCCTAACCCTAACCTGCCCAAGTGGAAGAAAAAACATTTTCCAGGGATCAACCATTCAGCTTCATAACATCCTGATAACTATTTCCTCAAGCAAAATTAGTTTCACTTTCACTTTTGAAGTCAGAGCCTGAAGCTGTAGCATTTGAATGGCAGATGGATTACAGAAAAGTGGATCCACATTAAAGCCTCATCTTCACCATTAGTTTATGGGTAAAACACTTTGAATAACTTTTGAAAGAAGACTTTTTTTTAGCTGATTTTTCTTTGGACTAATTCTGCCTAAAAGTGGATATCAATAAGATTTGTGTCTTTCTCCTCTGCACAGCACAAAGTAAAAAAAACAACAAACCTTCAAATTATGGGCAGCCTTTAATTAAAAGAATGATCAAACACTACAGCACTAAGGAGCATGAATATGGTCAGACTCATTAATATCTGTGGGTCTGTTTTGTTCTCAGGAAGACACAGGCCTTAATTAGGCAAAAACAAGTGAAACTAATGTTTTGATAATTCTATAAAACACACCTTCATGTCTTGTTTCATTTTGGTTTAATGCAGTCACAACTTTAGAAAGTACATGAAGCACAGTGGTGAAGAGATTAGACAATTTTTAAATAAATTTGTTAACTAGTAACCCGCTGTTATTTATTGAATCTTTCTGTAGAGCCTCGATCTCACCTGATGACTTTTCTGACAAAGCTTAAAGAAACTTCGACTCTTTATCAGACCAGTGTTTGTTTGTTGTCTCACTTTGACATGTCTCGACTGCTTGTTTTCTGTGGTCATCTCAGAATTGTCACAGGATGTGCTCTGAACTGTGCTGTCGACTTATTTATACTGTTTCGTCTCCATGACAGTAAACAAACACTGATCTCATGAAAATAAAAGTAATGTGGAGTTGAAAGTGCTGAGTTATAAGACCAAATGAACCTCTCTGGGAGAACTTGTAAGAAAATGTCCTATAAAAAGTCTTATATGGCACTTTTCCAGACGCTCAAAGTTGCTTTACAATATTGGTGCATTATTCATTCACTCCACGCCTAGTGGTGATAAGATACTACTGTAGCCACGGCTGCCCTGGTTCAGACTGATGGAAGTGAGGCTGCCAATCTATGCCATCAGCTTCACTGGACACCACCAACACTCACACACACACCACTTTTATTCTAAGTGATGTATGTGAAGTGTCTTGCCTAAAGACACAATGACAGTTTTGGTCCTGGTGCCCCATTGTGGCACCTGATTTTCCTAGCGGTCTCACATCCAAGTACTAACCAGGCCCAGCCCTGCTTCTGAGATCTGAAATGTAGTGGCCGTTTGGCCGTTTGGCCACTACATTTGCCCCATTCTAATGAACTGGAGCAACCTGTTAGAAGCAGTGAGCAGCCCTCTCCATGTCTTTGTTTTAGCCCTGTGGATAGATCAAAATGGAGAACATTAGCCATGACCTTCAGCAGTGAGTATGCAACTTTCCAGGAGACCTATGGATCACTTTTTTCATAATTTTGTGCCAATTCTAGATTTAATTTCTAATGACATTTTCTCTGTTTTGTGCACTGTATTGAACAATTACTTTAGTTATTGTAGGTGACTTAAATAGTTTTTCACGTACAGTTGTATAAAAAAGTTTGGGCACCCCTCTGAGTTTGCATAATAATTGACTCTGTCTTCACAGAAAATGTGAAAAATAGGCTGTGCAAAAATGTGGGCACCCTTGTCATTTTGTTTCTTTGAATACCTGTAACTAATCAACACAGAGTAACTGGAACACAAAATTGGTTTGATGAGCTCATTAAGTCTTGAACTTCATAGACATGACAAAAGGTATTTAAGGCGGCCAAATGCAAGTTGTTCTTCTTCTCTTTGACTCTCCTCTGAAGAGTGGCAACATGGGGGGCCTCAAAAGAACTCTCAAATGACCTGAAAACAAAGATTGTTCAGCATTTTGGTTTAGGGGAAGGCTACAAAAAGCTATCTCAAAGATTTCAGCTGTCAGTCTCCACTGTGAAGAACATAGTGAGGAAATGGAAGGCCACAGGCACAGTTCTTGTTGAGGCCACAAGTGGCAGGCCAAGAAAACTATCAGAGAGGCAAAAACAAAGGATGATCAGAATGGTCAAAAACAACCCACAGACCACCTCCAAAGACCTGCAAGGTCATCTTGCTGCAGATGGTGTCACTGTGCATAGGTCAACAATACAGCGCAATTTGCACAAGGAAAGGCTGTACAGGAGAGTGAAGCCTTTTCTTCACAAATGCCACAAAGTCGCTTGAGGTATGCAAAAGCACATTTGGACAAGCCAGCTTCATTTTGGAATAAGGTGCTGTGGACTGATGAAACAAAAATTGAGTTATTTGGTCATAACAAGAGGTGATATGCATGGCGGCAAAAGAACACAGCAAAAACACACTACCCACAGTACAAAATTTGGTGGAGGTTCCATCATGCTGTGGGGCTGTGTGGCCACTGCCGGTACTCAGAATCTTGTTAAAGTTGAGGGTCGCATGGATTCCACTCAGTATCAGCGGATTCTTGAGAATAATGTTCAACAATCTGTCACAAAGTTGAAGTTACGCCGGGGCTGGATATTTCAACAAGACAATGACTCAAAACACTGCTCAAAATCTACTCAGGCATTCATGCAGAGGAACAAGTACAATGTCCTGGAATGGCCATCCCAGTCCCCAGACTTTAATATCATTGAAAATCTGTGGGATGATTTGAAGCAGCCTGTCCATGCTCAGCAACCATCAAACCTCACTGAACTAGAGATGTTTTGTAAGGAGGAATGGTCCAATAAACCTTCATCCAGGATCTAGACACTCATTAGTGGCAATAGGAAGCGTCTAGAGGCTGTTATTTTTGCAAAAGGAGGCTCTACTAAATATTGATATAATTTTTCTGTTAAGGTGCCTAGATTTATGCACCAGTCTAATTTTGTTTTGATGCATATTGCTAAATATAACCTAAATATTTGTTAAACCTAATTTCACTGCTGAAATATTACTGTGTCCATTAGTTATTTGATAGATCAAAACACCCAATAATTTATAAATGAAAATAATGGCAATTGTCAAATGTGCCCAAACTTTTTCATACAACAGTATATCCTTGTAATTTACTGAAGAACTTTGCAGCAGTAAAATGCATTTTGTATGACACTCCCTGTAAAAGTGACAAAAGGAAAGAGCGTATGTCACTTGTAGCTGCATTGACACTCCAGCTGTTGAGTGGTAACCTACATCCAGACATGGGTCCCATTTACCCCCTCGCTCATGTCTTACACCACACATGTTTAATCTCTTCAAACACACAAACAGTACCTTGTATGGGGACCCCTGCCTCATTTTCTGGTCATGTGCACCCATTGCTCTGGGCCCAAGCGGACACAAAGTGACACAGCCAGTAGAATGAGCAGGAAAGGAGACAAGGAGCTGAGAGGAGAGACACAGGGAGGTGGGCGATTGACCAGAGTTGAATGAGATGTTTAAAAGGAGAAATAAAAGCTGGTGGAGGATTGTAGCTATGGCAGTGGTCTGCATGTGGCATAAGTGAGTATTAGTTTCTATGAGTGACAGTGATACAATGACTATATCTGAGGACTCTCTAGAACAATCCTGTAAGAAAAAAGAATACTTGAACAAATCAGTTACACTTTATAGAAGCTACACTTTTAATAAAGCATGAATTAAAACTAATTCATTATTAACAAATAGTTTATTAAGAATTATTCAGGCTTATACCTGCATATTAATTACTGTAACCTAACTCTTTAATTAAGTTGTTTACTTAATTAAAGGGTTTATTTGCTCATTATGAATTAAAGGTGCATTGCATAACATTTCTAGTGGTGGGTCTGCTACCTGCTTGTCTCCATGGAAATGTTTTTGCTTTTTCTATTATGTTCCACAATATAGATTTAACCTATATATCAGAGGGGACACAAGTATGTTACAGAACTATGCGATATTACAGTTTAGATCTGTGGAGAGTCGCTCTTATTCACAGAAGGAATTATTGTATTTTTGAGCAATAGAAACACCCGTAATGAATAAATTCTAGATGGATATGTTTAATGTCATAGCATGGAACATTACAGGCAACGCAATACAATAAAGTGGTACCACAAAATCTTTTCTAGTACTGGTGGAATAGTTATTTAGAAATGGTAAATATAGCAGTAAAATTACTAGTTAGTCTGAGCTGGCTTGGAGTTGGTATAGAAGTCATCTATGTTAACCAAATGTATTCAGTTTCATGTATTTATTGGTTTATTTTACAGGAACAATATACTTCAATTAATCTTTCAGTAAATGGTAAACCCACCCTACGAAACAAATGCATCAATATTAGAATACATAGAAGAAAGCTGTACAAATTATATATACACTAAATAAAATACAGAAAACATTTTAGAAAACAAGTTGCATTGCATTTCTATACAAAGTGAGTTGAAATGATACATTACTTTTTCAAACAAACATACAAAAGTCTATAGACAGGTATTAATCATCAAGTTATGAAGATGATTGATTAATAAGATAAAGAACCAGTCTCACACCAGCTTTAGTGAATTGGTAAACCAAGTGAAAAAAATCATCCAACATCTAGAATACTACAAAAAGCAGCTAATGTACAAACAAACTGGAATAAGGTGACCCATATATTTGACAACCAGTAGCTGCATACAAAGTCAAGAAGAAAAAGTCTGAGATGACCAGACTTCTATAAGGAGAGAAAATGAGTTGATTGTGGTCAGACTACTGTACGAGCTGATCACAAACAGAAATATCCCTGAAATATACCTGAAAAATACCCTAAACACACCACTTGGCTCCTCTTGATTTGATGGAGCAGCTACTCTACTCCAAGCTCCTTTTGAATGAACAGACTAATATGTAATTGAAGACTACTAAATGTTTTTTCTCCATATACACCATCTATTGATTAAATGTTCATAAATTAAAGGTGTTAGACTTTGGTTTACAAGTATTGACCTATAAGTCCATTATCAAGGTCATTAACTTGCTGCAAGTAAATCAAAAGTGAAACATCAGACTCACATGGTTCATTGCTGGAGCCTGTCCAAACTCAAATCAGACCTTATACTTTCTGAGAATAGATGATAAATCCTCCATAAAATTAATTCCCTGCATATTTTAGCGCTCCACCAGAAAGTTTATGGCCCAAGAATAGAACAGACAAAAGAACTTTATCAAACAGAGATGTAGTTTATCTCCTACTCCTATAGAGTATTGTATTTATGAACCTGGGGTATAGAATTATGCACTTCCTGTATGGTGTATGTGTGTTTTTGACCACAAGCAGCCATAATAAAAAGCACAACAACACAAGCCACATTTTTCAAGTTTGTTTGACGTATTTAAAATGCTAATAACCAGTTTATTATGTGCTACATCAAATGCAAATGTTCTGTTTTACTGCTGCAAAGTTGGAGGCGATGCTAGCATTTGCATATCTTATGTCTGTCTCCTTAGCATGCACGCAGGAGCCGGAGAGCGGGCAGACTCCCAATAAATAACATTAACAGGCACATTAGATAAACAAGCTCCCAATGATGCGGCGATTAGCCGGGGATGTGGATCCAGTTGTCCTTTAAATTCAGGTGTTTGACATAGCAGCATATGGTCTCCCCAAATCAAAACAACGGCCGCCTTATCTGTGAGCAGACGGATTAAAAAAAAAAAAACTTAACTGCGAACGCTTTACGATGTTGAGGAAATGTGGAAGAAATTTTCCTCTTTAAGACCAACTGGCGACTGCTGCTTTTGTATGTGTGTGTTTGTTTTTTTATGGACACAGTTAAAACAATAGTTCAGACTGCTGTAATGTTCTGCTCTGCCCAGAGTCATTATCTCTATGGAAGGTGATTCAGAAACACGACAATATATGAAGTCCATAAATGCAGCTATGTATTACAGTTAAAGCAGTGCAGTCTGTCAAAGCAGCAATGCATTATGGGAATGCGATGGGTTCAGTGACACTTTAAGGAACTCTTGCTCTGTTCAGCATGTTGATAGTTATTGTGTTGTGTTAAGCATTAACCTTTAGAACTTTTTACACTAGTTATAATAAGTTAAACATTTCTGTCCATTGTAACTAAAACCACCACAAGAATTTCATAGTAATATTTAATCATATGCCTGTGTGCTCAGACAAAAAGGCAAGTCACACAAATGTGTTGCCCAAGGACACAGTGGCAGTATGCCTTTATTAGCAACCTTGATAATAATTGAAAGTTTAATTTAATCATGAACCTCCATATTTTTACACATGTGAATGACCTTAGAACTTATGGCTGGAAAGTTTTTTAATAAATTATTCAAACAAATTTTTTTTCAAGACATTGACTCAAGACTCTGTTGACACTTGAATTGCTGTGATCTAACCACTGGTCCGGATTGATTTGGTTATTAGAAAATATGTGATTCAGACTTGTAATAATGTGTAATAGTAATTTGTTATTATGTTATTCCGATACTTTAAGTATGGTCCTGTAAAGGAGACCTACTCTGACTCCCATGGTCATCATTATCCTCATCATTTTGATTCCCCAATCTCACTCCACTCCTTCATCTGTAATACTTTAAAACAATATATCTGACTGAATGAATGTATCATTTGTTCGTTTATTCTCACTGTACACAAATTCCACTAACCACTCCCAACTCTCTCCAAAATGTCCAAGTGTTAGCTGTTACGCTGTCTTTCTCCTCTCCTCTGCGTCTCTCTCCACGCTCTTCATAATCTTAGCCTCCCTCTCTCTGGCTGCTCCTAATCCGCTCCACAGCCGTGAAAACAGTCCATGAGAGAGAGCTGACCCGTTCTAATAGGCCCAGGCCACCACCCACAAACTGGAGCCCTGGAGGGTCTGGCAGAACACACACACCAAAACACATTGCGCCTCATCTGGGCTTAGTGTACTTTGTAAGGGGTCGTGGTCAGCTGGATAGAGCAGCATTGTCCAGGCCCACATTATTAGCCTGATTTGGCCTTAACAGCACTTCCATAAGAGACGGTGGATGAACGGTGGTGAGGGGAGAATAGGCGGGTCAGGGCGGGGTGGCGCACATAGGCCTACGCGTCTGCTGCTGTGTTTGGATGGAGTTAAGCGGCTTGCCAAAAATATCTTAAATCGGTTAAAGTAGCTTGAATTAAATGGCCCATATTACACTATTTTCTGATCTATGTTATAATGTTGCTCATAATGCTCATCAAAAACATACCTGGAGTTGTATTTGCTTTCATTCACAGATGTTTAACACACAAACCGTGCATATTTAGGCGGAGTTCTTCTCTCAAACTGAAAACACTCACCATACAAATAATACAATTATTTGGATCATTTCAGCCCTGGAACTGACCGTTTCTACTGAACAAAAGGCAAAAGGGAGTTGTTAACTTGAAAACTCCCACTACATGACAAGGTGACATCGCAAGGTGGAACAGAGCATTTTGAGTTATGGAAATGCAGACAGACTAATAATGAAGGATTACTCACACTTAACATGTGTGAATGAAAAAAAAACACACAACTCCATGTATTTTTCTGATGAGGTAACAACATTAACATTACTAACACAGGTGGTCCTTGTCAAGAGTCCATCCCCTGCTTGTTTTTCTGGAATTGCTATTGCTTTGCCTAGAATGTTACACAGTATGGCATTAAACTTATATGTAAGAAAGTTTCCAGTTCCTATGTAAATGAGTTGAATGGAATATCTTAGAGTAATGAGACCAATTCCTTTGCACCACATTGACATCTCCTCCCTCACTGTGCTGTGCTGACTCCAACAGATACGTGAGGTCAGGGGTCAGAGCATCTTTAGGGTACATATGTCCACAGGCCCTGGTTAAAAAACAGATCACACAGCACAGTAAGGACATCATGCACATTTTGACCTCACTGCATTTTCTACACATTGCAATAGTTTTTTGGGGGGAGAATTACAGTATCAGGTATATCACCACCTTTGTAACTGTCTAAATTAGGTCATAAAATTACTGATGACTTCTACACTTCGTGGTTAACTTAACTTTTTGCTGTAGGTTTTATGAAACTAAACCACAACATTTACAGGCAGGAAATAATGTTGAGCCATGACTTCTTTCTGTACATCACAAGTGCTTTAAACTTATGCCCGTTACTATTTTACTCCACATTTATGGTGTGAAGCAACATCATCCCAGAGCCACAGTCAGACATAGCCACTAATTAAGGTTGATTTCACTTTCAAAATCAATCACCATTAAATTGGGACTAAACTTGGAACCAAATTTGGACTAGACCAGGACTAAACCAGGACTGGAATGGGACCAGTTTACATTTTGACTCAAACTGGGCTAAAACTAGTACTAGGACAGCAGGGTTTTAACCATCATCCCTAAAACATGCTCCGTCTGTTATCTGAAAGATTATACAATTATACAAGCCAGGAAAGCGTGCCAAATGGAAAGATTGCCAATGAAGTTCCACAGTTGTGTCTTTCTTGTCTTTCTTTTTTATTATCATTATTATTATTTCACCTGATTTCTCTTTCATGCGTGGCCACAGTGATCCACTCTGGTGAGATTTGGCCTGAGTACCCAGTGGTAAGAGCGCGCATTTTCACAAACTGCAAAACTGCTATCCACGAGCTGATCAATTACATTCCAGCTCAGAAAAGTCATTGACAGGAGAGTTTATTCTAAAGAACTATGAAGCTGTCAGTCATTTGTAATTGAGTTTTATGTGTTCCTGCGTACCCTCCTCCACATAATCCTTTCCGCTTGTAACTACACATCTCTGTGCTTTACAAATGGGAGCTGAGTTCCCATGATGTGGCTGGGCTGATTTATGTCCCCTGCACAGTAATGAATTATACACATTCACAAAGTTGGTGGTTGAAGCCTGCCAGATCTGTGCCGCCCGCTCCTCTCCTGCTCCATCTGCACCTAAAAGACCCTCGCGGCCGACCATGAGGTGACCATGTCAGTGCCTGAGCCTGAGCAGAGGGGATGTAAGAGGAGGGGGGAGAGGGAGGACACATTAACAAGCTATAATCTCAACTGCCTTATCCATAATGCATTGTGTGGGCCAATTTACATGGTACTGGTCCCTCTGGGAGAAGGGACATCATCCATCACAGTTCTTTATTAGCTCCCCTACACACACACATTCATTACCAGCCCTCCCTCCGCCATGACTCTCCCTGCTCTGGTTTGTGGCCTGTTTTGTCATGGTGGCTATTTCAAACTGCTGCTGCCTCTATAAAACTGCTCCAAACAGTCCTTTTTTTTGCACTCAGTGACAGTAAGCCTGGGACTTTTTTAAACTGTCGTTTGTTCTGAAGATGTGACAGTCTCAGTGCAGGAGGTGAGGCATGGGACACAAGTAAATGCCACTAATAAAAGCTACTTACGACAAACTGTGGTGCGTTTATTACAGAGTCAAATAAACTTTTGTAAGACAAAACAACCCTATACATTGTTATTAGTCTGGCTGAACCGTCATCGGTATTTCACATGATTGAGCACATATTTGGTTTGACTCATCTTTAATTTGATTAAAACGTTAACTTTAAAGTTTCATATATGCAATTATTATCTTTAGTCTTGTCTGGCCCTCTCTGAATAGGAACTTAGCTCCATAAATGGCCCATTAACTCAGTACAGTATGTCCCACAGCAAGAAATAGATGTCCGTACACGTGCGTGTGCGTGAAAGATCCATCAGATCTCGCAGACGCCCCGTGAATAAAAAGAGCTGCAATTACAATCGTATATGTGGCTCCGCAGTCGGTGCGCCATACCGTACCATTAGTATCACAAATAAGTAATAATTTGCTAATGACAACATTATGTTGAGTCAGTTTAGGGGCAATTAAAGTGAGTGATATTTACATATGCCTAATGAATCACTGGGCTGCCACTTCTAATGAATATTCATCCAGACATTTCTCCCCCGCGAGCCGCAGTTTATAAACTGAATTATGGCTGATTTGCCCTTTTAAAAATGAACATGGGCGCATCTCCCACAAGGAGACGGCGAACAATAACGCCTGATTATAAAAATGTTTTAGGGCTTAACTGGCGCGGAGTAGACGGCGGCAGGGTGGTTCAAGAACGACGCTCTGAGGGACGGGGGCGCTAACATTTTCTTCAGATTTGGTGATGTGCGCCTTTACGCTCAAAATGCTTCACGGAGTAGGCCTCGGCCATGATGCCCTAGGCCCAGAATAACTACACCATAAGTGTCAAACTAGGCATCGTCTTGGCCTGGCTCAATACTATTCGATGCCTTAATTGAAAGAATCTGCCACAGTCCTCCAGAGCACGTGACTGACCTCTCAGGTGCACATCAACAGGCGCCATTAGCGCTATTCAGTGCGCTAACGAGCACGCGCTCACCAGCCTCTGCAGGTGCGGCTGCGTCAAGAGGGCGAAAGCTGCGTCCGTCTAGAAACAACGATTATCCAAGAATAACTAACTGTTATGTAAAATCATGTAAAATTGCTCATCAATAGTCATGAACCAGCAGCGGAAAGTGGCTGAATACAGTTTAGACTACAGTACATCAACAACAACAACAACAACAACAAACACTTATCTTTAATTAATATATTATATTTATTTATACGAGAAAAGGCATGAAAAAGTGAATATAAAGCAGTTTATTTTTTTGATTTTACCTGTAAATAAATTAAGCTTCGTAAAACCAACATGGAACCCGAACACAAACCTAACCTTTAAATTGCACGCTTTATAAAAATCAAAACATCAACATACGAGGGCTCTTTTCTGCAGCTGTTAGAGGTCGTTTTGAATAGGACTATCTAAATGTACCGCTCCCCATCAAATTGCATCTGCTGCCATCTTGTGGTGGACATAAGAAAGTTTTGTTGTATGAACTAAAAATACAACATAATCAATATAAGACATTGTTCTACCTTCTGTAAACAATCTTTCTGTTGTCCTTTTTTGTTTTGCATTTTTAATCATTTGGGGAGAGATGTAAACTATATTTTGTAGTAATGAACACTGACATAACATGGAATATATATAGCCTAAACATTAGTATTTTTTACGTTTCTTTGAAACATCTCTTTTATGGGCAGATAATCCGCTATTGTGCAATTGAACATGATATGCCTCACGATACGAGGAAATATAAATAAGTTGCTTGAATATCGGCAGGCTGCCAAAGTAGACAACACATAAAACACTTTCAGGTTCTTTTTCAAGGCATTTGGATCACACCACAAAACACAAACTGTCAAATGGTAAATGTACAGTTAAAACAAGGGCAAATGTTCTTGTGCAAATGTTTCTGGGAGTGAGGAAGTGGGTATTTTTGCGTTGAGTTGCGTTGAGCCATTCAGGCGTCAGTACACAAAGCTGACGTATATGGTGGAGGTCTCCTCGAGATGGGGCAAGTGGAGTTCAGGGAAAGGCAGCATCCCATCACTGCCAATGTGCGTCTGCACAGTGTAGGCTTTGAGCTCTGCCCCAGAGTCCAGCACTGAGCTGTAGATGACTCCCAGTCTGACCTGCTCATAGAACGGAGCGCCCATCTCCCTTCCAAGGAAGAGATCCTGGCTTTGTGGAGGGAGTAAATCCAAGAACTCTTTTTTTCCCTCTGTGTTTAAGTCCTGGTGTGTGTCAGTGACCCTGTTGTTGACAAAAGTGCTCAGGTCTGCTCCATTCTCAGTCTCTGGTCCTGTGTTTCGGGCCTCCTCCAGAATGGGTTTCCTCTGTAGATTTACCACACTCAGCCACTCCAACTGCTGCACTGCAAAGTATCCGTCTTGGCTCAGAGTGTCTTGAGGGGCGGCTCCTCTGGGTCCACCTGCTCCACAGCGAATAAGAGTAAGATTTCTCACCACTGAGTTGTTGAGAAGTCGTGCTGTGCTGGCAGCAGAAGTGTACCAAACTGTGAGACGTGTAACCTGAAGGGCAGGGGAGGACAGCTGCAGGTCCTCACAGCTACAGTCTGAGAGTGTGGCCAGGCTGCAGGGAGGAGGCTCATGCAAGCAGGAGTAATAGTACAGACCACTGTGAGAAACATAGGCCACACGCAGGTCCAGGGACACTGCCACTGAGAGCAGGGCACACCACAGACAGGCAGGTGGGCTGAGGGTAGCCATCACTGCTGAAGACCACGTCTCACACCATGTTGTCTGCAAAACAAGACCATTATAGACTGTTTAAAAAAGTTTGTCACAGTGCCAAAGCTATTACTCACGTTAAAGTATTAAAACCCGAGGACTGAAGTTCTGTTCATGATTACCAGATTGCACAAGTCTTTTGTTGGTGGAGTTTGTGTAGTGATGTTTTGGTCCTTAACCAAAATACCACTACACAATAACTTCAGCTAAGCACTTCACTGATGTCACCAACTAACATGCTCTGACAGCATTTAAAAAGAGGTTAATGCAATTTGATCTCAGGGACATATACTTGAAAACAGAAAAAGATAAGTAAAGTGTGGAAGTTAGATCCAGCTTGGTTACTTTCATTTTTCTTTTTTCCTGCTTTTGAATGGAAGCTAAAAAGCATAAATATTGTGTCAACATTCCAGACAAAGCAGTAACATCTCCATGAAGAAAAGCATTCACTGGATCCTCCACCAGTAAAGTTACTCAATGCACCGTTAAACTCCAATTTTGCATAAAATAACATCTTATGTTTCACAAACATAAGACACCATGTACTTTTTTTGCATGCTGTCAAATATTCCTGTTGCACACACTCTGTCTCAAGTGAAAAGCTGTGAGGTCTTTCTTATCCGTGAGTTATTTCATTGCCAAGATGTGAAGAGAAGGAAGTGGACATACTGACAGCTGGCTTCGATCAGTCTTTGAGGGTGCACAGTTAGCTTGACCTGGGCGTGTTCCTCCAGACTGCAGTCACGGATATGGCAAGAGCTCTTGCTGAAGTGGACACTGAAATCACACAAACCGGGGCTTGTGCCAAAAAGTAAGACTTGGATTCCACATAACATAGAAAAGTAAATAGCTCATAGCTGTCCCCTAATCGAATTACAGCTATAAATGAGTCAGACTGAAGGAGTTGAGAAATGCAAAAATGTTCCATAATCAGGTCTGTAATTTTAAACATGAGTCTTTTAGCTGAACAAGACCATCACTGCCCACATACAATTATAACAGCCCAGACCAAAGGCTCCAACAAAAACATTTTCTCGGAAGATGTTGTTTTTAAATGGTGGCTTTCCAAAGTTCTAGGTTTCTTTTTATGAAAAAATTAGCCGATCGTGTTTCATACTTTTTCTATGTCTGGACTTATTTCAACATATGTTTTTAATTGGTTTGGTTATTTGTAGAAAAGAATAAATGAATTGATGTAAAGTTGCAGGCTTTTGTTTTGGTAAAAATGATAAAAACATGAGTTATAACACATAGCCAGTTCAAATTAATCCCCAGACTTTTAGCAAATGGGGTATGTTTTTATGTTGCTGTCCATTTAGCATTCATAATGACCATATTTGTTGCATTTTACAACAATTAAAGTTAAAAAGGAGCAACGGATGATAGTGAATACTAAAATGAGGTTCTCTTTAGAAATAACTGTATACTTTTTCCATTTCTGACAAAAACGTTACATAACATGGACAGGAATGCAAATCAGTAAGAGCAACAGGCAGCTGTAGTACTACTCATTGAAAACACAGTCCGTAATAGGAAAACACAAAGTTTGTAGTCCTTTACATGAGAGTAAATGCTCACAAAGTATAGTTTGTAAACTAGAATAGTTGTGTAAAACCTACCTCAGTGTGCTGCAGTTGGAGCTCAGATGTGAGTGACTCACTTTCGGCTCAGATGGGGAAGAAAAAGCAGCACACATGGAGATGACGTCAGCTCTGGGAAAGAATCCACCAGAGGAAGCTGTAAATGAAGAACACTTCACCCTCACAGTGGGGCCAAGGCTTAAGAAGGTTAATTCTAATAAACACAGTCCTGCTTTTCATAATGATAATGTACAACCTTATTTATACAAATAAAAGAAATATATAAAATTATACTGAATAAAATAAATCAGTGAGTGAGGGGAGGATGGAGCATGAGATTAACAGGCAGATCGGTGCAGCGTGGGCAGTGATGTGGTCGCTGTATCGGACCGTTGTGATGAAGAGGGAGCTGAGCCGAAAGGCAAAGCTCTTGATTTACCGGTCAGTCTACGTTCCTACCCTCACCTATGGTCATGAGCTTTGGATAATGACCAACAGGACAAGATCGCGGATATAAGCGGCCGAAATGAGTTTCCTCTGCAGAGTGGCTGGGCGCTCCCTTAGAGATAGGATGAGGAGCTCAGTCACATGGGAGGAGCTCGGAGTAGAGCCGCTGCTCCTCCACGTCGAGAGGAGCCAGCTGAGGTGGCATGTCCCACCAGGAGGAGGCCCCGGGTAAGACCCAGGACACGCTGGAGGGACTATGTCTCTCGGCTGACCTGGAAACGCCTTGGGGTCCCCCCCGGAGGAGCTGGAGGAAGTGCCGGGGTGAAGGAAGTCTGGGAGTCTCTGCTTAGACTGTTGCCCCCACGACCCGGCCCCGGAAAAGTGGAAGAAAATGGATGGATGGAAAATAAATAATGACAACTGAAAAGTATAAATAGAAGCCTATACTAAAGTTCAATTATTAAATTCTTGGACTAAACTTTATATATATATTATTCTAAACTTATGTCTGGGGCAAAAAGTATATTCAAAAGTTGAAGTTACACTTGCATCTTAAGTTCATACCAAATCTTGGTGTTGGTACGCAGCATCTCTAAAGGTTGTGCAGACAGGCTTGGTGTTTGTCATCATTCCTCTACCTAAGCACTTGCATAAACACACACCATGAAGGTGTAAGAATACAAGTCCTTGAGGGTTTCAGGTGAGTGTGATATTTTAATAAATCCATGTTAAGTTTGAGTTCAGTTTGTGCGCCTTTAGGGCCATTTCATGCAAAAAGCATATACAGGTATGGATTGTTTGATTTGTTTTAATTTTTTCAAAATCACAATTAGCATTATCAGATTAGTTCACATTAGACCTTCTTATTAAACTGTTGAACTACACAGGCTTAAAGGTGCTATATTTTGCAGACATATGTACTCTTGTGAGCTTTTAGCCATGTTAGAAAGTTGTAACCTCACCAAAACCATACCTGGGGTTGAGTTTGTTTCATTCATACATGTTTGAGTATCCGTTTATTAAGCTATTACTCTGTAGCTTTGTTCCACCTTGTGATGTCATGAAGTAATAGTAGTTTTCAAGTTTACAACTACCAAAGGTAGTTACCTTTGGCTTTTACATTTAGTTCAGTGGGGGTGAAATTATCTAAATGATTCTACTGAAGGTGTATGGACTTTAAAAACACAGTGGAGCACATCCTGTAGGCCTATTACCACTTGACATCACAAAGTGGAACACAAGATTTTTGTGTCATTCATGTTTGAATAAAATAAAACATAATTCGAGTGTTAGGGTATACTATTTATATACTATTTTTGATTATATATATATATATATATATATATATATATATATATATATATATATATATATATATATATATATATATATATATATATATATATATATATATATATATATATATAATACTACACTACACTTTACTGAAATTGCACGTAGAAATTGCTCAAGGGAAAACCAAAAATTCCCCGTAGATTCCAGGTCCCTCACGGCTGTCATGGTCACGTGTTGTAACAAAAAAACAAAAAACAAAAAAAAGAATAGAATAGAATAATACTAATAATAAACGTAAAATAAAAACTCAGCCATTAGACCCTATTCACACATTATCGACAGTTTTGTCGACAGTATTTGGTTTCTGAGCATTTTAAATGAACCGTGTGGACCATAGACTGTCTGGTGCGGAATGAGCGTCAGGCAGACGCATAGGGGCGTAGCCAAAGTCTTAATGTGCGCTCTCGTTGGGTTGTGGATCTGTGTGGCATATCTACGCATCTTTGTTTATTCCCACATTTTCTTTATTTGTTCTTCTGAGCCAGGTCTATGTGATCCATAAGCTAACAATGATTCAACGAGAAGAAGGCTGATTGTGTTCCCGTTTATAGATGTAACTAACCGCCGAGCTACGCAAACATGGACAAGAGCCTAATTCCCACCTCTGCCTTTATCCTGTGCTGTTTTTGGATAAATGTGGTAGGAGCCATCGGTAAGTATCCTCCAGAATTTTGGTAAAGCTAAGCTACTTTCGCATTTCGTTATAAAGGCGCCGAAACGCCAAGTTTAATCATATATGTTAGATTCAAAGAGACAAATGCTATATTAGGCCACTAGCAAGCATTGCCCATTGCTAATATCTTGCTAGCCGCTTCCCAAGTAGCATGCACTAGAGATGCTAATGTTTAACTCAGTAACCTAAGAGTCCACACAGATTGTATGTACAAGTCGATAATGTTGATATTGTGCATTAACTATTTATTTGAACTTTCATAGACTCTTTGAGACGTCTCATTTGTTCTTTTTGCTCTTCATAGTTCCTCTTTTCGCTTTTCTCAGTACAGCCCAGGCCATTTGAGTTGTGTAATCAATTCCTGTTTAACATTTCATGACAATAGGGGGATAGATTTAATTTATGATTCACGGAAGACTGCCTAGAATTGGAGGGCCTTCTTCTCACATATTTCAATGCTATACACGTTGAGTACCTTGTCCCATGAATCAGCAATACAATAGAGACATATCAAAGACAAGACTTCTTAGTAATCAAAGCAAAAGTGATAACAAATCGCACACCATGTCACTACAAAGGGACTATCCATGTGAGCACCCATGTTTCTCTTTCTTTCTCTAGCAGTTTTCTATTATTAATCGCAAGACAAAACATTATAATGATATCAATTGACTCACCCAAAATCCCCCCCAGTGCTTGTCTACCATAGCTGTAGTATTGACCTGGTCAGCACTTTGAATAGTGTCAATAATGCCATATTTACTGTGACCTTTTAAAAAATGCTGTTATCACTAAATAGTATCTTGACTAATAGAGGTAAGAAATGATGTATTGGCTTAACCACTGAAACATGTCTGGGTAATTCTACTTCATAATCTGCTACCTGTATTGTCTGATATAGATGAGCAAGAAATCAGTAGTGCAGTAGATATTGTTTTTGAGGCAACATCATTTTGAAAGGTCTAATTTGAGCTCCTTTTTGGGGGTACAGATTGTCAACTTCATATTTTGCACTGCTATGTATTTTGAAAACTGATGTTGTGGTTTGTCTTGTGTAACCACTTGTTACCACTTGTTACCGCTTGATTTGTGGTTAACACTTAACACCCACGTCTCTGACTTTTCTTTCATGTCTCATACCGTCACATGCGTATGTTTCACGATATTTTCGAAAGAAAATGAATGAAAGACAAAGCATTATGAGTCAGTACTGACTCAGGTGTGAGCAATACCTCATTTGCAACACAAACAAATTAAAAAGTATTCTGTCTTTGAAATAGTTCATCCAAAATTCCCGGTCAACCCCTTCCATCCATAGACACACTGTATAACCGCCGCATCACTCAAAGAGCCATAAAAATCACCTCTGACCCCTCCCACCCACTACATCACCTGTTCACTCTCATGCCCTCAGGGAGGCGCTACAGATCTCTGTCAACCAAGACAGTAAGATTCAAAAACCGTTTCATCCCCACTGCCAGAAGGACACTTAATCAATCTATGGACTGAATGTGTGATTTGTGTGTCTTATTGTTATGTTCTTGTCTGTAACAACACAAACGATCTGAGCTCTTTTTTTCAATGCTGTACCGGAAGCAAATTCCACCAACTTGTTGTGTGGCCATTAATAAAGATTCTGATTCTGATTCTGATTCAAAAAACTTTATTTATCCCTGAGGCAATTCAGCATGAAAGGAACACACACCGAGGCATGGCAGAGGACTGAGAAATCACATGGATTTTTGCAGAATCAACAAGCGAAGCACTAAACTCTTATTTATGTCCAGAAAAAGAAGTTTCATATTTTGTTCTAATACGAGGAGATGTCTTCTGCATTTGAAAGACACATGTCACAAATTAGTGGCTGTTGTTGGACCGTCCCAAGTTAACATGGTGTTTTCCTCTATGGTTCCAGTAGGGCTGTAGTCCTTTTAAGTTGTTTTGTTGATTAATCAGTTTATGTTGTCTTAGTCAACTAAAATTTGTATTAGTCGACTAATTGTTTAATTTGGATTATAAGGATTTCTATGGGATAACACCAAAAAGGAAAAGTGAGTGAGCTGGCTAAAGATTTGGTATTTATATTTTTTAAAAAAGCAGATTAAGTACATAATTCAAGAGTTTATTTTGTCTTCATATATTGTTCCCTCATACATTTTTCTACAAATATAATTGTGTTGAAAGAGGCCAAAATTGAAAAGTGGCTTTTTTGGTCCAGCTTTTGGCAGGCCTTTTCTAGGGAAGGCCAGTCCATGACCCTCTTCCTAATAGTCTTCCTGTTTTTGAAGACAGTGGGTAATCCGTATTCGCAAGAATAAAATATACACTTAATAATATTGATTTAACAGTTGGAATTCCATTGTTGCACAATATTCAATGATAAAAGCAAAGATTTTGGGAGATTCTGAATGTCAATCTGAAGGTGTTTAGTTGAGATCAGTGTTCAGATTCATGTTTGCTCATCCACTTGATGGCGCTCTAAACTACATTTGTTTGATAAACAAACCTTAAATACATTGCTCATGTTCAATGGCTCATAGTTTATTTGTATTTATGTGTAATAAATCAAATTCTAAACGCATAAACTTAAAAAAAAAGTTTATGTATTTAGAATTTTATTTATTTATCAAAAGTAGATTACCTATCTTTTAGAATGGGCACCATTAAGACATGCTTCTTCCAAAGCTTTCGGTTTTCATGCCTAGCTAGGTGGCTAATTGCTATGTTAACGTATTTATGTGTGCAAATCTCGGCCATATCAAGCTTACAGAAGCCTCTCTATTAATATTGTGCAACAAAAGTATTATAACAATTGAATCACCATATTGTGTACATATTTTACTCTTGCAATCTATTTACGGATAATCGTACTAAAGCCCCTGGACTGGTGTTTCCCAGAGAATCCACCAACAGGCCACTGCCAGAAAGACACTATTCAATCTCGTTCCTGCTGGTTGCAAACAGAACTCCTATGCAGTTGTAGTCTTCTGTGTGCAGTTCAGGTCAGATACAGTGCTACATAATAATAGTTTTGACAGCTTTTGCCACGCCTCCTTTTTATTCGACTAATCTACGCTACAACCCCAGATTCCAGACCTTTCCAGACTGGAACATAATATAGAAGGGATGGGCTGGTCAGGCAACTGATTCTGCTGTAACTGAAATCTTCTTCAGTTTCCTGAAGCAAAACCAAGCCAATTATGAAACGATCTCTCACACATTTGGATTCATTTTGGAATTAAGAGAAATAACATTTTGTGTATGCTGACCACATATTAAGATGAAGCTAAAGGAGGACCACAGACGGTTCAATACAGTGAATCATTGAGATTAATGCAATTAACTTATCACAGAGCCACTGTTCCATAATAAGCCCTGTGGCATTCAGTTTAGGTCTGTATCATAATATAATGTGAGGTAATTGAGTTTCTACTGGTAGAATTACTTACATTTGCAGTATGATCATATGCAGTTCTGCATATGATTATTTGGGCCTATTGGTGGTTTTCAGATGCTTAAATACGATGTCATTCTCCCACATGGGAATAGACCGATTTCACCCATGATTACATTATATTTTCACAAGGAATAGTGAAAGAGTAAATTCACAAATGTGAGTTCAGTCCAACAGGAGGCTTGAGGGCCAACAACAATGGCTTTTTTTTTTTTTGTTCTTTTTTAAGATGTACTTGGGCCATTTATAGTATCTGTACACTGTTACCTACTGTCACTTCTACACATGAAAATGAGTAGTAGTGTAAAGTCCCTTTCAAATAAAAAAAACAAACAAAACAAAAACATAAAAAAAATAAACAGTTGGTCTGAGGGCCGCATTTTGCCCCAAAGCCTTAGTTTGGACACCCCTGATTTATTGGTTGATTTTTGTTAAACAAGTAAAATGCATAACTTTTACTTGTTTGGCTCCCTCTAGTGTAGTTCAGCTAACATTACATTTGTGTACTAAAATTCATTGTCCTTTTCCACAGTGCTTTCTCCAGCTAATGTGACGCTGCATTGCCATAATATGCAGAACACTCTACAGTGGACGTATGACCATCTGTCTGATGGTATAATGTTTAAGGTGACTGTCAGCTCAACTCTAAGGTCAGCTGAAATTCATAATCATGATTTCCTTTTTATAAATGTCAACATATAAAATATTTCTTTCTTTTCATTTAGTGCAACTGAGTCACTGAGCACATCCGCTACATCCATTGACCTGTCCAAGTTTTCAGACCCGGACAATGAGTACATGGTGCAGGTGTCTGCTGTAAAGGGCAGTGAAGAATCTATGCAAGTACCTGAGGATGGGATTGAGTACAGCTATTTTAAAGACGCCACATTAACAATGATATGTAAGATAGAAAAAATATAATTCTTTAATTCTTGGATTTATTGAAACAGTAGTAAAGTATATGTTAATTGCACAAGAATGTCTTCTATAAACAAAAAAACAGTAAATAGTCCTGCTGTGTGACAAAGAAGGCTTGTATCAGAGACTGTTAATAGTTAAGTATATAAAATAAGTGGATATATACTTTTTTTTTTTAACTAAACTAAATTTTAAAACTAAATTAACAGTCTGTAATTAATAATTAATAGCAGGCCTATTTTAACATTGAGAGACAGAATATCAAAAAGAAAATCCAGAAAATCACATTATAGAAAATATATTAATTGATTTGCATTTCATTGTGTGAAACAGGAATTTGATCCCCTACCAACCATTAAGAGTTCTGGCTCCCACAGACAGACCATATCAACTCGTCACCTGAATTAGATTCCTGTTTTAACTAGTCACCTGTATAAAAGACACCACCTGTCCACAGAATCAGTCAATCAATCAGACTCCAAACTCTCCAACATGGGAAAGACCAAAGAGCTGTCAAAGGATGTCAGGGACAAGACTGTAGACCTGCACAAGGCTGGAATGTTTTTGTTCTGGTTTTTTTTTTTTTTTTAAATAATGGGCCAGTTTTTGAGTATCTCAGTTCTGTATCTCATTAGATGGAACATCTACTCATTGAAATGTTGCTTATAGTAGTGTCCTTGGTAAAGAGACAGTACTGTGCTTGCATGTGTACATTTGTTTGTGGTAATGGTGTTTTTATGAGTGAGGAGTGAAATAAAAAATTGGTGATGTGAGTAAAAAGAAAACCATAAGACAATGCCACACTACTGCTTGCTTCCTACCATCTGTATTTCCTGGTTATTTCCTTGAGTTTGTAAACAGATGTTTTGCTTCTGGTTGACAGGTAATGTGGACCTTCCCTTAGTCAATGTAACCAGAGAGGACAAACTCCTCCACTTCAGCTTCACACACCCAGGACTTCTATATCCCACTGGTCACAATTTCAAGAAGAAGAAAAGCCTAGACTCCCAGATGCGCCTGCCCGACTTTGACTACCACATACACGTCATTAACCAGGTCAGTATTTGAACTTTGTATTGAAATTGTTTTTTCTAATTAGACTTTTTATGCCTCTTGTAGAGTTGGTCACATAGATACACTTGCTCAGAGAGTGTATGTCAGGACAAGCTCCCAGTGCATGACAATGAGAAAATCTATTGTTTAAACATCAGTGGAGAGATGAAGAAAATGTCTGTACAAGCTACAAGGAAGTACTGTTCGGAGCCTCTGAAAGCTGCAGGAATCAGTTGAGACTTTATTTTTATTTTGTATTGTCCTGTATGTTTTTTTTTTTTCTTAGAGCTGTGATTATTTTGATGTTCCATACTTTTAGGTGCCCTTGCCTACATTCTACCTATTGTCCTCGTGGTGGTTGGTGGTCTCCTCATTGTTTTAATGGTGTTTGTCAAGAAAACACAATCATTGCCTTTTACTCCAAGATCTCTGGTAAGTTCATAGTTCAAATTTAAATGCTCTTACATTTTTTTTAAACAATTTTGTGTACTCTCTAGATCACGTGCATGGATGAATGTTTTGTTTACTTTTAACTGTGGGGTTACTAATTGTTTTCTTGTCTTCTTCTTATGCAGTCTTTGGTAGTTTCCACTATTTTCTATATTTTAGTAACATAATATGTTAGTGTTAGCCATAGTTTTTGGATTCTTCTCGTAACGTACTAATATCCCATTTTCTTATTTGTGTTATAGATTTTGTCTGGGAGCAATGGTCATCAGCCGGACCAAAGATCACCTGAGGGCTCAGACTATTCTTCTGTACATGTGGGGCCTTCTTCCCCTACCTTTCTCATCCCACCAAACCAGGAGACATCAAAGTATAGTAGTACAGGTGAAGACGACATGCGACTGCGTCTTGGAATACAAGAAGAAGATGAAATCCAACCGGAGATTGAGGAAGCAGCAGTGCCACTGGATACGGGCTACTCAGACGGCAAGTACTTGGATGAAGATGAGGAAGAGCCTCCAGCCCGTATTCCATATGAGCCACACAACACTGCTGTAGCGAATAATGATTGAGAATGCAATGACATATAAATTCACTATCGTTCATTTAAATTCCCCAAAACAAATGACATGAATTTGTAATAGTGGGATTGTTACTCAGATATAACCATACGCCATTTATTGGAACAGATTTTGGCTAATAGAGTATGTATATCAGCTATAGGATTTTCAGATGTTTTAATTTTATGATCATTTTATATTGTTTTGTTTTGACTGTCAAACCTAACATTTCAAAAGATCATGTCACTTTAAATGAGAGCAAGCTCTTATTTGGGTTTGCATCTTGTACCAAAATAACTTAAATAGTGCCTTTGATTTTTACCAGATGAATCTCAACATTAAAAGTACTTGAAAAAAAAGGTTTGAAAACATCATAGATGTAAACTACTGTTGTGGTGTCTGGAAAGACCCCAAAACTAAAACTAAAAGTAAATCATTTGCACTTTGAATCCTGTTACACTGAAATTTGAACTAAAGTTCAACTAAAACTACATTTCTACACTAGAGCTAACATGATCATATACCATTAATTGCTTCCATGTTATGTACAGAAAATGTCAAACCACACAGGGCTTAGTGGTTGTGAGGTGGACTTCAAAAGTTGCATATAATCTTCATTATCTGAGCAGATAAATATTCCTCATCTCTGTGGTCCTGTAAAGGCCAAAGTGCCAAGACGTCTTTCAGCAATGCTCTGGGGATGGAGTTTGTAAGTTATTGCAGTTGCCTCGTGCGTTTATCATCTACATATCTTGTCTTATGATGCTACGTGATCGGGCTTGTGAGAATTGTATGATATTTTTTGCCTTTTTAATTTCTGTATTTTAATATTGCCAGTTTTAGCATCTTTGTGAAGCACTGCCCACTATGTTGTGACCCTGCTGTGCCATTAAGTAAGAATAATTGTGTATTTTTTTTATTATTGTTAGTTACTTCCTTCTTCTGTATTCACACTGTTAATACATGTGTGAAGATTGTCTGCTTCAGGTATAAAAGAACACATTCTCTGCTTATTTACTTGGAACCGGACTTGTGTATTTCAACATTACATTTATAGCACTATAGATGTAAACTCGCATTCATTTCACTTAATCATTTATATAATGTTACAGTATAAATGAGTAAAGAAGAAGCACAGATGTGGTGACATTTTAGGCTTCCAGGTTGTTCCTCTGATTAACTGTGACCATGGGGTTGTATTCACCTTCCTCTTTGCTGTACTGCGTGGGAGTAGGACCTATTTTCCTACTATAGAAGAATATTTTTGTTTATTGTAATAGAAGTGAGTGCCTGACCATGGCTTCCTGATCTATAATGTCAGTAATTACTTGATTTCACAATGTGGATGTGGACTAACTATATAAGTTGGAGGGGAGTGTAAATGTGCCTACTGTCAGTCTTTTGTTAAGATTACAAAAATGTCTGGAAGGGCATCTGATGTGAAATCAAAAGCTTATTTGAAGAGAATATGCTCAAATCAAATGCACGTCCTTTCCCTTTATATTCTGAAAATTATCTTTTTGTACAATTTAAATATCAATGCATATAAATGATATGAAAAATAATTATGAAAAAACAGCATCAAATATAACAATAAAACTTACTCATAAAAACTTTAAAACCCAAACAATTTATATATATTACATAAATAACTGCGCCCCACTTCCACCATAAGTTGCAAAGCATTTTTTCCACATACAGCATTTTCAGTCATTGTTCTTCACAGTTCTTTTCATATTGTCAAAATGACAAAGTTATAAGTCTGCTCAACTTTAAAATACAATGTAAAACAATATCTAATAGTTATTATCGCTAACCTTAACCTTCATTATTGCCCAATCATGGTGAGAGCAAAATTTCATGTATTGCACAACAAAATGTCTATGCGCATTTCTAGTAACACAACAGGACAATGGCCCTACCGGGAAGCATCGCCTGCAGGGAAGTTCAGGCCAGGATATTTGAAATATTTTAAAATACAAGATCACCCTCATACTGGCTTAACACAATGTATGTCACATGGGGCTTGAATAAAGTGCACACTGATCACAAAATAGAAGTCTTATTTTTACAAATTAGCATTCCATTTGTGCTACAGTAAGAGGCGATTTAGTATTTTAATGTCATTTGCTTGTCCTGGAGAAGCACCTGATTTTACATTTAGAGGAGCCATGGACGATCTCACCCTACTTGTCGTATTTGTGTATTTGTGTATGTTTTTTTTTTTATTTGCACTTGTTATATAACAGCATTGTACAGGTAAATAAATACTGCAGTCTGTCTTAAAGTACTTCATAAATAAAGCTGCCTTTGTTGTACGCAAACCACTTGGCCACAGGGCGTGTAGTTTGATTCCAGTTAAGTAAAGTGATCCGGGTGAAATCACAAAAAGCCAGGCTAGTGTCTTTTGGGTAATCAGAAATGACATAGGTGCAACTATATCCTTAAAAGGTGTCCAAAAAAGAGGAAGTGTGAGGCTGCTTTAAAACCCAGTGATGCTCGGAGCTCCAGTCCAGTGTCAGTCTGCATGATAAATATGAGAGCTCTACTGTGGGCCGCTGTGCTGCTGGGGACCGTAGGAGGGAGTTTCACGGGACAAGGTATGCTTTCAACTTTTTTTTTTTTTTTTTAAACAATTTTGCAATTTTTAAAAAGATCTTTCAGATATATTTTTGTTTTGTTAAATTATTAGTTATTTTGTAAGCAACAAAAATGACAGACATTGCTGCTCTGTGAGGGAGAAAGAAACTAAATACAAGTAGCACAAGGAGTAGCCTAAGACTGGCAAAAAAGTGACTTTTGGAATATAAAATTATCTCAGCATTGTTAAATTAATATAGTGGTTTTAGTGTTTTTTGTTTTTTTGTATATGTAGTGCTATTGGCCCCTTATAACGTGTCAGACCATTTAATATATTTATTGTAGTTTTAAAAGCATCTCAAAACTTTTTTTTTTTTAAACTGTACTGGTGATTTGGGCTATAATATTTCTTTTAATTTCTTAGTGAGTCTTCTGCCTCCTGCTCATTTGAGGTTTGACTCTGTGGACTACAAAACCACAGTGGTATGGACCCCGTCCTCCAACAGCTCCTCACTCAAGTACAATGTCCAATGGAAGATGTAAGGATATTCTTTCAAACGCATTATGTCATTCCATACTGTATTCTAATTGACTGATGTATGTCTGCAGCTATGGCGAGCCTCAGTGGGTGAACGTGGACCACTGCCAGGGCATTGAGAAGCCCAAGTGTGACCTCAGTGAAGTGACCTCTGACATCACCGAGTGGTACTACGCCCGGGTGCAAGCGACCTCACCAGCTGCTGAATCAGCCTGGACTGTATCTCGCAGATTCAGCCCACGTTGGGACTGTATGGCAAATATTTAAATCATTTTTTACATTTTAAATTTTATTTATTTTTTCCTAAATTTATGCATGTTTCTTTTTTTCAGCCAAAATTAGCCCACCTTTACTGAGGGTGAATACCACGCAGAAAGGCATTGTGGTCCGTGTGAAACCTCCACGTGCACAGGTCCGAAAGAAACACAGTGATCTGTACTACAAGATCTACCTCATAAGAGAGAATGGACAAGAGGTACACCATACTGATTAACACTAGAAAATACAATAGAAAAATACACATTACATACACATTAAAGTTACAGGTCAGATCTGTGGAGAGGCAACCCCACACACAGTCAGAATGTCTGTTTTTCTAGGTATTTTTGAGGTGTAAAACCACCTGTAATTGAATAAATGTAAGGTAGAGCTGTTTAATGTCATACTGTGGAACATTCCAGGCACAGCAATGACATATCCATAGAAACAAGCAAGTGACGGACCCCCAACCAAAAAGTTACATAGTGCACCTTTAACACTAGAAAATTATGAATCCATTACTTGTTGAAATCAAGAGAACGGTTGCTCAGTCAGCTGACATCTGCTCGTTTACCCAAAGATTTGATTTATGTACTTTACATGCACTGTCATTGTGTCCTTGGACAAGACACTTTCACACCATAATGTATTTTTTATATATATATTTTACATGCATAATTTTGTTGTTTGAGAAATGAAATAAATAGAGCACCACCAGTAGCATATATGAATGGAGAACTAGTGAGGGCTTGTAAAACTCAATATCTGAACTATAACATTTCAGAGATAGACCTACATGACCTTAAATAATCATGTTGATACTAAACGCAAACAGAAAAAAAAGGGGAAGAGCCCAGAATAACAACAATACAAGAACATAATAACAATACATACTCCTGTATATTTTAACCTTTAGTGTTTTCTAATGATATAGGCCTATTCTGTCACGCCTGTATGCAACTATTGAAACTGTAGCTGTCAGTCATTTGTGTAAATGTGTATTTCTTCTTTGTATAGGAGGAGCTGGAGATGAACTGCTGCTTTCACAAACTTATTCTAAAGGACGTCAAACGCAAGACGAAGTATTGTTTTCAGGCCCAGACCATACTCCCCCTGCAAGCCCGAAACAGCATCCGCAGTGAGGTCAAATGCATCTCCTTAAAGTAAGCAGTGGTGAAACAAAACTAAGTAAAAGAAGTACTAAACTTAAATACAAATTTAGTCATTTGTATTTTACTTAAGTACATTTAAATACTTTTTACATTATGTTGTAACTTTTCTAGTAAGAGTCCAGCACCTGGTTGTGTCCATGTAGATATCGTAGGTAGATAGCTTTTCCCTGTACGGCATTAAACGGCATTAAACAGCATTAAACGGCATTAAACGGCATTAAATTGCACTAAACTTGCTTATTATTTAATTATAGGTGTTTTTTTTTTTTTTTTACAATAAAACAATACCTTGAAAATATGCATTCTACTGTAAACGGGCCTGCCGACCTCTCCACAAATCAAACCAGTAAATTGGCTTGGTGCTTGTTTCCATGGAAATAGATCATTTTAATATCATACTGTCAGAAATTTCAAGCAAAGCAACATCTCCATGGTAGCAGACCCTCAACCCAGAAAGTTACACAGTGTACATTTAAGTAAATAAATCAAGCACTTCTTCCACCAGTGAAAGTGAGAGCATGCTGATTTTATTTGCTTGTTTTAATTGTAGCTCTAACAGTTTTGAGACAGACATTCTGGGCAGTATCGTCAGTGAAAGCCAACCTCTGTGTTGACAAAAGATGACAAAATGAGGAGTCAAGTGTCCACTGTCACCCACCAAGAGCCTGCGGCGTAGAGACATAGAAAGGGAGGGGCACAGAAACTCCTCAATGAGAATTCCCAGCTGCTCAGATTCTTCACAATAGCTATAATTATGTCCGTCCATGTTATTTTTAGATCAGTAACAGACATGGACATAGGCAAATACACTCTTCTTTGTTATACTCACTGACTTTTGCTGCTCTCTCTCCTCCCTCTTCATCTCACCTGCCATCACCGAAGATAAATGAGGGACCTCGTGCTCTGAATGACTACATGGGACTAACGCAACACCTCTACAGCTTGAAAAAATAACCACTGATACCTTTACAGACTGTCACTGAATGTTACACAGATCAGGCAAATCTCATGACCACCTACCAGTACTATTTTGTACAACACATATGATGCAGCTAAAATTATTAAAGGGTTAAATTTATATTGCACTTTTCTACCTCAATTAGGTACCATTCATGTTCTGTTATAATGCATGCACTCACACAAGCCCATAAGTAGGAGTCTTGCTCAGGGACACACCAGCAGCACTGCAAGAAGCAAGAAGTGCATTATTCTAAAGTTAACTACTACTGTGGCACATGTCGCTGCCTGATGGGTGTTTATCTTACATTGTGCAATTGAAAAACCTTTAACACTACTTTAAAAAATCTAACAAATAAAATATTATAATAAATAAGTGATACGTGATGTGTGTACTTGTTATTACATTATACTTTGGAATATGATATATAAAAAATCTAGCCAAGTTAGGATTATTTGAATTAACAAAGTTTTATCATGATTTGAGTACATTTCACTTGAATTTCACAAATAAAACAGTCTATCAAAAGACCAAGACTTTTTTGTACTTAAAATATGAAAATACAGAAAATACATCTGGCTACACTTAAGAAAAACAGCAACATCTAATGTTGCTTGAATTAAGAAAAAAACACTTATTCCATTGGTAGATAATTTTACTTGGCAAGTTGAATAAAGTAAAATGTTCTTAATTTAAGTAATTTTAAAGGTGCTATTGCTTTGCCTGGGATGTTCCATAGTATCGTATTACACAAATATATGTTGTATTTATTATTATTTATTATTTTTTTTATTTTTCAGAACTACCACAAAAACATGCATTATTATGGTGAGAGGTCCACTTCTCAGATCTGACCTGTAACTTGGCATGGTGATGTCGCCTGCTTGTTTCCATGGAGATAGTTAAATTAAATGCCATACTGTAGAACATTCCAGGAAAAAACACCATGGAGCCAAACAGGTGGCATACCCTCTACCAGAAAAGTTACACAGTGCACCTTTAACTTATCTTGCTTTGCAGTGTATGTCAAAATATCTTCAAATGTCCATAAAAACACAGAAACATTGATCTTAATTTAGCCTTTATTTAAAATGTTGATACTTGAATCAGTGGTGAAGTAACCAATACTGTTAAGTTAGTTAGTTAACCGATCACTGATGTAATACCAGTGATACACAAATGCTCACAATGAGGGGTTGTTCATTACATTTTAGACAGAGAAGTTCAAAACTCCCCGATAGCAGCTAGGATCAGTGGTTTTGGTCCTGGAGAAAGACACCTTAGTCTTGAATAGTAATTTGGTCCCATAGCCAACAGTCTCACATTATTGCTACAGTTAAGTCAAACTGAATGGAATGTCATAGGCACAGTGGTCACCAGCATCAACGTTTTGCCCAAATATGGCAACATAGACTTTTATAACCATGATTTGTGGGGCCGAACTCAACTGTCACACTGACTGGACTTCATAGCAGGTGTTTACGGTTGCACCTGTTGATCAGTGGGGCCTAGACAGTGTTGCAACAGCAGTCATAAAATACACAGCAGTTCACATTCAACATGAGCTGAAAAGACCATATACACAGCCAAGGAAAATAATACAGTATTTACACTATTTGGAAGTCAATGCTCCGAAAGTGTACAATAAAACAAACAAACAAACAAAAAACAATTTCAGTAGAACAGTGATTTAAGTTTGCAAACAGCAATCATCAGTCAATAGCTCAGAAGAGATGTTATATTTATTTTTAAGGAAGTTCGTGGGAGTGGCCATTTTGAACCGTGTACAAACAGTGTGAGCCCTGCTTCAACTAGAGGACATAATATACCTGTGGCATTGAACAGTTTCAACATTATTGCTGTGCTGTGCTTTATTTTATTTTATTTCTTTTTACAAAGCACCCATGTGTTTGGGAGAGCAAGACTTCAATGTAAACGTTTTGTAAACTCACATGTGCATATCTGAAAGGCACAAAGACATGTACATACTTTTAGAAATGCATTTGTTGCATAATACACCTCTTGTAGCTGTGACAGTATTGCTTCTTCTGTTATGACCACTCCCAGACTGTGCAATCTTTCAATGACTAGAATTTTAAAATTGACCATACAAAAAATAAAGTAGAAAAAAGAGAAACGCTATTTCTAATACTTTTACAAAATCTATATTAGAAACATGTGACCCAGTAAAACCAACCTGGGTTTTGAATAGAAGACTCAGTAGTAACTCTGGCATTTTGGGAAGACCAGGTTTAGGCACCCGTACAGACTGTACTGCACATGCAGCACAAACAGCTTGCAGCACTGGAAGAAATCAAGACGTAAGACATATGTACAAATAAGAAGAAAATGTGTTCAACATTTTAGGGCACATGCATGATTCTCAGCCAAAATCTAAAAGCATAGGTACTTGACTCTGCTAAAGTCAAGTTTCTTCATATTAAATTACCTATAAAAATATATATAAATATAAAGGTGAGGGTTTTTGTTGCAAAGGGTGCAGCTGCGGTCAACGTTTAGCTGCACGAACAGAACAGAGAAAGGTGAAGGCAGTGTGAACAAGTGTGAACAAAGGTGGAAATGAGCAGATCCTGTTCCACGACTACTAAGGCCTTACACAACTCATCTGAGGGAGAGCACTTTCCTTGAGACTTGGAGAGGCGCTAGAAAACTTAGCAGAAACATGACTGCTTCTACAGTAAAGAACAATAAGGCAGTAGCCTGTCTCTAAACCACATCTGGTCAGCGGTTACCTATGGGACATCTATGAGAGGAACTCCTTCTCCAGTTCAAAGAGGGAGGGTCTCCCGGGGGAGCTCTGAATGCGGCAGAGAGGCACCGTGCAGTCCCTCTTCTGTCCCTCTGTGTCCATGTCCAGCAGAGAGCAGCCCACAGACACCTCTGACCCCAGCACCATACTCAAGCTCTGGGCTGCCTTATCTCCAGTCAGGTGGCCCAGAGAGTAGCTCTTTTTACCTCCCCGCAGCAGGGCCCTCAAAGACACAGGCCGAGGTTTGGGCCCGCCCTCGCCTGCAGGGGGCGCATCTGTCCCACCGTTCTTCTCCTTTTCCTGCTTCTTCTGCACTGTCATGGGGTTTGGAAGTGTGGTTGGGCCATTGGCTGAAACATAAACAGATGCCAATATTATTATTTATTTACACAAGGATAAAAGTAAGATAATGTATTTACATTGGTTATTTATTGATTTACAACACTACGGGGGGGTGATAGATCAGCTACATTCACATCGTATCACAAAGAGACTAATTCTTAAATAGCAGCAATAGCTGGGGGAGGGTCAGAGTTGGTTAGACTCACTGATGTGGTTGTTGTACTTCTTGCGGCGCAGGCGTGTCGCTGGGTTGTTGTTGGTGACCTCTGGGGGGTGTCTGCTCTGTGCTGTGCTCAGCTGTACTGTGTGTACTGTGTATACTGTGGGCTTATTGCTTGGACTGTTCACTGAAGGGTCTTGTTTGAGCGGTTGTGAGGAGCTGTTGGTGACGGATAGCTCCTCCTTCACAGGGCTCGTCTGAGGGAGTTCTGCCTCAGACTGTAAAAGACATTTGGTGGAGTTACACTCCATGATGGCTGACATGGACAGCAGGTTGACTGCAGTGCCTGTAGACGTGGTGTGATTGGGCGCCTCGTCTTTCCGGGGCCGGGTGTTTGGAGGTGAGGTGCTTCGCCGAAACCTGGTGGCGCGTTGGAAAAGCCCCTCCTTCTTTTTCTTCTCCTCCTTTTGTGGCTCAGACTCCTCTGCAGGGGCAGAGTTCTTGAGCGCCTCCCGCAGGTCGTAACCTAGGACAACCGATGCTAACAGAGAACCACACCCGTAGAGCACTGTGTCAGTTTTACGGCGGGCAGTGGTCCTCTTCAGACTGTTGGTGGGGGTATGCTGAGGCGTGGTGGAGGCAGAGGAGGTGGAGGTGGTGGTATCTTCAGGGGTCTCTGAGGGACCACTCAGACTCACTGAACCTGCGCTGCTATCCCCCAACCCAGTTTGTCCACTGGGACTCTGTGGCTGCTGCTCATCCCTCCACAGAGGTAGATCTATATAGACCTGGTTGGGGAACTTGAGCTGCTTTGGTTTGATGCTACTGTCAGAAAAGTCCAAAGGAAACATTTCATCTTTACTGAGACCAGCTGAAAAAACAAACAAGGAAACCATTAATTAAATTAATTATATTTTATTATCAAACAGCCATTTACAAATGTGCCCTCAGTTCACCTTGTTCAGCAAAAAGAGCAGCTAGTGGGGCATTCTTCTGACACTTATCCAGAGTGGTGGACCAGGGGTTACTGCCGTCGGAGAGAGGCCGCACTCTGAAACCACACAAACATAACACACTGTAAACCATAACTTAACAGTGGACAGTAAAAGGTGTGTGGACATTGGACAATACCTCTCTGTTGCATTCGGCCTCTCTTTGGTCTGCACTGAACTGGGTCCCCATGTTCTTCCTTTCTTTTTGATTCCCTTCTTCACATCATCAAACTCCTCCGGCCTGAAGAGGGAGCTGCGGCCCCATGTACGATTGCTCTCATCTTTAGTAACTGTTGAATTAAGAGCAAGGTATAAGTCTGTAGCAACTAAAAATGAAAAGAAAAGTCTGCTGCTTTAATATTAACTTTTTAATCTCTACTTTGAGACACACGTGACTGTTTTCAGTACCAAAAATATGGCTTTGTAGCTAAAGCCTGCCTCGGCTCAAACCCCTTGATTTGTTAATGACAGTGTTTAAGAAGCCAGAAATGTAATTGTATATTTCTCCACACAAAACCCAGGGAAGGGAAGCTGTTAAGTACCAAAGCACCACACATCTTAAACGAGAGGAGTTTGACCCTTTAGCCACCGCACTGTTCAGAACCACACCACTGTTACAATGTGGGAGCCCAGTCCTTGCCTTTCTTGTGGACCCCTGAGTAGTGCTCGCTGGTGAGATCAACTTCCTGTTCATAGACATACATACTGTCCCTCTGCACATAGGACGTCACTAAAGGGGACACACATTAGTTACCTCAGCAAACATGAAATACTGCAAAAATATCCTAAAAATAGTCACGTCCAGTTTTTGTAATTATTTTTCCAGTATTAAATTAATATATCTATACTGAGTGTATCTAGTATTGTCACGTGTTGTTTTTCAGGTAGGGATGCACAGATCCGATACTGGTTATGAATATTATTATTATATGCTGATACTGAAAAATGTACTGGATCAGATGCCGGCTTCCAAATATTGGTTCAGCCGATATCCTGTTGGACATACACTGACATAATAAGACTATTCCCTGACCGTAGTCTGCCCAGAAACTCTCATAATGTTTGAACTTTTATACAAACAATACAAAAATACAAAGCAGTTTTGAAGTTACTTGAGAGATAAATAACAACTACATAACACATTTGGATCAGTGTAGTCTTATTTTATTTTTGTTTAAAGGAAATAAATGCTGTTTTCAGTCTCTGCGCTGCTATAGGCTGATCGGTTGATACTTATTTAGTATCGGAATCGGTATCGGAACTGCAAATGCTGGTTCAGTGCACCTTTACTTTCAGGTAGGTTTCTTGTTTATATTGTGGTGTAACATTAATAGTTTCTTCTTCTCACAGTAAAAATATGAAAGCGTGGCTGTGTGTTTTAAACAATAGTTGATCTTCACACACCTCTCGTCTAAATGTCAAATGTGAGAGCGTCTATAAAATGTGGTGGAGGAATTTGCTCCAGTTATTGCAGGGGCGTCGATGCGTGACTAAAGCCATTATCAAACTGTTCAAACAACTGGCTGTCAGCTTGTGACTCTGAGCCCTTTGTCTGCGGCGCCCTTTCACTGTGAATGTTACAGCTCCCATAAAGTTTGGAGTGAAGCGCACGGGAGAAACATTCCAAATAGTGCTCACTGTTGACACAAAGATTTGACCGAGTTACAATTTATGCTCTTGACCCAGCGCAGAGCCATAACACGTTATACAAGCGGGTGAGCGAGCGGGTGGCGGGTTGTGACACTCACGCTGAATGGCCCGTAGCCGTGGGATGAGAGTGGGGCTGCTGGGGGGGGACGAGCTGGTGCTGTGCAGACTCCGCCTCTTGTCCATGGAGGGCGATGGCTGCACTGTGATCTTGTGTTGGAAATCTACAACACAAAATGTACATTAGTGGTTTAGCTTCACAATAGCAGTATCCTAGAAGTAATAAAAAGGACTGGACTTAACTAATTCAAAATCATTATGAATCATCAAATGTTTATGTATTGTAAGCTTTGTCATAGTTGCTCCAAAACTTTATATTGTCCTACTGTTTTTATTTATTTGATCATATTGTCTTATTTTATTGTTCCATATTCTAGTCTATTTATAGTTTTTAATTCTTATTTAATGTGGTTCTTATTTGGTTCCTCTTATTTTTATATTCTTAATAATGTCTGGTAGAGCTGAATAAAGACTCTTTCATTCCATGTTAACTACTGCAGCACTTAGAAAACTGCTGTATGTTTATAAAAATGTGCTTTATATAGGCCTGTCACGAACAAATTTTGAAGCACAGTATATTGTTACAGAAATATATCGCGATAAATCATAATATTGAAACTACTTTATGCCACTGATACAATAACAATAATGCAAGATAATCCCAGTAAAACATTTTTAAATAGATAGTATCATTACGTGGCATGAGCTGCAACAAATAAATAGCAGGAATGAAGCAATAATTAGCCAAAGAATTTAGTTATTCAATCCTCTACAGTTCAAATCTTACCGTATTACAACAAAAACACCCCACATCTCCCCACTTTTGCAAAGAAATTGTACATGTGATCAATTTTAAGCTCCAAAATATATTGTTCCATCTTACATATATTGAATGATAAGTCAATATAGTAATTACCGTGACAGGCCTAGGTATAAACATAAAGTGGATTTAGATATATCTAGGTAAATGATTCACACTGGAGTGGGTTTAAAAAAATAAGTCTTACTTCTTCCCACTCCATTTCGAGCATCAATCATCAATCTTAGCCTCAAATAGTACAGATACTACTTTCTGTTTGTTCTGCTGTGACGTAGCTTGAAATAAAGAAACTAATTACAAAAATTCTGTTACTTCCTCCCATCCGGGGTACAATAGAGTCTAACCTGAGGGCAAACTGATGCGGTTCCCATCCTTGAGTTTGAGGCGGGAGCGTTTGAATTTGCCCTTCCTCTTCTTGACATTGGGCTTGTCTTTGTTCAGTTGGAAGATGAGGATGTTGAGTTCTCTCTCCAGCACGTTGATCTCTCTTTCTGCCAGCTGCTGCTCTCTGCGCTTCAACAGCTCTTCCTGAGACTTCTGCTGAAGAGCGGCTCTCGTCAGCTCCTCCTCTCGCGAACGCAGCTCCTACACACACACACACAAACACTGCATTTGTACTAAAGCTAGACTTAAAATTACTTGGACACTGTAGCTCACACATCACAATATAAACAGGCACAAAAACACTGCATCTGTTCGTACTTCACCCCGGAGAACTGGCACACTGTGAGGGGGAAGCAAGGGGACTTTGAACAAATGTATGTAGAGAGAGGGGTAGGATGTGGGTGTTTTATTATTATTGTTATTATTGTTATTATTATTATTATTATTATTATTATTATTATTATTATTATTATTATTATTATTATTATTATTATTATTACAATTACAATTAAAACAAAAAGACTGCATTTGTACTGAGAACTAGCACACGTTTGTCTAGGGAAAACAGGAAAAACTATCAATCTTACTAGCAAACTACCCAGCTTCTCTCTTAAATTGGCCGATACTACTTTTATTGACAAGACAAGTATATATCTGAAAAAGTATAATGCCGAATCAGTTCTTAATGAACAAGAGCAATTAGAATAGCTACAGAAATCCGAATAGACCGAGGTTGTGTGATATTTAATTGTGTATTGTGTAACTTTTCTGGTGGAGGTCCCATCAAATGCTTTTCTCCATGAAAATGTTATTCCTTTGTCTGGAATGTTTCACAGTATGGCATTAAACCTTTCTAGCTTCATGTAGACCAAACCAGACCAAGTTACAGGTCAGATCTGCAGAGGAGCAACCCCGCTCACAGAGCATCTGTTTTTCTAGGTATTTTTGAGCTATAAAACCATCTGTAACTGAATAAATGTAAGGTAGAGCTGTTTAATGTCACACTGTGGAACATTCGAAGCAGAGCAATGTCATATCCATAGAAACAAGGAGGTGATGGACCCCCAACCGAAAAGTTACACTGTGCACCTTTAAGAAAGAATATGTAATCCAGAATTAATTTAGACCAAAACATTTTATTACAATGTTGACAGCTGTGGATTTTTGACTCTTCATAATTTCAGACATTTTCATTACTAATTTGAATTAATAACCCTGCACTTCTCTTAATATAACAGAGCAGAAAAAACACGATAAAAAGCATGTGAAGAGAAAGATGAGAAAAGTAAATCAACAAACAATTAGTACTAAGCTATTAATAAAGCAGAAAAAATGTGATTTAGTCCACCATTGGCTGATGCATTTGCTGATCCTGCAGTTTCTCCAAACACTAATGAACCCCCCACTTTAAGCCAGTGACGAGGGACTTGTACAGAAAGCAGATTAAGGTCTTAACAAGGGGAAGTCCGCTGAACGCTTCAACTCTAATGGCTGGTTTTGTTAAACAGGCAACTAGTCTGCTCACTCAATACAACTGGTTAAGCTTTTCCCAGAGTGACACCATGGATTATGTGTGTTTTAGTACATGTATGCCCATAGTATATAATAATGTAATAGTGGCCATAAACAAAATAGTCACACATCAAATATATGTGCTATAGCCAGACCTGTCACAATAACACATTTTGAAATGCAAAATTGCTGAAGTAAAAATAGTGGATTAAAGGTAATATTTAATATAATTTATACCACTGACAAAATAACCCAAGAGCAGATTTAAATCACACAATATTCTAAATGTACAATATTATAAAAAAACTCATGAGCTGTAATGAATAAACAGCAGAAGCAAACACTTTAGTACTTAGTTTGCATCTGTAATGAGTCATAGAAGTTATTAATTCAACCTTTTATCAATTATATTTTATTGTATAGCCAAACAAAAAAAAAAATTCCCAGTAGCACAAAGAAAAAAATACCGACAATAAATACTGACCCCAAAAAATATTGTTCCAGCTTTCATATATTGAAATGATTTGACTTGACTTGAACAGAAATATGAAAATGAACCTAAACAGGAACTTTGGTGCTGTTACCTTCTCTTTGGTCCTCAGCTCATCAAACATCTCTTGGATTTCCACACGCCAGTCGTCCTGCATAATATGGAAGGAGTCCTGGGGCATAGTGGCCATCACAGCCTCCTCTATGGCCGACAGCTGCTCCAGGATACAGGAGAAGGAGGGACGCACGTGGGGGTCCTGGTCCCAGCATTCTGAACAACAGCATTCATTAAAATCACATTTGTTTTTCTTGTGTTGCACCATCTGCTATAATAATCATGACAAGCACATAATTAGACAGGAAATTATGGCAAAGAAGCAATTAATCTGTAATATAATCTGTGAGATAGGATATGCCAGGACAAAACAACCACTTTACAAAGACAACTTAAGATATTAGAATTGTGTAACAAAACTGACACACTGGACACACTGTAATCCTTTGTTTTCGGTCAGACTTATGCTGTGTGATTCACCTTCCATGAGCTTGGCAAAAGGTTCAGGACATGTGGATGGGATGGGTAACGTCAGTTTATTGACCGCAACACCATATGCAACTGCAAGGCCATCAATCCCTCTGTATGGCACTTCACCAGTTAACAGCTCCCACAGCAAAACGCCGTAGCTACAATAAAAACAGCGTGAATCAGTATTTCCTGTCACGATAACACATTTTTAAGCGCAATATATAGCTACAGACATATATACTGTAATAAATGATAATACTGAAACTACTTTATGTCACTGTTACAAAGCAGGATAATCCCAGTAAACGCATTTTGAAATATACAGTGTCATTAAAAAGCCTGAGCTGCAGAATTAACTGATAATTAGCCATTGCAGTTATTTTTTCTACACTCTACAGCTAATATCTTTCTTTATTACATAGAAATGGCAGAACTCTCCCCATTAATGCAAAGAGAAAATACCCACTATAAATATTCAGCCCCAAAATATATTGTCGCAGCTATCATATACTTAAAGGTTGTATGGAGGATTTTTTTTGTTTCAAATTGTCAATGATAACATTATAGAGATGCAGCAGCCTTGTAATTATGATGACCAAAAAAAAAAAAAAGAATGAAAATCCATCAACTGTAGACGTGGTGGGGCCAGATAAACATTAGGTTGTCAATCAAACTCCCTATGTTTCTAGCGTTACTGACTTGCCGGAGCGCTGGGATTACGTGGTTTACGTACGCTTCTTACGCATTCCACAGACGCAAGACGCTGTTTACTCAACCAACGCAGCGGTTCTTAGCGGCTTTTTCCAACTGTAGCTTCATCACAATTAGCACAAAGTTTGTTGCAATGGCAGACAAGAATCCACTACCAGTTAGCCGCAAAAGAAAGTCCGTTTTTGAGATTGCTGAAAGAAGACAAGGGGATAAGGAGTGAAGCTAAACTCAGGTGATTCTCGGAGATTCCTTCCAGCGATGGCGCGCATGAAGCAGAGGGTCTAAAGACTGACGCACTGGTTGCTAAATTACTTCTGGACAGGAAACTTCTGCTTATTATTTGAAAATGTACAGTATAGTTATAGCAGCAACAGCGATTTTGAACACGCACCGGCTCTAAACAAACAGCGTAAGTGTAAGGAGGAGGCAGGAGGAGGCGTTTCTACTTGGGAGCTGTAGGGGAGGGGGGTGGTTTCATGCGCAACATTTGAAAAAAGACAAACAGTCGCTGGATTTCTCCTTCCTTGGCAAATCCTCTATACAACCTTTAACAATAAGTCAATATTGTAATTATCATGACAGGCCTAATCACAGGCTCAAAGAAGACCAGATGACAGCAGATGTAGCACTTATAGAAGAGTCGGACTGGATGCGTACCTCCACACGTCACTGCCTTTGGAGAAGAGGGAGGACTTGATGACCTCAGGGGCCATCCAGGAGTATGTGCCGGCGGCTGACATCTTTGTAGTTTTGTGCCACTCCCGAGCCAGCCCGAAGTCTGTGATCTTCAACGTCTTCCTCCCGATGTCATCATTCTCAATTTTTTCAAGTAATAAAACTAAAAAGGCACAACAGACACCACAGTAAGACACTCAGAATTATAAATTATTAGGGCTATTGGCTAATATTAGGAGGGTAGCAATGATAATTTAAAGGTCCTATATTACATAAAATTGACTCTTATGAGTTTTTAGCCATGTTATAATGCTGTTACCTACTCAAAAAAAAAAAACATCTGGAGTCATGTTTTGTTTAATTCAAACATGTCAGACTGTACAACTCCACTGTGTAACACATGCAATAACCTGTGCAATAACCTGTGCAATAACCTGTGCAATAGCCCGTGCAATAACCTGTAACCATGTCACCTCATCAGTAACCGCCTCCACTGTCCTCAGATTATATATTTATATATTTGTATATTTGTATTCTTTTACACACACATATATATATACATATATATACATATACATATATATACATATACATATATATACATATACATATATACATATATACATATATATATACATATATATACATACATATATATTATATAAGAGATATGTTTTATTATATATTTACATTTCTTTCACTCCCTGTACATAAGAGCTACCTGATGTTGTAAATATGTTTATATTTATTGTGATTTTATTTTTTATTTACTTATTGTTCTGAGTGTTTGCACAATTTTTCACAACTTTTTGCACTATACTGTCCCCTGACTGTGAGCTTCTGTCACGAGTGAATTTCTCCTCTGTGAGATCAATAAAGTCTTACCTTATCTTAATCCTGGTTTATTTATCTGTTTACATCTTCAAAGTTAATCTCAGTAGAGATTGGCAATTCCAGGGCTGAAATTATTCAAACGATTCTAGTGAAGGTGTATGGAGTTTAAAAACACAGTGGAGTGTTTTCCATTTGAGAGAAGGACTCAGCCTAAATGCAGGATTTGTGTTAACAATGTGTGAATGAAACAAAACACTACTCCAGGTATGTTTGTGATGAGCATAGATAAAAAAAATAGTGTAATATGGGCCCTTTAATTGAATAAAATGTTTTAACAGCATGTTAAAACAAAATTTGTATTGCTTCAAATTGTACGATGAGATTACAATTCCTTTACTTTGCAAAATGCACAGATCTTTCGTTTTCTCAATTGATGCTTTTCTGAACGCTGTGTAAGTAGGAACCTCAGTTATGTCATGATTTAAAAGTACATTCTTTAAAAACCTAGAGCTAGAACATTGTAAAGATCTGCTGCAGTGTGTGGGTGAGTGGAGGAGATGACAGTGGATATGTAAAGGCCAAAAGCAGTACGCAGGTCATATATTACTGTAGAAACAAGAGGCTGACAGGGCCACAAAGCACCTGTCCTCGGGTCCTAGAAGTGTTTAGCACATTAAAGATCCCTCCAAATTTCACAGTAACACTACACTTGGCCCAGGGTACAAGGTTGTGACATGTAAACCCAAGAGTAGACAATCTCAACCAAAAAAGGCAACTATATTATATTATAAGTACAATTTTAAAGACAACTTTGACCATTTTTTGAGGAGTTTAGAGCTTAAAGGGTCTATATTATGCTTTTTTCTTTTTTTTTTCTTAGGGTTCGGGCTCATCAAAAACATGTTTTGTTTTATTTACATGTTTTACAGACAAACCCTGCAAATTTTGGCTGTGTTCTCTCAAACAGAAAACGCCCTTTTCCACCTTGTCATGTTATGTGGTAATACAGGAAATGCTCCACTGTGTTTTTAAACTCCATACATGTACACTAGAATCATTTGGATGATTTCAGCCCAGGAATTGCTAATCTCTATTGAATTAAAGGTAAAATGTAGCTGTTTAACTTGAAAACTACCACTTCATGACATCACAAGGTGGAACGGAGCATTTTGAGCTTTGGAGTTGTAGTCATAGTAATAATAAAGGATTACTCAAACATGTGTGAATAACAACGTTCTAATATGACTAAAAGCTCACAAGAGTCAATTTTGCGCAATACAGGACCTTTAATATGCATGTTAAATATCTCTACTCTTAATAAAGATCCAGTCTTCAACAAATATGAATAATTTGTTGTGGTTTGGTGATTGTAAAATGGAATCGCGTGAGCAAACTACTTAAGACTCTTTGATCCTTTGATGCTTGTGGTGTTATTTTCAACATTTTGTTTTTAACCCCTGCCAAGATCTGCTCACATTACCTACTGTCCCATTTCATTATTGACACGCAAAGATCCTACCGCAACTCAACCTTTTATAGTCTCCTCTGCTCCAGCGGTGATTCTCAAAGCTGTTTAAAAAGCCCCTTTAGGTACCTTAACCGAGCAACTTAAAGTGAAAATATTGTACAGGGAGACAAAAGGAGGTGATAAAACCATTGTTTCCTTTGTCCGCACTTGGACCTTGTGGTCAAATTCCCATGGGAAAAACAACAGAGCGATAAGGTTAAAGATACACTTTGGATTTTTTCAGTGTTTGCACAAAGAAAGTTACATGTTATTACTTGTGGTCTTATCAATTAAATGCTTTCAACAGTACATAGATGCTGAATGAGCTGGCTGCATTATCACTGCTTCAGTGACCTTGGACCAAACTCCAACAAAACATTAACGTGCAAAAACACACACACTCCTTAGCAACTAGAAAATTAGATACTGCAATATATAAGGTCTTATTTTCTTTCAATATCAGCATATTCAGTTATTTCATAAATGAACTCAAACTTGCAGTTCAGTGTTGTAGGGTGTATCGGTAACTGCTCAGTTTGTATGGTACACCTCACATAAATAGGCCTGGCTGTCATGATAACAAATTTTGAAGCATGATATACTGCTTCAGAGATAAACAGTAATATTGAAACTACTTTATGCCACTGACAGAAAGCAGGTAAACCAAAAGGCCTGAAAGAACTAATAAATAGCCATAAAAGTTACTTAGTCTACCCTCTACAGCTCAAACATTATCATATTACAACAAAAATAACAAAAATCTGCCCATTATTGTAAAGAAAATGTACACAGGATCAATATAGAACCCAAAAATATATTGCTCTAGCTTTCATGTATTGAACAATAAGTCAATATTTAATTATAATATGTATATGTAATTATCTTGACAAGCCTACACATAACAACATTTTTGATAATCCTGTGTGGTCGCTGTATCATTGACCTAAAAATGTCCTTTCTTTAAACTTAAATGAAAAACAGTACGCCTTGGAGATGGCCTGACTTAAGTGGAGGTATGAATAAAGCAGTGTACTTGACAAATATCTGTCATGTTTATGTGCTTTGATTGTTGCAGTGGACTTTACAGTGGCCTATGTTAGTAGTCTACAGTGTAGTGTGGCGCTATGTAGCTCCTCTGGGTCTGCATTAAAACACAGCTAATGGTGCCATTACTAGCCTTGGGCACTAAGGGGATCCTCTACCCAGGTTGCAACAATGGGAATTCCATTACAAACAGGTTTCACTGCACCAATGATATACTCCTCTACTTCCTGTTGTCAAGCGCTCTCTCAGTGATTCCATAGATTCCTCCCAGCAGGCTCTGTAGGTTCATAATGACTTATGGTGGCTTAGTTACACAACCCAGCAGAACAGTGGTTTGGGGATAAACCCGGTCTGCGCTGATTGGCCTCTAGAATATCATGCCAAATACTCTTTGTGGCTCCCTGGTACTTCAGTGTCAGCCCTCTAGAAATCTCTGATAAAAGACAGTATCTTTTGTCCACATGACTCCATGCTGACGTCCATCACACAAAAACACCTTTTAGTACAGCCATTTTGTCACTGGGTTCAAGAAAGAGTTGCCGGTACACCAGAAAATTAGGTCTAAAGTATATAGCAATCAATTGTTAACTCTGACTTTTAATACCCCAGGGCTGCTGCGGAAACAATAGTAGCTAATCACAACTGCCTATGGACTGAATGAATAATGCGCATTGCAAAGCACTAACCATGAAAAGCACAGTATATCTTAGACATTAATATTACTATCGTGCCATTAAAATGAATACACAAGAAGTATAACAAGTTAATCCAATTATTTTTGTAGAGCCCTAAATCACAACAGCAGTAGCTTCACAGGATTTCAGTAAATTGTAAAGTTTGAAAAGTATCACGGGTGCCATGCTTTCACTGCCTTTTTTTCTTGTATTACCCCACTATCTGAACTGTGATTTTAATTTGTGTGCTACAAATAGTACAGTATGACTTTGAATATATCAGCACACACTTACATTGTGTCATCTTATTTAGCCATCTGTGTCGGTAATGCAAACCGCAATTTTACGCCCATTTATGTTTTGTATATTTGAAAAATGTATGTGAAAAAAGTATGTGATTTGGACATTTGTGTTCAAGTTACCACAACAGCTCACATGGCACCGTGCAGTCTTTTGTGAGGTTCTAGTTTAAATGACACTTTGGACACAACCCTTTTTGTGGCTGGGCTTGGTACTTATTGTGGATTTATGATGGCATTCCAATAAAGCTGGAACTATATAAAAATTTAAATATGTTTTATAAATAGATTATCTGCCTCAGAGCGTAAACCCACACTACTGAGAAACTATTGAGGACAAAAGCGAGTGGACCAAACTATGAGACAATCTTGCCAAAAGCACAGGACCCACACTGGTCTCTTCACTCTGCATGGCTCTGCTCCAGCCTGGCTTTGTTACTAACCCCACTTTGAAGCCCACCTCCCATGACCTCCTTTAATTTCTAGGGTCTCTCAAAGACAAACAAGCTCTAACAAGATCGAGAGCTCCATTCACACGAAATAAAATACTGTTTCCATATGAACAAAAAATATGAATGAAGTGGATGTACCAATAAGACTAACAAATAAACGTGGACACAGGAGATAGTGGATTGAAAATATATCAAATAATGCTATTTTTTCTGACCAACATTGTGATCACAATTAGATTTGTGTTATGCAGTAGTAGTATATATTAAGAGCAGGAATCAGTTCAGACTTCAAACGGCACGACACATCCAGGAGCACCAACATTTGACAATATCATGCCTTTTAGAACATGTTTGCAACTCTAAACTGCAGAGTTAGCAAGTTTTGTGCAAAAGAGATGAGATATTATTTGTGACCATTGGAAGTGTGTTTTTACTTTGTCTGGTGAACAGACAGTGTACAGATACTGTTTTGAGGTGTCCGACTCCCTTTCTTCTATGTTTTCTTATTCTTCCAAAAGTGTAGACAACAGTGCAACGCAACTGGAGCTGACTGCAGCCCTGAGGCAGACCCCACCCTGGGTCCATCCCCTGTCCTGGTCTTCAGGCAGGCCCAGCTTTCATAACCAGCAGAGGGAAGATCATACAGAGAGCTGTGTCTTCAAAGCTCCTCTCACGCTTCTTTCCTTTGCACTAAAAAAAGCCTCCAGGTGAAATCATTTTTGGAAATCATCATCAACCATTACATGTTGAAATCAGATTTATTATGTTTCAAAAACTTTCTTTAAATGTACACCATGCATTACATGCCTGGAGTCATTAGCTAATAGCTTGAGTGCACAATGAGATTTGCAAGTAGCAACCATTCAAAAAAAAATTATAATATTGAAGATGTAAGATTGTCATCGGTTCCTCTTAAAATGTATTAAGTTTTACTTCCCTTAGTTTTACTTTTAATGAAAGATTAGTGCCATTATCTCCATTTTAGAAGCAAATGAGTCCCAGGCCTAAGAGTGCTTGCTTTACTAACAGGCTGCTAAACTCTGGTGCGTCTGTTGAAACCAGAGAGCCCCCAGGCCCTGGGGATGCTGGGAAAAGGATCAGGGCTAAAGGCTGCCTAAATCCATCTATCATGGTCACGTCTCTCTGGGCCGCTTTGTCTGCTCACTTCCTCTTCTGGTGTTTAAGTTCAAATCAGCTCATAACACAGGCATTCATGCCAAAATGTGTAGCACAAGGACCTTTCTGCCATGTTTGCATCTATTAAAGTGCCAGTGGGCCAGCGAGGCCATTGGTGGATTTTGAAGGTAGCTCCTCTCAGCTGTGGGCCTTTTCCCTTTTCAGCCTGTCCACTAACAATAGGTGCAGTCAGGGAGAGGTCATAAAAAACAGTGTGAAAGCATCTCCACTCCTCCTCTCTCCCTCTGCCCATTCTCTGAGCACACAAGGACAGGCACTAACTGTCCGAGTGTCACCGGGGTAATTGTGGGGAAGCAAGAGCAAAGCTACCCTGCAACACGTCAAGCTTTGGCAATACAACACCTTAGCTCAACATATAATCGTAATACACTGATAATAATATATAACAAAAATTAATGGGTACATTACATTTGGCTGGTTTCTTTGCCTGGTTGTTTACGTATTACCAAGCCCTTATCAGCATAAACAATGACATAAGACAGTGCAAGTGCACGTGCTCCAAACACACTGCAGCAGTTCCAATGGCATTCTACATACATTCCTCACATAGTGAGTGACTGCTGCACAGAAGTGAAACTCTAGTTTATGTGGGCTATGGCTCCTGGCCCCAAGCCAAGTTTCACAGTTATTATTTTTACCTTATCGAGTGCTCTGTAATGCACTGCCACTCCTCACCTGAAGTGAGTCACTTGGAAACAGCAAAAGAAATGAAGGTGAACAAAGCACACATCTAAAAGATAATTCTTATTTTAGTAATGACATACATGTAATAGCACTGGAAATGGAGCCATACTGCTTAAATTAAGTTAATGTCAACTTTCTTTTCTGTTTGAGTTTTTGCAAGCCTAAAAGCTAAAGATACTGACATGAGACGACAGGTAAGTTAAGAGGGGAAAGAAATGGGAAGGAAACCCTCTCAGTCGGAGCCAATAAAAGAGGAGCTGCTCTCTGGGAGATTAAATATGAACGGGACAAAACAAAACCAGGGCTTTGAGACCCTCCGAGTTCTAGCCATTCTTTTGGCCACAGTAGCCTAGCAACCGCTGCTTGACCAGTCCATTGTGCAAACGTATGTTAAGCTTTTATCCCTCATTAGCAACATTCCTCCCTGCAGGCTGGGATTTTCCAGATTAGGTTGAAAAACACAAAAGAGACTGGCCAAATCTCACTGACTTCCAACATATTACTTTACAGGCTAATCATTGATCAAATAGCTGCATGTTTGTCTGTGTGAGAGTGTGTACTCTGTGAGCTGATAACTGACTGGCTCAGGCTGAGAAGCTGAGTCCAGACTAACATGAGGTGTTTTGGCTGTGTTATTTTGGGTGTTTGCTGACTGCGAGTACAACAGTGCAAAGTCTAAAGAGGGGCTTCCCCAGACGTGTCACAAACACCTAACACCTCAGCCTGCCCTTTAGAAGAGAGGCTGCAGAGTGGGCTGATTCCTTCTATAAAACTTTTCTAAACACATTGGGTAAACAACATGACAGCACAGACAGCAGATGTGACCCATCTCAAACTCTACAGGGGGCTCCTGTGTGTGTGTGTGTGTGTGTGTGTGTGTGTGTGTGTGTGTGTGTGTGTGTGTGTGTGTGTGTGTGTGTGTAGCAGTGTTTTCTGAACCCTCTGTCCTCTTTACAGGCAAACACAAACCTGCACTCATTCACATTTAAGTCAACACTCATATTGATACAGATGTTCAGGCTCCTGACCCAAGTGCTCTCAGCTCACTGCTGTTATCTGGTCAGTTTACTACAATGGCCTTCTATATTGTTATTATATTCTGTTGTGCCGTTTGAATGAAATAGTTACATAATGAATATTTACTTCTCTACTTTTCAAGTTTACAAAATGGTGACATGTTTTCATAATAATGCAATAAAAATCTAGGTTATGGGTTTCCAGCAGTCTCTGCTCTCCACTGACCAAACAGTGATACATGCACAAGTATAATATATGCAGAAGTATGATATATACCTGTATGTTTGTCCATAACTTCATTAAGTCTGTTGCATCTCTGCTTTGATGCTTCTGAGCTGGAGAGCTGAGGCACCAGAACACAGTGCAACAAAGTGCAGGGGTCGTGTTACACTCACACACCTGGAGGAAGGGGCTACGTGACTCATTGTGAATATATTATGCAGTCTTCTTTCATTTACTCATGAAACAAAGACTCTAATCTTTTTGTTGTCAGATGTCACTATCCACAGTCAATAAATTCTGAAAAAGGTTTATGTTCCATTTCTGTAAAAAGAAATGCCAGATACTATGTTTGGCTCATAAGCAGAGTTTTACACCTGAAATGTGGTCTTTGATCATGCCTGGAGCTTGTCTTAGCCTATGACCTCTATTATCAGTGGTAAAGAACGTGGTTGGCTTAAATCATGGCCTGACAGTGAGTTGATATGGTTAGTGTTTAGTAAATCTCTGAATATTTGAACACAGGGAGAGCCTGAGGTGAGGAGGGGGCTGGGAAGGTGTGTTGTGTGTGTAAAAGAGTGAGGGGATGGGAATCGGGGTGCAGCTGAGCAAACTGACCTGATTTCACATCCTCATGACAGTATACCCCTTCCCACTGCCTAATAGGTCTAGCTTAACTAAAACTGATAACTAAAGTACTCCAAATAAGAATAAACACACTACAGCACTTTGTGCAGCCCTGGTATAGAGTATGCTCAGTATACAATTAAAACCTCACAAATGGGCCTATGTTTTCTGTGTGCCACATGTTTGCCTAAATTAAAAATGGGGGTAGTTTGTCATCAATTAAATCAAATAATAAATGAACACAGTTACAACTGTACTTACTGTTACTAGACTTTAGGTCCCGGTGAATGATGGGTACCACGGCTCCCTCATGCAGATAGTGCATCCCTCTGGCGATCTGCACAGCCCAGTTGACCAAGATGTGAGGTGGGATACGTCTTCCAGTCAGCGCCCGGTTCAGAGTCCCACCTCGGGCATATTCCATGACCAGACACAGGTTTGGCTCCTCCAAACAAACTCCCTCTAGTTTGATAATGTTTGGGTGCTGCAGCATTGAAAATAGTTTTGCTTCTTGTTTAACACTGGCAGCGGTAGCTGTTATGTCCTCGTCTGGATCTTGCCGAGCGGCCTTCACAGCCACCTCCTGATCTTTCCATGTTCCCCGGTAAACTTTGCCAAATCCGCCCACGCCTATGATTTCTTCTAAAACCAGTTCACTGAATGGGATCTGTACAGGAGAGCCTGGCACTCGCTCTGGTGTAGTAGTGGCAGGGATACGATAAATTGCAGGCTGGTAAGTGACATAGTTTGATGGAAAAATCCCGACCCGGTGGTTAACTTTACCCGTCCACCAACCCTCGTCACCAGATATAGCAGCGTCCTTGGACAGAACCTCCACCACGTCCCCACGCCGCAGACTGAGCTCGTCTTCCCCGCTGGCCTCATAGTCATAAGCAGCTGTCCACAGGGACCGTGATGGGCACAGAGGGGCAGAGTGGGCCCATGACCGCGCTGTGGGGGGCTCAGTCCAGCCATGCTCCCCCGTCCCACCGCCTTCCGGCCGCCCTTCACCGTTTGGGAAAGCGGCCTGAGAGACATCCATATCTTAGTGGCCGTAGCGGCACCATAGGGTGCAGAGCCTTTAGGTCAAACTGTAGAATATTGACGGTAAAAAGTATGTTTAAGAAGCATTGTTATGTTGCATCTGACATAACAGGAGAAAAGGAGAGCAAAGGGGAATTCCCTGCGCAGTGCAGGCTCGCTGTGTCCAAAGTCCTGAGAGCACCAACTCCGTATCCACGTCGCCACTCCTCAAATGTCCCACGGTCACTTCAGAACAAAGTTACTTCAAAAGCGAAAATATGTGACTAATGTCATCAGTAATAAATGTTTAGTAAGCGGCGCTCTCATAAACAGGCAAACCGTACAATGATCTCAAGCATATTACCCCTGTTCTGATGAAAGCTAACGCGCAGGAGCTAAAGCTAGCCTCTGCTTTACTGATGGGTTGGTCGCAAAGTTTTCGCAGGTGCCGCAGGAGGTGCACCTGCCCCGTCCTCTCGGAGCGCTCAAACTACTGCAAGAGGCTCCGGTCTGAAGGGTACCGCAAAGGTCGCTCAGCAGATAGTTTGATATGTAAGATGTAAATACTTGTTTGCATAAGTTACATCCATATCTAAAGTACATACCACACTTTTGGCTAGCAGGTTAGCTTAGCATAGGACCACTGTCTGATACCGCACTTGGAAAAGTTGTTCAGTTGTTTTAACAAGGACTATTCCAAAATTATACTGTACTGTATGCACCAGTGTACGCGAGGGTCGAAACATCTTCAAAACATCTTGTTTTCAATACAGCAAAAAAAGAAAAGCTGGAGTTATTCGTCCGTTTTAATCAAAACAACCCCCATCGCATAGTCCTCATTCGGAGCCAAACGCAGCAGTGGACGATCCAGAGACGCTGCGCTCTGCCGCTGACGGTGGAGGACACTGATTGGTTAACTCAGTGACACGTGACAGCCGCAACACCGGGGGAGGGGGAGGAGTCTGCGGAGGAATGTGAGAGCGCCGCGCGCGAGAGCGCCTTAATGCTGTGGGAAAAGAGCGCTGCTCTGTGACCGTGGACCGTCACGGCCTGGCCACTCCTGCAGGAGTCATGACCAGTGTTCTATGTGTAAGTCTAGTAGCCAAAACTAATCTCTATAATGATGGCAAGAACACAACAACAACGACAAGAACAACAACGACAAGAGCAACAACTATAGTAAAAATAATAATAATAATAATAATAATAATAATAATAATAATAATAATAATAATAATAATAACTTCTCCTTCACCTCCTCGAATAATAATATTATCATTATTCGAGGATAGGGATAAAAGGGGGGAGGGGGCGAGGAATTGTGGGAAGGACGCGACGGATGCTGCGCACCAAACAGGCTGCTGGAGGCAGAGAGGTGAACAGGACAAGATGAGGATCGAGATAGCAGCATCGGAGGAACAGAAGAAGAAGGGCTTTCTGACGACGCCGAGGACGAGCTAAGCCATGAAAGACAAGGACAAGAGCTGCATCGCTCCGACATGGAGGCGTAGCGTCAGCTGCGCACCATAAACTGTTTTTTTATTGTAGCCTAGCAGCAGCACCATTCATCCGTCCAACCTGAGCGGGGAGGAGGAGAGCGAGGGAGACATGGGCTCCCAGGTTGTGCAGACCCTGCGCCAGGGGGTCTGGGCATCTCTGACTGGCGGCTGGTACCACGATCCGGATCAGAACAAATTTAACAACTCGTGCCACCTCTATTTGTGGATTTTCCTGCTCATGTTACCTTTGTCTCTCCATCTGGTGAGTAGTGTGCACTCATAACATGACGTTCAAGGCCGCTATAGGCTGCCTAAAAGGAGCAGAACGTGTCATGCGTTGTTTCCTTCGCTGAAGAACACTGCGGTTCAAACAAAGTAGTAGTGGTTGTCTTGTTGCTCACAGGAAAACACAAGGCCAAAGAAATGGACATTGTCGCAGTGTTTCCCGCATGCAGTGAGAGGACGCATGGGTGCCCTGGATGTGTGGCTCTGTTTGTGTAGTTCGCTATTGTCCTGTAAGCGTCTGGCCGTAATTATTAGCTATAGCTGAGGAATAGAGCAGTAACTTCAAACCAACACTGTATTACAGTTTTTGTAGAAGCCTCACATTCTTTATTAGCATTTATATAAACCCTAGGTCTATTTAACATCACACAATTGTGTTTTGTAGCATATGCTGCCTTTTAGGTCAAAATCTGAAAACTCCAGGAAGAACCAGGATCTAGAATTAAGAAATGGCTACTTCAGAAAATTAAGAGGAAAAAAACAAATTATTAAACAACTATAAAACAACTATAATTTACTTCTTGACATTCTGAGGCATGTCATTTTCTCAGAGCTACTGCAATGTTTAATATTTCAAAGTTCATCGATCATGAGCACACATGACACAGCAAACACAAGATCAGGATCTTAAGATTATCTGACCATATGTGGACATTTCACATATTTGGCTGTAAGAAAAAATATATATTATTACAACACACCTGACATTGTATCAGCAAATAACAGATTTCTTCTAGTTGAAAATAGTAGAAAATGTCTAGTATTTGTGTAAGATTGAGATTTAGCATGAAATATATCCTCTCCAAATTGTTGTTGTTTTTTCTCCCAGGCACTACCTCCCACAACTATGGCTTTAAGCATATACTGCTCCTCTGTCACTGTTTTCTTCATCCTAATCAAGATGGCCAACTACCGGCTCCACGTGATGTTCGATGAAGGCGAGGCAGTGATCCGGAACAGCCTCTCTGACCTCAGTAAAGCTCAAGACAAGAAGAGCAATGCCTCAGATGCATGTTCTGCTGGTATAAGGTAAGTCCTGATTGTGTTATTTATGTATTATTGGTGGACAATTATGATCAATTGTGATTTCAGAACTCTAAGAACCTACAAAAAGTATCTGGTATAATACAAGCCAGGGGATGTTATTTTCATTTTGTAATGACCCAGTGGCGCTCCCCAAAGGAAGTTATTATTAAATATAGGTCAATGTAATTATTTCCCGTGAATGAAGCAAAATTATGACCCCAGATTAGTTCATGCAGGGTTGGGGGCAGTTTTATTCATTTGTTCAGTAATTTTAATGTTTGTAAACGATACATGTGATTTGCCCATCTTTTGTTTGTCAGGAAAAGCAGTACTGTGCCAGACAGTGTCCCTATGTCCATGCTGGGTCGGAAACGCACCAGTCCAGTGATTCAAGTGACCGTAAAACAGACTGAAACTGACCCAGGGCTGATAGGAGTGGTGAGTTAACAATAGATACAAAAAACAAGTCATAAATATTGGGGAAAATGTTTTTAATCTGTCTTCTGTTCAGGAGGGCTTAAAATCGGATGAAATGAAAGCTAATGAAGGTGAGATTATTTTACCAGAAGGTAATATTTTCATTTTGAATTATTATATCTTTCTAATTTAACTCACACATTTGTCAAAGCACTGTAGCAGTAATGGAGTTGCATGTGCAGTATATAAACAAAGTTTGTTGAAGAGCTGAGTTACACTTCTCCAATTGTACGTTTTAGCCGGTGTACACAAGCAACTTCCTTATTGGCTAACTCATATAGTTTCCTCAGGCACCTTTTCTGTAATGCTGCCAGTCTACTTATATGTACAATGAGACGAGGATGACCCATGATGGTCAAATTGTTTTACAATTTTAAATTCTATTAATCCAAGGACAAGGTTTGAGTACTGCTGAGCAGAGGCCATTGGCAGTAGGCCTGCAGCTGAGTCCAGAGCCATCTCCTGAGGACCTCTCTAGCCCCAATCCTGACCAAGCCGCCCCTCTGCTGCTGGCCCAGCAGAGACCCCCATCCAAAGCTGAGAGGGAAGAGGTGTGTCCTGACTCTTCTAGTGGGACTACTAACGCGGGAGCAGAAACAATTAAAACAACAACGAAAAGAGAAGAGGACAGTGAGAGCTCTCACACAAGGCTCACAAGGACTGAAAAACAAAAATCACCAGATTCAGAAAAAAGAGATGAAGAGAAAGATTGTGACAGTAAAGAGGTGTCAGACCAGGAAACAGCCGATGAAGGCCTGCCTCCTTCCAAAGGAAGTGGAGATGAGAGTGAGGAGGAAAATCAAGTACAAACAGGCTCAGATGCCAATAACAACTCAGTGCTGAGCTCGCAGCATGATGAGGATGAGTTTGTGGATATCCCAGAACTGCCTCTACAGGTACACCATCAGGTCACCCACTGATCTAATCTTAACACAGTGTCCTAAACACAAATAAGTATGTCCTTTTGTTCTTTTCAGTCTGAAGAAGCAGAGGAAGCCTTCTGCTCAGACGAGATAGAAGTGGTTCTGGTGGATAACTCTAGACCAGGCCCCAGCTCATCTCACCTGGACGACAGTGACACAGTGAAAATCATCATCACCATGTCATGTGACCCTCAGACTGCTGCTCAGCTGGAGGAGAGTGTGAAGCAGAGCCTGCTGGAAAATGCACAGGTGCAGATTCACATTTTATGAGTACTGTTTCAAACGACATATTTAGTTCAAAATATTAACAACAATGCACTGTCAAATTGCAATTGGGAAAATCTTGCCTTCAATAGTTAGCTTTGTTTCCTAGTTTATTTACTGTACACTGGACCAGCTTTATACTCTCTATCTGGTGCTTGAGGGTTCACGGGAGTTTGCCCAACCTGTCCACATGTGCTTTGAGAACTTGACAGGCAGGTCAGTGCAGCGTCTGCCGTGATGTGGCCCCTATATAAATGGAAGAGGATAGATAGATGGATAGATGGAGTTTATTTAACAGGGACCATGTGTAAACATGTGTATTCATCTTGTGAAAGAAGAGATACTTGTTTGAGCTAGAACTAGTTTCAATCAGCAGTCCCCATATCTTAGATATTTAATGTGTCTTTTTGGCAGCGTGTAAGATGTATTCACCTTGATTTGTTGGATAAATACAACACAATAATTTATGTTACCACAAATTTCCATCTAGGGTGCAAACATGTAAGGGTAATATATACTTGTGTCTGTCAAATTTTGTGGTTGGATTGTGCCTAACAATGTTAAATGGTGCACTTTTAGGCACAGAAGGATTCTGGAGAATGCCACATCAAGATCCCTGTCATCACTTTTGACTGTCCAGATGAGGAGCACCAGGATGTAACAGGCCGAAAAGAGGCTAAGGAGTCAGAGGACAAAGACACACCCAAACAACAAATAAGTCCCATGGAAGAGTTTCATCTTTGCAGGGAAACAACCAGCTCAGATTCCCCCACGGTGGAGTGTCCTGAAGCAGGGCCGGATAACATGGGACTTCAGCTGACTTCAGAGAGCACACCCAGCCAACAGATCACCAATGACAACAGCTCCTCTGGCATCGACATGAACTCACATCCTGACGACACAGACCCTTTTGAGGTGAAGACAGACATGCGAGGGTTTCTGCGTATCCCACCTGCACTGGGCCGATATGGACCAGGAGGAAGGACTCATATCCGAGGGCTCAGCATGGACAGTGGGAAAGATGCAGTGCTGCTGTCAGATCGCTCCAATACAGTATGTTACTATTATACACCATGAAAGCTACTTAAAGGTGCACTGTGTAACTTTTCTGGAGGGCCCGCCTTCGGCTTGTCTTCATGGAGATGTTGTTGCGTTGTCTGGAATGTGGAATGTCCCGGTATGGCATTAAAAGTATCCATTTTGCATTTACTCAATAACAGTTACTTTGAGTGGGCTTGCCTCTCCACAGATCAGACATTATGACGTCACCTGCTGTCTCTATAGAAATTAATACGTGTAATGCCATACTGTGGAACATTCCAGGCCATGGAGAAAAGCTGGTAACGGACCCTCTACCAGAAAAGACACAGTGCACCTTTAACTAGGCCTCTTACAAAATATAATTTGTAATTTAATCTGTCACTTCTAAAATATATAATTAAAGTAAATATCATCTTTTATTTATAAAATCATATTTTTGGATTAGTATTTGTTGATGTGAATCTGTTTGCACAAGCAGGAAAGCTTTTGATACCCAGTAATTATTTTATTTTTCAGACAACAATGACAAGTTCCAAGTCCGACCTGGAAGCAAAGGAAGGCCAGCTTCCCAATGAATCCAATTTCCTGGAGTTTGTTTCATTGATTGGCTCATTAAACACTCGAATGGGCGGGGCAAGTGCACAAGAGAAAGACACATCAGAAGACAAAAAGGAAGTGGCGGCTTCCGAAGGTAATTGCATTACAGCATAGTGTCATAAATTAAATACAATACCAGTCACAAATTTGGACTCACCCTCTCATTCATATATATTTATTACTTTCTACATTTGGTATATACACAGAAGACATGATGATACATGATATTTTGTAACAAAATCCTCAAATTATTCACACTGTTTTTTGTAAATACATTTAAATAACTCTTTTTTTTTCGTTTACCCTTTGCTATGTAATACAGTATATCTTGCTTCATATATTTGATGTTTTCTGTGTGTATATGAAATGTAGAAAGTGGTAAACATATAATAGAGAAAAACATTGAATGAATTGAGGGTCTGTCCAAACTTTTGACTGGTAATGTAATGTGTATGTGTAAAGTGTTATGTTTTCATTTACAGACAATCTTAGTGCCGCCTCCCCACCAGAGGAGGCAGTCACAGAGACCAGTTTAAACATCAAACCAGAAAGACCTCAACCCCCGACCAGTCTGCCCACCCGACAGGCCATACCCCCTACACACATCCCCATAGTCTCCCCAGACAGGTATATAACCCTGCAATATCAGGATCAAGACTTAATGGCTTTTCACTCTAACCTATACAGTATTTTTGACTCTTGTTCTTCAGTCCGCAGACAGAGAAAGACCCGGATTATGACTCGTTGCCATCACAAACCTCTCAGTCTGAGAGCTCCATGCTGCAGGTCATCTGCAGACCAGAAGCCACCAACAAAGAAGAGGCATACACTTTCCACACTGTGCACAGTAAGTGGATAGACAATACTAGTGCATATACATTGTTTTAGTTAAAAAAATGCACTCTATAACTTGTCTGGTGGAGAGTCCATCACTTGCTTGTCTCCATGGTGATGTGCCTAGAATGTTCCACAATATAGCCATAAATATATTAATCTCCATGGAGCCTTGCAAGTCTAATTACATTCTTCAGTTCTGGTCAGACGCTGATGGACACTGCCTTATATCTGCCTGAAGGGAGGAGCTAATTACTAATTACTAACTAATTACAGGTTAGATTTGTGGAGAGGCGACCCCACTTTTTCTTTTTTCTTTTTTTTTTGAGTCCTTAAACACCTGTAGCTGCAAGACAGATTTGTTTAATGCCATACAATGGACAATTTAAACCAAAGCGTTAACATCTCCATTGAGACAAACAGTTTGTGGACCCTCTGAAGAAAAGTTACACAGTGCGCCTTTAAATTATGTGATTACAAAATGTATTTTCTACCATTTTCCTTTATTCTACCAGGAGACAGGCCACGTAAGCTATATGCAGAAAGAGCCCTAAACTTGCCACTTGGAGCTGAACTCATTACAGGAAATATGTGGTATTATCTTTCTTTACTATGACTTCTTTCGAGTTTTAATATAACTGTTTTTAATCTTCCTAAACAGTTTGTTATGTTTGTGAAAATGTCCTTTGTCCTTATTTATATATTTCTCTGTATCTGTAGTGACCTGCTGTCCACTTCGTCCAACTCGGAGTGTCAGGACGGACTCATGGGTCACTCCGACTGTCCTTTCCAGCGGCGCATCATTCCAGCTCACAGGCTCCGGCCGAGGAGGACACACCCTGAGATCTTTCAGGTTATTTCCATAAATGCATTTCATCATTGTTTTAGTAGTTGATCTGTCAGCATTAGTTTTGATTAGTCTACAGGTCAAACCATTTAAATTTATACATTTAGATTTTAAATACATTTTAACTAAATAAAGGTTGAAATATAGTGACTAAAGGCTAGAGTATATTCATGAATAAATAAGTGTATATTGATGAAAATCTGAAATAGTTTATTCTATTTTGCCATTCGATGCTAAAACATATAGTCCAGAAATCTCTTACAATTATTAAAATACAATAATTTCCTCTGTGTCTTTTTATCAGGAAGAAGACTCCTTGGACGAGTCATCAGAAGCATCCACACAGGAAAAGCCAAGACAGAAAATTTATTATAAACTGAGATTATTTCCTGGTAAATGGATAAATATCCTGTATGACCGGTTGACCTTGATGGCCCTGCTGGATAGGTACACACATAAAATATAACATTTACATTTTACTTTAAAGGTGCACTGCGTAACATTTCTAGTGGAAGGTCCACCACCTGTCTCCATGTAAATGTTATTACTTTGTCTAGAATGTTCCACAGTATAGATTCAACCTATCTACAAGGGAGACAACAATTTACGGCAATGCGCTACATTACATGTCAGATCTGTGGAGAGTCGCCCCTATTCATAGAAGGAATTATTGTATTTTTGAGCAATAGAAACATCCACAATGAATAAATGCTAGATGGATATGTTTAATGTCATACCAGGCAAAACAATAACATCTCCATGAAGACAAGCATGTGACGGACCCGCTGGAAAAGTTGCGCAGTGCACCTTTAATTATCCTGCAGTGATAATTAAGCATATATATGGGTTTGTCTTATGCAGAAATCAAGACATCTTGGAGAATCTTGTGGCCGTCTTCATGGCATTTCTGGTGTCCTTTCTGGGTTTTGTGCTTCTCAATCATGGCTGTTTCAAAGACTTCTGGGTGTTCCAGTTCTGCCTGGTTATTGCCAGCTGCCATTATTCTTTACTAAAGGTAATGACCAAGGAGGAAGTGTTTTGTGAAAAGATAATTGTTTTTGTGTACCAGATTTTACCAGTTTTAATTCACTATTTCAGTTCAGAGTCTCTATTTCAGTGCCACTTTGTATTTGTTTCATACATTCTTGTGAAATTATCTTGTAAAATTAGTTTTGTTGTTTTTTTTAGAGTGTTCAACCAGATGCAGCTTCCCCTACTCATGTAAGTGAATGATACCTATGATCATAGTTGTTCATCTTTATTGTATTTATTGTATTCTATTATTGTATTTGTATTTTGTCTTGCATTCTGTCTTCAGGGTCATAATCAGTTGGTGGCCTACAGTCGTGCAGCCTACTTCTGCATCTTCTGTACTCTGATCTGGGTGTTGGAGCAGCTGCTTATAATAAAAGATCTCCCCAGCTCCAACCTGTACGGAGTCACTATAGTCTGCCATGATGCTCTCAGCTTCATAAGGGACATGTTAGTAGGTAAGAGTCAGTCCGGAAATAAAACATAATACATAATAATAAACTGTAAGCCTTTTCTACCTAACAAAATGCGTTACCAAACACTGTCCGTTGCTTGTCTTGTCTCTAAACAGGCTTCACCTACTGCTTCCCCATCACGTTCTTAGTGGGCCTCTTTCCTCAGATCAACACTTTCACTATCTACCTGTTAGAGCAGATTGACATGCACTTTTTTGGTGGGACAGGTCAGTGAAAAATTCTAGAAAGATGATACAAATTGTTTTAAAAGATTTTTCCTTATTTTTACATTTATTATTCCACATTATAGACTTATAACTTTGTACATTTGTTACTATTCTTTGATGATCATGTTTACTTACTTTTACAGTTTGTACACTCTCTTTTTGTGTTTCAGCTGCTACAAGTCTGGTCTCTGCAGTCTACAGCATCCTGCGCAGCCTGATAGCCCTTTTTCTTCTTTATGGTTTCTGCTTTGGTGCTCTCAAGGTAAAAAAAATAAATAAATAATAATAATAATAATAATTTATTTAAAAAAATGTGTACAATATTTAATATTTTAGGTTTTGTTGTTACAGGAGCCTTGGGATGAGCAGCACACTCCTGCGTTATTCTCCAGCTTCTGTGGCCTTCTTGTGGTCTTTTCATATCACCTTAGCCGGCAGAGCAGTGACCCCACTGTGCTAATGTAATCACTCATCGTTGCTGAACTACTAAAAGATTTCCTGTTTGACTCAGCTGAATAATATTGTCTTGTAACAGGTCTCTGGTCAAGTCAAAGCTCATGCCGACTTTAGTGGAGAGTGAGGAAGAGGAGGAGGGAGAGGAGGAAGACACTGACATCAAAGACCCACTGCCAGAAAAACTGCAGAACTCTATGGTAACAAAAATGCATGCTATACCTTAACATAAAATACTGCATAATTGATTTTGTGTATTTATTGATTGGATTTGCCATGTTGAAAATTTACAACAAAAGTGTAGGTCCTTGGCACTTAAACAGCCTGTTATATGAATATGTGAATGGGTAAAAGAGTATTTAGTATAAAGCTCTCTGAATGCCTAATGGAGATAGAAAAGCACTATATAAACACAGTTTATACTTTATTCATTTTGTATTAATAGTTAATAATTAGTTATGTATTTTCTCTTACAGAAGGACATATTGCTTTCTGACCTGGTGGTGTGCTCAGTTGCCTACATTCTCACTTTTGCCATCACAGCAAGTACAGTGTTTCTCTCTCTGAAGGTATGGTCCACTACTGGCATAACTTTTAGTTAAAAAAAGATATTTCATAGTTAATTTGTTTTATGTTTATTTTGTGGACAGCCTTTTGTGACAATCGTGCTGTATGCTCTGGCGGGAACAGTGGGCTTTGTGACCCACTATCTGATTCCACAGCTTAGAAAGCATCACCCCTGGCTCTGGATCTCCCATCCAGTTTTGAAGACCAAAGAGTACTATCAGTTTGAACCCAGAGGTGGGTACTCTGTTTTGTAATGGTAAATTGTGTAACAATTTTCCTGTAAGTCTCTTTCTCATTTTGCTTTTCTATTAGATACTATAAACATTACAAGATAATATAATGTTTGCATTGCAGAGGATGCAGTGCTGATGTGGTTTGAGCGTCTGTATGTTGGACTCCTGTGCTTTGAGAAGTATGTGGTCTATCCGGCCATCATCCTAAGTGCGCTCACCAATGATGGTTTTGCTCTCAGTCACCGCAAGAAGCTTGGAATCCAGTAAGACAAATTATTATTATTGTTCTATCTCGATAATGTTTGACATGAGTTGTACTGTATCTGTCTCCTGCACAAGAAAAACACAGACCTAATATTGTTTTGTCTCACTTTAGTGGTGATGTGCTCCTAACAACGGTTGCTGGGCTGAAACTCCTCCGCTCATCTTTCTGTGATCCAAGTTTTAATTTCCTGACACTTCTCTTCACACTGGTCTTTTTCCACTTCGACTGTCCACAGGCCTCAGAGAGCTTCCTTTTGGATTTCTTCATCATGTCCATTGTCTTCCATAAAGTGAGAACTGAATATAGTTGACTTTCAGAGAATACTATGGTCTTTCAGGTCTTTATAAACAACAGGTCTTTCATCTCAAGACCTGTTGTTTATCTCTGAACAGATGCGAGACCTGTTGTTTGTCTCTGAACAGATGCGAGAGCTACTGCTGAAGCTGCATTTCATTCTGGTGTACATCGCTCCCTGGCAGATCGCTTGGGGAAGTGCTTTTCATGCGTTTGCTCAGCCCTTTGCTGTGCCTCGTATCCTTGCACAAAAGTTTGCAAAAAAATATAAATATGTGCTATTTGAAAAAGTCATAGGAGGCTCGCAGTTTGCATAGTATTGTCTTCAAAAGTCAAAAGTATTTTACTGCAAATCAAAATATGAATCCATCCCTCCTTTATTATGGCCACTAGAAACTGTATTCAGTGATAATATCTATAGAAGATGGTAAAAGGAATACCTTTTGGTAATTTTTCAAAACTGATATATCTGTTTCTGCAGTTTAAAGGTGCATTGTGTAACTTTTCTGGTGGTGGGTCAGTCACCTGCTTGTTTCTATGGAGATGTCATTGTTTGCCTGGAATCTTAAACAGTATGACATTAAACAGCTCTACCTTACATTTATTCAACTGCAGGTGGTTTTATAGCTCAAAAATACCTAGAAAATCAAGCATTCTGACAGTGATCCGGGTTGCCTTTCCACAGATCTGACCTGTAACATGGTTTAGTTTAGTCTCCATGATGATAGAAAGGTTTAATTCCATACCGTGAAACATTCCAGACAAAGCAATAACATCTCCATGGAGAAAAGCATTTGACGGACCCTCCACCAGAAAAGTTACACAATGCACCTTTAACTCTTCAAGTGTATTTGTGATATCCTTGACTCAAGTGTGATCCCAGACTCTGCCATGCTGCTGTTGCAAACTCTGCTCACCACTGTCTTTTACACACCTCTGGCTCCTTTCTTGGGCAGTGCCATCTTCACCTCCTCTTATCCACGGCCGATCAAGTTCTGGGAGCGTAATTACAAGTAAGATATAAACAGGAAGCAGAAAGAAAACACAGTTGTTCACCTGTTTGGTACTTTACTTTGATCATGTACAAAGGTTGCACTGAATTTGTTCTTAATGCCTCTTTTTGTTGTCGTGGTAATGCAAATAGCTCCATTCCTCAGTTCCTTTTTACTGATGCAATTCTGTGGCAGCATATTCAGCTTTGATGTTTCATTTTATTTTGTAAACAGTTTTAGCTAACAGTAAAATGGTAAAACTGATAGTGTTGGCAGCCTTCATTTGACAAACTTTTTGGAAGCTTCAAAAATGTTTATCTGTTTTAGAGAACAAAATCACAAAAAAGTGTTTTCAAAATATCACAGTCATTTTTACCTCCATCCTAATATAGCACAAAGCGTATTGACAACTCCAACAGTCGGCTGGTTTCCCAAGTGGACAAAGAAACAGGTGAGAATATTTACTCTATATACTGGACTTCTACATACAAGTTTTAGTTTTATACATTTTATTTTATTGATCATTCCACTGTCCCCATATTCCCAGGCTGTGATGATAACAACTTAAATTCCATCTTCTATGAGTACCTGACGCGTTCACTGCAGCACTCACTCTGTGGAGATTTGTTGCTTGGTCGCTGGGGCAACTACAGCGCTGGAGACTGCTTCATTCTGGCCTCAGATTACCTCAATGCCCTGGTCCATCTAATAGAGATTGGGAATGGTCTGGTCACCTTCCAACTCAGAGGACTGGAGTTCAGAGGTAAGTCTGAATGCCCACTGTACACAACATTATAAACACACCAGCTCAACAATGGGGTTTTTGGACCCTATTTATTGATACTTTGCAGCTGATGTCATCCACATTCTCTGGGGGTGTGAAGCTAACTGAAAGCACTACTCTGTTAGAAGCTCTGTTGGACTTACTCTGATCTTTATTTTAACACAATCTGACCAGAAAGAGCTCTCTTGGTTGGAACTACAGCAGGTGAGATGATTTGTAGTGTTAACAAGTCTCTCACACATAAAAAAAAAAATCAAACTTCTAAACGGGACTATGAATGTTTTGATCACAGGCTCCTGAAAATGTGTGGTTTTTCTTGAGACCTTTTTCTTGTCATCATGGTAAATACTGAACATTATGCCAATAGAGATACATGTAGAACACCTGCAGCGTGATGTCACTGCAAAGTATCAAAAAGACTGTGACTATTGCAAATTGTTTTTTTTTAATTATTATTATTTATTGTTTATAACCCAAGAGATAAAAGTATAATCACCTCCATGTCTCACCTCAGCTCTTACTACAAGTACATTCTGCCTGATCTCTACCTGTGGCTCTTGTTGTAGGTACATACTGCCAGCAGAGGGAGGTAGAGGCTATCACAGAAGGGGTTGAGGAGGACGATGCCTGTTGCTGCTGTGAGCCAGGACACCTTCCTCACATGTTGTCGTGCAATGCGGCCTTTAACCTGCGCTGGCTGGCCTGGGAGGTGATGGCCACCAAGTATCTGCTGGAGGGATACAGCATCAGTGAGAACAATGCTGCCACTATGCTACAAGTGTACGACCTGCGCAAGCTGCTCATCACATACTACCTGAAGGTATGTGAAAAGCTGTCCACCAATTACCTGTAAATATGTGTGAATATCATTTTAATGTTATCTGATCAGGTGGGATACATAGTGACAGTGACAGAGAGCACTGTTGCACTGTTGCTTCACAGTGAGGAGATCCTAATTTGTACTTTCAAACTGAATGTGCTTTTCTGTGGGGAGTTTGCTTCTCCCTGCTTCTAGCCCTTTATCTGATCTATGCAATTTCCTTATACACTTAAAATGATATCTATAATGACAAATTTTGAGCTTTAATTATCTGCCAATACCCGATATCAGCCAACACCAGCAAGTCTGAAAACTGCATTTATTTCAGTTGAACTAAAATAAAATGAGACAAAAATGATCCAAATGTGTTATGTAGCTGACAGAACTAAGGTTCAAACATTCTAAGACATTCTGGGCCGACTACAACCAGTAAATAGACTTATTACACCAATTTGAGATATACCGATATTTGGGATCCGATATTTACTTATTTTATTGGAATGCCGCTTGAGATCTGCCATCTCGTTTTCAAGGGGGCTCAATAACACAAATTATTAGTAATACATAATACAGTATTCAGTCCAGCAGACTTTTCAATGTTGGTGCCGATACCAGTATTGAATTGGCGCATTGCTACTTGTAACCTTGAGAAGTGTTGGAGACTAGAAACTTTTTCAAGTCATAACACATTTGCAAAAGTATATAATAATTTATCATATTGGGCTGAAGCCTATGAAGTGTTTAACGAGATAAGCTTTTCAGTGAATTTTAAGAAACATAGTCCATGGCAGGTCATTTATAATTCCTACAACACCTGATAAGACATAAGCAAAAAGTTCAAAGTTTGTCAATGTGCGTTCTCTGTTCTGTTCCCAGAGTATTATCTACTACTTGGTGCACTCTCCCAAACTGCCCACTTGGATGAAGGATGAGTCGATCCAGGAGGCGCTGCAGTCGTACACAAAGTGGCACCACATTGAGCGTGACCCACAGGTGTTCAGTGTGAAGATCGATGAAGACTACGTGCACTGTCTGCAGGGAGTTACTCGGGCCAGCTTCTGCAATGTCTACCTGGAGTGGATCCAGTACTGCGCGGGCAAGATGGAGACAGTACTAAACATAATCTAAATATGTTAAGTCTCTGTTGAGATAATGGCTACTGGTTAACTTTGTCTCTCTTTTTTTTTTTTTGTAGCCCGTGGAGTGTGATGAAGACTCTACATTAGTCACTCTTTCTTACGCTCTCTCTGTTCTGGGAAGAAGATCTCTTGGTACAGCATCTCACAATATGTCCAACAGGTAAATATTTGTCATTTTTAATCAAGTAAATTACAGAAGAGAGTGATAAGGACAAAACAGTCAGATGTATTTGTTGTAGTTGTACTTTATGAATAGAAATTTTCACTACTTTGACTAACAGCAGGGGTATCTGCTACTTATAGGTCCTATATTATGCAAAATTGACTCTTGTGAGTTTTAAGCCAAGTTATAATGTTGCTACCTCATCAAAAACAGACCTGGAGTTGTGTTTGGTTTCAGTCACACATGTCTAAGTAACCCTTCATTATTACTCTGTCTACATCTCTAAAGCTCAAAATACACTGTTCCACCTTTTGATGTCACGAAGTGGAAGTTTTCAGTTAACAGCTCCCTTTATCTTTTTCAGTTGAGATTGGCAATTCTAGGGCTGAAATTATCCAAATGATTCTAGTGAAGATTTATGGAGTTTAAAAACACAGTGCAGCACCTTGTATTAACACATGACATCACAAGGTGGAACAGAGTGTTTTCTGTTTAAGAAAACACTGACAGGATTTCTTTGTTATGTGTGAATGAAACAAAACACAACTCCAGGTATGTCCAGGTATCAGAAAATTGGATTATATGGACACTTTAAGAGATGATGCTGAACTAATAAAAATGTTAGCTTTTATCTCTGCTACAGGTATAAAGTGGTGCAGATTGAATACCAGGATGTGTGATTAGATACATTAACCTGAAGATGGCGTCTTTTGTATTTTGTGTCTGATTTAACTATAGCTAATACGCTTTTTTGCCATTTTTTTTCTCTATTGTTCATTGAAGCTTGGAGTCATTCCTATACGGGTTCAATACGCTTTTTAAAGGAGACTTCCGCATTGGCTCCAAAGACGAGTGGGTCTTTGCTGATCTGGACCTCCTACAAAAGGTTGTAGCTCCAGCCGTCAGAATGAGCCTGAAATTACACCAGGTAAAAGCAAACATCCCTACAAACCCAATTTGAATTTTAGATTTTTTGTAAAATTTTAAAAATAACAATAATAAGAATTGTTAAAATGGAACACACCTAAATTCCCCCCACAGCACAGTCCAAACCGAGCTGTTAAAAAGAACAACAACAAAAATACAAGTCTCACAGAGATGCACAATAAATAAAGAACAAAAACAGCCTTGAATAACATAGAAAACAAAGGAAAGGGATAAAGGAGAACTTTCCTCTTGAAATACAGTAGTAATGATTGGAGGTAGGCCTGTCACAATGACACATTTTAAAGCATGATATCTTTCTACAGAGAAATATTGCGATAAACGATAATATTGAAACTACTTTATGCCACTGACACATTAAAAATAAAGCAAGATAATTGCCCATGTTTCAGTAGACAGTATCATTAAAAGACATGAGCTGCAACAGATAAATAGCATAATTAAGCAATAATTATCCATAGAAGTTACTCTTTGACCCTCCTGCAGCTCAAATCTTATCTTATTGTAACAAAAATGACCAAAATCTCCCCTTTATTGCAAAAAATATGCTATATATTGATGTTAAATATTGAGCCCCACAATATATTGTTCCAGCTGTTATATATTGAACGATAAGGCAATAAAGTAATTATTATAGTAATAGGCCTAAATGGAGGTAGCACTCAGTTTAGACCAAAAAGCTGCCAATAAATTTAGTTTGTACAAAAAAATTACGAGGAACAGTAGACTTTATTTAACCAGGAAAAAATCCCATTGAGATTAAAAACCTTCTTTTCAAGGGAGGCCAAGAGGCAGCAGTTTAACAAATAGTTACAACATTCATACAAATAAAAATTAAACGACATGGACCAGAGATTAGGAAAAACAGTTGCACATTATTGAGGCAGTCTCTGATGCTTTCACCTTAGAATTAAAAACAAGAGCTAGACAGTTCTAATGAAACACATGTACACAGTTTAGTAGCAAAAAAGATAAAAACAAAAATTGGTGTCACTCTTGTCCTGTCAGGATCACTTCACCTGCCTGGAGGAGACAGAGGAAGCGTCCATCTTGTATGAAGCCATCACAAACTACCGCAGCAGCCTGGTGATCTGCCATGAGAGCGACCCGGCGTGGCGTAAGGCGGTGCTCTCAAGTCGTGATACTCTGCTCACGCTTCGTCACATGATCGATGACGGTACGGACGAGTACAAGATCATCATGCTATACAAACGCCACCTCAGCTTCAAGGTCATCAAGGTAAAACGTCTGCTCGTGTGTTTGTGCCTGTGATGGATGGATGCATTTAGGGTCAAACGAGCAGGACAGAGGAAAGGCAGCAGTCACTATTCACTTCATGAAATATAGCAATGACTTAACTTTTATACTGTTAAAGGCAGTATATTCGTATGCTGCTTGAGTGTACTTCATTTATCTTAATTATAAAAAGAATTATGAGAGAAAAGATTATAGCACCACACTGTAACTGTTTGATAAATGGCATGTTTACAAAGAAAGCTGAACCCCATGAATAAGCTGATAGCTGTGATTAGGCCGGTCATTAGTTTGTATGATGATGATGATGATGATGATGATGATGATTAATACTACTACTACTACTACTACTACTACTACTACTACTACTACTACTACTAATAATAATAATAATAATAATAATTCAACCCTCTACAGCTCATATCTTATAGTACATAGTATAGTATAGCACAGTAAAATAACCAACATTTTCCTGCTAGTGCAAGGAAAAAGTCCCCACTGTAAATATATTGAACAATAAGTTGATTTAGTATTTACTGTGACAGGCCTAGTTTTGATGCAGCAACTACTCAAGATTTGTCATTTACTGAATACCAGGATATTACAAGTTTTCACACCTACTAGATCTAGATTTTAGAAAGCTCTCTACTTAAGGGAGCGACATCCGAAAATGTTAACACATATAACATACAGTATTTGTCACTCCACAATTGCCTTCCTGGTCAGACTGTAGGTTACATTACACCGTAGACGAGCAGTCCCCAACCTTTTTTCTCGTAAGGACCGGTAATAAACATAAAACATCTTTCAGGGGCCGAAGGAAGGGGACGGGGCAATAATAATAACGCAGAATGCATGCAACTCCATAGTTTGCAAAAAGGTCTGAATACTTATGTTTGCTGTTTATTAGGTTAAATATTGCAATATATTTTCAAAGTAAAACACACATATATGGTGTTTTAAAAAGAACTCCTTTTTAAAGATATATACTATTTTCCTCTGGGGCCCGGTACCAGATGACCCACAGTCCGGTTTTGAGCCTCAGACTGCTGTTTGAGGACCCCTGCCTTAGACTATCTATCGTCTTAAAGCATTAGCACCATGTCTTCTGTCTTACCTTGTCTTTCTTGACATTTGTCGGTGCAGATCAATAAAGAATGTGTGCGAGGCCTGTGGGCAGGACAGCAGCAGGAGCTCGTGTTTTTAAGGAATCGTAACCCTGAGCGCGGCAGCATCCAAAACTCCAAACAGGCTCTAAGGAACATGGTCAACTCATCCTGCGACCAGCCTCTGGGATACCCCATGTAAGGCCAGAGAGAGACTAGAGACTATTTACATCTTTATCTGTCTGGATTACATTTTTATACCCTTTTAGAGCATGACAATTGACTATCTTACAGTAATATGTATAAGACAGGAAATATATGCTGTAAGATTAAATAATACACCAAGTAAGAATATAAGTGAGTGTCTGTTTTACCATTGTAGTTGTCAACTCTATATTCGCACAGCTCTAAGTTCACATATTTGTTGGGTTGTAGGGTTATGGTTAAGATTAGGGCCTGGGTGTGGGTAGAGTATGGATTTACAAAAATATCTTTTAAAAGTGAGAAAACAGAACTCGGACATAGTATTTACCATATCTAGTTAACATATGCTAACATATATTTAAAGGGAAAATTTAAATGTGTGGTTATCAGCTTGTCAAAAGTCTGATCTGGTCAGATCTCAGAAGGGAAGCAGGGCTGGGCCTGATTAGTACTTGGATGGGAGACCAGTGGGAATACCAGGTGGTCGTTGTGTCCTTAGGCAAGACACCCGCATTGCCTAATAAGAAAGTGGTGTGTGCGTGTGTGATTGGTGCTGGTCAGAGGGGCTGATGGCACAAATTGGCAGCCTGGCTTCTGTCACTTTGTCCCAGGGCAGCTGTGGCTACAATAGTAGCGCACCACTGAGTGTGGCATGAGTGACTAATGCTCTGTAAAGTGCTTTGGGTGTCTTGAAAGGCGCTATATAAATGCAATGATTAATGAATAAATGACTTAATCTTGTTGTCTGCAGTGGAAGGATTTATGAAACTAATTATTATCCTAAATGAAATAGTGTTTTGTTTTGTGTTACAGGTATGTGTCTCCTCTGACAACATCATTTGCAGGGACACACAGGACACTGCGCAGCATTGGGGGAGGAGCTTTAAGTCTGGACGCCATCCGCACATGGTTCTGCTCAAAATGGTTAAGGTCAGTAATGTGCTAATGGCATAACCAACTACGCATTGTGGTAGCCCTAAATCTCTGTTTGGGTGAAGTGTAAATATAACATTGTAATTCAAGAGGTGTCTACAGACTGAATGACTCTCTGGCTCTGATTTACACTTATTGATTGAACAAAAGTCTTTCTTGGGACTTCAGTGCTGTCTTAATGGACTTTAAATAAAACAGGGGGCAATAGGTGTGTCCACTGAAACAGACTGAGACTCTGGTCAAATGCTTTGACTTTGGGCTGCTCTCTCCCAAGACCCGACCTCTAACGCCCTTTTATCATCTTCACTTTTATGTATAGACTTTCTCAATAACTGTCTTCTATTTTCTATAATGTAGCTTTTATATACACTTTGCATTAATCTCTATGGGTTATCTTAAGTGTTTGACTCTGCTCTGTGTTAAGCTTCTTAAAGTCAAAGTTTTCCTTTCAGATCAGATTAGATTGTTAATCCTGTTTCTTTGGCGCCAAGTTAAAGTTGTTGCCTTAATTTTACTTAGTAGCCACAGAGCCAAGGAGATGAACTCACTGGTCAGACAAATTATTTAGGGATGAAGGCTGTTGTATCTTAGACTGATGTAATCCCTGTGTCTCAGTGCATGTGTCCACAGTGCAATCTGAATATTTCATGCCTTTCTGTTTGGTTACACAGATGCACACATGAATAAATAAATAAATAAATAAATAAATAAATAGTGTGTGTTTACAGAGTGCGGAAGGACAACCTGACCAGCTGTAACAGTGGTGTCAACATGGAGGACGTAGACTGTGGAGCAGGAGGATCTTCGTCTCTGAGCCATAATAGGCCTTCGTCTGTGACCTCCAACAGTCTGAGTCTGTACCAGAACAGAGCACGCAGCTCACACAGCCGGAGACATCACAATTCTGGTATCTACAAGATCTTGTGGTGTGACGATACTTACATTTGAAACTTGATCTTGATAGTAAGGAATTGATATTTTGCAGTTGAGGTCATTAAAATTGCCTGGGGGTGTGAAGCTAACTGTAGGCATGCTCTGTCTGTTACTCAAGTTAGACTTTAATCTGACCTTTATTTTAACACAGTCTGACCATAAAGAACTGACTTAGCTGGAACTACTAAAGGTGAGATGATTTGTGCTCTTTAACAAGTCTCTCACACATAAAATTACAGTCAGAACCTAGTTATAACAGTTTTTCAGTTTCTTAATCTTACAATTTTTTTGAAAATCAATCTCCTAAACAGAACCGTGAACACTTTTATTGATCACAGGCTCCTGAAAATGTGTTGTTTAAATCCATTTTGTATTTTTGGAATTTTTAGATAATCTTACAAAAAGTTTTTGACATTGTTTGCTAATGTGTGCATTGTGTCTCCATGGTAACTGGTCAACATTAACCCAATACACATACATGTAGAACACCCCCAGCCTGATGTCACTGCAAAATATCAATAGGCTCGATACTTGCTAATGATTTCAATAATAAAAAAAATGGCAATGGCAATAGAATGGATTTTTCATCACATACGTACTGTATGAAAAAGTGTAAATGACATTTTATAAAGTTACACAGAAGGTTGTTTTTTGTGCTCATTGTTGTAGGCAGGAGAGAGTACCGGAGTCGCTCAGTGCAGCCTCAGAGCCAGCGCCCTCCTGTCACCAGCCAATCAGGACCCATCTTGGACACAGGCTCCACCCACGGACTGGTGCAGCGTCTGTCCAACAGTCAGCTATCTTTTAACACTTCTATTGCCTCAATATTCTCACAGGTACAAACTGCCTTAAGCCCATTTAATTACAATAGAAACTGTTGTAATAACACTGGGTTTTCTGTTTATTCAGGTCCCTCGTCTCTCGGGGGCAGGTGGGATCAGTTCACAGCTACAGGCCACACAACAGCAGCAGCGCTCCAGTCAGGTGAATATACTTTAACTAGCATTGCATTATTATTATTAAAGTGGGAGATAAAAAAAAAAAAAAAAATCCTATCACAATCATTAGTGCAATAAAAATATTTTAAAAGAAGAGCTGTTAAAAAGAATAAAAAAGAAAAAAGAGAATAGAAACTTGTCGTATATTGTTTGTAAAATCCCTCAGTCGTCCAGGTAGAATCCATGGCAAAGGAGAAATTCAATTTATCAACTGGACAAAAGTTTTTTGATAGAATACGTTTCGCCTTCGATTGCTGGAGAATGAGCTACAAAACGTATTTGATCAAAAAACTTTTGTCCAGTTGACAAATTTAATTTCTCCTTTGCCTTGCAGTATAATCTTACAGAGTAGATCCAAAAGAGGAGAAATATACCTATACTCATATTTTACTGCCCATGACATTTACAGACACCTTTTAGCGCATAATATTGTTATGTTTAAAAAGAGTTTATTTTTGTGCCAAAGACAATATTTGACTTTCTGAGTACCGGACTATATCAGGCCTAAATTAGGGCTGAATATAAGACAAAACCAGGTTTAAATAAGACTGAATTATGGTAATGTAGTTCTAAATAATGATTAAAGATTTGTCTCTACATAAACACAGAGGCAGCCCATGTGCAGTACCACAGTTTGGGAAACACTGAACTATGTATGTGTATTGTTTTTACCATTTTGTGCATGCTCCAGGTCTCATCATCCTCGTCCACCCTGAGCCTTCTGTTTGGGAAGAGAAGTTTCTCCAGTGGGTTGGTTATCTCCGGCCTGTCTGCAGCTGAAGGGGGAAACACCACAGACACACAGTCATCGTCCAGTGTCAACATTGCCCTCACCGGACCCTCACACCGCTCCAGCAGCCGCGCTACACAGGTACGACTAGAATTCTCATAGGCATTAGATAATGCAGTAAATTCAAGGACCTAGTCACTAATATAAATAAACAAATTTGTGGATTTTTCTTTTGAATATTTCTCATAATTTTCAATGTAAGAAATATGAAAAACTTGCACTTGCCCCCATTTGTGAGTATAACATCACATTCTGAAAGGGACCTAAAAGACTGAGATTGAATGCTATAAATCAAATGTTACTGACCAAAATTGTAATTAATTAATTGATTAATCACTCGATTTTTATAGCGACTTTCAAGACACCCAAAGCACTACAGCGCATTATTCATTCACTATCGATGGTGGCAAGCTACTATTTTAGCCACAGATGCCCTGGGGCAGACTGATGGTAGCGAGGCTGCCAATCTGTGCTTTCGGCCCCTCTGACCACCATCAACACTCACACACAGCATGGCATTACTAAACAATGTGGGTGAAGTGTCTTGCCTAAGGACACAACGGTTGTTGCCACTTGGTTGTAAGCTAGCAAAATGTCCATAGAGATGCATTCAATAAAAGAGGATCAACACCATTACCTGCAGGATGAATACAGTGATCTCATTATAGTGTCAAAACTAAAGTAACAACTTGAAATCTCTATTGATTTAACATTAGATAGTAGATGGTAAAAATAATATTAAAATTTGGCTTTTCATTCAAGTAATTTGGCAACATAAAAAAAACATGTCAATCCACACTTTTTACATATTTATTGATTAAAAATATATAATACTTCTCTCCTCATAATATATTTTACAATTAATGATGTTTTTGTTTGATTTTAGTGGACATCTGAGCCATATGAGAGTATAGATGCCTCCTCCTCAAATACTGCAATTTGTGTGAAAGATGCTTCACAGTCAGGTGACCGAGACGGAGCCCCAGGATTGGACAAGACCCAGGAAGAGTCTGAGTCTGCCTCAACCGTCCCAGAGCCTACACCAGATCAAAAGACTGACTGAAGGAAAGAACTAAACCACTCACAGTGCCCAAACTAATGCCTATAAACAGAAAAGACTGCAAATAAAAATCCCACATGGTATTATGAGATGTGATGAGAGGACAAATGGTATCTGTCCTCTGCATGTGGTTGTGCCCAGTCTCTGAATGTAAAGTCAAAGTAAGACGGAAATATTGATGATGGAATAAAAATGTTTTTAAGAGAAACTTTTCTGAAATCCTCTATTTGTTCTTATAAGAACACTTTATGTAGTGTGGAGAGTTTTTTTTTTTTTTTTTTTTTTGTTATGTAAAATTTCAAAATTGGGGGAAAATGAACACAATTAATTTAACTTTTACACATTTCACTTTTGTAGGCGCCTGCCACCTGCTTGTTTCTATGGAGATACTATTGTTTTGCCATGAAAGTCCCCAGTATCGCATTGTATCTTGCAGTCATTTAACTAGTGTTTTAATTGCCAAAGAATACCTTGACAAACATGTATTCTTAATGTGAATGGTCTCGCCTCTCCACAGACCTGACCTGTAATAATAACATAACAAGTTACACAATGCATCTTTTAAGTCTCTTTCAACATTCTATCGTCAAAGTATTCCTCCGCAGCTTATGTCTCACATGTTTGAGTAATCCTTTATTACTAGTCCGACTACATCTCCAAAGCTCAAAATGCTCTGTTCCACTTTGTGATGTCATGAAGTGGTAGTTTTCAAGTTTATCTACTTTTTACCTTTTGCTCAGTAAAGATCATCAAATCCAGGGTTGAAATCATCCAGATGGCAAAAGGAGAAATTCAATTTGTCAACTGGACATAAGTAAACTTTTTTTTGACAGATTGAATTTCTCCTTTTGCCATGGATTCTACCTGGACAACTGAGGGATTCTACACAAATCATCCAAATGATTCTAGTGAAGGTGTATGAAGTACAGAACACAGTGGAGCACTTCTTGTATTACCACATGACATCACAAAGTGGAATAGTGTTTTCTGTTTGAGAGCTGGGCTTATTAAATATGCAGGGTTTGTGTGTTAAGCGTGTGAATGAAACTAAACAAAACTCCGGGTATGTTTTTGATGAGGAAACATTATAACATAGATCAGAAAATAGCGGGAAAGGGGGCCTTTACTAAAAACATGATGTAATTGTATTAGTAACATAGTGGGCACTATTCCAGCTGAAAACACAAAATGAAGACACAGTCACATCTGGGAAAAATCTAATAAGTATTTATTGTAAGATGTTACAGTTAGATTTCTTTCTCTAGCAGCACTATTTTATTACAGATATTCAAGGGCAGTTAACATATATGGAGTTTCTCTGTTAATGCAAAATGTGGTCGTAATGTAAACAGACAAAATACAACTGAACATGGCGTGACCGTGTACTTCCTGAAATCACAGGGCTGTCTTTTGAAATGTGCGTGGACAGAACTGAAGGGCTAACACTACCCTTAGATTAAAATAAATTAAAAACAGTACATGATAAAATCGTGAACAGCATTTCTGACAGTCATAATTTCAGTTGATCAGAAATATCAGTGCTAGTTTTAAATTGTGTAATTGTGATAATGGTTGTAGATGACCTTTAACAGTAAACACAACACAAATCCAATAACCTTTGACCCTAAATATGTTTGGCACAAAATCATTATGTTCTTGTGTTATTTTCTAATTCAATGAACTCCACACATCTTTATCTGCAGTGTGTATGGCTAATCTGAAACAACATATTTAAAATTACATACTTTTGAAATGTATGAAATTACAATTTTTCTGTGAATGTTTCCCAAGTACAAAGCTGCATGAGACATTAAAATCATTAATCATGTCAAACCAGAGCTTCAGTGAGCTCTCGCTGCTACAGACTGTTGAAGAAATTAGTCATTCGAGTCAATTCAGGACCATGGCACTTCCACTGTGAGCAGGGCCATCTCTCTGTGATCTTATGTTACTGTCACATCCTTAAAATCCTGCTTGAATGACTGTGGTGTTCTACCATTGGCAAAGTAGGTACCCCAAAGAGGATCATGCATAGAGCTCCCAAAAAGCCAGAATTAGCCAGTGCTTGGTCATTTTTTTTTTTCCTTTTTCTAATTTCATAGTACACTGATGTAATATTTTAATCAATCAAACTTTTTTAACTGTAGTTGTGGAAGATAATATATTATCAACAGTATGCTTTTAATTACCATAGAGGAAAGTGTTAATGTTAAATTAACTATTGTTTTAGGGGGTCACTGAAATGATGACAGATGTTAAACAGAAAATGAAAAACAAATATTTCTGAAACATACAACAAAACAATGAAGCTCTCAAAAGAGTGTCTGGTGTTTTAATAGTCTGCATACTGCAGTACTTGAATACATACTCATACAGTATCGTTTATAGCAAATAACTGAATTATTTAATTTATTTAGCAAAAAGCATGCTGAATAGAAAAATGTCGCTATTCAATGACTTGAGTGACAGTAAAGTTCTTTTCACCAGCGGGTCACCTTTAGGACGACTATCTATCTACAAAGGCATGACAGAACCAAGAGGCTTAGGCATCGAAATCAATAAAGAGAAAAGTGATTGCCTAAAATCTGGAGAATTTTTTTTTCAGTTTCACCAGCTTCGAAAAATATCTTCTTCCCAAAGTATCACAAAGACCCCAGCAAAGATAACAATGTTGAAACAAAGTGTGATTTTTGCTGTTACACATGGGGCTGTTGTCTTTGCACTTAAACTGTTGTGTGTGTGATGACACTGAGAGGAAGGAAGTGAGAAAGACTTTGAAAAAGCTTTTGAAAAAGTTGAGGTCGGTCGTGAAGTGAAAAGAGGCACCAAATCCATCTGAGGGAACACTCTCCCAAACCATTAACCTATAAGTTATCACTGCACACAATGCACTGGGAGGACACATTAACATTTTTTCCCATTCCAAATGTGGAATTAAAACATCTGTACAAAGTTTAAAAAACAAGACCTAAATAAAGACTTAGCGTCAAACCTTAAATTGGCCATTGAGCTAAGTTAAATTGGTCATTTATGTCTTTTGCGTCTCTAACATCATTGCATTAGTGGACAAATAAAAAAGAGGAAACCCACTTCTGCTGATGCACACCAATGCTACTGCAAATAACACAGTGATCATCTTTTGTAAGATGTGGCTACAAATAAAAAAGAGTCAAACATGATGGAAAACACTGGGGATGACACCATGCTGTACTCATTTAGACAAATTCACGACAGCTCTGTGCATCTTCCAGCCAGAGAATGGTATGTTACTCAACAGACAGTGCACATCCTAAAAAGGCAGAGGACCTTTCAGTTTGTTTTCCAGGTTTGCCCCAGTACCACTAAAAGGATGGAAAAGATTGTGAGATTGTGAATGGATATGTTATACAGTACTGTGCCACGGTCTTAATTCAGTTTCACAGAAAGAATAGTAACAAAGAGTTACAAAGAGAATAAAAAAGGTTGCCATTTTCTGCATTTTAACATTGATCTTTCAATATATAAAAATGGTGAGAGTCTTTCACTAGATATTAACATGATCTAGAAACATGATTTTGCCCACATGCAGTTTTCATAGCAGCATTTACAGAATAATATCATGTAATCTCTTTGTCTCTCGTCTTAAAGGGGCATTGTGTAATTTTTTTGCTTGGGGGTTCGTCACCTGCTTGTTTCTATGGATATGTCATTGCTCTGCCTGAAATGTTCCACAGTATGACATTAAACTGCTATTACATTTATTAAATTACAGATTGTTTTATAGCTCAAAAATACCTAGAAAAACAGGCATTCTGACTGTGAGCAGGGTTGCCTGTCCACAGATCTGACCTGTAACTGGGTCTGGTTTGGTCTCCATGAAGATAGAAAAGTTTAATACCATAATGTGAAACATTCCAGACAAAGCAAGAACATTTGCATGGAATAAAGCATTTAACAGGCGCTCCACCAGAAAAGTTACACAGTGCACCTTTAAACATTGGCACAGCACTGTATGTTAAACAGTTTTCCTTCAGAAATAGAAATACTGCACAGAGTGAGCTACCGTAAGTAGCCTGCTTGTTTCCAGTCTCACCAAGACTCCAGCACACAGCCACATATTGTCAGACAACACATTTATTTGTTTTCAGCAAGATTTCTTTTATCTATATGCCATTTTCTCTGTATATTACTTATCATTATATATCATCATTTTTGCCAAACAGGATTGAAGAATATCAGCAAAGGGCAAAGTAAACCATGGTCCATCTACAACAAGGGAAAGAGGCGTGAGCTTGTCTCTTTCTCAACTCAGCCACAGTTAACAGATTTGCATAGGCAAAATGGGATTAGCCCTTAGACAATGGATTTCCTGAATTCTTTATAGAGATGTAAAATCTATTTCAGCTCAATAAAATCTAAAACAAACATACAAACATAAGATAATAACAATAATATCCACTAGGCCAAGTTCTCCAAACCCTTTTCAATACATGTTTCTGTGCACATTTTGTTTACAGTGTTAGGCTTCAAGTAGATCTAAAACAACTCGTACATTAACAATAAGAGGTGAAATAAATTAACCAACATGAGAGGTAGTGAAAAGCCTACAGAGACGCTTTAATATATAGTATATGTGTGTGTGTGTGTGTGTGTGTGTGTGTATATATATATATATATATATATATATATATATATATATATATTTCTATACAAGTATGTATACTGTATTTGTTTGTATTGAAAGGGAAATGAAAGCTGTCAATAAGGCCAAATCTTTGCCAACCTCACTGAAACAGATCTCCTTTATTGGTTGAGAAAACATCAGCCTGGAAAATCTGCTCATTTGGAACCCTTGGGAATGTAAAGACACAAGGGAGACCTCGCAAACATACTATATCATTTAGTATCATCTTCATTGCTTGTAAAATATTTATTTGAAATGTTGTTTAGATAAACAACCTATATATATATATCTTCACTGTATTTATGTCATAACAAATTAGGTGAGAATGACAAAAAGCATAAATCTAGGTTTCTGTCAATCAAGTCATGGTTGTAAGACACATCCAGACTTGAGTGCACAGCGACAGTTGACCTTTGACCCTTAGTACTGGTAAAGCACACACTTCACTATGTATATATGTAAACATGTTTAATTGCACCATGATTTCAGTATCTATCGGTTTGTGGGTAAAACATTCTTCTGAACAGCGGTAGACTTGGTAAAAAGGAGTCAGAACTGTGTAGAGGGGGATTTGTTTGTTAGTTATAAGTGACATTTGGCATTTCTTTACCAAGTCAAATATTACATATTTTCCCCAAAAAAGATGGAACAGTTCCAAAAAAGACAAGGAATCAGGTTGTAACCTCTGCTTCCCCATAGGGCAGGCATGCACAGCTCTTCAATAAAGCAGCTAAGCACTCAGTCAAGCCCTTAAATATTAATGTAGTCCTCTGTAAGTAGTACTGTATTGCCAAATATTAAAGTACAAACAATTTCTTTTAGTACAACCACAAAGCAAAAAGTTTGATTTGCTCTAAAACTTGACACACAACCAAAACTAATATGTCAAAACTCCAGAAGGTCAGCAATTTACCCTTGAACTGGGATTGGCAAAAATGAACATATTTCTGATTCCAAACCAGAAGTTGCAAGTCAATCAGAAAAGATCTGAACTTAATAAACTATGTTTTGATTTAAATTTTAGCACAACTTCAAGAGACCCAACTATTCTTGGATATTGTGCAGGGTTTTTTCTCTTTAATTGTATTGGATACTTGGCACATAGATTTCAGGTAGCTACTAAAGTGAGAAGTGGCACTGTTTTATACCAACCAACTAAACCTTGGGTTGTCAGCCCATCATGTAACACCATGGTGTATCTGAAGATCCAGTTAAAATAGCATATACTGCACTCATGCACTTTCTACTGCACATCCACAGGCCAAGAACAAGGTTCACATCATCAAAAACTAATCTGTTAATGGGACATTTGGCAAGACTCCTTTATATATATCTTTTTTGTTTCTTTTGTTTTTAGTTTTTCTTTTAGGTGTGTAACTGTATCATACATTGATAAATTTATTATCATAGCATGCTGACAAATTCGGATGAAACAATCCAGCGTGTGTAATGGCTGGCTGTGGGATGAAGGATTAGCATGGCTAGCACAAGCATGCTAACTGCTTGTCTACTGCATGCTGAAACCTAAGTAGCCTTGTATAATAAGGCTAATGTGTTACAACTACCTCTAGGCTAGCCCATTAGCTTGTTAGCATCAATTTCCAGATTCTCCTCACTAGCACTAAAAGACTCCATCAATGACCACTATACTCTTTTAGTCTGTAACCAAAACAGACAACAATCCAAAGTGGTCTTTCTAAAGGTCACATCTAAGGTCTCCTTGCTTCATGACATCATGTTTGGCACCTGGTTAACCTGAAGTGTCACATAAGACCACCACCATCAGCTGTTTTAGAAACACCTTACAGACAATAGCATGGGTATTTATACCCATTCAAAACCAACCTGTCCTTAGCCCAGTAGTAATAAAATACTAAAATGTAAACTTGTCTTCTCTACTGAAAATGTACAGAAGGATTTGTAATCAAAGTGGGCGTGGCTCCTTCCACTGGGCACCTGTGCTTAGGCTAGGATGGCCTGAATTCGAGAAGGAAGGGGTGATATGTAAGGGATGGTAGGGCAGGATTTGATGGACAAACTGTGGTTGCTTTTCACAGAACTCTTTCCTTAGATCTGAAGGCATTTTTAAGTTCATGAGAGTTACTAGAACATGTAGCTGCCCAACCACAATAGCCCTTACTTCTCCCAGTAATGTTCAAAAAAGGAAAAGTGTCTGGACAGACAAACAGAACAATGCACAGGTGGAAGGACATGGGCAGCCTGCGTCTTTGCCACAGTTTCAGAGGCTATACTCCAGCTTAAGCTTCAATTGGCATGTATTTTCCCTTCACTGAAAGTAAACAGTCTGACGAAGTGACAGGTAGCCTGTCCAAATCATTACATATTCAACTGTTGCAGTCCATGGCAGATTTAGTCAAATTACTGTAGAGAAAAAGAGCTGCATGCAAAGCCAATGCTTCCCAGTAAAGCCCTAACTTCCACGAGTAAGGTGTGCGGACTAAAAAAGGAAACAGAACATAAAAAGATAAAGGTATGAAACATAATGATCAGTGAAGACATGGAGTCAGGATAAAAAGATAAGGTCTTAATACAGGATTACAGTACAGGAACAGTTGGCTTGTCCTTATATGTCTCTTTCTTTGTCTCGCTTCTTATCCAGTTACCCACTGCTGGCCATGTGGTTGGCCATTTCAAACACATGCTGAGAAGCGGTCTGGCCAGTCAGCCACCTCAAACCACAAACTCCTAGCTACACAATCACTGGCCAGCATTAGAGCCATAATTTGTCCAATAATCAACCAGCTAAGGCCAACTTAAATTCCAGCAGAGAACTGGATATAAATTGCTTAAAAATATAAATAAAAAAACAACCAGCTATTTTGGATGTCATTCAGTCTCTTCAACCACAAACCAGGTAAAGATTTTTTCAAACCCGACTTCTGGCACCATAGTAGTATTTGAAGTTTAAGTAGTAGTATCGTTGGTATAGGATGGCAATAGAGGAGTGCTTATGTGTCGAGGCAAGTGCGCCTCCTGCTGGCCAGGAGGTCTCTGTAAACAGAGGAGTTGAGGAAGCGGGGGTAGGAGTCGCGGTGCATCAGGGTGTAGATCTGCAGCTGGGCCTCCTCGTACATCAGATTACTGGGCTCTGCTAGACTCTGATTGATTCCTTCTCTGACCCGAGAGTCCAGACTCACCTGGAGGACACAGGAACAGTTTGTGGCTTCATCAAATACAACGTCTCAAGTACAAAAGAAGATCGATATTGAATTATAATGCAAGCATTCTAGCTACGTTATTCAAAACTTTACTTAAAGGTGCATCATGTAACTTTTTTGGTGGAGGGTAGAAAGGTTTAATACCATACTGTGAAACATTCCAAGCAATAACATCTCCATGGAGAAAAGCATTTGATGGACCCTCCAGGAGAAAAGTTAAACAATGCACCTTTAAAACTAAACATCACTTTACCTCTTTTGGTGACAATATGGACACATAATCTTCATATATGATCCTAGCCTTTTCTTCCACCACTGTAGGATTGGTTTCACTCTTAAGCTCATCACAGGCCAACCAGAAGAGCAGGTTGTCCTCACTGTACTCGGAGCGCAGGAACTCACGGAACACCTCTCGGCCTTCTAAAGATCGAAGCATTAGCTCAAAGCTCCGAGCCCACGACAGCACCTCATCCAAAGTGGGGTGTCTGTAATTGAAGATAGGACATAGAATACAACAATGCAAGACCAGTATACTTTAAGGTGTGAGGAATTTACTGTTCATCTCCAGCCTCAATAGTGTCCATTTTGCAGGTCTGGCGTTCACTCCTTTCCATCCTGTCTTCATTCCTGCAAACATACATAATTTAGGTTTGAAAAATTTTTAAGCCCAGTAAGATGGATGAAAAGTTTTTGGGAAAAGAAAGTCAGGTCAGTCCAATGTATGGTCTCAAACCACTAGTGTACCTAAAAGAACTGTCTTCTGAAGTATGGCTCCTCTTTGAGTTCCTCAGCACACTGGTTATCAGCATGACCTTGTTGCTTCATATAATAAACACTACAGTCACAGCGCCTCAGATTCAAAGTGAACAACAAAGGTTCAGTTAAAGGCTTCATGTAAACTCATAACAAATGCGTACACAGGGCCTTTCAGTAACACAAGCCCAATCACAATATAATACACATCAAACTGTCTATTTTTGTCCCACATGGAGGATCTTTCTTTCCTCTCCCTGTCTCTTGTCAAAGTCCTCATTGTGCACCAGTAATGGACTAAGCTAGCCCCAGCCCCTGGGCGCCCTCACAATACAGCTAAATATATGGGCTGTTCTTCACAGCTGTTTTGCATGTGATGTGAGGATGGAAATAGAAAGCTCCCAGACCAGATAAGGCCAACGAATGAGGATGGGTTAGTGAGTATGAAGGGAGAGATTACAAGTAACAAAGAGGAAAAGGAAAACTGGGTTTAAAATTAATTCCACTTAAACTGCTCTAGATCTCATACACTATTGTTCCATAAAACTACCACAGATTAGAATGTACCCATTAATTAAGCATGCAGACTATTACATTACACTCAGTGTAAGTGATAGAAAAGTCTGAGTTTACAGTATGTGGCAGATTATTCAGTCAAAGTTTTATGATGACAGGAAACATAAATAAACAAATGCGTGTAGAATCCCTCAGTCGTCCAGGTAGAATCCATAGCAAAAGGAGAAATTTAATTTGTCAACTGGACAGAGTTTATTTGGTCGAATACGTTTCGCAGCTCATCCAAGCTGCTTCCTCAGTTCTGGTCAGTCCTCAGTTCTAGTAATTAAGCTCCTCCCTTCAAGCAGATATAAAGCAGTGTCCACCAACATCTGACCAGAACTGAGGAAGCAGCTCAGATGAGCTGCGAAACGTATTCGACCAAATAAACTCTGTCCAGTTGACAAATTAAATTTCTCCTTTTGCTATAAATAAACAAAATTTATTTACAAGCTAATTCTCAAGCTGTTCTTTTTATTGCAGCGTCACAGACCACTCACTCCATGTTCAGTCCACAAGCTGCCACCACTTCAGATTAAGTAGTGTGAAAGAAGAGGCACATTCACCATTCACCAGTGAAAACAATGTTTTCTTTCACTCCTCACTCAGGAGCAGCCAAAGAGAGAGGCGGCTGGATGAGCTGCACAGGGCATGTTGTTTTTAGTGCCTTGCTCAAGGGTCTCAGACAGTGTGACTTCTCAGCCTCCCTTCTCATTTGTGTAAAAACACTTTTCACACAATCTACAAGTATCAACAAAAAATCAAAATTTATTCCTAAATGAACTGGCTGTGTGTGCTCGCCAGTGGTGTAGTGGTTAAGGGCGCTGCACATGTGTGGTTGATACCACCATGGGTTCACTCTTTCTCTCCCCTTTTCACACTACAACTGTTCTGTCCAATATAGACTTCAGGCCAGAAGAAAAAATTAACTGTCTGTTTAAATTCTTTGCTCAGTATATTGAAAAGCCCAGGTCAGTTTCAGTGGAAGTGAGCATGTACGGCTGTGAGAACGGCACAGAGTGAGGAGCACGAGTCAATTACACAGAGTTCCCCATGGACAGTATTTCTGAACACAGATCCTCCTCTGCAGTGGCTGTGTGCACAGAGACAGAGCACAGTCTCTCCACAGTCTGAGCTCTGGGGACAGTTCTGTGAGTAAGGCTCTGCTGCTCACACTGTCCCATAACTGCACAGGATTCAAGAGAGTAGTGTATGATTCAAATGTTAAAACAAATCTGCTGTCAATGAAAGCATACTGTTTGGAGTTTAGACTTAAATCTAAATAACTAATAACAAACTACTATAACTACTAATTAGAATCTAAAAAATGTAATATGTCTTTTGTAAATCTCTTGTTAAATAAATCGGTTAAGTCTTGTTTATGTTCTCTTGAAATAAGAATTGAAAGCCATATTTATTCGCTTTTAAATAAAATAAAATTGGACATTTTATATCTCACTCTCATTACAACAAAGTCACTAAAATGTATGAATTTCAATGACAAATGTTAAAGGAGCACTTTGTAACTTTTCTGGTGGAGGATCTGCCACTGAGACACCACCAGGCCAAATTACAGGTCATATCTATGGAAAGGAAAGCCCACCCAAAGTTCAAATGCATATTTCTCAAGGTTTCTCAGCAATAAAACACTGATAATTAAATCAGTGCAAGAGAGATTACTTTAACACCATATAGTCGAACTAAAGCAATCACAAACTCCATGAGACAAGCAGGTGACGGACCTTCCACCAGAAAAGTTACACATGCACCTTTAATGCAAATGGTTTTTTTTTAGAGCAGAACAGCTGTCTTGTTCCTTTGATAGCTTTCATAATCTTGTGAATATCTTAGTCTAAGTTTCCGTGTGACAGTACCATGCAGAGGTGGTCTGTGGACAGAATGCAGATGTGAGTTCTCACCACAGACACTTGCAGCAGCCACACCAGCACAGGCAGCAGGTGTTGGGTCGTGGCTGTCCGGGGGCCTGGGCTGGAGCCTCGATGTGTGCCGCCTGCCTTTTTCTCATCTCCACTCCACTCACACTGCGGGGCTGGGGACACACACATGATACTTAGCAAAATTAGGACAAAATTAAATAAAACATTAAAGGACCATTGTGTAACTTTTCTGGTGGAGGGTCCGTCAAAAGCTTTTCTTCATGGAGATGTTATTGCTTTGTCTGTTTAATACCAATCTGTGGGCCTAAAAAAAAAAAGGTCAGGATTTTCAGATTTTTTTTTTTTTTTTTAGGTGTTATAGATATTTAAAACCACCTGTAATTGAATAAATGTAAGATAGATATGTTTAATGTCATATTGTGGAACATTCCAGGCAGAGCAAAAACATATCCATAGCAACAAGCAGGTGAAGGATACCCAACCAAAAAGTTAAACAATGTACCTTTAAGTGTGGAGATTTTGTAAAAGCTAAAAGTCACACTGGGAGCCATTTATTTTCTATGTTCCTCTGCCACTATTTATTTTTATTAATAGCAGGAGAACGATGTATGTAAAAGAATTGCCAAAATGATTGTTCTGGAGCAAGGGGGAGGGAGCGCACTGAAGCAGGATAGAGAAGATTTGCTTCCTTGTACGGTGTGAAGGTTTTTGGCAGTGGTCCAGACTTTTCACTTGGCTTTAACAGACTGAGCACACTGCACATGCATTTCAGGGGCTGCAAACACACACAAACAAACAGGCTCTGTGCATGACAGACATGAATAGACACAAAGGCACCACTTATAAACAAATTCACGCATCCACACACATGCATGTTGTACTCATTATCCAACCACTTTTAGGTTCAAATTAGACGCAAAAATGCTGATTATATTAAATACTTTTAAAATTAACAAAATCATCAAAAAATTACCTTAGTAAAAAGGAAATAAATGTGTGGGATTATCATCAAAAAATGATGGCCAAATGGAGATCCACATAAAAAAATGTAAATCTGAACTTTAATTATATTAAAAAAGAAAAAAATCTATACATACTGCATCAATTCTATTAAAAGTAAGGCTATGGAAATGTAGCTTTTTCAGTTGGGTGTATAAGATGCTGTTTCATTTAATGTAAGCCTGCCACTGTGATGTCACCATGTGTTTTCCATGGCCTTTACAAATTTTGAAGGTGAATAAGTTTAGCTGGGCCAAGGTAGATCAACAGCAAATACTCACTTTAACATCAAAAAGCTGCTTCTAAATGATAATACAGTGGAACTGAAAGTCCTTTGGGCTAGTGTAAATAAAAGGAAATCATCTTCTTAGAACTCATTGAAGAGCCTGTTAACAGCCTGTACTGGGGAATAGAAAATGTGCTGCTCGTGAGCTAAAAGGCCATGGAGGTCGACTGAGCCGTTATTGTAAACTCTGACTGCTCTTTCAGAGATCTTTACCCTCCCACAGTGTAATCTACTAGACCATAGCTCAAAGAAAATTACAACAGTCTTACCTGTAAAGTCATGGCTAACTATAAGAAAATCAGCATAGAGCAACAAAATAGCACATCCTTCTAATCCTTTCAGACCAACTTGCGTTTGGTCTTCCTAAATGTTATATGTAAAGCTTTTGTTGTACAGGCTCATATGCAAATACTTTGCCACAGAGCTGGAGCAACTCTTAGTTATATAGTGTCCTGCCAGTAGATGTTGAGAAACAGGTTTGGGAGATGCAAACAACACCACCGTCCTGAATGTCGAGATAGAGGTCACACAAATAGGACATACAAATGTGAAGAGGAACTAGAGGGCAGGAGTAGAGACAAACACATGGCTGACTGTGGTTGATGCTAGAGTGAGAAGATTCAGATAGTGAACAAAATCATAAAATCATTGTGTAAGTGTAAATGTGCCTGACCTCGCTTTCCAAAAAGTTGCAATTTCTAAACATATTGTAAACTTACCATGAATTAGTTATTTTCTAAAACCAGCTGAGACAAAGCAGTCATGGTGCTGAGGTAACTTGTTGCTGGATGATAGAGGGCTGGCTGAAGTGACTGATGGCTCTGACACTGGCTGTAAATGTAGCAATGAGGTTGGCTGGACCACAGAGAAGAGAGGTTACTGCTTGGATTCACCATCCCTGACAGACTTCAGTAAGACTCAAGAGCTGGACTGAACAACAACCATTTCTCTTTCTGTCGTCCCGTTCCGTGACTCTGGTGGCTGCTTCAACCGTTTCCTCCTAAACTTCTTTATAACTTGGTGAATGGGTCATTTACAGATGGAGCAGTGAAAATACAGCATCTGGAAATCAAGAAGATCAAATATGTTTAAGGACACACCAAGATCAGTGGTTCTATGACATCTACATAATACAGATCAATTAACCTTCACTTTTGTGATGTTATAGTTCTCAAGAAACGATTCTACAGTAAAAGCCATGTTGTCTTTTGATCTTAAGAATGTACAATAGTATGAAACTTGACATACTAACATACTAATATGGTATCTATCTTTCAGGTTATAGGGAATGGGGCAAATATTACCTCTTTACCTTTGTACATTAGTGTCTAGCAAACACTATTGCACAGAAAAGGGTATCTATATCTAAAGAAGAAAGCTGTGTCAAATAACTAAAAATACATATTACTAATGGATTTATAACAGGCCTTTATTAACATGCTATAAATCTCCTCCAAGTGACAGTTCTACACAGCAGACATCATGTCTGTGCTGAGTGTGAATGGCTGAATCAATTGAATGAGGAAGTCTGTCAGGATGTAGTGGCATAAGCTCCAGTGACTCACGCCCAGAGGAGGCAGCAGACACATGACCATCAGATCCACCCGTGAGCAGGACGCGCGCGCTGCTACACCTGTCAAAGTGGACAGAGGTGCATGTGTAGTCTTACTGGATGGACTACAGTGTCGCAGCCTGTGTCTGGGGCCTCTGAGCATAACAGGAGCCGCTGCTCGGACCCTTAGTCCACTGCTAGCCCGTCCTGCAGCTGGGGTCAGACAGCGGCAGGAGAGAGGAGACTCCCTCTCCGCTGTCAGACCCGGGCACAGAGGGCGGCTCGACGCTCGCTGTCGTAGCCACACTGCACAAAATCAAACACCACCCACTTTGTTGGTGCAAAGTCCTCGGCCCCAGGTCCGTTATGTGTGGCAGCAGAGAGGAGGCGGTGGCAGAGCAGAAGCTAGCGCTGTGCTAACGACAGCTAGCCTACTCTGTGGAGCACAAGAATCACTCTCTTACCCCTTTGCGGTGGCTTGTCAGTGTCCTAGGCTGATAGCTGGTGAAATGTGAAGGTCCGATGCTCCTTTAACAACATCGTATATGGTAATCCCGCGGTTTAATGTCCATCGCCGCTGTTTTTCTGCCATCCGCCCCACTTCAGCACCGAACACCGCCGAGCCCTGGATGCTCTGCGCAGGCGCGCTGCCACCACCGCTGCTCCGCGGCTGCAGTCGGTGAAGATGCACTGGCGACGCTCCACACAACTCTCCTCTGTATTCACTTTTCAGTCGCAAACATTTATATATTGATATTCACGGCGTTTACATCGCGATATGTTTGGGCGAACAAGTAGCGTATTCATACTCTGCACTGATTTTAGCCAGTTGAATTAGTCTAGAGTCTTGTGTATCTTACAGCCTTCACCTCCAACAGTTTGTTCTCAATGAAAGGCTCTCGATGCTGATATTTAGAACTTTGTATTAAGTTTCAGCCTCAGTTTTTTTTTTTTTTTTTTTTTAAATTGTGGAAACGATATATATTTAGTTACTATAAAAAGTCGGTTTAATAGAGTTATGCATCAATATCAGCCCTGTTATAGTAAATTTGCCTATTATACATTAGCGAGCAAAACAATAAACAAAATCCAACCAGCCTAAATTAACGTGCAGTGAGCAAAATAAGCAGAGCATCCTCCCCGCTGGGCTCCAGTGGAGCATTATATTTCCCTGAAATTAACGCAAGAGGGCACTAAAACTCTGCTCTGCCTTTCTCACAAACTGATACTGTCCAACACACACACACCGCGCATGTCTCATTTTGTTCATGCGGCCACACTGTAGGCATTTCATATTATCTTAGTCTCCTTCCTGTGCTCCATGGATAGCTTCTGTGAGATAAAGACAGCCAAGGCCTATTTGATTTGTACATATGAGTTATACGAACTCTAACTGCTCATAAAATCTTGCTCAGCTTGTTTTTCTATGATTTTCATTTAAAATTATATTTTCCCCGTCCAGCTAATGAAATGCCTGCTTTTGAGCGAGGATTATTCTTTATTTCTTCTGAAAGGCTCTGAATGTTTTTTCTACTGTTCATATTTATTTGTAACCTTTTGCAACTATGACAAAATGTTAAATGAATAATGCAGAATTAAAGCTTTATGCTTTTCGCTTGTTTAAACAATACTGTAGAATAGTGGTGCCACAGAAGCTTGGGTCTCTGACTTTTCTTCTTACATTTCCCTTCTGGTCTCCATGGAGTATATGGTAAAAACACTAGGCTGTGAAAATTCAGACTGATGCATGCAGCCTGCAATTATAATAGTAAATAATTGTAACAATCACACACCTGGAAGAAAGATTTGGGGATGAGCACATTGCTTCATTATCTGAAAAATCAGCTCTACAGCAGTACACCTGTCTGAAAAATAGGCTTCTGAGTTTGTGAGGGCAAGGAACACGATACAGCTGCAAATAACAGTTTAAACTATATGTTCATGTTTTGAAATTCAGTCATTTGGAATAAAATATTTTCGTCAGAGCTCAGATTCATGTCCTGGTCTGAGCAGTATAAATCTTAACCATCGTGAGCAAGGGTGAATGCCTTGAGGGAGGTCTGTGCTGTAACCAATATTGTGTTATATTAAAATTATTGTGGACAAAATGATCAGGGGGAAATGGTTAATCCATAATAATATGTGTAATATGTGGATCATTAATTGGTTGTACAATTTTGCAGTAGAGCATTTTAAGTGCCACAGAATATAAGGCCATGAGGTTCTATTTTAACATGTCAGATGGAGAAAGTAGACTGAATGCAAAACGTGCACAGACAAATTATCTATTCATGTGGTGGCGGGGAGAGGTGGGGGGTGTCATGTGATTAAGCAGCAGCTCAGTGGATAGAGCTGAGAGATTCTTAAAGGGTCTGAAAAGGTCACATAAGAACAGCCTCTTCTGGAGATCACTAATAATAAGATCAAAGACACTACACAGAAGAGCTTGTATATGAGCCTTTTATCTTACAGGATAATGCATAATGATTTGGTCTGTATCAAAACAGAGCCCACAGGCAATATATGTTTAGAGAGGACCTGATTTTATAGTGGACAACGAACACAAGTGTATATGTGTACAACTCTAACCCCAACTGTGCCCCAGGTGTTGTAATAATGAATAATGGCCCCATTATTACAAAGCAACAACATCTCCATGGTAACAAACCGGTATTCTGTGCAAAGCAATAGCCCCACCAGAAAAGTTATATTGTGCACCTTATATTTAGGGATGGAATCTGCACTGTGCTTATCCCAATGCGTAAGAAATCTGCACTACAATTTTGCTGCTTATTTAGTGGAAGGAAACTTGTTTATGCAGTACACTTTTTCACTGTTCTGATGAATAAAATTAATTTTGCACAGGTACTGATTTAACAAAGAAATACTGTTGCTAAAATGTGTTTGAAACAGCAATATATCATGTGCAATATATCGATTATCTCATGTATTACTATATTGTGATAATATCATAACGAGAGCCATGTATTGTGTATCGTATCGAAATCATGAGGGACCCTGTGATTCCCAGCCCTGTTTTGAAGTTGATGTGAACATAGCTGCGAGGTACCCTCAAAGGAGAAGATTAAAATGTTTTTTCTCCATCTCTGCTAACCTGCCGACCCCATTAGTAGTGCTGTAATGCGCCAATGTCTGGTTATCTGTTAGCCGGGGGTCCACACTGTGATTTATAGAACCAGCACTAAAAAACCCTTGTGGGGCTTCTCTGGGCTTAATACTTTGGACCACAGAGCATTTATTGTATATGTGTGAACTGGTGACAGGAGAAGGGACATAAGGGAAGTCTGTGAATTGATCTCCTGTGTGTGGTGGTATGAGACAGGTTTCTATCAAAGCACTGATATCCTTGGCCTACACTTAAATCTGTTAGTTTGGGGGTAAATGCTGAAAGGAAGAAACCTTGTATTAAAACAAAGAAAGGTCCTCACCAGTAGAGATAATGAAAACTGTGCTCGGTGAATACACGTCCCAGTGTGTCTCCATATCATTTAACTACAATATATCAGCCAACTACTAGTCAAACCAATGAAGAGTTTGAATGAAGTAATAATGAGTAGGATTGAAATGTTAAGTGACATATAAAAGTAATCTGTGACGTCACACTCCCTTAGTCCACTTCTTTATACAGTCTATGGAAACACATTATAACATAGATTACAGTAGTGTTATGAAGGCCCTTTTAATTATTCTTTGAAATGAAGTGATGCAATGTAGTGTTCTCTTACATTACAGTCCAGTTTGATCAGATGTCCAGCAGCAGACTCAGACCTTGAGCAGCAAAGGCAGAAACCCTCCAGGCTGTATATTAGCCACAGCAGAGGGGGACTGTTCAGTTTTAAACCTTATGAAAATAAAATGCAGCTTAAAGATGCAGGACCTGCCTCATTTCTATTCCAAAAGTGTCACATCCTGAATATGTCGAGGGGTTTCTGACTGGAGCGGCCAACGTTCATTTGTTTCATGGGAGGAGGAGATATCAGGCCCGTTATCAAGTTCTGGCTTCAGGATTTATTCTTATGTTCTACCAAAAAATACAATCTCCAGAGAAAATAGCATTACAACATTACATGTACTTTTCTATACCCCACTTTTTGATACTCTGGGTTTTTGCAGATAAGCAAAGTGCACTAAGACTGTACAACATGTTTTGCAGACAGAGAAAGACATGAAAGAAAACACTGTGCATTAAGCTTAATTTACAATTGCGCTTTAGGTGAAATGACAGCTGCTTTCAGAAGGTGTCCCTGCTGCTGTAAAGATTCCCACCACACAGGACACTTGTTATGGCTGACACCTCCCTCAATACAATATATTGCCTGTGTAGAAGTTATATAGTAATCAGTGTTTGATTTGACAGTTTCTCAAACTGCAGCCAACATTACTGATAATAAGATAATAAGCTGAACTTAAATGAGCCATTGAAAGTATTAGAAAGAGGTGAAAGTTTATGGACAAATATATTTCAAGCATCTGAGTTCTGGAATAACATATAACATAACATCAGTTGTGTATAAAATTACATTATTATTTATCTGATTCATACTATAACACACTTAGGCTTTCTAATTCTAATTGCCATAATAGCACTATTACGGGGTGCATCTAATATGGTTGGACTATTAAATTAAATCATGTCCAAAAGTTTTTGTTAAATTATTATTACTTAGGTCTTTTGATGGATATATTGTAGAGTTGTTATGAAGTTATAGTGAAGATTAAGCCTGGGGTATACTCATTGCTGTCTCACCTCCACTGTCCTGCTCAGACAGACTCAGCTCAGCCTGTCGTCTCTCAGATGGTTTTAAACTCCGTCCTTTGCTTCGCCATTCCTGAAGTTTAGTTTTACTGTTAAGCTCACGCTGCACTCCCCCACCCTTACACCTTTACTGAAGTTTACTTTTACTTTCTTTCAGGTTTTTATTTTTACCTCCATGATTGGCCAGGCTCTCAGGGAAAGATTCCAATATTTTTTTAACCATTATTGGCCCTTTTCCCAAAATAGATTACCCTCTCAGCTCCAATTGTTAAATTATTCCCAGATTGCTCATGTATCAAATAGAAATCCTGCTTTACCTTGAAGCATCCTGGAGGAGTGACGCCAATCTGCCATCTTTCATATTTATTCCATTTACTTCCATTTTTTGGCACAAGCCCTGCTCACTCACACTCCTTCACACTATGAAAAAGCAACATCTCTTTTGAGCCTAAACCTTCAGTAAATAATTTATGCTCATTTTCAAAAGCTACGGTAAGGAATCCATCATTGATTGAGAGGGCCAGTGTGCCTTTTTGAATTGCTATGAAAGTAAAAAATCTCTTAGGTAACCCTTGGATGTTCACCTCTGTGGCCAGACTGAATGAGCACACATATATAGTAATTTAACAGTCAGTTTCATTTTCCATCTCCCGGGCTTCTTAAATAGAAGGACAGGATGGCCCCTTAACTCCTCCGCATGCGATCAACTTATTACTCCAAATCTAAAGTGTGTCATTTCAAATACGCCTCAAGTGTGTCCCCTAAGAATAAAGTTTATATGAGTCACATTGAGTGGTTAAGCTCCTTTCTCTTAAACTTAAAGGTGCAGCGTGAAACTTTTCTGGTAGAGGGTCCACCACCTTTTTGTCACTATGGAGACGTGATTGCTTTGAAGGGAATGTTCGATACTATGACATGAAACTGATCACAGACTTGAAGAAGAAGTTTTGCCTTTGAGACATAAGAGGGCAGCCCAAGTTATAGGTCAGATCTATGGAGAAGCAACCCAACTCATAGTAAGAGTAAAATAATATAAAACACCTCTGAATAAGTAACATGCAAGCTATACTCATTCATGCCATACTGTGGAACTTTCAAAGAGAAGCAACAACATCTCCATGGACACAAGCAGCCAGCATAATCTCTTATAGATAAAAAGTGACATAGTGCACCTCGTGGGACATGACAGTGCAGAAACGTTTCACGCCTCTCCATCATGATCATACTCTCATGGTCTCAGGCTGCTCTTGCTCAAATACAGAGGCTGTAGTTCATGACTGCTCAAAAGGATTGACCTGATTTACGATGTTTTTATTTAAATATTGAATATACATAAGTAGGTCACAAGATAATATATGCAGTTAAACCTTTATTCATCACACTAATATGTAGTATAAGTGGTCAACACTTGTGATGTAAAACTGAAAGATGAATCCGGACGCAATGAGTGACGTCACACTCACTTTGTCCACAGTCTTTTTATACAGTCTATAGTCTGCCCCTGCCCTGCTTCTCCCTTGCCTTCTTTTCAGTCTGCTGTCAGTGTTCTTATGTGGTCCTAATGTGAAGTTCTTGTTGCCTGTGGGCCCAATGTTTGTGATAATGTTTTTGTGTTTTGTGTTAAATGTGATTTTAATGACACCATCGACGTGTCCAGGAACAACAGACAGAAATAATCTGAATAATCTGACATATTTATACATGATACATATGTTCATGAATATGTACTGTGCCTTTTCCAAATGGTTAATGATTTTTAATCCACTGACTATACGGCAACTTGGTAACATATCAAGACTACTGATACAGAGAAAGACTGTTAGCTCAGTTTGAATGATCCAGTATTACCTGAATCCATAAAATGCAGCATTATGGATAGCCAACATAGGTTTTCTTTTTTTTTTTTTTTTTTTGTTGTTGCTCATTTAAAATCTTTCGTTTACGTGACTCATGTCCTTCTGGTTTCCTTGGATACATGTGTCACCCCAGCCATCTCCCTGACTGAAAAGGTAGAATAAATCAGTAAATGAATACCCATCGCTCTGCTGAAGGATCCTCTGTGGCTCCATCAATTCTTTCAACAAATTGGCTTTCACACATTCTTCTCTTTCCTTCCTCATAAGTGCTATAACCAACTGCTTACAGCCTTTCAAATGTATTTGAAACAATAAAAGGTCAGGTATCTACGCTGACAATATGAAGTTTCTATAGGTGGTTAAACAACACTATTGTCTCCTATTTCTTCAGCATTGTAGGTTTGGTTTTGCTGACTGTAGGGATTTACAGGATTTTTTTTTTCTGTTTCAATCTTTGTACAGTTCTGAGCTTTTTTTCAGATTGTCCTGGACATCATTTCCATATCAAATGTATTCTTTGTGAACCAATCCTTTTATCAACCCTCAAGAGTCTATTGCTCTCCTCTAAATCCATACTCAGGATTTAGTCTCCTGTTTCTGTGCATTTTTGCAAAAAAAAATTATTCAAGCAACAGTAACTTCATGGAGGCGGTACTCACCTGCATTTGAGTCTGTTTTTTGGGGGTAAAAAGTACATGTTGGGGCTTTAAATTAAGAATGCAATTTGATAAATGTTTGGCTTTTCCCACTGCTACAGCACAGTGCTGTTTCACCCTGACATTACCAAAATATCCTCTACAGTCTCCCAGGCTCTGGGCCAGGATCAGGCTGCATTCTGACATCCGATAATTGATTGATGATGGCGTAACAGTGGTTAGAGTGTGTGCCCAGCAACCTGAAGATCAGTGGTTCAGCCCTCTCACCAGTGCCTATTGTAAGTGTGTTCTTGGGCAAGACAATTAAACAAACCTGCCTTATTTGAATGGGATGTGTGACTGAGTGACTGGTGTTTGAAGGAGCTGATGTGCAGATATCTAGCCTTGCTGCTTCAGTCTAAGGCTAGAAAAATCCCAAATGTGACATGGGACTGAATAATGCATAACCGTAAAGAAGAACATCTGGAGAAGAATATAAATGTTATTTGTCTATTTATTTACCTTCAAGCTCAAACAATATATATATATATATGTAAATTATGTATAAACGTGCTTCTTCACTTCCCTCTTTTAGCCGCAGGTATATATTATGTTGTCATTTTCTTACATTCAGCAACCCATCCATAAACAAATATGGATTTGACCTATATCATATGATCTGCTCCAGAGTACTTGGTCTGAACACTTTCATTACCCTGTCTGCTCAATTACAAACCAAACAACCAGTGAAGTGAATCCTACATGGATGTTTGAATCATCAATTCCACAGACCGAGCAGGTGACGTGAAGAGTGACATAATCTCAATTGAGGCGTTCACACTCAGTTTCACCCCCGCTCTTATCTGTTCTAACAACCCTGGGCTGACATAGGGTCATTAGCCATCACTGACACAAACTGTGCAGTGGACTGATTATGTTTCAGTCCAATGGCTGTCACTTTCTGATGTAAATCCTTGTATTTTGGCTCCATCTTGTACTCATTTTAAAGTTAAATATCCCCTTAATAGCTGCATAAGCACATCTTGTATTCACTCACTACCACAAGCATGATTTTTTTTTATCTTGTAAAAGTGGATTCTGTGATACTGTATGAGGGCCTGTTACATCAGTGTTTTCAGCAGTAATAGCATCATCTCGGAGCAAATAAAACAACACCACCAGGGTGTAAGTGGTGTATACTTGTGTGGCATAGTGAGCGGTACTGTACTTTATTGATAAGGCTCATCATCAGCTAACCCCAATGCTACCACTCTGAATAAGAGTTCAGGGACCCAGGGATTTTACCTTATGCTTTAATTAGGATCCGCAGGTTCGTTGGTCTGAGTTGGAAAGGAGACAGTCAAATAAAATATAAATTACATTTATTACATTGAGCACCATAATTTAAACACTTTATATAATCAAGACCTCACTCGCAAGCATACTAGTTGTGCTTGCGTGTGGGGTTAATAGTCTTTATCATTTCTCTAAGGCTGTTGGCTGGACCGCGGTGAAGTTGGTTTCACGTTGGACATTGGATATTCGCCTCCACAACAATAGCAGAAGTTTCCACTGTCTGTGCCCCACTGTGCTCTATTCCAAAGCCCCTCTAAGTACGCTGGGTAGGGACCGTCAATAAACTACCCTTGTAGTCAATGGATTTTGCTTAAAAAATTGCGCACGCAATCCCTTTTTAATTACTATTATTTAGTAACTATTATAGTAGTTCTAGTCCTCAGGAATCATGCACACCTTTTGGTTTTCTGAATTAATTCTAAAAACCAAAATGTGTGCGTGATTCCTGAGGACTAGGACTACTATACTAATTTAGTTTGAAGTTTTTAGGTTAGTGTAAAACCCCTCAATCGTCCAGGTAGAATCCATGACAAAAGGAGAAATTCAATTTGTCAACTGAACAAGTGTATTTGGTCATTTTGCAGCTCATCCAAGCTGCTTCTTCAGTTCTGGTCAGATGCTGGTGGACACTGCCTTATATCTGCCTGAAGGGAGGAGCAAACTACAATGAAATTACTCTGAGACTTCTACACCTATTTGTTTACAGTTTCTGTTAGTCAGCTAGGCCTATTGAATATGCAGTGAGTGTGGGGTCTTGTCAGTGGAACCATTCAGGGCCATAATGAGTGTTTTCAGACCTCTGGACCTGACCTGGCTAGCCCTATTATTTTCTTTGTTTGTTTTGATTTAGGTTTGAGGATAAATGACAAATGATGTCTGAGACCTCCATTTCTGTTCAAGGAAGGATTCTCTTTCTTGACAAAAATAGCCTCTTTAACTCCCCTCTCAAACCAGTTCTTTTCTCTGGCTAAGATCTGTACCTCACTGTCCTCAAAGGAGTGACCTGTGGCTTTTAGGTGGAGATGTACGGGAGATTGAGGTCCACTCTGGCTCTCTCGTCTGTGTTGATACATCCTCTTGTGAAGTGGCTGTTTTGTTTCTCCAATGTAGCGCTCACTGCAGTCTTCACTACACTGAATGGAGTAGACCACATTGCTTTGTTTGTGGCTCGGTGTTTTGTCCTTAGGATGGACCAGTTTCTGTCTTAAAGTGTTTGTGGGTTTGAAATAGACTGGGATTTCATGATGTCTGAAGATCCTCTGTAGTTTTTCAGAAAACCAGCCAGGTAAGGAATAGTTACACCCTTTTTTGAACATTTTTGAAAAATTATCATCAACATAACTATACCAATGTGTGGGTGGAGTGCCTGGATACGTGCAATTATACAATTACAATTATATTTTTTCAACATATACTTCCTAGTGAAACAGTTATCGTGTTTCTACAGGGTGATGTGGCACTAGGAGAACACATTTCTAATGTTCATTGTGATTCTGTTCTGGTTCATTATTGTCTTAGAGAGTAATAAGTGCTTTAAGTATATTTAAACATGTACAACACAGAGTAGATCATCATAATATAATCATGTGTTATTCCTGTGTCCACAGGCAGAGACCAGAGTGTTTTCATTGGAATAAATCTTCTTTCTTTCTTTCTTTCTTTCTTTCTTTCTTTCTTTCTTTATTTATTTATTTATTTATTTATTTATTTATTTATTTAGATGGGACAGTGCACATTAATGAACGTACAATTTGCACAAAATTACACAACTTGACGTAAATATGCCGGATTTAGCACAATGCTAATTTCCATCCGTAGTCCCAGACATAAAATAACACTCACTGGACAATATTAGACTATATGTTGCAGATGCATACATAATAACACTCACCAGACAAATATGTTGCGGTTGCAAACATAACAAGCAACATAAACAACAAACAAATACACAACAATGACACATGATACAATACATCTACAAATCTTCACACTGTCCAGCTCCAAACAGGCTGTTTATCTCTGTATCTGTGCTCTCTGTTTGTTTGATTCTGTTTAAGACAATACAGAACTGTGGAAAACTAAAAACTACTTACTTTAAAACCCTTTAAGGACATTTGACATTGCATATTAAAATAACTGTGTCAACAGAATTAAATAATATATAAAAAATAAAACCATATAAAAGTTTTCATGATAAGGTAACGTCAGATAAATATGTGTATAGAGCTTGATTTGATCACATTTCATCAACATGAAAGAGTTACGTTCATGTTTTGAAAAAAATATGTAGAGGGGATCAAATAAACCAGGGGTCACCAAACTTTTTTCTCTGGGGGCCACATTGTCTCCTGACTGTGATGGGGGGCCAGTGTCGGGTAGGCTGTATAACAGAATTGTATGACCCAGACCAAAATGACCACCAGCAGGCCTCATTATGTAGTACAAATGACTAGCCTGGCACAGCCATCCACAATACTACATCAACACATAATTCCTGGCACAAATTTGTTTATTGTTACTAGTGGTTTGCAAAAGTAGTAAGTACTTCACACTTTGTTTTAATTTGAAATACCACAGATATTCCATTTATTTATTTTCTAATAACAATAACATCAAAGGTAAGAAAAAAATAGGCCATGACAACTTTTGAGGACTGCCTCATAGGGCCAGTTCAAGTGGTGGGGGCAGAGGGGCTGAGGGACCGGTGAAAAGGGTGTGGTGGGGCGGAGTTTTAGTTTGATGACCCCTGGAATAAGCAAATCCAGTGACCTTGTTTTTTCAGTGTACTACTCCCTGTTGTTAAAATGTTATATGACATAAAGTGTGAACTAAACCTGGGAGGCAGTACCTCAGTTGGTAAGAGCGTTTGTTGAAGGTTGGTGTTTAAAAAAAAAACATCCCACAGCCACAGGTTGGCGGTGCAATTCCCACAGATGAATGCTGTCATGCCCTTGGGCAAGCCACTTAACCCGCCTCTCCCCTAGTGTCTGTGTACACTGGTGTATGAATGTGTGTGTGAATGGGTGAGTGGTTCCTTATTGTAAAGAGCTTTGAGTGCCTTGAAGGTGGAAAAGCGCTGTATAAAAATGTGACCATTTACCATAAACCTTAACTGATATCCTAAACATGCTCAGTAATACCTATATACACTGTGGACATGTAACTCAAAACAAATGCACCGTATGTAGGCTGTAACTGCTTATGCAGGGCATATGCACACGAGGACTTACTTTAAAGCTGCTGTGGTCAGAAAGTTGGAAAAAATATATATATATGTGTGTGTGTGTGTGTGTGTGTGTGTATGTAGGTTTATGTACTAAAGACAGCATCACTGCAGGGCTCCTTTCTTAATATGACTTTTACTTACTTTGGTGCAGAGGTGTGTGAAAAGCATTGCTATAGTCAGTAATTACAAAGACTAATTAGAACCCTGGGAAGTAGCTCCATCTGCCCACGCGGAGGTGGAGGAGGGCAGCTCTTTTGTCAAACAGACTGGCATCCTCTGGGACAGTGGGCCTGAGGTACAGTACCATATCATCCACAGCTGTCACCCAGACGCCTCTGTTCCACCATGACTTCGGTGAGCTGAGAACAAACTAATTAAGCACCAGTGCACTTGATGTTTCTGTGGAGGACATGAAGGATGAATAAAACATGTCTGAAGCAACTGCGCTCCCTGGATACCCTGACTCTCAGAGGCCCACAGTTTAACACATATGGATCTATAGTGTAATATGTGGCTATGTTCAAATCACACTATAGTCACTCAAAGAGCACTCCATCAAAACGTCATATGACATATAGCATTATAACATTATAATATACAATGTACCAAAAATCAAAATCAAATTAACTCTAATTTAAGTGGTTGTGGCAGCAGTTTAAATATTTATAATCCCCACAAATCTTCTACAGAACAGAAACTCAAAAGGTGGATTTTCACAAAAGATACAAAAAAAAAGAATAAAAATCATTAAACCGCAACAATGTTTTTGTACAATGAGAAATATGGGTTCAGTTATCAGTGTTTCATGTGTTACATCTGTGAGGCACACTCTCCACAGAGATAATGGAAGTATTAAGTCAGATTCCTTAGGTAAGGTATTTGCATATATTAATAAGTAAATGTTGTATTTTTCCAGCTACGACTTGGTGGAGGGAGGAAAACAGAGGGACACCACTGTTACCATGGAAACCGCCAGTGTCACACACTGAGACCCAAATGCCGCTATCAAATCCTGTTTGAGGTTAATATTTTTGATCAAGCATCTAATAAGAGCTTCTTAGCTCTCCTGTATATGCCATTTGATTTAACTATACAAACAATATTGCCAGCTACTCAAGAAATACATTTAACAATGTTTCCTTATACTGCAAATAGATTTTTGTATAAATGTGATGTCCTATCATTTCTCAGTAATGGCATGCTCAGTGAAGACCAGAAAAATAAATAAATAAAAAATAAAAATAGACTATATGTCTTATATAAGCTGCACAAGGACATATCAGGTCAACATGTTCAGGTTCATCATGGAGGACATAAGTAGGCCTAAGGCCTGTTTATTCAAGTAGCTCTCCTCTTGAGCCCTAAAGGCTGGAGCAGGTGAAGATTTACTGATACTTAAAGGTATCATAAAACAACGGCAGAATAAGCACAGTACAACCTGACAGTTCCCCTCTCCTCCTATAGTGAACAAGCCCTGGACCTCCAAGGACAGGTCTGTCCAGCACATAGAACTATAATAAAATCTGGAAGGTGAACCGAAGATGGCATTGTATTGTTTTCAATGACCTGTGCTCATTGGTGCATGGACCCAAAAATAATTTTCTCTTCCGCCTTTACTTCTTCTACTTCTACCTCAATTCTGTTGAGCGCCTGAACAGCTCTTTTATATTCTGACTAAACCAGACTCAACTCCTTTTCTGTATTTTTGCTGTGATTATGAAGTGCAGGAGACTCCAGGTGATTGCCAGTGGTCCCTGTGCTTTAGTGCTCTGCTCTGTCTCCAGCCTGTCAGAGGTTGTTTTTGCCCTGGCCATGTCAAAACACATGCACCCCACTCTCGTCACATAAGAGAAAACACTCCAGTGTGTTATTTCATGCACTCTGTGGCTCGTTTGTCCCACACTTGTCTCTTGTGTTGTTAGTAATGATGGCCTGTCACAAAGTGAATGACAGACATTTCACATGTAAACAAATGGCACTAGAAAACATCAAATTATTATTAAATTATTATGATTTTTGTTTAGTTCCTGCACGTACAAATCAGCCCTCATTTGTTTTTACTTGGTTAGTGTGTTGCTAGCATATAGGACCCTATAAATATACTCCCATCTTAATTATTGATAATAGTTACTTGATGACATAACAGTATAGCAATATAAGAAATATACCAGGAAAGATCACTCGCCTAAAAAAACTGGCCTACCTAAAGGGTTAATTCTTATAAACCTCCTGCTAGAGCAGCAGTTCAGTGTTTCAGTGTCCTTGACACCATATTTTCCTCTGTTTGTGAAATATTGCAATAGTTTAAGATGTAGGAAAAGTCCAGGATAATACTACATATGCTGATATGTAATTCTTGCTAGAAGGGGAAGTTAAAGTGATGGCTTCAGTCAAAGCAAAAAAGTAACAGACAACACTGCCATGTTTTCATTATGAAGCATCAAAATGAGTTTTCAAATAAGAGATGTATTTTTGATTAAATGCACACATAAAAACAACACGATGGCTGCTACGTGAGGAAGAAATCCAATTTCCAGCCAGTCTATTTATTTTCTGTTATCTTAGCTGATGTTATTGTCGTCTTCTGCAGATTGTGTCACTATGGTGCCAATGAGTCTTTGTGTTGTTGTCAAGTATAGTCACGTTTATCTTGATGAATTAGCAAGCAGAAAATCTACGTGTTATCTTTTTAAACAGGCTGACGATTCTAAACACTCATGTAATACAGGAAGAGATGTTTCACTTCTTTGAATTTTAATAAATTAACCCAGATATCAAAAAACAGACAAGGGTCATTAAAACTTCTCAGCACCCAAAGGCGTCTCAACAGTAGTTAGTGCCACCCATTCTAACTGTGTCCCTGTGTCCTGAGAAGTACCTTTGGAAGATGTGACGTGTCAGAGAGGTGGATCTAGAGCTGGATGCATTTATCTTTTATGTTTTGGGAACAGTCAAAGCTCTGAGACTGCTCATTTATTTACTTTGATAATTATGAAATTTGGCCAATTTGTGTTATTTGCATTTGCATATACTTTAAGTTGCATGACATATCTAGAGATGCTGTTTGTCTTTTGCAATGAAATGAACTTCTAAAAATGAATATATTGTTTATGTGGCCAATTTCTCTGATGTCTTTGTCAACCAGACCACAAATCATTTAAGATGCATAGAGGCTATAGTGGGGGTGTACACTCTATTCACTCATAAGTTACAAAAATCTAAAATAAAATGAAAATGTTCCGTTTAAAATATGGGTCCAGTACAACAAACAACAACAATTAAAATAATGATCTATCCAATTGCAATTTTCTGTATTGTTAAAAATACACTGAAAAGCATTTATTATTACTGTTACTGGGCTTCCCTCCCCATAGATCTGATCTGTAACTTGGCCTTCTGGAGTCACCTGCTTGTCTCTTTGTACTGTAGATAAATAAGCTAAAAGCCATATTATGGAACATTCCAAGCAGTGCAATAATATTTACATGGAGACAAAGAAAAGTTATATAGTGCACCTTTATATTATATTTACCTGCTTTTACTGGACTATTTTCAAAACATTTAAAACGTTTTCTCGAGTATCTCTCTCTCTCTCTTTTGTTTGTGAAAAAATGGTCTACAGATCTTATCTTTCTGACTCTGTGGCCGCTGAATTAAAGGAGAGGAAGAGTGATGGGTCTCTCAGCGTCTCTAATAAAACTAAATGAAGTCTGACCAGTCCTTTAAATTGCCCCTTATGGACTTGGATGAATCAGGCTTAAACGTCGCCCTGCACTGAGTTAGTGAAGTGAATGTGTCTGTGTGACTCTGCTCAAGTGTGGATCTGTCACTGTCCATCCATCACAGGAGACAGGAGCACCACGTCTCAGGGCAGGGACAGGACTGAGGATGAGACAGGGCTGTGGACAGGGACAGGGCTGTGAACAGGACAGGGACAGGACTGAGGATAAGACAGGGATGGGGCTGTGGACGAGAAAGGGACAGGGTCGTGGACAGGGACAGGACTGTGGTTAAGATAGGGACAGGGCTGTGGAAAGGGCTGGGCTTTGGATGGGGATAGGACAGGGACAGAGTTGTAGACAGGACAGAGACAGGGCTGTGAACAGGACCTTTGACAAAGCTGTGGACAGGGACAGGGCTGGGCTTTGGACAGGGACATGGACAGAACTGGGCTTTGGACAGGGACAGGACATGGACAGAGCTGTGGACAAGACAGGGACAGGGCAGTGGACAGGACAATGGACAGAACTGTGGACAGGGACAGGGCTGGGATTTGGACAGGGACAGGGCTGTGGACAGGACAGGGACAGGGTCAGACTTTCATGATTAGATGATGTTTGATGCAATCATTAAAAAAAAAAAGTTTCATCTCTCCATTCTTGATAGAATCAGGTATCACAGGTGGTTGAGTTCTTCATTCTAGACAACTGGATTTATGATGTTTGTCTTTCATTGGGTTGTCCTTATTTAGACCTGAGTACATTATATGTGGCAGCACATGTCACAGCTCTGTTCAGAAATATGATGGTGCTCAAAGCTAAATATTTTCTTAGTGGTGATTCTGTGAAAAGAACCAAATAATAGGAATTGGAATCACTGCAATCATTGCAGCAGAAATGATTTCACTTTGACATTTTTATAGTTGTATTTTGTAGCTCCTTTACAAAATGACAAATGACACAAAATGAAGTATAAACTCTTTATTCACAGTGTAATCAGCAGTAAGAAGAAAAAGTCAAATGATCCACAGTTGTTTTCCAAAAATTGTTTTGTTTTGTTGTCATGCTGAGTAGTGACAGCTAAATCAAGCTGCTTTTTGGAAAAAAAATTGTATAAAGAAAAAATGTAATTCATAGTTTTAAAGAACAATATTTCAAGTTTAGACAAATTACTACATTGTATTAGCCATGTCCATTTTCCTGTGTTGTTGTTGTTGTTGTTGTTGTTCTTGTGTTGTTTTAATTTGAATATTTTATCATCTTCAGCTTGAAAACAACACCAACATATTTATATTAAGTTGCAATCAGTAGCTGGTGAGAGTATTTAATAAGGAGTGGAACTAGAATAAACCTTTAGCTTCATTCTTCTCCTTCTCAAACTCATTGTTTTTGTTAATAACAAAGACAAGACAAATACATTTAATTCATTTATTCAAAAGCATTGGTGCCATTCACTGTAAAGGTAATGGGACCAAATACTTCAAAGCAGATATATTCAGATACCAAACAAAATGCTTAATCGCCATGTGCTTCTTTTACACAATTTTAATAAGATTTGGCACAGTTCATATATAGATTACATTTGGGAATATGACATCAATCTTGTTATTTTAACCAGGCTAATCCTTTTATTTTCATCTCCTTGTCCCATCTTTTGTAACCTAGATATATTTAATATTTATTACATTTTTTTTATACACAAAACGGTATATTTCTACCTTATTATACACAGTTGTTTTGCTATGTTTGCCACATTGTTTATTCAGAATTGCATTGCCGTTTATTTTTTGCTATTTGCTTTTATATTGTAATGTGTGAACTTCTGTGACCAAGTAATTTCCCTTGAGTCAATAAAGTTTGTTCTACTGCAGTAAGGGTCTATATTTCAATTATTATTATTATTATTAAGGGCCACTGTGTACTTCTCTCCATGGAGCTGTTATAACTTTGCCTGAAATCTTCCACAGTAGAGCATTAAACACCAGACGGACATACAAGGCAGATATGGTAAGGATACATGTTTTTTAAAGCAATAAAAACAGATAGCGGACGCTCCATCTGAAAAGTTACATAGTGTAGTTTTAACAGTTGGGGTGATATTCTGGAGCATATCCCAATAACTATATGGTCTAAAGTGAGGTGTACTCTTAAAGGTCCTAACTTACTAAAAATTGATTCTTGTGAGCTTTAAACCATGTTAGAATGTTGTTACCTCATAAAAAACATACCTGGAGTTGTGTTTTGTTCTATTCACACATTTTGAGTAATCTTGGTCTGTCTACATCTCCAAAGCTGAAAATGCTCTGTTCCACTTTGTGGTGTCATGAAGTGGTACTTTTCAACAAAGTGGAGCCATCCTGTATAATCACATGACATCACAAGGTTAAGAGGGTGTCATGTTTAAGAGAAAAACTTGAGGTATGTTTTGGATGAGGAAACAACATTATAACATAGATCAGAAAATAGCGTAATATGGGCCCTTTAATAATTGCCAATTACATAAAAAAGCTGTGTCTCTTTGGAGTAAGGGAGAACCCAGTTGTAATACAGTATGGTGAAAAGAAATATTCTCAACACATTTGTACTAACATGGACTTTTCATTAACAAGTCCATTTAGATGTTGGCATGTCTCTGGACTGGAGATGTTGTGCAATCAATATACTTTGTGTGGGCAGCAAATCGAAGCGCTCAAATCGACTTTTCATTTCTTTTAATTAAACCTGTGTGTGTTAGCCTCTTTTATTTACTTAACCTGGCACTGACAAACCTCATTACCTTTAGTTCATCTTGGATCTTCATTCAACCTTCATTTCACTCTTTGTTTTGTAAGTTTTGTAAATTGTAAAAATAATGTAGTTTTAGAATGCTTCCAAAATGGCATGCAAAGAAGTAATTAGGGCTGATTTTGTGTGCTAGCTTTTTGACTTTGTTGAATGTGTAGGCTCCTCTGTGCTTTCCATCATGCTAATGAGATGACCAGCTAGATCCAAGTGCTTGTGTTTGGAGAGCTGTTGTTTGATTAGAAGAATAACACAAAGATAAATGAGGCAATCCACGACTCCCTTAAGTAGAATGATTGTAACACATATGAGAAGAGGACAAACTTGCTGACATGGATACTACCTGTTACTTTTAAAACACACCTTACAGTTAAATGTTACTCTCATTTTTTATTAAACACCTCAAAAATGTACAAAACTTAATGGTATCACTTCATAATAACTGCACCTTGATAAAGCATGAACAAAGACTCATTATGAACAAGTAGTTTATTAAAGAGGGGGAATTATGAAAAACTGACTTTTTTGGAACTTTCTACCATGTTTTAACTGTTCCCTCATCAAAAACATACCTGAAGAGGTTTAAGATGTCATCAGTGCATGTTGAGTAATCTAGCGATTTCTCCTGGGCCCTGTTTCAACCTTCCTTTGGTTAGAGTCTGTCCAGTGCTCAGTACAGAAGGTGGTCTTGGAATAAATGTCATGCTTTGTAATATTCATGACACTTTCCAGTCTGGTTTATGTAAACATCACTCAACAGAAAAAGCCAAACAGCCTTGTTGAAAGTATCAAGTGTTATTATGATGTTAGCTAACTCTGGAAAATGCTCTGTTCTATTCCTGTTAGACCTGTCCACATCTTGTCAAAAAGACTGAGGGACTTGATTGGTCAGAGATGAGATCCTGTGGTCCCCAAACTGGACCCCATCCAGCCCCTGACTGCACCTAGAAATTCTGTCCATGAACAGAACCGGCGACAAAGGGCAGCCCTGGCGGAGTCCAACATGCACCAGAAATGGATCCGACTTAGAGCCGGTAATGCGAACACAGCTCCAGCTTCAGTCATATTGGGACCGGACAGCCCTTAGCAAAGAGCCCTGGACCCCATACTCCCGGAGCACTCTCCACAGAACACCACGAGGGACACGGTCGAATGTCTTCTCCAGATCCACATGTGCTTTGAGTATAGAGCTGATCTAGTGTTCCGCAGCTGGGATGAAAACCACACTGCTTCTCCTGAATCCGATGAACGGTCGGATTTTCCTCTTCAGTACCCTGGAATAGACCTTGGACCTTACCGGGGAGGCTAAGGAGTGTAATTCACCTGTAGTTGGAACACACCCTCCGGTTTCCTTTCTTAAACAGAGGGACCACCACCCCGGTCTGCCAGTCCAGAGGTGCTGTCCCCGACCACCACACGATGTTGCAGAGACGTGTCAGCCAAGAGAGCCCCACAACATCCAGAGACTTAAGATACTCAGGACGGATCTCATTCCACCCCTGGAGCCTTGCCACCGAGGATCTTGCCAACCACCTCAGTGACTTCAGCCTTTACTTCCGGTGTCCACCACCAGGTTCGGGGATTGCCGCTGCGACAAGCACCACAGACCTTACGACCACACCTACGACTGGCAGCATTGACAATAGAGGCTGAGAACAAAGTCCACTTGGACTCCATGTCCCCAGCCTTCCCTGGGATCTGGGAGAAGGTCTCCCAGAGGTGTGAGTTAAAGGTCCCCTTTACAGAGGGCTCTGCCAAACATTCCCAACAGACCTTCACTATACGCTTGTGCCTGCCAGGTCTTTCCGGCTTCCTCCTCCGCCAGCGGACCCAACTCACAACTAGGTGATGATCGGTTGACAGCTCTGCCCCTCTCTTCATCCAAGTGTCCAAGACACGCGGCTGGAGGTCAGATGACACAACATAATGGACAAACCGTGGAGTCCAATAACAGGACACCACTCGGGTTCAGATCAGAGAGGCAGTTCCTCCCAGTCACTCCTCTCCAGGTGTCACTGTTGCTGCCCACGTGGGCGTTGAAGTCCCCCAGTAGAACAACAGAGTCCCCGGTCTGTGCACTGTCCAGTACCCCTCCCAGGAACTCCAAGAAGGCTGGGTACTCTGCACTGCTGTTCGGCCCGTAGGCCGACACAAGAGTGAGAGACCTGTCCCCGACCCGAAGGCACAGGAACACGACCTTCTCATTCACCAGGGTGAACTCCAACAAACGATGGCTGAGCTGTGGGGCAATGAGCAGGTCCACACCTGCCCACCACTGCTCCCCGCGGGCAATGCCAGAGAACTGGAGAGTCCAGCCCCCCTCAAGGAGTTGGGTTCTAGAGCCCAAACTGTACATGGAGGTGAGGCCGACTATATCGGTAACACTCAACCCCCCAGGGCTCAGGCTCCTTTTCTCCCTAGCGAAGTGACATTCCATATCCCCAGATCTAGTCTTCATGTCTGGAGATCCAATTGTTGAGGCCCCTGCCTTTGACTGCTGCCCAAATCTCCCTGCACTGGCCCCCTATGGATCCTTCTGCGGGTGGTGAATCCACGAGAGGACGGCCCCATGTTACTCCTTCGGGTTGTGCCTGGCTGGGCCCCATGGGTGAAGGCCCAGCCACCAGATGCTCGCTGTCAAGCACTCACCCCAGGCCTGGTTCCAGGGTGGGGCCCTGATAATGCCAATCTGGGCGACGTAACTGGCTTTGCTGTGTTTCTCATCATGGGGACTTCTGAACCACTCTTAGTCCCCCAGGACCTTTTTGCCTTGGGTGACACTACAAGGGGCATGAAGCCCCCGACAACATAGCTCCCAAGATCATTCGGGCACTCAAACCCCTCCACTACGTTAAGGTGGCGATTCAAGGAGGCGCTCCCTTCCTACCCTCCCCTATGGTCATGAGCTTTGGGTAATGACCGAAAGGACAAGATCGCGGATACAAGAGGCTGAAATGAGTTTCCTCTGCAGAGTGGCTGGGCGCTCCCTTAGAGATAGGGTGAGAAGGTCAGTCACACGGGAGGAGCTTGGAGTAAAGCCGCTGCTCCTCCAAGTTTAAAGGAGCCAGCTGAGGTGGCTCCTTTCAACCTCTGGATGCCTACTGGACGCCTCCCTCGGGAGGTGTTCTGTGCATGTCCCACTGCGAGGAGGCCCCGAGGAAGACCCAGGACACGCTGGAGGGACTATGTCTATGAATGCCTTGGGGTCCCCCAGAGGAGCTGGAGGAAGTGTCAGGGGTGAAGGAAGTCTGGGAGTCCCTGCTTAGACTGTTGCCCCCGCGACCCGGCCCTGGATAAGCGGAAGAAAATGGATGGATGGACTTGATTAGTCTGTGAGGGTCAGTTCTTAAGTGGTTTTCCTTCTACTTATCTGGTCAGAGCTTTAGTGTAGCAACAAATCAAATAATGTCTGAGTCAGCTGATTTGTTGTGTGGAGTTTCTCAGGGTTCAGTTTTGGGTTCTGTTCAATTTTTGCTTCATGTAATCCCTTGGAAAAGATCATCCAAGAGTTTAATGATGTCTCTTATCATCTATTTGTTGACGATATCCAGCTATATTGCTCTTTTAAGCCTTTTGAGATACAAAAACTGAACTCTTTAGTCAAATATTTGAAGAAAAAAAAAACAAAAAACTGTGACATCAGTCAATCTATAAAAGTATTGTTTGCTGTGGCATTCTTCCCTGTCATGCTGGCTAGCGGGCGGGCTGGCTGTTTGTCGTCTGTCCTTCACTGCACTTGTCCAGTGACTAAAACAGGTGTGTGTGTCTGCCGTAATATCAGCCCTCCTAACAATCGCTTAGTTGTACAATTAGGGGTAATGTTAATTTTACATTATAGATCTTGAGCCATGGAGTTGAGTGTACTGTCGCCGCTTTGCCGTGCCTTTGCCATGTACCTCTTTGTTTTCCAGAGATTCAAACTCAGACTGGATTTACAAACAAGGGTCATCCAGTGAACTGTGAAGTAAATTGTCCTAACTAACTTTATGAAACGTTATTGTCAAGATGAACTAATTTATGGAAAATGTATAAATAAACTGTACACTTTTGATATATGTGAACCGTGCCTCTGTTCATCAACAATGAACCTACAGTATGTGCCTTTTTATATTAGCTGGTCCTCCCAAGTGGTGTTGTTGGTTCTTTTCCTCTATTAGGTGTTATGTTAGTGTTAATGTTAATTTAATTTAATTATTGGTTTAGCCAACAGCCACTACATGACATCAAGTTAGAAATGCTTAGAATGCCACACAAACAAAATGGAAACACTGGTTATTGTTCCCGATGAGCTGGGTGGGTGATCTTGGCCAGTCTGCCACAGCCTCAGAAACCTCGGTGTCATCTTTGACAAAAACATGTCATGAGCATCACAATAAAAAATTAACAAGGAACTGTTTCTTTCAGCTGAGGAAAATATTGCCATATTGTTGTATTGACTCAATTGTAATTGTGTGTTATTTTTTATGTGTTGTGAAGCACTTTGTGACTTCTTTGTCTGTAAAAGGTGCTATATAAATAAACTGTGCTTGCTTGCACACTTAACCTAGCCTCATAAAGCATGAATAAAGCCCAAGTCTTTGTCATGCTTTATTGAGACTGGGTAAAGTGTCGTTATTATAAAATGTCACTTATCACTAAGTATTAGTGCTAGTAGAATAGTATATTATACTCAAGAGTATTAAGTGACAGTAGTAGCAGTAGCTCACTGGACAGTAGATTTGGTAATAGTAGTAGTTGTAATAGAAAGTGTTAACAGCGCTACAGAGATGAGTAATACATAACAACATAATAGTCTATCAATTATTGTTTTGACAATGTTATGCAAAATTACAGTGTTTACAGGCATGTTGTGGCACATTTCTTATGAATTGCTAAAATGTTGTTATATGAGAACCCCCAAACATATGATATTCACTTTTATATAATCCAACCTTATGTAATATACAGCAAGTTTTTATATATATATATATATATATATATATATATATATATATATATATATATATATATATATATATATATATATATATATATATATATATATATATATATATATATACACATATATATATATATATATATATATATATATATATATATATAATTAATGAAGATTTGAAACATCTCTTTGCTCAAGGATAAGCTGTTCATGTACAGGACTGGTTATGAGTTATGGCTCTTTTTTCCCACATGTTTACATCCTTCAACAGTTGTGAATCACAAGGTCAGATTTAAGTAGGTGCTTCAGATCTTCTTATCTCCTAGCCTCTGTGCACTTTATTTCAAACCACTGTGTCTAATCCACAAGAAATACTGAATGTGCCTGAAACAATCAATGTGATGCGTCTGATTGTCATTCTTTTACCTTGGCCAAAGAAACACACACACATGCACACACTCACAGACACACACACACACACACACACACACACACACACACACACAGGCCTTGGAGGAAACTGAATTTGTGAAACAAGACTAATGAAAATATGTGACAGAAAATGCACATTATTTATGATTTTATTTTGCTAAAGTGAAACTCGTGTGATTCAGCAGATTTGACTGTTACACAGAGGCTTAAAGGCTTACAAAGAGAAACGTCACATCCAACATTCATTCACAAATCGTTTACCTATGTAACTTATCTATCTCCATGGAGATACATAAGTTTATGTCATACTGAGGAAGATTATAGCCAAAGGAAAAACATTTCCATGGAAACACTTCAGACTAAATAAGAGTCAGGTTTGTGGAGATTCAAGCTCACTCACAGGGTGGACATATGTTTTTTAGTAAACACAACCACAATTACTTTATTTTTAGTCTTTTTTTAGTACTTTTTTAGTACTTTTTTTTTTTTTTTTTACTAAAATGTTACATACTGTAGCTTTAAGAAAAAAATGGTTTCACTTTTGAGCGGCCATCCATCGCACATAAACCACACTACAGTAAATGTGTTTTACAATTCAAGCAAAAATGGCTAAAGAAAAGATGAAAGAAGCATCAATTAATCAACATAATTTGCCACTATTCAAATGCGATGGTTTAATTTTGGTTATTGCACAAAGCCTGTTAAATGTGGCGTTAATTTTGGCTGATTTTTACTGTTTTAAAGTTTTTGACTGTGCAAATGTTTTTTATTTGACTTTTACTGCAATTCAAAAAGCACAGCATGCTATGGAGAGAATGATTTACTGTGGCAACAAACGGAAAAGCCAAAAAAGCCCCAACAAAACTTTTTTTTATATTTGTTCCTTTGCTCAGTCTCCCCTTGTTTACACAGTCGAGACATTCTGTGATGGAAATACAGTGTTTCCTATAGAGCTAGTAATGCAGGAACACAGCTATGATCGTCACCTTGTACAACCTGATGTTATGTACAGTGGTGGAATGTAACAAAGTAAAAGTAAAGTACTGTATTTAAGTATTTTATTTTGTTATTTATTTATTTATTTGTATTACATTTTAGGTATATGTACTTTACTTAAGTACATTTGGAAGTTGATTTTTACTTTTTACTTCACTACATTTGATAGAAGGAATCTGTACTTTCTACACCACCCCATTTTTTAACAAAAAATTAGAAAATTAAATGTATTTTATTATTTATTATTGTGTCAGACCTGCTGAAAAGGCTGGGGGTTTATTTTTTTAACACAGCAAACAATAATATTCAAAGAAAAACAGCTAGGAAAAACATCTGTTGTTTCTTTTGGACAAAATTCAGCACAAATCTTTATTAAAATCACTACATTTGAAGCTTTACTAGATGTCAAAATCTGCATGAAGTACTTTTTTTTACTTTTACTTGAGTAGATTTGTTCATGTGATACTTTAAGTGTATTTCTTTGCACCTGTATCTGTACTTTTACTTTTAAGTAACAAAATTGAATTCCAAAATTCCACCACTGTATGAGAATAACACATAGTCAATCTTCAATAAAAATTTACTTGTTTACTTGTGTTTACATTATAAAATATCTGTTATATGCCTTTTTTTAGCAGTCATGGAGAAAATGAGTTGTGCCCCGTGGCTTGGTAAATCAGGAGCTGTATTGTTATTGTGGATAATGATCTAATTACATTGTTTACTGTAATGACTGCCAGTTTGCGTTCCGGCTGCTTGTCCATTGGTGCAGATGGATGTTCTTGCTGGCCAATGGCAGACTCACTGTGGCACCTCTCGAGCTTGTTTCAGACCATTTTCCAAACACAAAAGGGAGAAATATGGGAAGGAAATAAACTAAGTTTGAGCTGTGAAATGCAATGAAAAATAGAAATTCATTTTTAATTTGACGGCCATGTTAAAAAGTTGGACAGGAAGCAGAGGGATTATGATAATAAAAAGCCGTGAGTGAGCGTTTTGTAATGATGAGGTTAATTGGGAATGTTTTGTTTCTGAGCCAATTGTGCTTGGCAGTTTGATTTTTATTCTAATAAGTTTTAAATCAGACTTGGTCGTGCTACAGCAAATACTTGAATCTGTGCAAAGCTTCTCCATATTAACTTCAGCATTCATAATGTTAACGTTATGCAAATATTAAAAATGATCCAAAAATCTGATAAATCTGGGTGACAGTAGCTCAGTTGGTAGTTTGCCCACTGACCCGAAGGTTGGTAGTTCAAATCCCGTTCTCTCCCGCTGAATACTGTCTATGTGTCCTTGGGCAAGACACTTAACGCACCTTGTCCCCAGTGTCTGCGTACACTGGTGTATGAATGTGCGTGTGAATGGCTGAGTGGTTTGTAGAGGTGGAAAAGTGCCATTTAAAGGTTTTCATGAAAATGGAAATTTCTATTACTGGAATGGCATGTGTTTCAACTTTTACAAATCTTTTTTTCATGATGACGTTGATGTGAATGCTATGTGTAGCATTCATTGTAATGGGTTTGCAAAGCACATGCATTACAATGAATTCCCACGTGGTCTAATTATGTAGCATTATGGTCACTGTTTAAAAGATATTGTGACTATGCCAGAGGCATGTTGTATTAGGTGCTCTCTGCTCTGTGGTGTCCTGTGTAACATGGTTCTTGGGGGCTCTAAATTTACCATCATTGAGAATTTCCATTATTTGTCACCAAAATAAGATAAAGCAATGGCATCCTCAGTATCCTATTAAATGCCTGTAATAATCACACTGAATTAAAGTAGGCTACGCAATCCACATTCAACTTTTGTGAGGATACTGAAGTTTGGACTTTCAGTTTGAAATTATTTATAAATACATAAGACATTTTGAAATATTACTAAGTCCCTTGGTAATGCTCTGCACATTTTAACTGTCTACATTTTGTTAGGGGTGGTAGTACTACAAGCTGACATTCAAGTCCATATAGGGTTGAATAAAAACATTATATTACTGAGTCCCTTATAAGTGCTGGTGTGGTGCCTGTAGTCCTGCTTTATGTCTAGTCTCTAGCCAACATAGCCAGACCCACTTATATTGTGAAGGCTAATGAAAAGATGAGCACCCTAAAATTAATTACAATTACCTTTTCCTCTGGGTGCAACGCCATCTTGTCTGGAGCCTTGAGAAGCATCCCTGAAGACTATTCATTATAAACTGTTAAGTGACACTGATCTTTCTAATGTGATGAGATGCAGACAGCGGAGATACAAGCACACATGACACAAACACAGCCAAAATCCAAAACCCAAGGCTATTCCAGAAGACAGAACCATTGTTAAAACAAAAAATTATTGATGATAATGACAATAAACCTCGAAAAAGAATTAAAGACAAAGAATAATGAGTTTACGCCGAGCTGTCTGGATCAACTACCCAGAGAAAATGACAAAGTGACTGAAAAGGCACCAGCATGAATAATGGAAGAAAGCAAATTAGTAAAACAAGAGTGGTACTTTGAATACAAAACAGAAGAAAAAACGTATCAGACAGACAGGGTTCAGAAAGGGAGCGATGTTCAATGATGTAGATGCTGTCATAACAGATATTTTTTTTATATAGGATGGTTTTGTCATCACAAACAAAAGAGCAGTATTTATGGTCAAAGGAAGAATGGAGAGGTGTGAAGTGTGTATGGAAGTCATAAAAAAGATTGTGTCTAAACTAAGCTGAGCCATAAAACTGTGGCAGGAACAGAGGTATAAGGTTCATTGTTATTTTCAAAACCTCATATCACCACCTCTTTAGTTTTGTCCTTTTTGAAATGACTCTGTGGATGGTGCGCCATTCTACGTTTGACCTTTTCGAAGTTTGAAAGACTGAAAACAGCTTGAGTTCAAAAAAGAAAGAAGGAAGCAAAGTAGGGCAAAGCAACAAGAGATTGAGGACACAACCTCTGACAAAGCTTTGAGTCCATCTTGTTAAAGACGCTCTCAAGTTCCAGCAAGTGATTTTCTGTTGCCATTGTACTATCCATATGGTCCTGAATCCAACATCTGAATGGACCTGTTCTATATTATGCATTCTAATACCTAATGATCTTAGTAAATCATATGAAAGATCATAACAAACACCCTCTGACGTTAGACCGGCGTGTCCTGGTGGAGTGAAAAAGAAAGCAGTTTGAAACAAGCTGCAGTAAATTAACAGCTAATTTGGCATATACAAAGTTGTCTGAATGTTCATTACTGTTTCTCTCTTTTCTTAAATGATTATTTGTAAAAAGAAAACTAACTGGGCAATGAATGAGCATGGAAATGATCATAAGATACTCCATTCAACTGTACAACAACTCACCCTTTTGTAATAGATAACCTTCTGTCATATCAATCACTATTTTATCTTTGCACTGTTTTCTCCTTACTACCTCTTGTATATAGCTGAGAGATATATTTTTATTATTATATTTCTATATTTTATCTTTACTTGATCATATGCATTTGTATTATTATGCCCTGTTCGACCACCCGTCTTATGCTATTTTTGCTGCTGATTTAGAATTTATTATTACCATTTATATTGTTGCTCTTTATTATTATAATATGTGGCCATACCGACTTGTCAAAGCGGTCAATTATTATTATTATTGTTCTGATGTGTGAGCTGCTGTATCCAAATAATTTCCTCAATAAATTTTGACTTAGACAAACTTTATTGAGGGAAAAATGATTTGTCTGTCAGATGGACCAGATCAGATAAAAACATGGAGGATCTTGGGTCTTGAAACAAAGTATTTTCATATAGCATACGCAAATTATTTTTCTTCGTCAAAGCAGTAGGATGTGTAACAGCAGCTTAGCGTGTGTACTGCAAACCCCACCATGAACCACTAGTGTGTCCTGACCTATGTGCTCTCATTTCCCAGGTGCATTCTGGGTAGTTGATTTCCTCATTTGTTTTTCCTTCGTGCAGTGGCTCTGATGCTTATTGTTACTGAACAGAGTAGTGACTGTGGAGCAGGATATTCATTTTCGTGCATTGATAATTGATCAAAGTCAATATGACATGATTCATTTACAGAGCTCTTTTCTCTGCCAGAAAACAATTGTAATCAATTTGACACCTTCTGTTCCATAATCGTACAGTGAATGCAAATGTGTGCTGCTATGGCTTGGTTCATATGAAATTACACCAATGAAAAGATGAATCATTCTGGAAATTCTTGGTGTCGATCAAGTGGAGAACAAGTGACACAGTATCTCTATAAAAAATACAATACAATACAATACAATACAATACAATACAATACAATACAATACAATACAATATAATATTCAAGAAAATCCTAAAATATTGAACTGTCTATATTTTGTTAGGGATGGGACTACAAGCTGACGATCAAAACTATATAGGGTTGGATAAAAACACTTGTGAATGATATTGAGAAGAAATTATTTTACCAAAGTTATTAGAATAGAGAAGACATTTTACTTTCTGCTAGTTTTTCTTTCATGTGGAGGCTACAGATTTGCATAGTTCATTTGGTGGTGTTGAGAATACAAATACTTTACTAAAATCAAAGGAAAACATGGCAGTATTTGGTCACACAGTTTATCTTACGTACTGCTTTTAAATCACTAATTGAATGGCCTTCATGAAAGCTGTAGATTTGTATTTTATTATTGTTTTAAGTTATTTCTTTTATTTTGTTGTTTGATCTGTGTGTTTGTCTGATCTCACTTTCTCTTTTCTTGAAATGAATATGAAGAGTTCAGTAGCAAAAACAGTTATCTTCATTTTGAAAAATTGCCTTTTTTTTTCTTTTTGTTACCACATTCTACAGATATTATCAATGACAGTAATGTATGATGGATTTTATCAAGAAGGGATGGAATAATATTTTGATAGCAGTAAAATACATTTGGCTTTTGAAAATATAAGAGCAAACTACAATCCTCTGTGACTTCTTCAAATAGGACTTATCTGTCTTTGCAAATCAACTCTTCATACACTATATTCTTTGGTATTTGTGTTGTTATCTTATTTATGATGACTGTGCAGTAAAAGTGCTCTATAAATAAATATTTATTATTATTAGAATATTATATTATTGGAAAACTTTTGTGATTCGTGTATGCAATAATTAGTAATAAATATTTGCATCAATCATATTGCTAGTGCTAGAAAACAAAGTCTGCTTCCCTGCTCACAGAACTTCTAAAACAACACTGGGGTGAAAGATAATACAGATTGGTGTGTGCGTGTGCGTGTGTGTGCGTGTGCGTGTGTGTGTGAGAAGAGCTGGAGAAGACAAGCTGAGACAGAGCAGTGTTGTTGTGCAGAGATGGATCGGTGATGGCTGGAGGTACAGATAAATGGACTAACACTCAGTGACATTGGAGGCAGTGGACAAATGGGACTGCTTTCCACCCATGTGCTTTTTGCTGCTCAGTCATTTTCTTCATCAGTTGTTTCAGATGTGACCAGCTTAAAATTAGAAAGGTGAAACATATGCGGGTCATAGAACAATTACTTGTGGAGAAGCTGGCCAAAGTGGTCTTAAGCAGGAGACAGACTCTGAAAATATTCGACAAAGTATTTGTCCTAAAGATTTATTTCGAAAATTCACCGTGATATTGTGGCAAACACAAAAAAAATTATTACATATTTACAAAAAAATAACTGTGCTTGAAATTAGGCATAAGCAACAGAAACTAATAAAACAAACAAACAAAAAAACCACGTGTACCCAGCTACACTGATGTGTCTCCCTGAGAGGCTGAGCTGACCTGCTTTTATAGTCCTCCCCACAGGAAGCTCCTCCCTCCAGGTAATTCCAAGATCCCTCATCAGGTCTGACTGTAAGGTAGCTTCATTTTCGTCTACAGTTACCCCTCGCTCTACTACAAGGGCCTAAGTCCCTTTTAACTTAAAGTGTTTAACGTAATCTATAAACACTAAAACATCCAAATCAAATATACAAAACCCAACAAACAAAAGGAACTGAAACCAATTCTCCCCTCCACATGGTCTGTCCCAAAACCTCCCCCAGAGGCTTTAAATATGTCCGTCTCAGGGCACACCCCCTCTTTTGTCTCCAGACCATGTGGAGCAAAGTAGGTAAGTGACATGTCTAACTAAATTGAATAACCAAATAAAATATATTTAAATTAACTTGAGTGTGCTGTGTTATGTTAGAGGAACTAAACAAAACTAAATAAAACAAACCCGAGATAGTTCTATCTAGCAGTTCAGTTGATTATGGAGAAATTAACAAATATGAAATGAAATTAAGGTGAGTATACAGGGACAAAGGCCCACTTTGTCACATTACTGACCCCGTGTTGGTCATTTTGGTAAAAATGGAAAAAAGGCGGCTTACTTGCATGATGTGCAGCTATCCATCAGAGGTGCCAACAGCTGCACAGTTTTGTTGATTCTTTTATTAAAGGTACATTGTGTAACTTTTCTGCTGGAGGGTCCATCAAATGGTTTTCTTCATGGAGATGTTATTGCTTTGTCTGAAATGTTTCACAGTATGGGATTAAACCTTTCTATCTTCATGGAGACCAAACCAAACCAAGTTACAGGTCAGATCTTTGGAGAGGCGACCCCACTCACAGTCAGAATGCCTCTTGAACTACCACTTGTACTGAATAAATGTAAGAGCAGTTTTAATGTCATACTGTGAAACAGTCTAGGCAGAGCAATGACATAGGAAACAAGCAGACGACGGACCCGCCACCAGAAAAGTTACACAATCCAACTTTAAGTCATTTTAGATGAATATTTAAAATGTCTAAACTATAACATAATGATCCCCAGATGTCATAGATTCTAACTATGTAACAGACACAAGCACAGTAGGTTTTCTTTAAATCAAAAAGATGCACTGACCTCTGGGTTGAAAATGGCAGCGCTGATTTGCACTTGCCCCTATACAGTATATCATCGCCATCACAACCAAGTGCTTCATGCTTTCAGCCTCTATGGATAAAGGATAAGATAATTTATCATCATGCAAAGATGATAAATTATATGATATATATAAAATTTTTATGCTAAAATAGCTACAAAAACTGGTGAATCTTATGTGTATCATTTTTTAAGAATATTAAAAAAAAAACTTGTTGGAAAAATAGCATCTTCTTTAATACAGGAGAATAGATTCCTCAAACATGCCTGAATCACTCTAAATATAACTTTCCATGGGTAAATGGAAAGGGAAACTATTTACAATTATAACATGATTAAAAGCTCTTAAAAGTTGATTTTGCATAATATGTGTATAAATGGAAAGTGTAAATGTGAGCTAGCAAGAGTACTGCAATGAGGCCCACTGATATGAACGCACACTCAAAGATATTCTAATTCAGGTCAAATCAATGACTGAACTTTTTTTTTTTTTTTTTTGGTCACATCAACAGTTGTAAAAGGTCATTTCTATATTTTCGCACTCTTTCAGCATTTCTTTCGGATCACTGAAACTGTATTCAATATTGTTTTGGTTTTATTATTATTATTATTATTATTATTATTATTATTATTATTATTATTATTATTATTATTATTAAAAAGCTTCCTGCTGCTGTGACTCATGGCACATCAAATTCTTTGCAGCGCGTAAAATAAAATCTGACCTGAAATGATAAACACAGCGCTGGTTTGACGCACGGAGCGACCAGTCTGACAGATTCAGGTTGCACGCGTGAATGTGCACAGGGACAAGCCATCTGCAAACAGGTACATTTCGACCGCATTTCGCTCGCTTCCTTCAGTATGACCGTAGTTGTAGCGCACATCGTCGTGGCCCAGAGCCCCGGCAGGTCCGAGCTGACGGGAGCGCTGCGCACACCCTCCACGGAGACCAGAGGAGAGCCATAATGTAATCCTCACCTGTTTGCTTTGTTTCTGTCCAAGCCATAGTTTTTTGAGAGCCAAAAAGACGGGACTTTCTCAAAGTGTGAAGTCTCTCCCCAGAGCGTTATACCACAAAAATATTTAAGTAGGCTAATGATTGAAAAGCAAGTTATAAAGTGATAATATTTTATACTTATTTTGGAGATCATTATTTTGGGAAAGATTACCCATCTTATAGTGGCCTATAGGTCCTACAATCCATAATAAATCTGCAGCTATATGCAGGCTATATTTATCAAGCTGAAAAAATCTCTCTTTGTGTGATTTTATAGGTTTATACACTAGTTTATTTTTATTTATGAGATTATTTTTCAAATATTGTGGCAACATATATAAAGCTCATGAAGAACAAGATTTTTGTCTTTAACATTCTAAGTGGGTCAAAAAAAAAAAAAAAAAAATCAATTATATTAAAAATAATCTACCAGAAATAACTGCAGTAATTTGATTAATGAGCTGTAACTTGTAATGATGATGTGATGCTGGTGTGGCCACAGTCTGCATGTCAGATGTTGCTCATGGGGGTCCAAGGAATAATCAGGAAGTTAATGTGTTTGTTCAGACACATGAACAATTAGAGGGAACATTGCTCATGATTACTCTATGTTTAAAGATACACACTACACAACATACTCAACATAAGTCATGTTAACCTTATATGAACTGAACATGTATTTCAAATATGCCTGTACTAGTAGTTCCCTATTTAAAATGTTGTACAAATACTTTGCAGTTATAAAAACCCACTTTTACTCTCTCTGGCTTTTATCACCGCATGAGTTGTGTGGTCCTCTGTTTTCTTATGGTTATGTTTTATTTATTGTATTTATTTATTCATATGGGTCTATTTCACAGTTTGTTTTTTTAATTATGTTTTTATTGTATTAAATTGTAGATTTTTTATTTCTCTATGGGCAGCACTTGGGTCTTTGTTTATGAAATGTGCTATAGAAATAAGGTGGATTGGATTAAATAATGTATAATCAAATGTGTTTTGTTTTTTTTGTTGTTGTTTTTTTTCAAATAAAAAAAAACAGGGTGGAGTGAATTAACAAACTTATACATTTAGACTAACAGTTGCAGATATACAGACATAACTCATCTCTTTGCTAAGACACCTCTTCATTACTCTCCTCTTCTTCTCACACGCTGCTTTGTCCATTATTCTCTCCTTCCATATTTTCATTTGTAACAGTGTTTTGTTCCTTTCACATTATCAAAACTAGCCAACCTTGTCCCCAGCAGACACAGCCTGGGTGACACGAACAGGTCACATGGGAACCAACCCTGCATGAAGTCCACCACTTTCCTCCATATGGGAAAAATCAAAGGGCAGTCCCATGTATCAAAGTAACAGTGGCATTTTGACATTTCCAGCATTGATCATTTCAGCCAACAGCCTTTCTATGGAGCCTAGGCGCAGTACAATAATGCCTATTGAGGATGGACAATATATACAGTGTAGAGCTCTCTCCCATACAGTTTTCATTCATTCATTCATTCATTTTATTTGTTTGAGCAACATTACAAACAAGGGTATGTACATGCACATGTTTTTGGGCCATTTCTGGTCATCAAAAGGAGTAGGTTGATGTTTAAAAAAACATAGTCGTGTCCTGTGTGTGTGTGTGTGTGTGTGTGTGTGTGTGTGTGTGTGTGTGCGTGTGTGTGTGTGTGTGTGTGTGTGTGTGTGTGTGTGTGCGTGTGTGTGTGTGTGTGTGCGTGTGTGTGTGTGTGTGTGTGTGCGTGTGTGTGCGTGTGTGTGCGTGTGTGTGCGCGTGTGTGTGTATATATGTAGATGTAGTTTATCGTTTATGATCATATAAAATAAAAGTTTAAAGATGTTTAGTGTTTTTAACCCATGGGCACATATTATACTATTATACTATTTATACATATTATACTTAACTTGGTAACCATGTTTCATTAATTATCATGATTTTTTTCTGTGACAGCATCAGATCTGGAGACAAGCAGATGATGCCACTAGGCCAAGTTACAGGTCAGATCTGTGAAGAGGCAATCCCATTTAAAAATAGATATTTTTCATGGTTCCTTTGTGAGCAATAAATATTTAAACATAATATAAAAGATAACATATTGTGGAACATTCTAAAGCAATAACATATAGTGCACCTAAAGTAAAGTATTAATAAAGTATTCCCAAGATAAAATAACGTCAACAACGAATACCAGGCTGAACTAGATGCATTTTGACACTTGAAAGAAAGTTCTATACAGTTAAAATGTTAATGTCACCTGAAGGTAACCTGCTGTGCCAAATCACCACTTTATTGTACTAACTATACAATTAGGAGAAACCTTATTTGCATATTTCCATTAGAGCTGATTATATGTGTGTTTTTTCTCTGCTTGTCTGTGCAGATCGTCAAGATTGCTAATCACGACCCCCTCTAAAAATAACCCCGGGTTGCCTCGGTGATCACAGATGTGTACTGCACCTTCACACTTTTACTATACACCACTCCAACATTCAGCACCTCTTCATTTGTGTTATTAAAATCTGATTTCAGTGTTTGTTGTGCGTGAATTGGATGTTTTAATGTTGTTTCCTCATCACACATACCTGGAGTTGTGTTTTGTTTTATTCACACATTTTTAACACACAAACCCTGCATATTTAGGCTGAGTTCTTCTCCCAAACAGAAAATACTCTTTGTGATGTCATGTGGTAATACAAGAGGTGCTCCACTGTGTTTTTAAACTTCATACATCTTCATTAAAATCATTTGGATAATTTCAGCATTGGAATTGCCAATCTCTATGTAACAAAAGGTAAAAGGTAGCTGTTAACTACCTCTTCATGACATCACAAGGTGGAACAGAGCATTTTGAACTCTGGAGATGTAAACAGACAAAGGGTTACTCAAACGTGTGAATGAAACTCCATGTTTTTGAGGAGGTAGCAACATTATAACATCTCTCAAGAATCCATTTTGTGTAATATAGGACCTTTGCAGTCTGATTGTTGTGAATGTTTTGGATTTGTCTGCTTTAAGATTGTGCTCACATCACCATCTTTCCTCGTGGTTGTAGAGAATACATAACACATCATGGGATCAGAGGTGGTCAAAGTACTGCATTTAAGTAAAAGTAAAAATACACCTGATCAAATATTACTCCAAAATAGTTGGGCAGAGGCCAAACCTGTGGCAGTGATGCTGCATTATTATCCTCTGGTGTGTGCTTCATAAGGCTTTACATGGGAGCTATTTTCCAAAGATGTAGAAAATAGCTCTACAAAAGTAATAAGTACTTAGAGGCTTTTTTAGAAAAGCTTTCAAAAGATCTCGGAAGCTACTGAGCATGTAAGCTGTAAACAACCAGTTTGTGCACAAAACCCACAAATGAAAAAAAAATCACAAATTCACAAAATTTGAATAGGGCATTTAAAGGTATTCCGCCTAGACATTTTTTTTTACTTAATTACAAGTCCCTTAATCTCATTCAACAGCTTTGAAATGTGAAAGACCCAACAAATGCTCAGTCTGCTCTCCAACAGAACATCCCTGCAGACAGCAGCTTTACTTCTCCTTATATTTACTCCCAGAAAATAGGTGTAATTTAAAATCTAATCTAACCCACTGCATGTCTCATTACCACTTATAATGACAGTAAATCAGACAGAGGCCAAAACTATTTGTATCTCCTCCAAAGGGCTCAGAATCAGATTCTGTTTCAATACATTTCAGTTACTGACAATCTCTGCATGACCAAATACTGTATATACTCTATGGAGCCACATCAGACGCACATTTTATTATGGATCACCATGTTTATATTGGCTGGAACTGAACACTGCAGCTTCTTCCCGCTGACTGAAAAAACTCTTCCAGCAGGACCCTGTGTTGAACGGTGACCAAAATACTGATGTCTTACTTATTTTGATATGCTTTGTGTTGGGTCAACCTCAAAACAATTTTCTCTACAGGAAGCCCAGTCCTCCATCATTCTGTCTGCACACAGTGAGGTCAGAGACAGTGCAGTGAAGGGGAGAGCCTTCACTAGTTCTTATGCATTACTGCCCCCTCTCTGGAAATCAAGTGTCTCCAGGAGCTTTTCGCCTGCTCCTCGCACATGTGCACTGAGGTAAAGACTAATGCTGAGCCAGTGGTGTGTGCAGGGCAGGTTCTGCACAGTATGACTTTGACTGTATTGCTGGGTTTCAGATAACTGCATTATGTACTGCAATATGTCGCAATACAGTGAATTCTTGGGTTTTGTCAACAATTGAAAATACCAGGTTCAACATTTGTGAATTTACCTTTTGGATATTTCATAACAAAGTTCAATGTAATCAACAGGGAAATCAGGCCCTTGCCCCCAATTTGGGATTATAACATCATCACATTATAGAATCTGAAAACCACCAATAGGAGGTTTGTGAAATGGCATGTGTATACAAGGTAAAAAAAGATAAGATCATTGTTGTAAGGGGTTAGGTATACAGGGATGTTAGTGTCATCATACAATATTGAAGAGGCAATTAAAAGAGAATTATGGTCTTAGAATGATAATGGTGCTCATTCATTATGGCTAATGTTAAAAGGTCAGTCATGGGCCAAGGAAGAAACTATTAGGTGTAGCCCTGAGCTCTATGGAGACAGGAAATGTAAAGCAAACAAACAAACAAAAGGTGTCAGTAATAGAATAAATACCCAGTGTGTGGTAAATGTAGCCATCTGTATAAACCTACACTGTGTAACTTTGATGCATTTTATTTAGAGAGGAGCATCACACAACAACAAACACTGACCCCTCCTTTATCCACATTGTGAAGAATGAGAGTGCCTGGAACTGCCTTAGACCAGTATGTTTCTGTCATGGTGCAACATAGTGCAATATATATATTGGTAAGGATACACAGTAGTGGACCCAAAAAATAAGCTCAAGGTGAGGCGAATGCAAAAAATAACAGATTTATTGTCCCAAAACTATGAGGATAAGGAGGTTTGTAGGAGAGGAGCCAGCAACCGAAACACAAGAGTCTTCACCACGGGAGCGTAGTTGATGTAACAATCTGGCAGAGTCTAGCAGGAGAGCTGGGCCTTTGTAGTTGGCTTCATTGCAAGCTGAGTGTAGGTGAGTTCCCAGCAGACTTCACCCATGTCCCCACACATCAAACTGGGAAGACTCGAGTCACAGCCAGGGGCGTGACATATGTAGGTTTATTGTATAGGTTTATTTTAGTTTGATTGCTACACTTCTCCAGTCAGAGGGCACACTCTGTTGACATCAAGTAAGTATCAGCTCAGCTCACTTGGAACCAGGGGGAAGGAGGCAGTAAAAGTCCTTGCTCCTCTCTTGCTACAGAGAAAATTACACTGAGCAGCAATACATTTGAGAAACAAAAGCACCTTTTAACAGGAGGATGCATCAGGACCATAAAGAGTAAATCAGCATCGGCTCACCAGCACCTCCTCTGAAAATAGCGAGGTCTCCTTAACCCCCCAAAGAGCAAAAAGCCTGCAGAAAAGAAACAGGTAATGCCAATTTCGCTGTAACTCCTCCTCTCAAAGGAGTTAGGAGTTAGTGAGTCTGAGCCTTTGCCGTCTGGGCCGAATTGGTGAGATAGGGCCAAGATAAATATGTGTTTGTCGTGAGAGCAGTTTAAGTGCTGAAAGTATCAGAAAGCGCAAAGGAAAATGGGCAGGAGACTTTAGACTGAGTGTGTGGAAAATGCTGTGAAAGTTGTCATTTGCACAGAAGAAGACCACTGCACACATCACAAATAAAAGATAAGATAAACAATGACCCCTGTCTTCTGTGCTTTAATGCTATGCCTGCTTTGTATTTTGTATGGGCACTCAGAAATTAATGAACACGATTAAACCAAACTGAGGATTGTGTTGACATGTAAATGCTGGTGGGTAACATGGAGCACCACATTGAGAACACAGCCGAATTTGTGAACAAAGTCAAGCATCTCCAGTTTGACCTGGATGAGACAATGGTTTCCTCCTCTCTTTTCACTACTTATCCCTACATCGGTAGCGGTGGAGGCAGCAAGAAGGAGACTACTGGAGGATACCAAGCTAGAAGAGAGAACCAAATTTTCACCCGACCAAATCTGCCAACTGCTGGAAATTTGTTTAAGTACCACCTATTTCCAGTTCAGAGGAAACTTCCACAGACAAATCCACGGCTCACCGGTCTCCCCTGTCATTGCAAACTTATACATGGAACAATTTGAACAGAGTGCCCTGGCCTCATATCCAGGCACTTCACCCACGCACTGGTATTGCTTTGTTGATGATAATTTTTCAAAAATCAAAATTCAAGATTTGGAACCTTTTACTGCACTTATCAATTCTGTAGATCCGAACATCAAATTCACTCATGAAGATGCCAAGGACAACACATTGGCCTTCTTAGACTGTGCAGTAACGATAAGAGAAGACCGGTGACTCCAGGTAGAGGTCTTCAGGAAGCCCACACACATCGACCAATACCTGCTGTTTCATTCACACCACCCACTGCAGCACAAACTGGGAGTCATTCGGACATTACAACATAGAGCCCAAGTGGTTCCTACAAGCTCAGAAGGAAAGGAGAAAGAAGAACAACACGTGGAGAAAGCCCTCTCCGTTTGTGGATATCCTAAATGGGCTTTCAATAAAACGAAGAAGAAACAGGACAACAGAGAATCAGAACACAGGAGAAAGGGTGTAACAATTCCTTACCTGGCTGGCGTTTCCGAAAAACTACAGAGGATCTTCAGACAACATGAAATCCCAGTCTATTTCAAACCCACAAACACTTTAAGACAAAAACTGGTCCATCCTAAGGACAAAACACCGAGCCACAAACAAAGCAATGTGGTCTACTCCATTCAGTGTAGTGAAGACTGCAGTGAGCGCTACATTGAAACAAAACAGACACTTCACAAGAGGATGTATCAACACAGACGGGAGAGCCAGAGTGGCCCTCAGTCCACCTAAAAGAGTTAAAGAGGCTATTTTTGTCAAGAAAGAGAATCCTTCCTTGAACAGAAATGGAGGTCTCAGACATTATCTGTCTACCATTTATAACTCCTACAATCCTAAATCAAAACAAACAAAGAAAACAACGGGACTAGCCAGGTCAGGTCCAGAGGTGTGAAAACACCCATTATGGCCCTGAATGGTTATGCTAACAACACCCCACTCCCACTGCATATTTAACAGGCCCACCTAACTAACAGAAACTATAAACAAATAGGTGTGTTAGTCTCAGAGTAATTTCATTGTAGTGAGCTCCTCCCTTCAGGCAGATATAAGGCAGTGTCCACCAGCGTCTGACCAGAACTGAAGAAGCAGCTTGGATAAACTTTTGTCTAGTTGACAAATTGAATTTCTCCTTTTGACATAAATGCAGATAACGAAAGGTCAGATAACATAGTCTGAGTCTTGCTTGATACAAAATCACATTCACTGAAAACAGAGCCTTTACACTTCATTAATTAATTAATTAAGAGAGAATCAAAGTTAGAGCTATGAGACGGTGTTTTTATACAAAACATAAATCTTTCAAATATTGTATAGAATGATGCAGTCTAGTTCTTATCATGGAAAAATGTACTTTATTGTTGACACATTTACTTATCTTAACGTCTCAAGAGTCAAGTTCCAACAAATTTGACTTTTTGGGCCCATATTAAGCTATTTTCTGAGCTACATTATAATGTTGTTTCCTCATCAAAACACACCTGGAGTTTTGCTTTGTTTCATTCAAACATGTTTAACACACAAGAGTTCTTCTTTCAATCAGAAAACACTCTGTTCCACCATGTGATGTCATGTGGTAATACAGGAAGTGCTCCACTGTGTTTTTAAACTCCATACACCTAGAATCATTTGGACAATTTCAGCCCTAGAATTACCAGTCTCTACTTAACTAAAGATTAAAAGTAACTATTAACTTGAAAACTACCACAACATGACATCACAAGGTGGATCAGAGCATTTTGAGCTTTGGAGACGTAGACAGACAGATAAGAAAACGTCATTGATAGAGCGGTCAGATCCACTGACCCACAGGATGGCGGTGCGATTCCATCTCCCACAGATAAATGCTGTTGTTGTGTCCTGAGGTAAGAGACTTAAACCACCTCGCCCTTAGCGTCTGCGTTCACTGGTGTATGAATGTGTGTGTGAATGGGTCAGAGGTTCCTTGATGTACAATGCTTTGAGTGCCTTGAAGGTGCATTATATTAAAATGTGACCATTTACCATAATCATCATAAAATTAACATTAAAAGAGAAGAGTACGGAATTAAAAAAAAAAAAAATATGCACAGCTAAACAGAACTGCTTTGAGTCTGGATTTAAACATTATCAAAGTAAAAATAAAAACATACACAAAATTACACAAAAACCACTGGGTAAGCGTAATGTCAACTGTCAAGTCCAGTCCTGTGAAAATGTTCCAAAAAGGCTTCCATATCCATCTGAAGTCCAGCCTTTTCCCCTTTACTCCCTCCTTACATAGATACTCTATATTTTAATGTCTTTCCATGTGTTCAGCAATCACCTCCAGTCATTTTAATTCCATTCCCATTAAACCAACGGCGCATATTTCAGCAAACGTTGACACAGGTTTCTAATTGCCTTTCCCCCTGCTCGTTTGGCTTTATTAAATCTGAAAATCCACCTGTCATAACACTATTAGTATATCATTAATTACCTGATGGAAATTCTCAGTTTGTTAAATTAGTGGAGATGTGTGTCACTTTTTTACAATGACCACAAGCACCAGGGAGGGTTACATAAACACACACGAGCCATATTTCATAACATACAGCCAGACGAATGGCTGTAGCACGAAAGAATTGATAAATATTTAGCTTTGTTTAAACTGCTGCTGCACACTAAGAACATTAAGCCTCTACAAAAAAGTGGCCAAAAATGGTGTGAAAAATGGAAACCCAACATACATTTTATTTTGGAGGGGATGTTAAATATAATCATTAAGGTTACAGTTAGAGATGCACTGATCCAGTATTTTTCTGTTCATAAACCGATGCTGATACTTTGGCTCTTAGTATAAGTAGTATACCTGATATCAACAGATACTAGAGACCGAAAACTTGATTTATTGAACACAAACAGCTTATGGTAAAAAAATTGTCCAAATTATTTATATCATATCATTTAAAGTAACTGCAGTTTACTCAGTTTAATATGAGACCAACTTTGGCCAGCAAATCGTCTTACTACACCAGTTTATAGACCAAAATGAGATATCGACTGACCCAGAATTTTGAAACCAATACGTGACCCATCAAAATTTTCAATATCTGTGCTGATATCCAATATCTGATATTAGTATTGTATTGGTGCATTATAGTTACATACAGTACTTGCAAACTCTCAAAATAATTGTGCGACTTTTAAAAACAAAAACAAATCATTTTAATTGGTGGTGAAAATGGGGTTTGATCAGAGCAATGACAATGAGATGACTCAAACATGCAGGAATCATGCTAAATACAACTTGGAGAGTTTAAATAATACAGCAAAACAGCTATAACATAGTTAAAAGCTCTAAAAAGGTGGTTTGCATATTAGGTACTTTTTAACATTACTTTATTACTCAGAAAGATCACATATTAGAATAGTGGCCATGTATTACAGTAATTGGACAATGGAATGTGAATTAAAGTGAATAAAGTATCCCACTGTTGTTTGGTTATGGAGAAAATTTTGTAAAACAATCTTCTCATAATAATTGTAAGTTTGACATGCCTGTAGTTGTATTAAAACTTGCAACAAAAGTGAGCAAAATATTTTGATAATGTTTTTATCTGTATTTTAAGCTACATTTACTCAAAAGCCATCACAATATTTTCACGGTAACAAAGTTCTGTTTTCTAATGACATACTGTACAGCCCTATACATTTTCAGTGACACGTAGCAGGAAATCATACTTAATGATGCTAGTAGTTTCATTTCACACAAGCAACAACAGATTCTAACAACAGATTTTCACTTTTTGCATCCTGTCATGTGTACTAGCCTGGTATGCTCCCTACACTAGCCTACAGTGCCATTACATTTCTGTGTTCGAGCTCCCTGCTGGGCCCTATTAGTCAGGTTCACCGGGGACATTTTCAATTGTTTTCCCAGAGTTTAGGCCACAGCACAGGAATGAGTGCAGCTGTATCATCTGTGCACATGCTCCAAATCACCTGTGAACCCAGAAACTGTGTTGCCACGACACTCTGATCCTGTTCTCGCCATGGCAACAGGAACTTTTCCCTTTCCATCTTCACACCGCGAATGGTAATGATTCTCTGGAGATTTTTATATGATTAGTCCTATGTGGACTTCACAGCTATACAACTCAAAACTCACTCATCACAGCTAATTTTCCGTTAACTTCACTGTTAAACCCAAGAAGATTTTAAGATGCTAAATTCTAAACCATTAAAAAGTGCAAAATGCAAAATCAATAAAGTCTACAGAAATAAAGATGAATTCAGATGACTATAAACAGTGGCTGCAGTGACACACACACTTCATATCTGATTATTGAGTTATACATTTAGTAAAATGTTATGTAAACCTCAGGATCATCAGATTTTTTGTGATCATGGTCTCTCTCAGCATTCAGTTTTCATGACATTTAAATCATTTTAAAGGTCCAGAAATCATATAAGAATCTGATTTTGGTGTGCATGTAACCACAGGCATTGAATAAATAAAACGGTGATGTTTCAGTTCAGTTCTTATCACTCTTATCAAGGTGCTGTAAGTATATTTTATTGTATATTTTAATCATTTTAGTTTTTTTATCTGATAAATGTCAGCTATTCTGCTTATCCAGGATCGAAGGGCAGCAGTCTATTCATGCTTTTCAGGCATTACTTCCTGATGTGTTAAAGCAATGCACAATTCAAAGCCAAATATTAAGGTCCTCACAAAAACCTTTAAATCAGGAAGGACCCAAAGGTTTCCTCTTGCTCCTACCATGGTGAGACATGCTGCAAATTAAGTTTAAAAACTTAAACTTAATTAAACAAATTCATTTCTGAAGTAGTTAGATCAGCCTTGGAGTCAAACCTTATACAATAACAGGTTGAAGTACTGTCTATTACATACTGTGATGAATATGATTTAATGTGAATATTATATATTTTATTAGGGCCCCATTACAGACCTCTGTTGTGCTTGTAGTCTAAACCAACCAGCCTCGGCTCTGGAGAAAATCAGTCTAGCAGGAGCCGTAATGGCACATCTTTTTTAGTGACTTGTTTGTATGTAGTGCACTAATTAAACTCCCTTTGCAGTCGGAGTAAGCAGTGTGACTTTGAGTCGTACCGCTGAGTTTAAACAGTCCCAACACAAACAACCCCATGGCACGTTTACCGACTGATCTTTGGTCATTGGACGCCTCTATGGACCAGTAATGAGACAAGTGGCACATTACTCTGATTAAATCAATTCCTATTGGATTATACTGTGTCATACTCCGGGGCTTCCCTGATTACAGTGTCTGAAACAACATGGAGAAAGTGCCCTCACAAGTGCCTCACCACCCCAGTCAGGAGACGAGAAGGACTGGACATAATCCCTACAGCCTGTTATTGTTTGACACATGTGTAGTTACAGAGATGTGCTGTGCAAAACCAAGATGTCATACAACAGAGGGGAGAAAATTATGAATTCCTAAAGATAAATCGCTGTGGGTTACATCTGAGGGACGCCACACAGAAGTATCCAGGGCACTTATGTTTTGAGTCCAGCCCAGATACACATACAACATACAACATGACAAAAAGTAAGCACATTATTGTATGAAGCTACATTTGGAAAACGGAGGAGATGCAGCCTAAAATAGTTTTCAGAGCTACAAAAATGTCTACAATTATAAGTTTAAAGTCAAGCATAATCATATTCATGCTGGTCTTAAATAAAAGCGTGTACCTTTTCAGTGTTGCATATGTAGCCTATGTAAATATTTAATTTTGTGTTACCATTTATAAATTCAAGCTACAACTTATATTGTTCAGTTACATGAGAGAAGTAGTTGTCCAGAACCATAATTATAGGATTATTGTTATAAAAAATGGAATGCAATTAATAGGCCACTCCATAAATTAAGTAAATGATGTGAGAATGATAATAACTATAGCTTTTTTCAGGATCTAATAAAGAAGACCGCTCCAATGGCCACTATCATTGGTATAAATAATTAATCATTGTTTCCTGTGGTAGAGCCGTGCTATTTTGGACAAATAATTAAGCACTGTGGCTGTGATTAGATTTGCAATTTATATTTTATTTGGATTCTCTTCAAAGTGCTGACACGGGAAAGACTTGAACTGCTAAACCAATCCACACGGGGATCTGTTCCCTCATAGCTTTAGGCTAAGGACAGCTGCTGAAGTATTCCGCTTGAAAATAAATAAATTGGCTTTTACTAAATAAGCACTAAATATAAAAAATGATAATGTAGGCCTATTGTGACCAGTGGATAGTCTAATGAGGCCAAAGAGTACAGACACAGGAATAGTAAACAAAACCATGTGTCTGAGGTACCTTGGTGGGGTAGGAGGGTAGGACGTGGAGCAGGACCTGCGGAGACAGGAGGAAAAGGGCGCGCGCAAACTGCTGTCCCGTGCAGGCTGCAGTGAAGCCAAGCTCCCACTCAGCCGCGTGTCTCCGCGCAGATCACCTCACGCTCCTCACTGTGACAATAACTGAGCTGCTTGGGCGCCTCTTCTGGAGCAGCCAGCTCACTTCTTCCCGGCTCTTCAGTCACGTCAAGTCCGCCGGACGGCACCTGAGACCGGTACGAGCGTAACTACAGCACTCGGAGGCTGAGCACCATGGAGAGCGCAAGCAACGGCTCGGACGCGGATTACTGGAGCCAGTTCCCCGTGGCTTACAAGAACGGCAGTCTCTGTCGGAACTTCACCGACACCAACAACACTAGTTCGGGCTTCGCGGACTTGAAATGCGGCGCGGACCGGAGGGGACATCTGAGTGACTTGGACGATGACACGAACCCGGTCATCATCGCGATTGTCATCACGGCACTCTACTCCATAGTGTGCGTAGTGGGGCTGGTTGGAAACGTGCTGGTTATGTACATTATTGTGAGGTAAGTCGAGTGTTATCATCATTATATTATTGTTTCTGCTAACTGCTAACTCATAAACGTGTAATACAGTGTGCTTATAGCCTGTTGCTGTTCCAACATACCAGGGCACACAGCCATATGTTTCTATGGCCAATGTGAGAGCGTTTGTGACAGCTCAGCTGCAGTCCATGCGTAAAATGCCTCTAACCTCACGCGTAAAGGCACCAGAGAGACAGGGGAATGGGACTAATAGCCCTCGGCCCATGAGAACATTTAATGCACATGCATCAGCTGAAATCATGATCTGTAGACAGTATGAGAACTCCTCTGGGTCTATTTAAACGAAACCCAAAAGAGCAAAATGACAGGCCAATTCTAATAGATTGCCTTCAGAATGCGATTTAAACATGTGTTTTATCATGTTTTATCATCAGATATAGACTTATGCCTATAGAATGCTATAGAGGACCAGAAATTACCATCCAAGAAGCAAGTCCGATGTACAGTACTATGTGAACTCTCACCTGATCGACACAGAAAGAGGTGACTGTTATCATATTGAAACTCAGAGGTATAAAACATAAGATGAAATACATTTGTGTTTTTGCCAGAGATGGATAAAATTATGTAGTCAATAAAACCCCAAATCGGTTATGGTTAATTACTTTTTAATTACAAAACTATTAGTATATAACAAATAGTTTTTGTATTACTTCTTACTTACTCCTACTTGTCACTAGCAGGTCTACTACGACTCCTGTTTTAGGATGTAAACCTCACATCCTTATTCACATGCTCTTGTATCTTTGCATAACTTGGGCATTTATTTAGATTTAAATGTTAGCCTTTATTGTCCCTGTTGGTAAATTTGTCCTCTGCATTTGACCCATCCTTTAATGTAGCTGGGGCATCCTGTCAGGAGCAGTGGGCGCTGCAGTGCAGGGACCCATTTTCAGATGTTGAGCTAGGCTTGTTCAGGATGAGCTGGGGGATTTAATTTACTTTATTTGTTCATTTTAAATAAATGCACTTCTTTTAAATTGTTTTTAACAAAGTTGCATTAATATGCTGTCACGCATTAAGGAAAATGAAGAGCATTTAGTGATTGTCATAATGGCAGGTGCAGCTGGTTCCTGACGTCAGGTGAGGCCGCTGACCCCTGTCATGTCAGCTCTAATTACTGTGAGGAAGGTGGGTGGGAAACTCATAGGAGGGCCAAATGTAAAAGCACATTTTGTACTGGCATGCTGTCGTTCACAAAATTCAGACGTCACATGTGAGGTTAACAATAACTATGGCCTCATTCCTATTATTAAGCTGTTTTTATATTGAGGTTTACAATGAACAAAATGTAAAATGCATTATGTATTTTCATGTGTAATTTTTATTAGTATTATAATTATTAATAATTAAAGCCAGCTGTCTCAATTAGTCAGAGAGTATTTTAATTGTGCGGCACTAAATTCACTGTCAACACGGAAAGTGATTAGAATTAGGGCCCATATTACGCCATTTTCTGCTATAAGTTATAATGATGTGTGATGTGTCTGCTTATTGTTTCATGTGTCTTATGCGGGCTGGGCACCAACCAAATGGTGCATGACACTAAATAATTAAAATAAAATAAAGTAAAACTATAATGTTGTTTCCTCATTAAAAACATACCTGGTATTGTGTTTTGTTTCATTCACATGTTTAACACACAAATTCTGCATATTTAGGCTGAGTTCTTCTCTCAAAAGAGAAACAGTCTGCTCCACCTTGTGATGTCATATGGTAATATAGGAAGTCCTCCACTGTGTTTTTAAACTCCATATACCTTCACTAGAATTATTTGGATAATTTCATCCCTGGAATTGCCAGTTGCTACTGAACTAAAAGTAAAAGGTAGCTTTTAACTTGAAAACTACCACTTCATGACATCACAAGGTGGAACGGAGCATTTTGAGCTTTAGGAGACGTAGACAGACTAATAATAAAAGATTTCTTAAACATGTGAAACAAAACGTGACTCCAGGTATGTTTCTGAGGACATTATAACATGCCTTAAAGCATGAATCCATTTTGCATGATATTAGACCTTTAAACTTCAGGCGTAAGATTTTGTATTGATGGTTTGGTGCCAGCACCACAGTGGTAATGGGGTGAATCCAGGTAATAAAGAGTCGCAGATTGACATAAGATAAGTAAATGGAGGAACAAATAAGGAGGAGACAGGTGAGTGATGAGTTGACCACTGGAGACAAATGCATAGACTATTAATGTGGCTGTTTACAAGTGAAGCACTGCAGAATACAGATGAAACCCAATCTTAAAAAATCTGCAAGTGTCTCCAACGTCCAATATCACTTTGTTACTCCCACGATGCACCTCTCTTCAGACCACCAAGCAGTCCTCACTGGGCCACTCTATTGGAAAGCTTCCCTGAATAGTTTCTGATTTTGTTTTTTAAAGATGCTTTTGTTTTGTGCATCATTGTAACAGGATGTTTTCAGCTGTGACGGAGAGCTCCCCTGGCTCTTGTATGACTGCAGAAATGGAGTGGAAACAGAAGGATGAGTCAAACTGAAGTATTTTAGAAGTACTTTTAATGAGGGAATGTTTCGTGGACTATATACAGTGGCATGAAAAAGTATCTGAACCTTTTGGAATTTCTCACATTTCTGCATAAAATCACCATCAAATGTGATCTGATCTTTGTCAAAATGACACAGATGAAAAAACAGTGTCTGCTTTAACTAAAACCACCCAAACATTTATAGGTTTTCATATTTTTATATTTTTAATGAGGATAACATGCAAACAATGACAGGAATAAGGAGACTTTGAGAGCAATTAATACCAATTTTTACCCAACAATTTAAGTCAGGGGTGTGTCCAGTCACTGAGGAGTGGCTTAAAGCTGCTCTGCCCACTATAAAACACACACCTGGTAAGAAATGTGTCTTGATGAGAAGCATTGTCTGATGTGCACCTTGGCTCGCTCAAGAGAGCTCTCTGAAGACCTGTGATCAAGAATTATTGATTTGTATAAAGCTGGGAAAGGTTACAAAACCATCTCTAAAAGTCTGGATGTTCATCAATCCACAGTTAGAGAAATTGTCTACAAATGGAGAGGCACTGTTGCTTCTCTCCCAAGGAGTGGCCGTCCACCAAAAATGACGCCAAAAGTTCAGCGCAGAATACTCAGAGAGGTAAAAAAAGAACCCTAGAATGTCTGCTAAAGACTTACAGAAATCACTGGCACAGTCCAGTATCTCTGTGCATAAATCGACTATATGTAAAACACTGGCCAAGAATGGTGTTCCTGGGAGGACTCCAAAGAGGAAGCCACTGTTGTCTAAAAAAAAACATTGCTGCACGTTTAATGTTCACAAAAAGGCACTTGGACACTCCACAGAACTTCTGGCAAAATATTTCGTGGACTGATGAAACTAAAGTTGAATTGTTTGGGAGGAACACACAGCATCATGTGTGGAGGAAAAATGGAACAGCTCACCAACATCAACACCTCATCCCCACCGTGAAGCATGGTGGAGGGAGCATCATGGTTTGGGGCTGTTTTGCTGCCTCAGGGCCTGGGCAACTTGCAATCATTAATGGAAAAATGAATTCAAAAGTTTATCAGGATGTTTTGCAGGAAAAGCTGAGGCCATCTGTCAGACAGTTGAAGCTAAAAAGAGAGGATGCTGCAACAGGACAATGTTCCAAAACACAGAAGTAAATCAACTTCAGAATGGTTTCAGAAGAACAAAATACACGTTCTGGAGTGGCCAAGTCAAAGTCCTGACTTGAACCCCATTGAGATGCTGTGGCATGACCTCAAGACAGCGATTCATGCCAGACATCCCAGGAATCTGACTGAACTGCAGCAGTTTTGTAAAGAGGAATGGTCCAAGATTGATCCTGATCGATGTGCCAGACTGATCTGCAACTACAGGAAGCGTCTGGTTGAAGTTATTGCTGCCAAAGGGGGAGCAACCAGATATTAAATGTGATGGTTCAGTTACTTATTCCTCCCCCTTCTGTCATTGTTTGCATGTTATCCTCATTAAAAATATGAAAACCTATAAATGTTTGGGTGGTTTTAGAGCACAGTATTCCCAAATAGTTGTCCCAAATCAGTGATGTAGACTGTACTTGGTGCTTGATTAAGATCTTATGGTAGGATTAGTCTGTATGTCTAGGTGTAAGTAAGTGGTGTGTATGTGTGTAAAAAAACAACAACAAGCAGTTCAGCAGTATGACCCTATATGACCCTGTGTTGAGTTTCAAATTAGTCTCTTGGTAATTTCAAGATTGTTTCTTCCTGCTCTCTGTCCAATTTCCTGCTGTACTCCATCTCATCTGCTAAATAAAAAAACAGCAAAACAAAAACTCTAATAATAAGTATTCCTGTCTCTCTTATTGTCCAATATGGTCCAGTCAGAACTAGTCGAGTCAGAACTAGAGATAGACTTCTCAGCGTATCAGCCTTAAATCTTCATATTTTGTTTTGGTCAATCTGCTGTCTAAAGCTTCATATTAACACTTAAATATGAAGAGATAGCTGCACAATGACATGACTACACAACTCTCTTAAATACGTGTGGTAAAAAGGGCTGTGGGTGAGTTTGTAGTAAATGACATAATTTGAGGAAAATGATCAAAATCGGCCGTACATATCAGCAAAAAAATATCAGTAGAGCTTTTTGACCATCGGTTGCTCTGGATTCTAAACGACAAAACCCATCTCTCTAGTCAGAACCAGAACAAATACTCTGCACTGGGGTATGGAGCTGTGTCAACATAGGTGCAGAGATGATAAATAGGTTAGGACATTATGTGTGCATTAGCCTGCTCATCATAAGGGTTCTGCAGCCAAAGGACAGGCCAACCTTCTGCAATGGCCTCTATAATGAAATCACAAGTGTTGACAGTGACAGGTAAGCAGCTTGTTTGTATAGGAGCGCATACGCCATCATATTGAAGTTCGGCCATTTCCATAAAGCTAGCTCTTGTAATGGAACTTGTTTGGAAATTGAAAGACAATTGAAGTCATTAAAATGCATGGTCTGTGTCTCTCTGTTTCTTTTGTCATCTGTCTCTCAGTCCTATTTTTCCTGGTGGATTGAACGTGAGCACCCTTTTAGCTAATGACACAGTGGATATTTACTTGTAAATGGGAATCAAGGCATCAGTCTGAAATTGCACTTTACAATCTTGGCCGCAGATGTAATTTTGCTAGATTAAACAGTAACGGCATGAGAAAGGTTTCCCCCTCTCTCCTCAAAGTCAGTTGCACTATAAAATGTTCACTTTCACCGCCCTTAAGTTACTGTCTCTTCTAATCATCGAACTTCTTGTAGAGCAGCAAAAACACTAGTACTGCATGGGAAAAAACTGTTGTGTTTTGAATGAACACAGACCCTTGGATTTACGAGCTATGCCCCCAGCGCAGAGCTTCTTGTTACCATGGAAACACTGGGAGGCGTTCAAAGCATGATGTGTGCAAAATGATTTCCCATCCCTCTCTCTCGCCACAACCTCCTCTCCACGTCGTCTTCTCCACCCCCTCCTCCCAATCATCGGCTTCTTCTGGGCATTCAGTGTGAACAGCAGCTCGAATATTGATTAGGAAAAGGTTGAACGCACACGACCTCTGGAGCCCATGACCCTCTAATATTTTAACAAAGTAGCTACCCTTGAGCCTTGTGCATGACCTGTATGCAACATTAGGGTTTGTACAAGAAAATCAGATCTTTTTATGGGCATCTTTCTAGAACATTTTGACGAGATTGGACTTGAGTTACTGGTGAGATTTGTGTTGTACGTGTGGAGAGAGAGGTGGGGGTGGGAGGGGTTTGTTTTTTTCTATTCTTTGTTCTGTTAAAGGTACACTATGAATCTTTTTGGTTGGGGGTCTACCACCTGCTTGTTTCTATGGATATGTAATTGCTCTGCCTGAATGTTCCACAGTATGACATTAAACAGCTCTACTTTACATTTATTTAATTACAGGTGGTTTTATAACTCAAAAATACCCAGAAAAACAGGCATTGTGACTGTGAGTGGGGTCGCCTCTCCACAGATCTAACCTGTAATTTGGTCTGGTTTGATCTCCATGAAGATAGAAAGGTTCAGTACCATACTGTGAAACATTCCAGACAAAGCAGTAACACCTCCATGGAGAAAAGCTATTGACGGACCCTTCATTAGAAAAGTTACACAATCCACCTTTGAATCTTAAAATTAATGTAAAAAAGACAAAAAAAAGAAAGAAAATCATATCTTTTTGTATGTCCTAACAAAGTCAACATGCGCTCTACGATATGAGTCTGGTTCTACCTTGACCTCAAAGATAAATTATCCGATGGTCCACGAGTGATAACATCCCACACTTGTTTTCATGGTGTCCCATTGCTCCCTACACTGCAGTCCTTTCATCCATGTAAACATTAGAGTTAGTAACCTAGTAACAAAAATAAACAAACCAATATTAAGGACACAAATATGCAATTAAAGGGGTGAAAATCAAACAGCCAACATTCTTTTCATTCACTAATTAATTTCCAAGACCCCCATGTGGTAAACTGATTTAATTCTAAACAGCAGTGAGTTAATACCACCCAAATACCCAATGAACATAAATTGGCTAATTGTTTTAATTAAGCAGTTTAACCAAATGTAGCCATCCCATTCAAATGCATTGATATTTATGTGCACGGCAGGAGGTGAGTTGTGTGGGATGAAAGAGAATAGCTTTATTAAAATAAATGACTAAGTGGATGTGTTGTGAAAAGGCTTCATAACTGAATATGAGTGGAGTTTATAATTTGGTTGTTAATATTGTATTGCTCTGAAAAGTGTATGCTTTCTAACAGCAGCCTTGGTGTTAGTATAAAATAGGCTAAAAATGGCAGAACAAATTCTTGTCAAATACAAAAATGCCAACTGATTCATGAAAAGTTCAACTGGTTTCAAATTGAAAGACCTTTATCACCAGGAACATGCCTCCAGCTCAAGAGAAAAGGGTGAACTTTGCAGTGCCGAACATTTATTTTTCAAAATTCCCACTGGATTTAGTTGGACCAATCAGACCACACTGGTGCTAAGAGTTGTTATATACTTTTGATACAAAGACCCACAGAAGACTTATTTAACCCTCATCTTTTCTTTTTCTCCTTTTTCAGGCTTTATTACAATTTAAGCATGAAATAGGGGTGAAGAATGGGAGAGACATTCAGTGAAATGCCAGAGGGCAGGTTCTTTATAATAACTTGTTATTGGCAACCCTCTGAGTCCAGACCTAGTATTTGTAAACTATTGTAACAATTTTCAGTTTTCTAATAATGGTTTTGAAGTATATCATGCAGCCAAGTCAATAAAATCAGCACTTTTACTTCAATGTTTTGCTCAGTTCCTTTAAATTGTCGCCTATGGGGTGCCAGCCTTAGTCAGGCCAATTTCTGTCAACACTGTGTGCTGTTTTATCCTTTGTGCTGCTGCTTGATTAGACTCCAAAGCTGTGTGACATTTAGGCAGATGCAGTCTCAAAATGAGACTTGCATCTGTGGAGTTTTACTCAGCTTCAGCACATATGATATGACATATACACTCACTCACTCACTCACTCACTCACTCACAGTGTGACTGACAGCCCAGTGTCTGGAGAGAGCCTTGAACATTTTCAAACTCTGTTTTGAAGACTCTGAAAACAGGCTGCGCTGAATATGTGTTAGGTTCATTCTGAAGTCAAAGCTGAATGACTGTCTTCTCTCCCAATATCACACTCAGCCCAGCTCTGATCACAGGGGGCGCTGTGGGGCCACAGCTAGAGACTTTAAAATGTTCCATATCCACATAGTAACAGTTTTTTTCTTTTTGTGCCCACTAAAGTCCAGAAGACATGAGGACAAGGGGATGTGTGAATCTGCAGCCACACAGTGCGTCAGCTCTCAGAAAGATGTCTGTGTAATCCCTCATTCGTCCGGGTATAATCCATAGCAAAAAGAAATTCAGTTCTGTGAACTGGGGAATGTTTTCACTCTAAAACTTTTGTCCATTTGGCAGAACTGAATTTTTCTTTTGCTATAGCTCTCAGAAACCTCGAACAGTCCACATCTGGTTCATTCTTTTACTTAGAGGGATTTTTTTGTGGTGTGACAAGAGCTCTTTGTCATTTACTTTTCAATACTACCTCATCAGAAAACAATGTTAAAGAAACATTTGGAACACTATGCACATCGTTCACTGATGTTTTCATACAGTACATCACACTGTCCACTTGTAGCATATAAAACCCAACCCTTTTCCAGCTCCATTAGCCCATAGTGATCATTCTTAACAACACGCTGCTAAACTCATGTGTGAACAGCTGTCCACTCTCATGCCTCATTGCGTTCTCCGTCCTCGCCATGTTACCAACACCACGTCTTCAGATTTAACAGTGCAATGACTTTGTTTGTTTTGGAGTCGACTGACTATTCACCTCTCTTGATCAGAATTGATTTAGGGCTCACCTCTGGCTTGCACAATAATAAAACTATCATGCGTGGATGCAGTTTAATTGGATGAAAAGACGAAGGCAGTGTGAATTTCAGTCGGAGAGAAGAGCATTAACAGCCCGGTTTAAAGTGGTTTTATGTGAGGGAAAAATGCGTAGTGAACAATGGGATGATTTAGCAAAGCTGTTATGAATACAGGGGGAATTAGGCAGACTCTGGTTCAATTATTACAGGCATCGAGATATGATTAAGACGACAGTCAAAGCACATAACAAAGCATCAAGAAAGAAAGGAAGAAGCATATATTTGAAAACTATTGTCTTAAAGATAAAAAAATATATATATTTCCCTAAAATCAAGATCCTTTACATAGATTGTATATATAAATGGACATACCTAACCCACTAGCTGCCGTGTTCCAAATAGGCAGTGAACATGCTATGCTCATTTATCACACCAGCTATTTAAATACCACAATTTCATATCTTGTGAAACTGAGAGAGCATGTGAGAACGATATTGTGAAAAACACTGTCATTATTTCTTTAAAACACATAAAACTGCCCATAGAGTTATCAGTGGGTCTCAGGATGATGCAAAAGGACCACTGCCATAGCGATAAACAACATAAAATAATTGTATGAATGAGAAAAAGTCCTCAAAATGCTGTTACAGGAAGCTGAACCCTATGAACAGGCCCTCCATGTGAAATTACGACATGTAATTGTAAAATGTTGTAAACAGTATTCTGTAATAGTGGACCTGAGCGCAGTTTTCTCTGCCATTTTTTGTTCCTTCTGCCTGTTTAAATGACTCATGGTGTTTTCTTCATGTGAGCTCAAATCGTTGGTGATAGGTGCTTTTAAAGTCAAATCTGGAAAACCTGTCTATAAACCAATATTCTGACCCTTTCTGGCCTTGGTGGAGGTACGGTTCCTACTACAGAAGATCCTCAGAGCATCACAAATATGTTCCTTAGCAACAAGCGCTGAAAATTCTCCTCTTCCCATTATGTGGATATATAGATTCTTACTCAAGGCCTAAACACTGAAATAATGGTTATCAATATGAGGCCAATGCAATAAAATTAGAGCAATTTAAACCCAAACTATTTATAAGCACAGAAACATTTACAGGGACACAGTTGTCTTGTTGAAAAGGTGAAAGAGAATACTGATGTTGTACTCGCAAATGGGGGCAAGAGGTACTTTTCTGTATTGATTCGAAGAACTATCCAAACATTTACAACATTTGACATCAGGTTCAAAGGGACATTTGATTTAAAGGGCCTATGTTATGTTTCCTTTTTTAAAATCTATATTATACACTTGTTTCACAATCAAAAACATACCTGGAGTTGTGTCTTGTTTCATTCACACATGTTTTACCCACAAATCCTGCATATTTAGGCTGAGTTCTTCTCTCAGACAGAAAACACTGTTCCATCTTGTGATGTCATGTGATAATACAGGAAGTGCTCCACTGTCTATTAAAACGCCATACACCTTCACTATAATCATTTGGATAATTTTATCCCTGGAAGTGCCAAGCTCTACTGAACTAAAGGTAAAAGGTAGCTGTTAACTTGAAAACTACTGCTTCATGACATCACAAGGTGGAACAGAGCATTTTGAGCTTTGGAAATGTACTAATGGAATGAAAAGTAAACACAGGTCTGTTTTTGAGGAGGTAACAACATTATAACAAGGCTTAAAGCTCACAAGAGTTGATTTAGCATCATATAAAACCTTTAACAGAATTTTAGCTGCCCCATCTGTATTCAATAATAACAAATATAGAATGATGACATCTTGATGCACATTGTTTTATTGTAAAAACCTGACCCAACTGAATACTTTTGCAGGATTTTAAAGACATTTTTTAAAAACTACTGTAAATGCCTGATAGACATTTGTATTGCTGTAGACCAGAAAGGGAAATCCAGTCACTGAATGAATATTTACTTCAGTCAAACATCATAAATGGCTGAGTGAAATCAATAGTTTCCAAACCAGTGGGTACGTTTTGTGTTTTGTTTTTGAGACCTGAAACACTAATCCAGTAACCAACGGCAACAGGGGAAGGGCCTTTGGTTATTTTATTGGCGCCTTAGTTGACCAACATTTTTATTACTTGACTAATCATTTTGTTTAGATTGCACAGATTTATATGGGACACCAACAGAGAGAAGTGAGTGAGTCACTGAGTTAGCTAAAGATTTGGTATTTGTGGTGTATATGTAAAAAGACAGTTTAAACTCAAGGTGTAAGTCCAATCTGTTTTGTAAGGGCCCACGTAAGGCTTCATGCCCTAAGCTCCCAAATTTCTGTTGACAAGCCTGTATAGAGATACGTAATAATTCTGAGCTTTGGAACTTTTTCCACGCCCCCTTTTTAATCGACCAATCAATCGGCAGGACCAAAAATTTCTGTAGTCGACTACAGACTTAAACAAACAATTTAGCTTGTTTGTACAGAGTAATTTCATTGTAGTTAGCTCCTCCCTTCAGGCAGATATAAGGCAGTGTCCACCAGCGTCTGACCAGAACTGAAGAAGCATCTTGGATGAGCTGCAAAACGTATTCCACCAAATAAACTTTGTCCAGTTGACAAATTGAATTTCTCCTTTTGCCATGGATTCTACCTGGACGACTGAGGGATTCTACACTGTATGGCTATGTCTTATAATATCTTATATGCTCCTATAATGGCAGATTACTTTACAATTTTGCTTAAGTTCTCTCTAATTATATGCTTCATTTACTGACCACTTGTAATGCCTGTCATGATGAATTTTGAAGCATGATATATTGCTACAGATAAATACTGATATAAACGATAATACTAAAACGACTTTATGCCACTGATACAATTAAAATAGTGCAGGATAATCCCAGTAAACCATTTTAAATAGACAGCATCATTAAAAGGTCTGAGCAGCAATAAATAAATAAATAAATAGCAGAATGAACTGATAATTAGCCAAAGAAGTGAATCATTCAAATCTTTACAGTTCAAATTGTATTACAACAAAAATAATCACCTCAATCACACAAAGAAAATGTACCCAAGATAAATACTCAACAAAATACCAAAATATACTGTTCCATCTATCATATATTGAACGATAAGTCAATATAGTAATTATGGTGACAGGTTTACTTGTAATCAGGGCTGTCAACAGAAATTTTGGGGTCTGGGGCAAGAAGATTCAGTATTAATTAATGGGTAGAGGTTCCAGTTCTGGGCCCTTAAGACCCCTGGAGCCCCTCATCGACTCCCCTGCTTGTAATATTAATTGTAAAAAGAATTCACCTCATTACACGTGATCCATGTGAAAACTACATCAAAGTTCATCTAGATATCTTGTAGTATGAAACAAAATTTCCTTTGTAGATGTAAAAACAGACAGGTGTTTTAAACCTTTGAGCTAATATACTGTGCTTGTATAATATATGGTACAATGTAGCAAGATACAAAACACGCTGCTGTTAATTACCACCCGGTGAGAAGAGAATTTCTCATTAGTTTACAGTGATGCCTTCAGGGGCGCTCAGGTTAATTGCAAAGCTCAGTATTTCACCTTACCACCTCATCATCCTGTTCTGACAACGGCTCCAAACCCCATGAGAGGTTTTCCATCATCAAGAATTATAGTCCCTGAATACAGTAACAATGTCGTTGGCAGTCATTGATTTGGGATAACACAGTAATTAATAAAAGAGAACCAATGTAACCTTGATGTAGGCCCGTAGTTTGTATTTATGCATTTCATTAGTTTACAGTTAATAAAAGATAGTTGATCTAAGGTCTGTGTTCAGTGGCTGTTTCAGTGTCAGAGTCATTTGTGTAGGAATGCCATTACCATAGATTCCCTCAAATGGAAGTGTACATGTATATTTCCCTAATGGGATTTAAGGGGAGACTTTACAGGCAAAACTTTTTTCTATTTTTTTTTTTTTTTTAAATTAGTTTGGTTTCATATAAGCTTTCTTGCGGATAACAAAAATCTCCACTCGGCAGAAAGATATATATATAATATTTAAAGGTCTATTGTGCACACACCCTTCGGTCCCCCTTCTTAAACAGAGGTACCACCACCCCGGTCTGCTGGTACTGTCCCCGACCGCCACGTGATGTTGCAGAGACGTGTCAGCCAAGAGAGCCCCACAACATCCAGAGACTTAAGATACTCAGGACACATCTCATCCACCCCTGGAGCCTTGACACCAAGGAGCTTACTAGCCACCACAGTGACTTCAGCCAGGGTGATGGACGAGTCCGCCTCTGAGTCCCCAGCCTCTGCTTCCTCCTCAGAAGACGTGACGGTGGGATTGAGGAGATCCTCAAAATATTCTTTCCACCGTACGACAACATCCCCACCCGCACTGTAAACAATGTTGGTGAAGCACTGCTTTCCCCTCTTGAGGCGTCGGATGGTTTGCCAGAATTTCTTTGAAGCCGTTCGATAGTCCTCCTCCATGGCCTCTCTGAACTCCTCCCATCCCTGAGTTTTTGCCTCTGCAACAACCCAAACTGCAGCATTCTTGGCCCGCCAGTACCTGTCAGCTGCCTCAGGAGTCCCACAAGCCAGCAAGGCCCTATAAGACTCCTTCTTCAGCCTGACAGCATTCCTTACTTCGGGGTCCACCACCAGGTTCGGGGATTGCCGCTGTGACAGGCACCACAGACCTTACGACCACAGCTACGAGCGGCTGCATCGACAATAGAGGCTGAGAATAAAGCCCACTCGGATTCCATGTCCCCAGCCTCCCCCAGAATCTGGGAGAAGCTCTCCCGGAGGTGTGAGTTGAAGGTCCCCCGACAGAGGGCTCTGCCAGACATTCCCAACAGACCTTCACTATACGCTCCCAGATCTTTCCGGCTTCCTCCTCCGCCAGCGGACCCAACTCACAACCAGGTGGTGATCGGTTGACAGCTCTGGCCTTCTCCTCACCTGAGTGTCCAAGACACGCAGCCAGAGGTCAGATGACATGCCACAAAGTCGATCACTGACGTCTGGCCTAGGGTGTCCTGGTACCATGTGCACTGATGGACACCCTTGTGCTCGAACATGGTGTTCGTTATGGACAAACCGTGGCTAGCACAGAAGTCCAATAACAGAACACCATTTGGGTTCAGATCAGGGAGGCCGTTCCTCCCAATCACCCCTCTCCAAGTGTCACTGTTGTTGCCCACGTGGGGGTAGAAGTCCCCCAGTAGAACAACGGGGTCCCCGGTCAGTGCACTGTCCAGTACCCCTCCCCGAGACACCCCAAGCCTTTTCGTCCCGTATGCTGACACAACAGTGAAAGACCTGTCCCCGACCCGAAGGCACAGGGACACAACCCTCTCGTTCACCGGGGTGAACTCCAACACACGGCGGCTGAGCTGTGGGGCAATGAGCAGGCCCACACCTGCCCGCCGCCGCTCCCCGCGGGCAACGCCAGAGAAATGGAGAGTCCAGTCCCCCTCAAGGAGTTGGGTTTCAGAGCCCAAGCTGTACGTGGAGGTGAGGCCGACCATATCTAGTCGGTAACGCTTAACCTCCCTCAGGAGCTCAGGCTCCTTCCCCCCAGCGAGGTGACCTAGGTGACCTCACCTCATGAGCTAGTCTCCATGTCCGGAGATCTGGTCGAGGCCCCTGGCTTCGACTGCTGCCCAAATCTCCCTGCACCGGCCTCCCATGGATTCATTGGCTCGGCTTATAGAGGTTAGGTTGGGGAACGCACACAGGGGAAAGTAGTCTGTAATGGTGACTGACTGGTGAAATCATCTTTACAATGAAGAAGGCAGGCATCATTTTTAAAACTTATTGTCTGCGTTTCAAAGTTTCACCACTTTCCTCTCATATCTACTTCCATTCAGATCCAGACCATTTATCAGAGCTTCTCATCTCTGTGTTATTTTTATTTCTTGTTGTATAATGCATTTATTCCATAGTCATTATCCCAAAAGTTGCATGATGAATTCCTGAGTTTTAAAATGAGGGAACTACTTCAGGAGAAAGGATCTGTGTTATATTTTATCATCTGTCTTGAGGGTTGCGTCATCTTGTTTTAAATTATGAACACATAATTCAACAGCATAGTTTCTTGTTATGAAAAGTAGTTTGTGTCACTGTTTTAGCCACTGTCTAAAGACCAGTTCATACATAGTCGATGAGTGCTGAGCTGATAATGAGCCCAGGCCAATGTAGAAGGGACTTTAGTTAAAAAAACAACAACAAAAAAACATTTATTATTATAACAATACAATTTTCTATGTTGCATCATGGTTGGACCCATTGCAGTAATGAGTGCCTCAGGCAGAGTACACCATCTTTCACTCTCATTTCCAATCCTGAGCATATACCTCTGAATTATGGAATGTAGCATCACAATTTAAAGAAATGTGTGCACTACCTTCTCAAAGAGGATCCTAAATACCCCCTGAGAAGTTTACACTTTTTTCCCCATTTCTGTCATTCACTTTACAGCCTCGCCCAAATCTCCTCTCCACTCTATCGTAGGTGTGCCTGTCTGGTGCCTGCCTGGTGTTTAAATCATATTTGGCCTGGAGCTTATCATGTTATCATTCCACACAGTCACTTTACATCTATGAGATTACATCGCCTCTGATGCAATTCGGGAGAGTCCAGGCTGCAGTGGCAGAACAGAAATTGAAATAACACAACACAGGAATCCCTGAGGAATGTAGAGGAAGGGGGTCCAGTGTACAAGTGCACAGTGAGATGAGTCCTGCAGTATGTATGCTTTCTGCTGGAGGGTCCACCACCTGTCTCTATGGAGATGTTAGTGCTTTGCCTGGAATGTTCCACAGTATGTCATTAAAATATCTATCTCTATCAAAGTTACAGATCAGATCTGTGAAGAAGCTTCCCTCTCACAATATAAATGCAAGATAAATTTACTGACATACTGTGGATACTATGGAAAATTCCAAGAGGCAAGCAGGCAGCTATTCACTGTAAAGTTTGATATTGTACTTTAAAAGGCACCGTTAATGCTTAAATTATAACATGATGACTGTCAGTGTTTGCAGCCTTAAAACCTTCTATCAGATCAAAGTTATTCATTTCCTGTCCAAGGCTCAGCCTCACTGACAAACTCTGAATAAACACTGAATAAACACTGAATAAACAATGACTAAAACGTAAAAATTATGTCCGACTTGTTTATCTGTGGTCTTTTGAAGATGCATCAAAGTGAGCAAGCTTTAATATAACATATGAATGAATCCTGTCAATAACAAAAGAGCAGGACCCAACACTATAGTGCTGTGCAGTGCGGTCCTCACTGCATCATTCTTATCTATTTTATGCTTAAATTAAAGCATTTATTTATATTCAAATCAACATTCATAGTGACAACATTTTTGCCCTCATAAATTCTCATTTGTGCTTTGTTCATAACATTAGCTGTGTAGTACAGAGGCAGCTGGTAACAATGGATCTACAGAATGTAACCATTTTTCATTTTCTAGTCTATTTACCACCATTTCCATACAAGGAGCCTTCTTTCAATTTAAGATGTATAAGTTTGTTTACGGTTGACTTAACAAACAGTACCGTGCTCTCATTTGGGGAGCACAGAGTGAAAATGTGCAGAGCGTACAGAGCTGGGGACATTTCAGTGTGACAGGCTCTCAGTCGTCCAGGTTATTCCCATCAGAATAAGGCAGCAGACGATGTGTTTGTGAGGAGGGATGTACAGAACCCACACAGAGCCACACAGGGCCATTATTATTGAGAGTGGACAAAAGTCCATCCATTTTCCTCTGCTTATCCAGAGCCAGGCCACAGGAGCAGTAAAGATGAAGTCAAGGATGAGTCTTAAAATAAATTAGCTTTTCAGCTTTACAGTTTTAGAATGCTGCCCTACAAAGGCAGAACGCTGTAACATCTTGTTTGGTCAAAAATTAGTTAATGTCATTTTGGGGTATTTGAGACCTCCTTTATCATGTGAATAAATATCGTGAGCCAATTTGATTGTTTTAATGAGAAAATAAAGGCCTATGACAACCACGGCTCTGAAACTTTAAAGTCATTTTTCTCAGTTTCACTTTTTTGCCTTTGTAGGGCAGTATGGATTTCTTTCCTAAATAGCAGGGAATATGTGCACTGACATTAGGCTATATATATATTTTTTTAGTTTACTGTCTATAATTAAAACTATGATTAATTACATCATAAAGTGGCAGAACCCCTGAATCCCCTAAACAATAGTGAGATAAAATTATTTTGTGCATTGCTTGAACCTCAATCAGGACATTTAGAGACACATTTTAACACATTACTGTGATAATGCAAAAAAGAAAATTAAGATATAAATTTGGTCAGTATTATCAACCAATACTAGATATTTACCCTTTTTTAAAGGGACATTGTGTAACTTTTCTGGTGGAGGGTCCAGCAAATGTTTTTCACAATGGAAATGTTATTCCTTTGTCTGGAATGTTTCACAATATGGTATTAAACCTTTCTATCTTCATGGAGACCAAACCAGACCAAGTTACAGGTCAGATCTGTGGGGAGGCGACCCCACTCACGGTCAAAATACCTGTTTTTCTAGTTATTTTTCAGCTATAAAACCACCCGTAATCAAATAAATACAAGGTAGAGCTGTTTGATGTCATGCTGTGGAACAGTCCAGGCAGAGAAGTAACATCTCCATAGAGACAAGCAGGTGACAGACCCCCAACCAAAAAGTTACATAGTGCATCTTTAACCAGTATAAAAGAGACTGCCAACTGACCATGTAAAAAAAAAAAAAAATAACCCAGCCTCTGTGCCTGTCATTCACATGATACGGTGCACTGAAATGAGGCAGTGCTTAAAAGGGCCAAACCCTTGCACCTGAACAATTTCATTTGATTAAGGGATTTTACCTTTTCTTTTGTGGGAACCGGTGTGACCCCATTAGAGGCAAATTCAACTGAAAACTGGTAGATTTATTGTGCTGTAAAATGGGAGTCACCTGCCACTGTGACAAGAATAAAAAACAGATTAATTGAATGGCCCAATTTTTTTGCCAAAAGCGCACAAACCATCTGCGAGAGATAGCTGAAATGATGTGTTTGGAAATTAATGGAGCTTGATAAAGTGTCTAATTTTTTTTAATTCATTGAGTGAGCAGAAATGATGCCAAAATGAAGATGGAGCTGGTAAAATCTGGAGCTCAGGTTAATGTGGTGGTTATGAAGAATATAAAAGTCACAGTCTGAGGACCTGTTTGAGGACGGGCTGAGCGGATGGAGAGAGATGATAAAATGAGCAGTAATGGAGAATCTGCAGAAGTGGGATATTTCTTGGCCTTGTAAAGAGAGAAAAAAAAAATCTTAAATTTCTATTTCCTGAGACAGAGATCGGTCGAGCTTCATTCTAAACTCAGTCCTCAAGCTCTCAACAGAGTTTGCTTTGTCTTAATAATCTTCAGCAAAAAAGAATCTATTTGAATCCAGCTTTTGGCCATTCCGGTGTTTAAAGTAAAAGATGTCCAGTATTTAAGTACATAATTCATTCTTTTCAAAATGTAGAAAAATGTGACATATAAACAGTGTTGGGAAGTACCTGAATACATGTACCGAGAATACGTATTCAGAATACTAATTTTGAGTATCTGTTATTTTTTCATTTGGTGGTTTGATGGTGACTGGACCATGTATCAGAATATGTTACAAAGTACATTTTAATTCAGGTATTCAGTATTCTGCAACTAAATACATTTTCAAAGTATTCTGCCAGTCCGTGCACATAAACATCTACACCTCTGCTCTTGTGCACCTGCAGCTGGAGTCAAAATTCCATGTTTCTTGCTTCTAGCTTCAGAGCAAGTTATTTGTATTTTAAAAAAACAACAATCCTTGTCAGTAACACATTGAATAAATAACTGCTACCGAATACATTTATAAAGAGGTGCACAATGGAGTGATTAATGTTTAGATCTTTTAAGATGAGTATAAATCTCAATCAAGCTGATAGTAAGTTATGGGTGCAGACACTGGGCTAACCAAATCCCACAAATTTCAGTCTTGATTTGGAGAACTCAAACTGAATACCTGATACAGATTTTGATGCCACAATGATAATAAGTAAGTATTCTTTTAGATACAATATAATTTTCATCACAAAATAATGCTAGTTTGTTGTAATACAGTAGTTCCATGTGATCTTATAGTTATACTGATCAAAAACTAACTCTTGTTTCCTGTCCTGTTTATGTATTTTATTTTAGGATAATTTTTTTGAAACTTCCATACTTTGGACATTGACATTATTGATGCCTTTCATATCTTACTGCTCATTAATTGTTACTTAAAGGTGGATTGTGTAACTTGTCTGGTAGATAGTCACCTGCTTGTCTCCATGGAAATGTGCCTAGAATGTCCCACAGTATAGCCATAAACATGGAAACTTACAAAACATTTTTTTTAATATATATTTTTGAGCCCTCCTGTATTTAAAGGTTATATAGAGGATTTTCCAAGAAAATGATTTTCCAGCGACTGTTTGTCTTTTTTCAAATGTTGCGCATGAAACCACCCCCCTCCCCTACAGCTCCCAAGTAGAAACGCCTCCTCCCGCCTCCTCCTTACACTTACGCTGTTTGTTTAGAGCCGGTGCGTGTTCAGAATCGCTGTTGCTGCTATAACTATACTGTACATTTTCAAATAATAAGCAGAAGTTTCCTGTCCAGAAGTAATTTAGCAACCAGTGCGTCAGTCTTTAGACCTTCTGCTTCAGTGCACGCCATCGCTGGAAGGAATCTCCGAGAATCACCTGAGTTTAGCTTCGCTCCTTATCCCCTTGTCTTCTTCTTTCAGCAACCTCAAAAACTGACTTTCTTTTGTGGCTAATTGGTAGTGGATTCTTGTCTGCCATTGCAACAAACTTTGTGCTAATTGTGATGAAGCTACAGTTGGAAAAAGCCGCTAAGAACCGCTGCGTTGGTTGAGTAAACAGCGTCTTGCGTCTGTGGAATGCGTAAGAAGCGTACGTAAACCACGTAATCCCAGCGCTCCGGCAAGTCAGTAACACTAGAAACATAGGGAGTTTGACTGACAACCTAATGTTTATCTGGCCTCACCACGTCTACATTTGATGGATTTTCATTCTTTTTTTTTTGGTCATCATAATCACAAGGCTGCTGCATCTCTATAATGCTGTCATTGACAATTTGAAACAAAACAAAACAAAATCCTCCATACAACCTTTAAATAAATGCAAGACAGATTTGATTAATACCATACTCTGGGTAATTTAGACTATTAACATTAACATCTCCATGGAGACAGATTGACAGATTAAGGACCCCCTCCATAAAAGTTACACAGTGCACCTTTAATCAAAAACAAACATGTCATAAGACCCTGACCTAACCTTTTCTCTTTCTCTCTACAGTGCTTTGAATTAACAGTGAGTAAACAAACAGCTCTTCATGGTACCTTGGGCTTATTTAGCTAGTGCAGGTGTGCAGGGGCGTGCCAGCAGATAATACAGCCCCCTCTCAGTGAAGTCAGTGCACAGCTGAGTTCAAATGAGTGCACCCGAAGGCCCATAGCTCCAGCCATCTGCAGCTCAAAACAGGAAACGCCAGTCTATCATACAGACACTCAAACAGCTGTGATGCATAATTTACCCATTACAGGTCTTATATTAGACAAATTTGGCTCTTGTGAGCTTTAAGCTATGTTATGAAGTTATTACCTCATCAAAAACATACCTAGAGGTGTGTTTTGTTACATTTAAACATGTTTGAGTAATCCTTTATTATTAGTCTGTCTACATTTCCAAAGCTCAAAATGCTCTGTTCCATTTGTGATGTCATGAAGTGGTTGTTTTCAAATTAACAGCTACCTTTGACTGTTCAGTCGAGATAGACAATTTGAGAGTTGAAATGATCTAAATGATTCCAGTGAAGGTGTATGGAGTTTAAAAACATGGTGGAGCACTTCCTGTATTACATATCACAAGTTACAACAGAGCATTTTCAGTTTGAATAACAATGTGTGAATGAAACAAAACACAACTCTAGGTATGTTTGTGATGAGGAAACAACATTATATCTAGATAGTGTAATATGGGCCCTTTAATTTTGGGCTGTACGATTTTTCTGACAAGTATTGTGATTTACGATATGTGTTTTAAAAGTAGGATTCTATGCACAGTGAGATAACACAGAAATGAAATACTGAAAAACAAATTCAAACTAATAGAAGAATCTCAGGCATTTCAGATCATATTTGCTGAGATCTAAACTGCACGTACTAGAATAATTTTCTGTAAAAACATTTTGTTTTTTGTGAGGGACATTCTATTGTCTAAATAACTGCACTTTTTGTGATTTAATTTCACCACCTTGAATAGTGCTTTCTATTCAATAGCAATATATAGTGCAGCCCTACATTCACTCATTGTGTTGTGTAAAATGTCAAAACATGTGAACATGAAATTTAAAGTACACAGCCCCCCTCCTCCTCTTCTTTCTTCTCATGCCCTCCTCCTCTTCCTCCTCTCATGCCCTTGTCCTCCTCTTCTCCTCCTCCTGCTCTCATGTCCTTCTCTCCTCCTCCTCCTCCTTCCACCCTCCTTCATTACTCCTTCTTTACATTGTGCATACATGGACCGTGTAGAGACTAAAGATGTACATTTCTCCTCCTGTCGCAGCCCAACCTTCACCATTTTATCTTGTTCTCACAGCTGGCCGTGCGTCACACACATGCGCACACACACGCACACACACGCACACACATACCACAGCAGTATGGTTTAACTCACCGCTGACACCGGAGCCTTGAGTTGTACCTGACATTTGTTGAAATTTGTAATAAATGGTTTTCATCCAAACAGATACACTGAGTGAGCTGAGATGAAATCCAGCTGTGACGGCTGTCAGCGTTTAAAATGTACGACTTTGCTCTTCAAACATGGCTCTAGATGACATAGAACCTGCTATGTAAACAGACCAAATCTTATAACTTGGATTTGAAATATGTCTATATATATTCCACAGATGGTGATGTTTGACTGTCTGCCTTTGAAATGTCAATAAACCCATATAAACCTTATTGAAAAGAGAGACACTAAGTCATTTATTGAAGAATATTCTCAACAGTTCTCTACTACTGCTTTAAACATTATTTTAATAATTAAAAAGGAGCATTTCTTAACGGTGCAGAGGGCCCCTCACCTGTGTGTCTCCATGAAGATGTTGTAGCTTTGCCTTTGATGTTCACAAATATCACATAAAAATGATCTATCTCCACGGAAACAGGCAGGTGACACCACTAGGCCAAGTTACAAGTCAAATCTGTGAAGAGATATGACATGGTATGTATGTTTGAGGCTAAGAAAAAATTTAAATCATACTGCGAAACATTCCAGCCAAAGCAATAAAATCTCCATGGAGACAAGCAGGTAGCTGAATATCCACAAAAAGTTTCATAGTATTTTTACATTATATACATTGTTTATTTTTTATTGCTTGTACACTTTTTGTAGTACAGCAGAGTCCATGACCAACTATTACTTTTCTCTGCAGTTTTCTGATACAATAATACTGCCACCTGACTTTACCCCTCAGCCTCCCTCTGCCCCCCAGTGAGCAGCACACACATAAACACGTAGTTATCGTCTAATTGGCCGACATCAATGCACAAACATTGGTGAATGGGCTCACGCTGGGGTGATTTTCAACAAGCTTGTGTCTGACATGCTTGTTGAGTGAGTCCATGTTGTTAAAACAGCCGTCTCATCACGTGGCACCTCTCAAACGTGATGTTTTCAGCCTCTGAGGAAATTAGTCTATAGGGCCATACTGGTTCAGTCTCTTAATCAGTTGTTTTGTGTTTTGTTTTTTGTTTTGTTTTTGTTTTGTTTTTTGTCCAAGGAAAGGAAATAGGCCTGTCACGATAACAAATTTTGAAGCATGATATATTTCTACTGAGATATACTGTGATAAATGATAATATTGAAACTACTTTATACCACTAATACAATAACAATAATGCAGATAATCCCAGTGAACCATTTTTAAATAGACAGTATCATTAAAAGACCTGAGCTGCAACAAATAAATAACAAAATGAACCAATAATTAACCACAGAAGTCAGTTATTTAACCTTTTACAGCTCAAATGTTAAATGTCTATTAAAACAAAAATACTCCAAATGTCCCCACTTTTGCAAAGAAAATGTACACATGATAAAAATATATTGTTTTTAGCTTTCATATATTGAAACTCAATAACACTTTTATATTGTTAAATAAGTGCTCCATGCTTGTAAATGTTATCAGACTAATATGGTGTCCCAAGCCAAATTATAGTATAGTAGTACCCAATGTTATTATTATACAAAATTACGGTGTAGCGCCTGAAGTGATAGCCTATTTTTATAGTACTTTATATTTGTGGTAGTTATTAGTATTGGTTGCATTATTAATAGTATGACCCTTGGGAGTAGTTTGTTTTGCCAGTTGAACTCTGGTAATTAGCAAATGTCTTGTTTTGTAAATACTTAAAGCATATTAAAAAGCCAGCGTCAAGGTTATGGAGAATTTAAAAAACATTAGAGATCTTACTATGGCTGTTATTACAAGCTTGGTCTTATTATGAGTTTGGGTACATTAAAAAGACCAATGTTTTAACTCTGCAGTCTGATGCAAAGTAAGCCATTTACATAGGCCTATATGAATAATGCAATATGACTGATGAAAATATAGTTGTTTTCTGGGGACATTATATTTCAACTACATGATTGAGGACAGCAGAAAAGTGTAATTCCTCAAAGTGGACGACATTGCTAATGGGGAAAAAAACATGAATTATACATGGTTTTAAAGAAGGACCGTTTTGAAGCGTTTTGAAGTCCATTGCTGCACATCCATTGCTTGCCTGGCTGATCAAGTGATGAGAGGAAATAGAAAATAGCAGTTCTCTTGTTGATGTGGTCTTGCAGAAGCTTTATTTTGGATGATAGTACTTCCAGTATCTCTTATCTGTTCACTAGGCAAGGCATGGAGCTGCTTTTGTTCTTAGATTATAAGTAAACTGGCTTTCGATTTCTGCCTCTTTGTGTTATCTGTAATGAGAAAGTGTCTGAAGGAAATCTCAGACACTGTGAGCATAGAAACACTTTCATTTCAGTCATGGAACGAGGTATAAATCGTACAAGGCAATAAAAGAGGCGATACTGAGTTTACAAGAAAGATGCTAAAAAAGATTTAGATAGAAATAAACGCATTCAGCCTATATTTTGTTCATAATGTTTACATTTGTTGCATTTTTATGTCGTATAACATATTTTTCAAATGCGTTAAATTCAATGCAAAATATTGTGAATCAAAATCATGTCCCATTCTATTTCTGTTGTACTTTGATTACTCAAAAATATCAAACTAACAGATCTTTGTCATAATATGAAATTGCAATATCAAGCCATAGTTTTTTTTGTTTGTTTTGTTTTTGCATTAGAGGGGAACAGCTTTGTGGTGTTCTCAGTAAACATTTCCACAGGTTAGTAGGGTTATCAAAAGTATAGAATATCAGATAGTAATTGATACTAAAACTAGTATCGAAACTTGATACTCATTTGAGCAAGTACCAATACTACAAAAGTCACATTCACAGGACAGAAATAAACCTTCCCTGAATAGCTTTAGAATGATTTTAATCTGTATCAGAACAAGACCACATAGACTAGTATACGCCTATAGACCACTATGGAACAGACCTGGACGACTGAGGGATTACATAACACCACATGGTAATATAAAAGAAAGTACTATGATTTAATAAGAGAGAAAGAACACTTGCCTTGAATAAGTTATATTGACAGAAGGATCTGAGACACACTGAGCATAAAAGTTCTTTATTACAATATGGGACACTTATGCGTTTTGACCAAAAAGGTCTAATAAAGGACTTTTATGTACCGGGTCAGTGTGTCTCAGATCCTTAGCCTATCACTACAACTTTTTCAAGGCATGTTTTGGCTTTCTCTTAGTAAATGTTCATGTCCTCATAGAGCACCTGACATTTTTACAGTCTACCCAGTGAAGAACTCACATGCGTACTTGCTTTCTAATCAGTATTGAGTATTAATTCCTTGTATGAAAATCGAGTTAGTAAATTAGTATTGTGACAACACTACAGGTTAATAGTACTGATATAAGAAATAGCACACAATGAAGTAAGTTGTCATCATTCTTATTATAATAAAATGCATAAATATTGGTATTATACAGAAACCTATTAGCATTATGAGTAACTTCAGCTTGAAGAAATGGACAGTGCTACTATAACACAGAGGAACATGGTAGAGGAGCTATCGCTAACCACAAAGTCAATAAAGAGCTGCTGGAAATTGCCCAGCACTTGACAGCGAGTGACAGATTTGAACAGACCTGTCCCCAGCGGCCCCAGTGTGGTCCCCACACAAATAAAGGCCCCAATAACAAACATGTACTAAGCTGTTAATCAGATTTTAATGAACTAACTGTCATCTCTGGCTGTTAAGCGGATTTCAGGATATTGAGGAGAGTGCTACAGCAAAATACGAGCGAATTACCTGTGTGCACGGAGGTGGCTGGCAGCCTCGAGTTTGTTAAATTGAAGAGAGAGGGGATCAGTCTCTGTCATGTTGGAGCTAAATGGCTTAATTACATAACTCTTTGGGGTGTTTGAGGAGTGGTGCACATAAGGGGGGCTCAGGAAATCATCTTACATTTCTTTTAGCTAATTGATTTTTGTCATTGCGTATTCACAAACTGGCATAGGTAAAACAGAAAGAATTGTTAGGATAATACAACGGTAAACTCCAATGTACAGGGCGGATTTCTTTTTTAAATTTGGATGGGTTAACTCTGTGTAGCTGTGATGCAGTGGAGGAAGGTGGATCCATTAGGTGTTGGTAGTGTTAGTAGGGCTGATAGTGTGGAAGTTGAGTTACTGTAGTTACAATACTGGGATCCAGAATACACGCTTCTTCAATTGCTGGGTTTCAGATGACATCACAACTTTCTATAGGTCAATAATACGTAATACAGATAAACACAATTAAAGAAATTAATTTAGCTCTAAATAATAGTAGACTAATGAGCTCATTTGTGTCGATATGTACACCGATATGTATAAAGGTTACTGAGGGATATCGGTCTGGACTTGCTACGTGTATAGCTCAGGTTCATGTGGCATCATTGTAAATTAACTATAGTTTAAAATCAAGGTGGAGAACAATCTGAATTCTATGGTTCAATAGTCAAAGTGCAGATGATTTGGCCTAGTTTATGGTTTAAATGAATGGATGTGTTATTTTCCACCTTTCCACCTTCTGTGGGAGCTGGAATCAAACCAACGCTGTTTATGTCGAGAGCAGATTTGCCAACCTTTGGATCAGTGGACAAACACCCGACCAACTGTTGCCCTGTGTCTACTGTCGCCCAAACTAATTAACAAATGACAGTGTAACCTAAAATATGTTGTCTGCATTACAGCTGCAGAGAGTGAAACAGGCTGCAAATGACTTCAGTGTAATAATGATTATCTAGAGTTATTACAGGGCGTACGAGAAATATATTGATCTCCTCCCCAATTATAGTTTCACATACACTTAAACATAAAGTTTGGCAACAATAACAATTTGTCATTGGAGTAAACAGTGAGAAACAGAGTGTCCTGTAAAGACTTATTAGAGCTACATTATTGGCTTTGATTTTCCCTTTATCGTCGAATGACACTCGGTGGAGCCGTTACAAAGCTCTGACCTTATCTCCGGATGCACTCAGAGAAAACCTTTACACATCAAGTGTTGGCAAAAAAATGATCCGTTGTACTTGTTTTTCAATACAGTCCTCGTCAGCAACTCCATCTGCTAAGGTTATGTTTTGTTAGTTTGGAGCATAAACTGTATAAACAAGTGAATTAAGGGAGTGTGACTTCACCCGTAGCGTTCAGCTCCAGTCAGAGGAAGCTCACAGTGCTAGTGTTTTTGAAGCTCCATATTAGGATTAGGAATTTATTAACAGTTAAATAGCGTAATCAAAACACCAGGATCATGTAGAGCGGGTTAATACGAACATTTTAAGACCAAAATGACGAAGGCTCACAGCAGTAGTCACAGAGAGAGGGGTGACAGCTTATCAGTGTAAAGCCAATTGGAATCGATGGAGCCAGAAGTACCTTCATGAACACTTCCTATTTGGAACATGGCGTGGGTTAGCTATGTCCATTTATATATACAGTCTAGGGTTCAGAGTGATAGTAGTTGTTGTTTTTACAAAAGAAGTTTATCTATTTTTATGGGAACATATGTGAAAATCTGAACCAGGACAAGTAGTATTGCCATTGTCCAAACGGAAAGGAATACATAAACATGTGCTTTGACAGTGTGTATGGAGAAAACATATAACAACAAGTAGTAATAAAATATACTTTAAACAATAGGCAAATATATTTTAAACAAGATTTTATGTGCTAAATATTTATAGAAACAAGTATCATAGGTGGTCAGATTTTGAAGCTCTTCCATCAGAAAATTATATATTGAATACACTACAGGTATCACTTCATCTTTGCTTATATCTAATTACAGACAAAGGTGTGCAGAGATAACTGGTGCTTCCATAAGGGTTTCGAGATTGGACAGCTCTTGTTCTCTTTGAAATGAGCCACTTTGGGCTTCCTGACTCATCTGCTGCTACGGCAACAACAGATAATTCCTCCTCTGGCTCCTGCACACACATTATCCTGTACTGCAGAAAAAAAAGGATTTCAGTCTTAGTATCTATTCTCTACCTAATAATCAATGATACTATATTGAGGCAAGCTTGCTTTCCATGCATTAACACCTTACATACACAAACAATGCCCTTTGACCTTTTTAAGATACTGTACACAGTCATCTGAGTCACTTTATTGTAGTAATATTATATATTACTATACTGGAGTCACTTTAACTGCTGTTTGTTCACTGCTCAGAATCAAAGACACTTATTGTGCAACGTTCCTGTGCCTTTTAGCTTTACAGTGTTGTGTTTTTTAGTTGATTGTAAATACTTATTATTATTTATCTTGATTTTGATGCATGCTCTTATTTTCCTACTGTTTCTGAAACTTGCGTTGTGACACTGCAATTTCCCCATTGTGGGACAAATAAAGGATTATCTTATCTTATCTTTATAAAATATTCAGTTTAAACCATGCCACTTATTTGCATTCCAATTCCTTATTTGTATTTGTATTACTGCATAGACATTGAACAGGTTGTAAACAAGATTTTAGAGATATTAAAACCCAAGCACAGCTATAATAAAATATAATAAGATTTATTGAATTCAAAGTCATTACAAAATTAGTTTTGAAAGTTTATTCTTCTTCAAGAGGCACAAATCATAATTCTCCGTCTTTAGGCTGGAACATTTCAAAGACAAAAAATAAACACATTTTTTTTTTATTTATTTATTTATTTGGGTTTTGGATATTTTCAAAGAGACTGCTTTTCTACCTCACAGAAATAAACTTATACCAAAGGCTGCGTTCACACTCACCACATCTAAATTAGTTTTGAACTGGGACTAAACCCAAGACTAAAAAAGGACTAGAAGAGGGCCAAACCAAGTCTACATTAGGACTCACATTAGGGACAAACATAGAGTGTATAAAGAAGCGGACTAAGGGAGTGTGGCATCAAAATGAAGCTCAGGAGGCAGTAAAAGGGGCAAATTTGAAATAAGATTTTTTTTTTTTTTTAACAGACAAAATAATGAAATAAAAAACACCAATTGTGTAGAGCAACCAAAATGACGAGTGTCACTGCAGCAGTTACAGAGAGAGGGGTAAAATTTTCCAGTCATTTGGAAATTGGAGTCGAAGGAGCCGGAAGTGCCCCACTTCCTTTTTGGATTAACTATGTCCATTTATATATAGGGGGCAAACCAGACCCTAACAAGGGCACGTGTGAATGCAAACTTTGATAAAGACAAATTATTGAGTATGAAACTGTACTGAATTGAGGACTGGAAATTTTGAATACGACATACACTACCAGTCAAAAGTTTGGACACACTATCTTTACTACTTTGACATTTTATATACATACAAAAAATCAGATATATGAAGTAAGATATATGGAATTACTGTATGTAGCAAAGAAAAAAAAATCATTTGTAGAAAAATATTTAGTAAGTTAGAGTTATTTACCTTTTTTTTCTTTGCTACATAATTCCATACATCTTACTTCATATATTTCATGTCTTGTGTGTGTATATCAAATGTAGAAATCAGTAAACATATAGAAAAAACACTGAATGAGCTGGTGTGTCCAAAACTTTGACTGGTTGTGTATATGATGAAAACTAAAGAATTCTGTGCACTGTTTTTCTTTTTGATAGATACACCAAAATGAAAACTGCCACCAACATCTACATCTTTAACCTGGCTCTGGCCGACGCGTTGGTCACCAGCACGTTGCCATTCCAGAGCGTGAACTACCTGATGGGCACCTGGCCATTCGGGGACATCCTGTGTAAAATGGTCATGTCCATCGACTACTACAACATGTTTACGTCCATCTTCACCCTGACCACCATGAGCATTGACCGTTACGTGGCCGTGTGTCACCCAGTCAAAGCGCTGGACTTCAGGACCCCTCGCAACGCCAAGATCGTCAACATCTGCAACTGGATTCTGTCCTCTGCTATTGGTTTGCCTGTGATGTTCAAGGCCAGGACTAAGTTCATATCAAACTCGCGTAAGTTCATAACATTGTTTAATCTTGCTCAAAATTAAATGCACTTTATTGCTCGTATTGCTAATGACAGTGGAAGAAATAAAAGTTTATATTTATGCAGATTTAACTGGATGAAGATTACTTTGCGTTGTTATTACCAAAGCTTTTATTTTAAACTGATATTTTACTTTAAACTTTTTTTATAATGTGAGATGAAACATTTTAATATCAAATGAAGTATAAATATTCACTGAATATAAATACAATGTTTTGCATTGTATTTTAATTACTGACAAGCCTGAACCCACATGCTTTACAAAGATTTTTACAAAGAGTGGATCTGGAGCCGTATCATGTCTCCATTAGACATCCCCCATAAAGAGCAGTGTAGTAACATTTAGTGCAGTTGTCCGTTCATAGACTGAAGCTAATGCTGCACTTAGTTTGTAGTTTTTAAACAAAACTTTATGTTTTACTTGTACAAAATGCTAAAAAAAATGCATTTATTAACCATCGGTCTAGCTTTAATTTGTGGTAATGTGGTAATCAAATGTTGCCTCATGATAACAGAAACGTGGCTCCTTAGGAACATGGCACCTGATGTTTAAGAACATACTGTGTACTTATGTTTTGTGTATGTACTTCTATTGAACTAAAACTGCATTTTGAATTCCTACAGTTAGCACCTATTGTGCACCATTACAGTAAAGTTATAAATGTTTCTAAGCTTTTTTTTTTTTACAAGAAACCACATAATAAGCAAAATGGTTACTCAAAAGTGCTGATTAAAACCCTCCAAATGAGTTCAATATGGTTGTAGTAGTTATTTGTAAGAAAATGAAAACAATGCAATACCATGAAGCAGCAGAATTGCTGACATCTCCTGTGAGGTGAATGACGGGTCCCCTGCTGTCCTGTCCTCATAGCGCTCTCTCTGTGTAATTTCACTCTGTAAATGTTTCATAAAAGAGCCTTGTGCATGGCTGGGGCCTAATACATCTGTCTGTGTGTGGATACCAGCCGCGGGTTTTAATTGCAGCAGTTATAGACAGAAAACTGACAGTGAAATTACTGAGGCATGGTTTTTAGTTTCTCCGAGGAAGAGCTACGGGAGATTACAGATCAGAATCACCGCAGAGGAGCTCGGAGGGAGGTGCAGGGGAGAATGTTTCAGAAAATACTTATCTTCTCAGTGTGATTTGAATAATGGCTTCATGGGTAAAGATGGATACTTCTGAAACTGTGCAGCAGTACAAAGAGAGGTCAATGTATGGATTGTTTGTTGATTCAAATTGTTAAGAAGATGTTTGTGGAAATGATACAGCTTCCATCTGAGAATGGCTTTTGACTCTGACAAAACACATAATGATAATGTTTATAATGTATGTAATTTTATAGGTCAGCACCTTTCAAGACACCCAAAGCACTTTACACTGCATTATTAATTCACTCCACACTGGTCATGGCTATCGTGGCCACAGCTGGTCTGGAGTAGACTGACCGAAGCTGATCTGTTTCATTGGCTCTTTCGACCACAACCATTCACTCAAACTCACATCACATTCATAGGCATAGGAGAAGTGTCTTGCCAAAGGACACAATCACTAGAGCTATCCCACTGTGGCAGATGGTATTCATAGCAGTCTCCTATCTAAGTACTAACCAAGTCCACCATTGCTCAGTGCCTGAAATCAGACGAGATCTGACATTCTCAAGCTGCCCACAATTATAGGAAAAACATAACAATTCACAATCTGTAAATGTAGACACTAAATGTAAAAAAAAAAAAAAGAAATGACTAGCCCAAAGTGGTTGTTTTGCCAATAGTGTTTGACTGTTCAACTCATAAACAAGTCTATAATGTAATCTATTGACTATCTCTTCCCATAGCCAAGAACAGTGTGGACTGTGCCCTGGAGTTCCCCCACCCCTCCTGGTACTGGGAGACCCTGATGAAGATCTGTGTGTTCATCTTCGCCTTCATCATGCCCGTCCTCATCATCACCGTGTGCTACGGCCTCATGATCCTGCGCCTGAAGAGCGTGCGCATGCTTTCCGGGTCTCAAGTGAGCCAAAAGTCTTTGTCTACAACTGACACCAGCTGCATAAAGAATGAGAAGAACAGAATTAGCATAACAAGGATTTTAAAATGTCATTCAGCTTTGAGTCCTATATTTTCCACTGAATAATGAAAAACAAAACACGGAGAGTGGCTCAAAGGGAGAAGCAATTAAGGGAATAAAATTTGAGCCCAGGATGTAGCGTCTGTATATTGTGATTTATTACAACAGGTGATAGAAAAGCTCTAACTCTTTGTTTGGCTTAAGGCTGTATTTCAGTTCAATTAGGCCATTTTGAATGACAAATACGTATGAATGGTTGTTTCCCTTAGGCATGTATAGACCATATTATGCATACATTTTTACAGTCTTCCTCTTACTTACATACCAACTTTATTTTCATACATACACATCCAGTCAAAAGTTTGGACTTAACCTCTGTTTTGTTTTCTATATGTTTACTTCTTTCTACATTTGATATACATACAGAAGACATCAAATATATGAATTAAGATATATGGAATTAGGTGCCAAAGAAAAAAAAGTTAAATATATAAAAAAATATTGTATAGCCAAATCCTCAAATTAGCCACTCTTTGCTTTGCCATTTCTCATTATGCAAATTTTAATTGTGATTTCAAATTCTTCGTATTTTGAACATCTTGAGGAGTGTTACCTCCTATACACACACACACACACACACACCACTCTCTTGCATTTCTATGTTGACAGTTTCCTCCCATTTTCATTTTTTAGTTGAAATATTTTGTCTTCCTTTCAGGAGAAGGACAGGAACCTGCGTCGGATCACTCGCATGGTCCTGGTGGTGGTGGCGGTCTTCATTGTGTGCTGGACTCCCATTCACATCTTCGTCATCATCACAGCTCTAGTGACCATCCCCAACTCCACACTGCAGTCTATTACTTGGCACTTCTGCATCGCCCTGGGATACACAAACAGGTAACACACACAGTAGTTAAGTTCATGGAGTTCATCAATAAAGACCAGAGCCCAGCAGACGTGCTCAACTCCTTAAATTAATTTTCTCTTTGTATTTGTTATTGTGTTTTGTTTCATTCACACACGTTTAACACACAAACCTTGCATATTTAGGCTGAGTTCTTCTCTCAAATGCAAAACACTGTGCTAAATCCATACAGCTTCACTATAATCATTTGGATTTCAGCTCTGGAATAGACTTAGACTTAGACAAACTTTATTGATCCACAAGGGAAATTATTTGGACACAGTAGCTCACTCATCACAATATAATATAATAACAAAGAGTAAAAAATAAATGGTCATAATAAGTTCTAAATAAGTAGTAAAAAAGATAGCGAGAGACAGGTGTCAAATAAGGCATAATTATATACGTGTATATGTACAAGTCAAAATTAAATTGAAAAATAAGTAATAGAAATATAAAATCACAGCTATATACAAAAGACAAGAAAGACAGTGAAACAATGATGATGATTGACAGGACATAAGGTTATTCGTTACATAAGGGTGAGTTATTGTACAACTGTATGGAGTATGGTATGAATGTAGTCCTGTATCTCTCACTGTTTGAGCGGAGCTGTAGGAGCCTGTTGGAGAATGAGCTCCTCTTTCCCTCTATAGTCTGGTGCAGTGGGTGAGCAGGAGTGTCCATGATGGAGAGCAGTTTGTCCATCATGGACACTCCTGCTCACCCACTGCACCAGGGAATTGCCCATCTCTACTGAAAAAAAGGTAAAAGGTAGAAGTTAATGTCACGGGCCGGACACGCCCCAATTTAAAAACCTCTGGTCCCAAGGGGAGGTGCTCTATTAAATAAAAATGCCACACGTAATTAAAAGAAATGTACAAAATTTATTGAGTCTATGAATGATAAAATGTCCCAAACTACTAAAAGCTAAACTATTAAGAGTCCCTCATTGGAGGTAGGTGGATGGGTCCCCGGGGATCGCGGCTCCGGTGCTCCTCCACAGCTCCCGCGATGCCTCAGTCTCTCCCTCTTGTCCCGGCCGCTCTGCCATGCGCGCGCTGCACTCGTCCATGCGCTCAGGAGGCCTGCGTGCAGGAACAGGCCGTCAATTGGCCGGCAACAGGTAGGAACTCTTAATTGAGCAGTGGACTTTGGGCCAGGCCTAATTTGCAGAATACTTCACTAAAATCCAAATTAAAACATGCAACTTTGAGTAGCCCTGCCACACGCACAACAAACAAGAAAAGCCACTTAGCTGGGAGGAGGGGGGTTGTCACACTCGCCCCCTCCACTGTTCCCACGTTGCGTCCTGTCGCTCGGGCGCCAAGGTCGTGCGCCGCTTCCTCTGCCCACCTCCTGCGCTCCTTCAGCGTGGCCCTATGTCTGGTACCGCGGACGCCCGACCCAGCTCCCAAAACCGTCCGTCTCCTCTGCTCAGCCCCGTCGTCTGCCACTCGCACCGCTCTCCCCTCTTTACTGACACACCTGCGCCCTATTAGTACTGATTTGGGGGCAGGGTCAGAGTCAGTCCCGCGCACACACACACCTCCCTTCCAATCAACCCACACACGCCCAGTCCAGTCACCCCGTGACACCCCCCCTGACCAATATGTTCTAGTCCCTGGAACAACATACAAAGTTCTAGTCCATATACCTGCGGGGTCGTACCCCCATATTGGGCCTCTGAGACCGTCTTGGCTCAGGTGAGAGTGGAGGCCCCTCTTGCCCACCCTCTCCCAATGGCAACAAGAGTCCCCACATCGGCATTGGCGCGTTGTCTTGGTGATGAATGGCACCGGTCTCAGGCGCCGTATAGTGGAGGCACGGCCGTAGATTGTTGCGATGAACCACACGTTCAGGCTCGTCCTTCCCCTCTGGACGCACTTTATAGACCGGCCGATCAGGATGAAGTCTAGCAACAACAACAAAGGGTCTCTTTTCCCACCGGTCACTGAGTTTACCAGTCTGCCGCCGCCTGTGGTCCCGCACCAGTACTCGCTCCCCAGGCAAGAGCGGAGCATCTTTGGCAGTGCGGTCATAGAGCATCTTATTTTTCTGACCAGCCTTCTGGAGGCTATCGGATGTCCTCTGGTAAGCATAGGCCAAGTGTTCTTGGTGCTTGGCCACCCAGTCTGTAGTGTCCATGGGGGCCTCAGTTCCAAAGCCTCCCGTCAGCAGGTCCACAGGAGTCCTCATATGACGGCCAAACATCAGAAATGCAGGTGCATATCCTGTAGACGCATGGACAGTGTTGTTATACGCTTGGATGAGTCCAGGTAAGAACTCTACCCACCTCTGTTGCTTTTCTACTTCTAATGTACCCAGAAGGTTCAGCACTGTCTGGTTAAAACGTTCACAGGTTCCATTCCCCATAGGGTGATACGGGGTGGTTCGGCTTTTACGGGACCCATACATTTGGCAAAGTTCATATATCAACCGGGACTCGAAATTAGTGCCTTGGTCAGAATGAAGTACTTCTGGGCACCCAAACGGCTGGATCACATAGGTCCACAGGGCACGTGCTGTTGTGAGGGCCGTTTGGTCTAGTGTAGGTACAGCCCATGCAAACTTTGTGAACAAATCAGTCATGACAAGTATATTTTGGTATCTATCGGTAGGGCGGCTCAATGTCAGAAAATCAACAGCTACAATGTGCATAGGGGCCTTGGCAATCAGTGGCACTAGAGGGGCTTTACCTTGGGGCCCGGGTTTATGCAAAACACAGCGCGGGCATGCTTGTAGCCAGGTATTGACCATGACCTCCATCTGTGGCCAATAAAAACCTCTCCGCAGCAGAGCCAATGACTTCTCCAGCCCCGGATGTCCCATCCGCTCATGGTACATAGTCCAGAGATGTCGTGCCTGTGAAACTGGAACGACAATTTGGTGTACAGTCTCTAATGTTCGCGGATCTTGGATGGTTCTACACACAACACCGCCTCTTAGCTCCAACTTCCGCCAGTGCCGCAACAGAATCTTTCCAGGCGGAGCCATGGCTTGCCGTTCTGTAGCATTTGGCAACATACCTCTCTTAATGTGTTCCTTGATCTTGCACAAATCAGGGTCCTCTCCCTGTAGACTCCGCCATCGGTCTAGGTCCCATCCCCAGCTGTCAGCTCGGGTCTGTGGAGAGACCGCGGTCTCCACCGCTGCCACCAGTGGCTCCTGCTCCTCCGGGACCTGATTTGGTGGTACAATGGGGAATCTAGAAAGGACGTCAGCATTAGTGTTCTCTCTTCCTGGGCGGAATCTGATTGAGTAATCAAAGTTGGCCAACTGTGCGACCCACCTTTGTTCCGTCGCTCCCAACTTAGCCGTTTGTAAATGTACCAGTGGGTTATTGTCCGTCACAACAGAAAATTTCGCACCCCAAAGATAGTCCTTGAACTTTTCTGCTACCGCCCACTTCATGGCAAGAAGCTCAAGCTTGAACGAGCTATAATTCGCATCATTACGTTCTGCTGGATGCAAGCTTCTGCTGGCATATGCAATTACGCGCTCAACCCCCCCTTGGTCTTGCGCCAACACAGCACCGAGCCCGGTGTTACTGGCATCCGTGTAGAGGGTAAAAGGTAGAGTGTAATCGGCATACGCTAAAACGGGGGCCTGCAGTAGTTCTTTCTTTAACTGCTGGAAGGCCATTTCACACTGCTCATTCCACTCAACAGAAGGGGAGCCCCGCCCTCTGTTTCGACTAGTGCCTACTAAGAGTCCATTCAGGGGCTTAGCAATCTTTGAAAAGTCTTTTATAAATCGTCTATAGTACCCCACAAACCCCAGGAATGAGCGGACTTGCCTGACAGTAGTAGGGGGTTGCCAATCTGCAACAGCTGCCACCTTCTCTGGATCAGGGGAAACTCCCTCACTGCTGACTAAATGCCCAAGGAACTTAACCTGCTTCCGGAACAGCTGGCATTTTTCCGGGCGGAGTTTAAGACCATAGGTGCTCAGGGACTGAAAGACAGACTCTAGGTGTTGAAGGTGTTCTGCAAAATTTCTGGAAAACACAATCACATCATCAAGATAAACCATTGCTGATTCGGCTAACTGATTCCCCAGGCACTTCTGCATTAACCTTTGAAAGGTTGCAGGTGCATTACACAACCCAAAGGGCATTCTTTCAAATTCAAATAAACCAAAAGGAGTAGTGAATGCAGTTTTCCCTCTGTCCCTTTCCTCTACCTCCACTTGCCAATAACCACTGGCTAAATCTAGGGTGGAATACCACGCGGCTCTATTCAGGCTGGTTAGAGAGTCTTCAATTCTAGGCAACGGGTAGGCGTCTTTGTGGGTTACACTATTTAACTTGCGATAATCCACACAAAATCGCCAATCTCCATTCTTCTTTTGAACAAGGACAATGGGGGCCGCCCAAGGGCTACAGCTCTCTCTAATGACTCCCCCCTTTAACATGTCTTTTAAGAGGCTACGTATCTCCTTATAAAGGGTCGGGGGTACTGGCCTAAACCTCTCACGGATAGGATTAGCATCACCTGTTGGTATGGCGTGTTTCACAGCACCCGTCCGTCCATAGTCCTCCTCATGTAAGGAAAAGACATGTGTCCATCGCTGTAATAGTTGCTCCAGTTGCCTTTGTTCCTCCTCATTCAATCCATCTCCCTTAAGGAAAGAAAAAGCAGAACTCTCTGCATTTACCTTAGGTTTTTCTACCGCAGAATTGATCAAACCAACTTCCACGACTCCAGGGTCCACTTCCACAATGGACAGCTCCTGGCCATCCCGCACACTGTCAGGGCTGATTTCAGACACAGCTGCCAACCTCTGAAATCTGCTGAGTGTAACGTCAAAGGGATGGAGGTTCCGGACCCTCACGGGAATACGGCCCTTCCCCACAGTTACCAGAGCTCTTGCCACTTCGACCCTTCCCTGTTCCCCTAGGGGTTCTACCAGTGCATCACATGGTCGACTTTGGGCGGGCGGCGGAATTTTGGCCCAAAGAGTCATTTCGCTCTGTGCAGGTACAGTTACAGGGGAGCGACTGGCTAGGCGAGCTGTAACTTTCCACTGGTCCGCCGTTGACATAGCACGGACACGTTGACAGTCTACAAAAACAGAATCCCATTCTTTACCAAGCGGGGGCTTTGGATGGTTTACGGATTCCCTGTACTTGCTAAAGAGTTCTTCCCAACAATCAGCAATTACATTCATCCCAAGGATGGCTTTATCGGCTCCAATACATTCATCCTTGGCTACAACAATACCACGCGCTGGCACCCGGACCCCATGGATGACAAAGTCAGCTACCATGTAACCCACCCATGGGATATTAAGCCCATTAGCAGCCCTCAATGTTAACCATGGCAATCCTTCGCTTTTTAGTTGCTTACTCCCAAGGAGCTTCCTACAGACACTCTCACTAAACAGCGTTACTTGAGATCCAGTGTCTACCAAACACTTAACATTTATCCCATCTACACCCACATCTATTAGGGGACAATCTCCAACAAGCTTAGCTTTAGGACTGCAATTGATTGGGTCACTAGGAGAGGGTCCGGACACTTGACCCGCAGTGGCCGGGGCATTTAAAAACCCTGACTGGACAGTTTGGAGGGGCACCTACGACTAATATGACCAATTTGTTCACACACATTGCATATAGGACGGCCTTGGGGATCCCACTTAAATCTTGCATTAAGAGGGGTTCTAGGTCTCGGGCTTCTACTTGGGTGTCGAGCGGTGTCAAAAGGAGGGGAGACCGCTCCCTTTAGCTCTTCCAAAATTGTCTTTGTCATTGCTGACATTTGCTCCTTTACATCCTTCATAACTTCAGCACGCAACTCTTGTTTCCAGTCCGTAGCTACACTTGTATTTGTCGGGGGCGTTCTACTCACCGCCAAGCAGTCATAGGCTGGCCAATGTTCACCCTGCTCCTCCTCTAGGGCCAGAGCTTCCATTTTTACCTCTTCAAAGGTAAGGTGGGGGCTCTTTCGCACCTGCCGCCTGAGCTCTTGGCGGATGGGGCCCTCCTTCAGGCCCATCACAAACTGGTCTCTTAGAACCAAATCTCCCCGCTCCAAGCCCATGGTGTCTCTCTGCTTCAACCTGGAAAACAGTTCACGCAATCGTAAAGAGAAAGCCCTCAGTGACTGGTTAGACTCCTGTCTGCAGTTGAAAAACTGAGCTCTTAAAATGGAAACATGGGTGTTGTCTCCATACAGTTCAGACAGTGCATCAAAAATCTTCTTTGAGGTGTTCCTTTCAGTCCGGTCTAACGCTAGAATCTCCCGTTTTGCTTCTCCATCTAAAAATCCTAGAACAAAGTCAGCTTTTTGAGAGTCTCTGATAGGTTGGAAAGTAAGCATAGTCTCTATTTGGCTCCGCCATTCTCCAAATTTAACATCGGACTGTGTCCCACTAAATCTTGACACCCAAGGTCCGCCCATAAAAAAAGGCATCATCATCATGGACTGTCCACCTGACTGTGTCTCTTCAGTAGACATATTTATTTAATAGAGGCTCAACCCAAGGACCAATCCTGCCGACAACGCCACTTTCTGTCACGGGCCGGACACGCCCCAATTTAAAAACCTCTGGTCCCAAGGGGAGGTGCTCTATTAAATAAAAATGCCACACGTAATTAAAAGAAATGTACAAAATTTATTGAGTCTATGAATGATAAAATGTCCCAAACTACTAAAAGCTAAACTATTAAGAGTCCCTCATTGGAGGTAGGTGGATGGGTCCCCGGGGATCGCGGCTCCGGTGCTCCTCCACAGCTCCCGCGATGCCTCAGTCTCTCCCTCTTGTCCCGGCCGCTCTGCCATGCGCGCGCTGCACTCGTCCATGCGCTCAGGAGGCCTGCGTGCAGGAACAGGCCGTCAATTGGCCGGCAACAGGTAGGAACTCTTAATTGAGCAGTGGACTTTGGGCCAGGCCTAATTTGCAGAATACTTCACTAAAATCCAAATTAAAACATGCAACTTTGAGTAGCCCTGCCACACGCACAACAAACAAGAAAAGCCACTTAGCTGGGAGGAGGGGGGTTGTCACACTCGCCCCCTCCACTGTTCCCACGTTGCGTCCTGTCGCTCGGGCGCCAAGGTCGTGCGCCGCTTCCTCTGCCCACCTCCTGCGCTCCTTCAGCGTGGCCCTATGTCTGGTACCGCGGACGCCCGACCCAGCTCCCAAAACCGTCCGTCTCCTCTGCTCAGCCCCGTCGTCTGCCACTCGCACCGCTCTCCCCTCTTTACTGACACACCTGCGCCCTATTAGTACTGATTTGGGGGCAGGGTCAGAGTCAGTCCCGCGCACACACACACCTCCCTTCCAATCAACCCACACACGCCCAGTCCAGTCACCCCGTGACATTAACTTGAAAACTACCACTTGCTGACATCACAACATGGAACAGAGCATATGAGGCTTTGGAGATGTAGACAGGATTACTCGAACATGTGTGAATGAAAGCAAACACAACTCCAGGTATGTTTTTAGGAGGTAACAACATTATAACGTGGCTTAATGCTCATCAGAGTCAATTTTGCTTAATATAGGAACTTTAAGTCCTTTGCAGATGCCCCAGCCTCAAACTCACCGTGTTTGAGGAGAAAATGTTGACTTGTTACTTTCCACCCACACTAATCAATACAGCAATTCATGAAGTAAGAACCAGTCAGTTGCTTCAGATGCCCTTCACCTGTCAGTCATAGCATGTTGCCATATATAAGCATGAAGAAATTTTCTGGTAATTCTAGTATCTGCTTTGTATTCCTTGATAACAGTTTTCAAATGTTTATGTTGAAAATGGATTCCTTTCTTTCTTGGTGTGCACTCATCTTCACCTGCAGATAACAATGTGCTGGGCATAAAGGGGATTTAGTTGTCAAGGTGCTTTGTTGCAGCTTTAGTTAAACAACAGAGATTGCATATTCGTTCAGTAAATCCTTTGAAATAGTTTCACAGACAGTATACCTGCTTACCATTCCTCTTTAAAAAGAGCTGTAATGAACAGGAAGGCAGTAATTAAAACGACCTTGTGAAAATACACTGCATTCCAAATTATTATGCAAATGATATTTTTTCTCTGATTTTGCCAAATTGTCAATATAAATGTCATCATAATTTTCAAGTCATCAACCTTTAGAGTACAATTCGAATGTTATTGGACAAACCTCCCAATGATAACAGTAATTTAAAAAAAATAAAATAAAAACTAAAAATGCACTGTTCCAAATTATTCTGCACAACAGTTTCAAACCATGTTATTGTTGTAAAGAACTGAAAATGGTCATTTGTTTATTTTTCAATTAGAAGCATTAGCATAATACTAAAAGCTATTTCAATCAAAACATCGTAACAGGTCAAGTTACATTGCACCTTATTTGATAGGAGCTACACAATTCTTGGATCCACTGAACTTGTGAGTTTGTGTAGAGTTTCTGCTTGAATTTCTTTGCAGGATGTCAGAATAGCCTCCCAGAGCTGCTGTTTGGATGTGAACTGCCTCCCGCCCTCATAGATCTTTGACTTGAGGAGCTCCAAAGGTTCTCAATAGGGTGGAGGTCAGGAGAGGATGGGGGCCACACCATGAGTTTCTCTTCTTTTATGCCCATAGCAGCCGATGGTCCAGAGGTATTCCTTACAGCATGAGATGGAGCTTTGTCATCTCAAGATCATTTTTCTACAGAAAGCACGGTTCTTCTTTTTGTACCATGGAAGAAAGTGGTCAGTCAGAAACTCCACATACTTTACAGAGGTCATTTTCACACCTTCAGGGACCCTAAAGGGGCCGATCAGCTCTCTCCCCATGAGTCCGGCCCAAAACATGACTCCTCCACCTCCTTGCTGATGTCACAGCCTTGTTGGGACCATCCACCACTCCATCCATCTGGACCATCCAGGGCTGCACAGCACTTATCAGTGAACAAGACTGTTTGATAATTAGTCTTCATGTATTTCTGGGCCCACTGGAGCCATTTCTGCTTGTGAGATTTGTTTAAGGGTGGCCAAATAAAATGTTTAACTCCAAGCCTCTGCACCAGCAGCCTCTGGAAGCTGCTGGTGACTCCAGAGGCACCAGAAGCTTCAAATACTTGTTTGCTGCTTTGTAATGGCATTTTAGCAGCTGCTCTCTTAATCCGATGTATTTGTCTGGCAGAAACCTTCCTTATTGTACCTTTATCTGCACGAATCCGTGTGTGCTCTGAATCAGCTACAAATCTTTTAATAGTACGATGATCAGGCTTAAGTTTTTGTGAAATATCTAAGGTTTTCATACCTTGTCCAAGGTATTCAACTATTTCACGCTTTTGGGCCCTAAAGAGATCCTTTTTCTTTCTCATATTGCTTGAAAATGTTGCTCTGTTTAATAATGTGGAACGTCCTTCTTCAGTCGTTTTTCCTTTAATTGGACGCACCGGGCAAACTCATTGGCACAGGTGTGTGAGACACAAGACCATGAGTTTCTCTGGAAAACTAAATATTTACCTTTATGACATTTAAACATCATTTGCATAATAATTTGGAATGCGGTGTATTTCTGTTTACACAACACAAGCACAGAGATAACACATATGTTTTATTAAGTTTTGTCATTGCCTTTGCCACCTACAGCAGTTTGAACCCAGTGCTCTATGGATACTTGGATGAGAACTTCAAGAGGTGTTTCAGAGAGTTTTGCACCCCCAGCCCATCTGTGCTGGAGATGCAGAACTCTTCCAGAACTGGAGCCAACAGCCGCAAGATTCCCCAGCGCGAGCACAACACCGCCAACACCGGGGAGAGATCCAACCAACAGGTAGGGCATCCATCATACAGCAGGTTCATTTCATATTAAAGACATACCATCACAGTCAATAGGGTTCAAGTGCACCTGTTGTGCCAATCCCAGAGCTGGGTAAAAAGTTAGAGGGCATCTGATTTAGAAAGTCAGTGTCAAATTTGCACATGAAGTTGAATTATCATGTATTGTGGATTATCATATAATGTGTCTTCAAAATATAATACAACTTAACAATCAATGCAAAATAAGGAAAAAAAAAAGTGATTAAAAAAATAAAATAAAATAGAAACAAGAAAGCACAAATTTATCTTTAACTGTGAACACTTCCATTTGCCATGTTCAAAATATGCAGTCGGGCTACTGCTTTAAGAATTGTATGTGAAGTAGAAATATTAACGCTTTTACTTTTGGTTATGGCAGAGCAAATCTCGGTCTCAGTCTTTTTGTGATCAAGGTAGTTCATAGTTTGTATAATAAAGTATGTATGAACCTCTTACCTATAACAACAACAAGTGACACTGACACGTGCATCCAGAATGAGAAAAGGAGCATTTGAAATTAGGGTTTAAATGACTCTTAATCCACAATGTAATTATTCAGTAAGATCTGTGCTCCTCTCCCTCCCCACAGGTATGACTAGCCTTGGAGGGGTCGTCAGTGGACACACGCTGCTGCAGTGGTGCTGCTGCGACCCCCGATGACCTCCAGTCTGAGATCACGCAGGTCACCACAGGGCTCTGAACACAGCACGAGGTCACATGATCCGCTGGCCCATCTGCCTAACTAATTACTGCTTGGCTAACAGAAGACATGGTTTTTACCGAGAGCAAAGTGTACAAGAACAGCGTGTATCAAACAAACAAGCAGCATGGGAAGACCACAAATGTATGCACTGTTTCCCTTAATATTGGGATGAGTATTTAAAATGCAACAGGCAGGTTCCGCACATACTCCAGTAGTGGATCGTCTTGAACTAATAAATTCCGCCCCCACAGCCACCCTTGAGTGGATCCTTGATGGAGCCTCTTTCGGTGCTCTCAGCCTTTGACTTAATTCCCATTCTTATAGAAAGAGAAGTCTATTGATTAAGTCATGTTTTCAAAGCACATCTTGCTTAATTCCTGTTATGAATGTGCAAGTGTACGTGCTGTGCAATCTGTGGGCAAATATTTGTGGAAAATTTGTTATTTAGAGAGTTTTTAGTTTGAGTTCATCAAGAGTGTCATAATTTCTGGAAATAGAAAATATTTAGGAATTTCAATTTTTCTCTTACATTCTTTGTCTTTTCTATCTATCAAAAGAACATGTACATGTACAAATCAGCCGTAACATTATGACCACCTGCTTAACACACAATTTTTACCTTCAAAAAAGGATGTTTACTAGATGATTTAAAGGTGCATTGTGTAACTTTTCTGGTGGGGGGTCCATCAAATGCTTTTTTTCATGGAGATGTTACTGCTTTATCTGGGATGTTTCACAGTATGGCATTAATCCTTCTATCATCATGGAGACCAAACCAGACCAAGTTACAGGTCAGATCTGTGGAGAGGCAACCCCGCTCACAGTCAAAATGTCTGTTTTTCTAGGTATTTTTGAGCTATAAAACCACCTGTAATTTAATAAATGTAAGGTAGAACTGCTTAATTTCATACTGTGGAACATTCTAGGCAGAGCAGTTTTATATCCATAGAAACAAGCAGGTGACGGACCCCCAACCAGAAAGTTACAAAAATGCACATTTAAGCAACTCTCCCAAAAGGACTCTGGCTTATATTTGGGCTTTAAAAAAACATATTATCTGAAGATACCAAACAAAATATAGCAGCCTATGGTACAATACAATCACCTTTTAACACAAGCTTAATATCTGTGTCTATCTGTGCCACTCTCAGATTTCACAGTCTCTGTGGGACCCTGCTACATTTTTCTACCATTCATAATGTCTTTTACTGATGCTGAACAGCAGTCTTGTGAGCTTATTTCACTAGTTCTTGTCCTTTTGTTGATAGAAACATGTTAAAAGGTATTATGCTAGCAATTTTATTAAAACGTTTAGATTCTTGTCACATCTGTAATTAGCTCCCACACAGTCTCCTGGGTACTCCTCATGTATACAGGGCTGTAACAGTGTTTTGTTTTCTTTGAGCGCATGTAAAGGTCAAATGCTGAATACAGAGGCTCATAACTGGGAAACTAGAGTACATATAACACACTCAGTATTTACTATTCATCAGTTACTTCGACCATTGCAAACTGGAACCCTTTGATTTACCCTTACACAAACTGGGGAAATTATGTGGACACAGTAGCTCACACATCACATTATAATAACAAAGATGAAGAAGATAAATGGTAATAATAAATTTTAAATAAATAGCAAGAGACTGGTGTCAAATAAGAAAAAAAAAAAGTAACAAGTAAAAATATAGAAATATAGTAATACAAAATATATCTGGGCCATATACAAGAGGTGGGTAAGGAGAAACTGCAAAGATGAAATGGTAATTGAAATGACATAGGGTTATCTATTACATGAGGGGGAGTTGTTGTGCAGTTGTATGGAGTATGGTATGAATGTAGTCCTGTATTTCTTACTGTTTGAGCAGAGCTGTAGGAGCCTGTTGGAGAATGAGCTCCTCTGTCCTTCTAGTGGACAAATGGTTGTTTCCCTTTGGCATGTATAGGGCTATATCATGTATAAATCTATCCCATCAAGAGCTGTAGTTCTGGCTTCTAAAACAACTGTATTTTTCACTTCACCACAGATCACTGACGGCACACAGTGTGGTGTTATATAAAAATATAAGTGATCATGTAAAATAAACATGTTGCATGCTATACTGTTCTTCAGCTGTCGCTTTCAGCCCTGTGTACATAGTTTTATACTCTTCTTCTAAAAGGGCATAGATCCATCACTGTAGATTCTGCTAACAAACAGATACATGAATGTATATGAGGGGTTTACACAGTCTCCAGCAAAAAGGACTCTTCAGACTGTTTTCCTGATGCATGTCTCGTGACTTGGGCTTAAATTAGCTCCATACATTAGGGCCGTAACAGTGGTTCAAATGGACTGTCACCTCTGCTTCAGCCACTGCAGCAGGTGACCCCAGTAGCCACTTTGTATGTAGTGTCACCACCATGTGAGTAATCTTCACTATAGTGCTTACATAAAGTCTTTTCCATTGCCCTTTGCTGTAACTTCACTGGATATTGTATTTTATAAAAGAGCTGTATAAATGAACCATGGTTGTATTTAAAATGTGTACATTACCACTGCTGACTTTTACTTATTGCTGATAAAGTCATTGCTTTTAGAGTAAGCCTGCAATGATTGTGCATCTATATCTTTGTTAAATGGCCTTGTTGAGATCTGTAACATATGTAATAGAGTAAATGTGGAAATAAATAAACATAGTATTGAAACTAAAATGAGTCTTACTCTTCATATAATATAGTGTATGTGATGTGGTCCTTGTGGGATGTGCTTTCCAGAACCAAGAGGACCTCTTCACCCCTGCATGCATGAGCACTGTGAGGAACTCATTCATTTGAAGAGGAATCATGTTGGGTGCAGTGAATGATGTATTTCTTGATGCTTTCATGTGTTAAATGGGTTACTGAATGTGCACCCAATGTCACAAAGTGTTAATAAAATCATTAAGCAATATGATCAATGACAAGACCAAGCTCATTTCATATATATGCTTCATTATGACTTAATATCCTATTGGGAAGACCTTATTTTATTGCTTTGCCTATAGAAAGTTCCACTGTGTAACTTATCCAGCTCAATGGTGACCAGATCTGTCGACCCTATTTACATTCACTGACCAGCAGGTAACAGTGGTCAGAAAAGTCACATAGTGCACCTTTGAACATGTTGATATTTCCTGATCAAGAACATATATGTTTTGTTTTATTTACCTGTGTTTTTAATATTTGAACTGTGTCTTTTTACAAGCTTCAAAAACACTGGTCTATGTGTTCTCCCCACTCCACTTCCAGTCTTGACTTTAAACTTTAAGATGCTCTTGTCTATTTCTGTCTCTCTTCTCGCAGTCTTCTATCTAACATTTCATTTTACCAGTTTCACTTATTTATGATCCAAGAAACTGCCACATCAAATATTCTGAGAAGCCAATTCTACAAAAAAACATTTTCTGTCCAAATTCAAGATCCAATGTTTTTTCTATGCTGTTTTTCTTTTAAGTTAACTGCCTGACACAATTGTTCCTGCTATAATACACACATTTACTAAACTATAGCCTTTATGGACCTTCTGTATGACTTTATAGAGGTCTTAGCACATTTTCTAAAAGGTAAAGTTTATGTTGGCTTATGCTGCTTTGGCCTCTTGTACTCCATTACGATGGTAACAGTGTGTGAAATTACCTGCTTAGTTTGATAACTAGCTTCTGCAGCAGAGTAATATAGAAACACAGATATACTGCAGTGTTATAGTGATAATATGTACAGGATTGCATTGCTGGGAGTGACTGCAGTACCAACTCCATGTCTGATAAGACTAACCATGAATTATGAACAAAGTATTTCTGACATCTTTTGTAGACCCTCTGCGGACATCATTCACGTTCACCCATCGTTATGAGAAAGAGCGTCTAGTCTATAAACCTCCTGGAGTTATAATTTACTGCCACACAAGTGAGACAGACTCTACTAGATTGCAATAAAATTATATTATCGGATCATTTACAGAACTCCAGGCCAAGTCAACAGCATGCATTAACATATTAGCTTTCAGAAGGGAGAAGTTACTTTCAAATCTCCATTAGTTAGGACAGGACATGGGAAAGTCTCGTTTTGAACTTTGTGCCTCCTGTCACAGTAGATTTATCCAAAACCAGTGATTTGTAAAATGAAGGGGGTAATATATTGTCATTTGTTTAGCTAAAATACAGAAAAACATGCTTGAAAAATATACTGACAGAAGTCCCTCAGATTCTGACTGATGCATGTGAGTTGAGAATAGACAATGTTACGTGCTCTTTTTATTTATTTATTTATATATTTATTTATTTATTTATTTGATTGGGACAGAGCATGTTAATGGACAAACATGACGCAACATGAATGTAAACACACCGGATTGTAGCCTAAGGCTAATTTATTATTTTATTTATAGTAACCGTCCCAACTCGGTGTGTCCCAGTTTTTATATCTAGTCTTATCTAGTATTATCTAGTCCCCCTATCATTAGTACTTTATGTAGGTTGATGGTGAAGCTGCAATAGTCATAATAGTAGCTGTAGAAGCATTAGTGTTATAATGATATGATAGTGGGTAACGGTATAGTTGGTACTGATACTTTGCTTGACATCATGCTGGGGGTGTTTTACATCATTTACCCTGGAGACACAATGCACACATTAGCAAACGCTGTCAAAAAAAGTTTTAAGATTGTCTGAAAACAGCATGTTTGTGATCAATACAAGCTTTCATGGTCCTGTTTAGGTGTTTGGTTTTCAACAAAAAAAGATGAGAGGAACTAAAACTGTTGGCTAGCTTGTAGCTATAATTTTATGCTCTAATCAGCTCACCTGTTGTTCCAGCTAACTCAGTTCTTTCTGGTCAGATTGTGTAAAAAAAAACAAAAAACAAAAAGAGTCTAACTTTAGTAACAAAGCCTCAGACAGAGCATGCCTACAGTTAGCATCACATCAAGGAACATTGATCATCTGCAAAATATCAAAAGTTTATCTAAGGAATCTATACACTCAAATATACAGTGCTCTTGTGAGAGTAACAGTGCATTAGCGGTTGTCCAAAAAGCTGAAGATTGGTCTCTAAAAACTGCCTCCTCTTAGTTCCAGTCCACACAGTCTTTGTCCAGGTGTTTGTGTGAGTGGGTAGAGGCCACAGTCTAACACGGGCCAGCCACAGCAACAGAAGTCACTTAACGTCTGTCACTACTGTGAAGCTATTATGAAGACTTTATCCTCCCAGGCAGAACACAGCTGGCCCTCAGCCCACACTCAAAAAGATTTACTTTTTCAGCTTTATTTAGTGCACTAATAAATACAAAAGTGAATAAGAAAATTATAATTTTACAAATACAAGATACATTACATTTCTGTGTCCTGAACTCAAATGCTGTTGTTGTAACCTAAGCCATCATTTGTCACTGTCCTTAATGAATTCCACATGAATTCAGCAAAACATACAAGCATCAATATACTGTCCATTTTACAGTACAGACACCAAGACTAATTCTAACTTTCCTGCTGATTTTAAAATGCATTGAGTAAAACAGCTTTGGTAAAATAACACACATGGCTTTTGGTAATGCTGACAATAAATGTTAAGCCACTTTGTTGCTGAACTATCTTTGCTCTCCTTTTAATCCAATTCATTTTCTCTCCATGTTTTATTAATACCTATAAGTGCACTGGATGACTCTTCACTTTCCAACAGCCATTTCTATTCTTTTCAATGGCTGCAGGTCGGGACTTGTATTCTAGGTATTCTCTTCACTTCAAATACTACTTGAAAGCTTTTTTTTCCCAGGCTGTTGTTTTTCTCTTTGTTTTCAGAATGACAAAACAAAACAAGTAAAGGGCTTCAGGTTTGTTTGGGCCATCATTATAGAAAAAGTCCTCTGGTCCTCAATTTCCACCGTGGGCCAAATTCCGGGAGAAAAGTCCAGAGCCGTTTTTTAGGTCCCAGTCCGCTCCTGTTCCGAAGTATGGTTTTAACTTTCTGTTTCTATTGAATCATGCATGTGATGTCACCTTTAGAAAGTTACATATTGTAGTTTTAAGGGTGGTAGAGCATTTAGCCCTGGTAGAGTAGTTAGTGCTGAGACGGGTTTCAGTCTCTCAGGAGCTGTAAATAGAGGTGAAAGATATAAAACGTGTGACACAGTGGTCTAGTTGTTGAAACAACTGCCTTACAGTAAGGAACTTCTGGGTTTGATTCCCAGAGGAAGCCATTTTGTGTATAGTTTGCATTTTCTCCCTATATCTGCAGAGACCAGGTAGAAGTTCAGTGGTGCAGAGTGATGTAAAACTCCACTTGATTTATGTTATTTAGTTGTACAATATGAGAAACAGTGTTGGAAGACTCATTTTTGGTAATAAAAGTGCAGATAAATACAAAAAAATACTCAAGTAAAAGTGTCACATGAAAAATCCACTAGTCTACCAAGTAAAAGTATTAAAGTACCTGTTTAAAAATGTACTTAAAGAGTAAAAAGTTAAAGAATTTTTGCACAGATTTTGAGATAGAATAAAATAAAGTTTCAAATGTAGTGATTTTAATAAAGAGTTGTGCTGAATTTTTTGAATCGATCATTTTTTCTAGCAGTTTTTATTTGTGTCTTTTGTTTGCTCAGACTACGTTCGTGTTAAAAATAAAGCGCCCAGCTTTTTCAGAAGGTCTTACTTTTACCTTTCAGTCCAGTTCAAAAATGTAATGGAGTAAGTACAGATAGTAAAAGTAAAATGTATTCACTTTAAAATGTACTTAAGTAAAGTACAGATACCTAAAATATGTACTTAAGTGCAGTACTACTTTTACTTCGTTATGTTGCACCACTGATGACAAATAAATGACTCTATATGAGAGACTCACATTCGCCACCAAATATCTGTAAAGGTAAAGTCCATTTGAAAAACACTGAGACTTTTTTTTCACATTCTTTGTTGTAAATTAGTAAGACTGCGATGGGTTTAGAATAAGTGCCTACCTTTTCAAAACCAGCATTATCATTCTTTTTTACTTTTATTCATCTGTATTATTGAATAAACCTATTTGCTCCCTTTTGTAATAATAAAAAGTCAAGTACGGCTCTGAGAATAATGTAATATTACTTGGTGTCTGCTTCTGAAAAATACCACAGGTCTTTTGTCTTCCTTATTGCACTGAGCATGAAACCAGAGCCAGGCAGTAGAGCAGAGGTGCAAATGTAAAGTTCAGTTCAGCCTGTCTGATCCAATATTTGGTGTCAGGGAGTGAAGGTTTTTCTGATTGAAGACGGTGTGATCAGTCCTGTCATAGTCATTATTATCAGGCTCAGCTGGATGTACATTCCTCCACAGTGAACGCATATTGAGGGGCCTAAACCTGCACATGACTATGAATCATCTGACATCACCATCATTCTAGTCATGTGACATATACTGTTATGTATATGTGTTATTACCTCAGAAGGAATTACAGAAAACTTATTTAACATATAGTAAATTACTGAGAATGCTGTTTATCAATGCATTGTGGGTTTGTTGGTCTTTGGTCTTTCCTTCACAGCTATTTTGACATCTGTCCCTCATGTTTGAATAATCCTTTATTATTAGTCTGTCTACATATCCAAAGCTCAACCTTGTGATGCTATAAAGCAGTAGTTTTCAAATTAACAGTTACCTTTTATCTTTTTCTTAGCAGAGATTGGAAATTCCAGGGCTGAAATTATCCAAATGATACCACATGACATCGTAAGGTGGAACAGAGCAGTTTCAGTTTGAGAACTGAGCCTAAATATGCAGGGTTTGTGTGTTAAACTTGTGTGAATGAAGCGAAACACAACTCCAGGTATGTTTGTGATGAGGAAACAACATTATAACATAGATCAGAAACTAGTGTAATATGGGCCCTTTAATTGATGCCACATGAAGTGTATAAAAAGTGAGATTTACTTTATTTTTACTTACTTTAGATTTTCTTTTAAATCTACAGATATATTACATACTTAACCATATTTTTGTGGAGCTCAAACAGTTCAGAGGCTAGAAAATTGAAATTGTTCCATCCTTTGTAATAAAAGACATTATCCTGGAAACAGAAAATGGTTGCTTATTTTAAAAATCATAACATTTTGATTTGACACAAGTTAATAACTGAAAAGGTGCCTCCATTCCAGAAATTTGAACATTCTGATTACAAGGCATTTTAATGGGTCTATTCAGTTTTTCAACAAGCAAAATACATTCTCCTGACTTTTGTTGTCCTTGTTCTAACTTTTGTTGTTGTTGCCAGCATCTTTTCTCTGAATCCTTGAATTACCCTAGCTGTTTGCCTCTGACCGGTCTAGGGAACATTTAATCAACAACAAAGACTCTCTGCTGTTATGACGTCCTCCTCAAGTGTTTTTCCAAGTAGTTTGTGCCACTTCATAGGAACGCAGCTGTCTGATCCTGGTATCCACAGAATGGGCAAATAATGAGAGTTACCTACAGACAAATATAAATAAAGCATTTTTTCAAACAACAACAATAGAAAGAGGAGTGGTGAAGTGAGCTAAAAACACAATTCCTATCCCTCAGGCGGCGAAACCATGAGCACGCCAACTCTGTCATATAGTGCAATGCTTCCCTCAGGCTATTTCACACCTAAATGAAATGGAACCCAGCCCTCATCATCTCACCACTAGAAACTATTCGGCATGGTTCCTAGAAAAGGGAAATAATATGAAAGAGGTTTTAGTCATGAACACTGTATTCAGCTTTGGGGGTTCCACAAAGCTGTAGATTTTTTGCTTTAAATGTTCTATCCATAGGCTGCATTTATATATACACACACACATGTGGACATAGCTAACCTGCTACTTGTCGCGTTCCAAATAGGAAGTATTATTGCTCCAAATATTGCTCCATCCTTTTTATGTATCAGTGTATCAATACTCAAAAATGTGTAGCCATGGTGTACATCTCTGCTCATTTTAAATCAGATATCTGTGAGCAAAAGGCATTACGAATCAGTGGAGATAAATGTTAATCAAAGGCTCTGGCATGGTCCTGGTTTCATGGGATATTCTGATGATCAAAAGGATGATGTTGTCCTGCCCCAAGATTCTTTATGAGAAAAAAACAACATCTGATCCATTCACACATGTTACCTCGATTTCCCATAGGCGTGAAAGGAGATACACAAGAATTTAACCTATTTTACATAATGTATGATGCAAATATTTCATAAAGGCCAAAACATTTACATCTGAAATCATCATGTCAAGAATGTTTTTGTAGCGCTTTTGATCTAAATGTCAGATTCATTTTAGAATTTTTGCACCCAGCTCATCATAAAGCAAGTACCGTTACTTGGTAATGGTAACGTTACTGTTACCATTACTTGTGTCCTTTGAACTACACATGCTGCACTTCTTACTTGGTTAAAATCCCATGGTATGATGTTAACAGTTGAGCTCAAAAAACTAAAAGTTTCAAAATCCTTTGTTACAGGAAGGACAGCCAAGGCATTTCTACTGTACAGTGTTTCTCGCAGTGCTCCACACAGCTGCCCTGGGGCAGACTGACGGAAGTGAGGTTGACAATCTATGCCATCAGCCCCTCTGACTACAACACTCACACACACACCTCATTAAAGAAGTTCGGAGAAGTGTCTTGCCTAACGATACAACAATCATTTGCATTAGAGCCACTGTTGGCTCACTGTTTACTCCCAGTGGTCTCCTATCCAAGTAACCAGCCCAACCTTATATCTTACAAGATCTGACAGCATTGCCAAGCAGGTATGTTCCCATATTATATAATGTCATTATTATTTACATTTGAAACATGATTATGTATGAAGCATAGAGAAAAACATTATTTAAATCTGAACCCATAAACTGTTTCCTTTATGTTTGGTCCATGTGGGTCAAAACAACAATGAATAAATTAAAAAAAATATATAACATAATATACACCATATGTCATATCTGAACCTATTTTTGCTGTTTACAGTGAATATTCAGTCACAGCCCATACAGAATCATACAGGAGTCAGGTCTGTCCAAATGATGTAATGTATACATGAGTAAATAATCCAGACATACCACTGTTTCTTCTGCTGGGCCAATCTGTCACGGCGCCCATTTCCAGGCCAATAAAGCAACCACTCGACCGCCTGCACCTCCGGCCAATCACAGCGCCTCACTTTGTCAGAGGACCAACCAGGCGCACTGGAACAACACTGCAGGACACACTTTATTTTGTCTCTATTCACTTTCCCATGAGCTGAAGCCCTGGGATGGCTTCCTCCCAGGGCACTTGGTTTAAATCACTATATTGCTGACTCCAGTTTTACAATGCCATCATTCAGAAGGGACTGCGAGGGCACACTGTCTCTCCACTCAGGCAATATTCCCATCCATCCACCTGATTTCATTACCTTTTCTTTGTAAGTGCTTGGCTTTGCACCTCACCTTCTATTGAGCTGAAATACTGGCGATCCAGGTTTGATTATGGCGCCCAGGTGAGTTTTTACTGGAGCCATTCCAAGTCCAGGATCCAAACTTAACAACAGTTTTGAGTAAATTGTTTTCTATATTGTCTCTGTTACTCAACTCTGAAACATGGAGACTTTCTCACCAAACCAATGGCAGGTTTCTGCGTAGGTTTTCAAAAGTAAGCATTGTCCATAACATTTTATGATGCCGAGCATTCTACAGCCAATTAGAAAGTCAATTAAAGGAGTCACAGACTCTGTCTCCTTTCAGCAGGTCTATGTGGTTATGAAATAGAAATCTGCTAAAGCAACTAGTTACCCAGTCATCCCAGATGAAAAAAAAAGCTGTTTTAAAGTATGCACACACTTACAGAAAGCGTTTATTGTCTGTATTTGTCTCAGATTGATGCTGTTTACGTGAGTACGAACTTTGAGCTCTTCTCTGCTTTATCCATTACATTTAGTTTCACCTCCTCAGGGATAAACAGTGCTGGGCTCAGCTGCAAATTATGGAGATAATAACGCTAATATAATTAAACAGTTTAATTTGACATTTTGGTGTTCCTTTACAATATAGATTTTGTTCATATTTGTGTCTGCACACAAATAAACAAAACAATTACACTTTTCAAATGCCAAGCAATACCGTCTTGTACTGCCCTAATGCATGTTCACATTCATCACACTGCTTATTATGGAGAGTCTGCTGAGCTTCACTGAGATTAGATAACAGGCTGGAGAACAGACTGCAATGCAACAGTCATCATGACCATTTATGCTATTTAGAAAACCACTAAAAAAATCAAGGGTTCTTTCATTCTTTCAAGCATATAGGCTTGCACAGTTAATGAACTGGAAAAGGCTTTTCATCAAATGCAAATTAATCTTTTTTTTCACACATGATAATACTCACACTGTGCTTTCCTTTCAAGATTTGGAACCTTTTACTGCACATATCAATTCTGTAGATCCGAACATCAAATTCACATGTTAAGATGCCAAAGACAACACATTGGCCTTCTTAGATTGTGCAGTAACGATAAGAGAAGACCGGCGACTCCAGGTAGAGGTCTTCAGGAAGCCCACACACACCGACCAATACCTGCTGTTTCATTCACACCACCCACTTCAGCACAAACTGGGAGTGATTCGGACATTACAACACAGGGCCCAAGTGGTTCCTACAAGCACAGAGGGAAAGGAGAAAGGAAAGGAGAAATATCCGTTTGTGGATATCCTAAATGGGCTTTCAATAAAACAAAGAGAGCCAAGAAACAGGACAACAGAGAATCAGAACCCAGGAGAAAGGGTGTAACTATTCCTTACCTGGCTGGTGTTTCTGAAAAACTACAGAGGATCTTCAGACAACATGAAATCCCAGTCTATTTCAAACCCACAAACACTTTAAGACAAAAACTGGTCCATCCTAAGGACAAAACACCGAGCCACAAACAAAGCAATGTGGTCTACTCCATTCAGTGTAGTGAAGACTGCAGTGAGCGCTACATTGGAGAAACAAAACAGCCACTTTTCAAACGAATGTATCAACACAGACGGGAAAACCAGAATGGGCCACAATCTGCCGTACATCTCCACCTAAAAGCCACAGGCCACTCCTTTGAGGACAGTGAGGTCCAGATCCTGGCCAGAGAAAAGAACTGGTTTGAGAGGGGAGTTAAAGAAGCTACTTTTGTCAAGAAAGAGCATCCTTCCTTGAACAGAAATGGAGGTCTCAGACATCATTTGTCTCTCATCTATAACTCTATCCACAAACCTAAATAAAACCAGAAAACAACGGGACTAGCCACGACCAGAGGTGTGAAAACACCCATCATGGCCCTGAATGGTTATGCTAACTACTCCCCCACTCTCACTCCTTATTGAATAGACCCACCTAACTAACAGAAACTGTAAACAAATATGTGTGTCTCAGAGTAATTTTCATTGTAATTAGCTCCTCCCTTCAGGCAGATATAAAGCAGTGTCCGTCAGCATCTGACCAGAACTGAGGAAGCAGCTTGGATGAGCTGCGAAATGTACTCGACCAAATAAACTCTGTCCAGTTGACAAATTAAATTTCTCCTTTTTGCCATGTGATTTCCTAAATAATCCTTTATTGTCACCCATGGGAGAAATTTGTCTTGGGACAGCCTTGGGAATAAAGCCCTTACTGTTAGTTTTCACTACTGCTAGGGCTGCCAGTCTGCCACCCTGCCACGCCAAGGGGAACTGGATGGATCGTTATGCCAATTAGATCATGTAGTAAAAAAAATCAAAACATATCGGTGGGTAAAGAGAGAAACTGCACATACTCTGCTAGGATGTAGCCAAAATGTAGACAGATAGACAGACAGATAGATAGAGATAGTTTACTGATCCTGAGGGAAGTTTCGCTGCACCAAACCGTCGCAGTTAATGTTGCAAATGTTGCAGTTTTGCTGCAACATTTACAGTGCGCTTCTCAGTCGCCTTTGCGTCTAAGTCAAGTCTCAGTGCAGCGTAACAGGAGGACTGGGCAGGTAGAGTCAGCGGATACCTCAAAAAATTTCCTCTGAAGGTCTTCTGCCACATTTGCTGCCATCATATGGTGCAAAAAGCCTATAGCATCTCAAATGCCCATAGCTCGTTACTTAGCTAGTTCTCCGTGGATACGAATATTTCATAAAATCCAACTGTCCCTTATATTATTTGTGTCCTTTGAACTACACTGCTGCACTTCTTACTTGGTTAAAATCACATGGTATGATGTTAACAACTGAGCTCAAAAAACTAAAAGTTTCCTTTGTTACAGGAAGGACAACCAAGGCATTTCTACAGTGTTTCCCGCAGCGCTTTTTAGTTCAGGGCAGGCGCCTTGACCAGCCCCCTGTCCCTCTTCCCCGGTCCTCTATTTTTTCACGCGCGCAAACTCAATCGGTACTAGCGACGACCCAACCCTTGTTTCGCCCGGAACTATTTTTATGCGGAACCTAGCGGAGGTGTGAGGTTTGCCGTGTGGAAGAAGTGGTTTCTTCTTGTAAATTCACTTCTGCTTTGATCTCTTCTGTTGTGTATGTTAACTTCGTATGTTTTTGATATGTGTTTAATGTTACGATTGTATAACAGGTGTAGAAAATGCTTTTAGCTTTATTTTTTCTCATCACTCGTGAGATCCACTACTGTTGTAGCTAGCATGCTAATGTTGAATGAGCTAACATTTAACGCTAACTTATTTACGCTACTTATTTACTTATTGTAAATACAGCATGCTCAAAAACATTACCACTGTCGCTTAAACAAGCTTAAGACAGAAGAGAATAGCTATGTTTTTGTTTGGGTGGACATTTTTTGCAGGATCTTTGTAGCTTTTAGCATGCTTTGTTTTCTCAGCAGCATCATGTATTTTTTAACTGTTGGCATTGTGTTGGTAACATAGACATGTAATAAAAGATAAATCTATTTTCTTAATTACCTTATTTTGTGTGATAAAATAAATGTCAAAAGCTATTGGTTTACTAATAATATATAACATCAAAACGTTTGTTTTTTCTAACAGCTGACTCCTGCCCACAATGACAGACCGTTACAACATCCACAGTCAGCTGGAGCACCTCCAGTCCAAATACATTGGTACCGGACATGCAGACACCAGCAAGTGGGAATGGCTAGTGAACCAGCACAGAGACTCTTACTGCTCATACATGGGACATTTTGATTTGCTCAACTACTTCTCTGTGGCAGAGAATGAGACCAAGGCGCGTGTTCGCTTCAATCTAATGGAGAAGATGCTGCAGCCTTGTGGGCCACCAGCAGACAAACCAGACGATGCCTAGTTTAAAGATGCTCAGCTTGTTTTTCATGGAGGATTTGTTGGATTTCTTGAACGTAATTGGACCGCTCCTAAACTCAAACACAGTTTTAAATACTGGCCAAATCTGATTGTATGCATATTTTGCAATTCAAAATATCTCTGTGGCTAAGGTTAAACTATTTCAGAATAGTGTAATTATTATTTTTCAACTTTGAATCATAATATCTGTACAAGACCTTGTTTATCTCATGATGTTTTTTGTATAACTTTCTCTTAAATGTAGCAATGAAATTAAAATGTAATTAACACCCGTTTTCTTTCCTGCAATTATGAACATTACAGAATTCAGTAAGGAGGGGACAAGACAAAATGTTAATATTTATTTTTAATGTATACATTGTGCAGGTCAGTTAACATTTTAAAATATACTTTATTTAATATGTTGCTGTCAATGAAGCACTGCATTTTGGAACTAAAGCTTAAAAAAAATTACTTGACAGCAATCCAATCCAACTGTAAAAGCATGGAAAAAAGAAATCCCACAGGACAATTTTTCTTGTGTGTGCACAATCTTCTAGCAGCTTTGTTTCACAAGATCTTGTGGCATGAGATCTTGTCCCAGCCCTTCAATTCAGTCACACACAGAGCTTCAGATCTATTTTTTGCACCAAAATGCAACATAATAATTAGTGGTAATGAGTTATGGAAGTAGTGGACATTTTACAATTGAATTTATAGATATATTTGGACAAAATGAATATTATAATGCATTTGAGAATTTGTTTAAATAACTTTATATTCGCTCCCTTTTCTGCCATCTTTTCCAATCTAATTTAAATGTGGAACATGAGTGCAAGTGAGTAAATGCATTTTAAAATCACAAGAATCATGCACTGCATTTACATATTTTATAATCTTGACAGTAGTAAGCACTGGTCTTGAATTTTTAAATGGCTTTTATCAAGAATTACTGCATGAATTCTTCTTTAGTACATATATACGTGCAGCTGATGATAATGACAAGATGTACTGTGCCAAACAGTCACCCGCACATACTCAGAGGAGGATGTTCTGCATGATGACTCACTGTTGGCTTCAGAGATGGGGTCATGGCTGCCAATGATGTCCTCACTCATGCATGTGTGTTTGGAGGGTTTCTTAGTGGGGTAAGTCCTCACCATCTGTTACCACTGAGTCAGTCATGGGAATGGCATTGCCAAGAGAGTTCAGTCAATGTGGAGTCGATACACAAACTACCTACTGTATATTTTCACCCTCAATTGAGAGAAAAAATGGGACATGTAATTAAATAAAACAAGAGTGGATTGTTGTGTAGTATTTGTGTTAATAAATCATAAGTGTGTTAAATTGGATAGTGGTAACAAATCTGAAAACACTTGAAAAAGGGAAACAGAAAATAATAAAAAGGTATGAAAAAAAATACATAGTGACTTGGAAAGACAAAAAAAGCCAAAATCTACCACCCTCAACCACAACCTCACCTGCAAGAGATGGATAAAGGAACGAATAGAGGGATCCTTGGGTCATATCAAGTTTGGAACACTGTTATTAAACACAAAAATATTAAATGACTAGATTCAGTTAAGTTATTTGGTTAGTGATTAGACTATGCTGTCAAGCTTTTCATGCTTTTCTCACTGAGGTCTACATAATACAAAACATCCATATTTCTACTTGTTGAATACTGACTGTTACAAAGTGCACCCACCTTGTACTATTAGCTTTTAAATGCTAATGAGGTGTGAGTGTGGGCAGCTTTCATTATTATCTGAGCAAAAAAAAGTAGTGCATTGAGAAAATCTGTTATTCCAGGTACTGAGAGATAAAAGCCGACACATGTCAGACGTCAGTGCGTGTTAACATAGATCAGAATCACTGAGGTATCTTTGATTTTGGTTTTATTTGGAAATTTCCCTCCTTTACTTACTTTTACTGCACTAAATTAAATAGCCCAATGGATAGGTACACTTTTTTTTTTTTTTTGCTTCTTTTTATTTTTTACTGCTGCTCACATAGAATCTTAAGCACATATGTTTTAGTACCTACTGTCATATAAGCATCTAATTTCTGATTCACACAAAATGAAGTCTGCAATATGTTAGATATGGCACTATTTTAAACTCCTACAGTGGTTACTATGCATACTGTTTTGCACATTGCTGCTTGTATTGAACCAGGTTATCCAATATTGTGAGTTTAGACTTTGATCTGGCATACAACAGATAAAGAGTATAATTTGAAAGGCATAAATGCAGGGACTGAAATTGATGTGAAGCATTTGGTTTATGGGCAATGAATCAGTCTGAAAATGGCAGAATATTGGTCTAAAAACAAAAGTTGGATTATAAATGAGGAGACTGAGTTGCCACATTGCCTTATGCATGTCGTCTGGATTGGGAGGAAGTGAGGCTGCTGCAATCCCAGTGCAAGCTCACTTTGCAAATGGTTTTTGAATATTGGATGTGTTTGCCTGGAACCTCCTGAATTCTGAATTAGAAAAATAGAAAAGAAAAAATAAGGACAATAGTGCTTGATTGTTTTATTTATTTTATTTGTAAATAACTGATGAATTCACCCAGAGCACTGACAAAAGAGAATATTATATACCTAACCTTGCAAAATGGTTTTGTTTGCCAATTCACAACAAAAAAACATAATAAATCTAACTTAGAAAAACTTCCAAAAAGTGTTATACTTAACATAGGCATGAAAGCATGGTTCACGCTTAGTGTACTGTGACCCATGTTAGGACTTTTAAAAAACACTTTTCTACAGTCACTTTGCCAGTGTAATATAAGTGTATAAAATGAAAAGAGCATAAATCTTGAAGTAATGAGGACATTTTCACTGACCACAGGGGTGAAAATGAATGTCCCCTTTTCTAACCCCTGGTTATTACAGCCCAGGACACATGCAGTGAGCCAGCGGCAGGAGGCCCGGCTCACACTGTGCAGGAGATCTCCTTATGTACAAATGTGTCCAGAAAAAAGCTTTTATAACAGCCTACATAACATAGCATGGATTTTACTTTCTTTCTGTTGTGGTTATGGTTTAGTTAGCATTTACTCCATCGATTTGTGCAGAGGTGGTCAGAGTACTGCATTTCATTACTTGAGTCAAGTCAAATTAAGATAAGATAAGATAAGATAAGACTTTATTGATCTCACAGAGGAGAAATTCACTCGTGACAGAAGCTCACAGTCAATTATTACTTAAGTTAAAATGAGTATTTTTAAATAAGCAACAAAAAATAATAAAGTAATGTAGGTTACTTAATATTTTGGTTTTGTAGTGTTACAGCCTATGTAATTATATATATAAGGTTGTATAACATATAACTGTATATTATAAAAGTGAAAAGATAAAGGAGACTATTTAGATTTCTAACTACAGCGACAGTGTTAAGCCAGCTACCAGCAGCCACCAAACAATGTATTCTACAATAAAACAATATCTCATTTTGCAAGATCAAGACTGAAGGCCTGTTTCAATGAGCTTGAGGATGATGATTCAGAAATGATTCATCAAGGACAAGCGATTGCAGTAGTTCTGTTCTTTCCCATGTCCGTTTTTTTTTCTTGCCGTCTCTCAAGCGTGCAACTCCATTACGCCCACACATGGTCAGGACTCTACAAGGACAATGGTGGAGCTGGAAGTGGATACTTTAATGGTCATTTGCTATGGTCACGTGTTTCTTCTCTGGAAATACAAAGCTCATGTCTACCATCCTTAAATTTCTACCATCCCTGTTCATAGAAATACATTTGCAGAGTTAAATTGTTCACTTAATTGTGAAGTGAACCCCACCAGTAGCTACTTAAAGTGTTTTTTGCCGCCATACGTGGACCATAAAGAAAAATAGACCAATATGACATGCTTCTTAAAGGGCTCTCATTGTGCTATTTTCTGATCTATATATAATGTTGTTTTCTCATCACAAATATACCTGAAGTTGTGTTTTGTTTGATTCACACATGTTTAACCCTGCTGCCTTGTTGAAAATATGTGTACACTGGGAGTGTTTAAAAACAAGTGATAATTCCATTATAGGCATTTTTTTTTACTCTGACTATGACCAGTATGACTGGCCTATCATTGTGGATATTCAGTGTGAATATGGACTTTGGGCCATTTGGTGTTTCTTCAAAAAAGTCACACTGGGAGTGTTTCATACAAATTGTGTATTTAGGTTTTTAAACTGCCATAAAATTTTTCTTTTTTTTTTTTTCTCTTCAAAATGACATGTTTACTTACCAAAAATAATTAACCTTTAGATGCCAGTTTTTGTCATATACAGCCTACAGTCATTTTGAATAAAACATAATAATTTCACACTGGGAGTGTTTTATACAAAATGTTTATTTTGTTTTTTAAACTCCCATAAAATTGTCAAAGACTAATATTAATTAACTAGATTAATATTTTTATTCTTTTTTCATTTCTTTATCTCTTTCCATTGACATATTGATTCCATATATTACCATAAAGATGCCACTTTGTGCCCAATACCACATATAGCAAATTCGAGTTATATGCAATAATTCAATTATATATATATATATATATATATATATATATATATATATATATATATATATATATATATATATATATATATATATATATATATATAATGCCCATTTTGACAACCCCCTTTTATTAAAAGCCTAAAAATGTTTTTGCCTTTTGTTTTCTTGTTGAAACCTACATACAATTATGCAAAATGTAAGAATATTTTATTTTTTTCAATAAATTACCGCATTTTCCATGTGCCCTTAAATCCATACCTCTATTACTGCTATATTGGGATATACTGTAACTCCATAAATTAAAAGAAATGTGACTTTTCCTGATATCCTCATCCATATGAACCATCAGTGGGAAGATAGAGTTTGTTGCATTTTTTGTTTTGGTTTACTGTCATTTTAAACAAAAAGGTTTTGCCCATGCTGATTTCTCCCATAAACTTCCATTGTAAATGCATAGTTTTATCTCAGCTATAATTTATGGAGAAAAAATATTTTTTGTTTCTTTTAATGCTCATAGTCTCAAATTTAGTGAAATTAGCATTAAATTAAGATATTTTTCTTGGCTCTAAATCGGTCCCTAAATGCTTGTTTTTGATGAGCAGCCCATTTTCACATATACTTACTCTGCCCTCTGAGAATTACTGCAAAGAAGAATGGGCAAAACTGCCTAAAGATCAGTGTGCTAAGCTTGTGGCATCATATTCAAAAAGACTTGAGGCTGTAATTGCTGCTAAAGGTGGATCAACAAAGCATTAAGTGAATACTTATGTAAATGTGATTTATTAGTTTTCTATTTTTAATAAATTCAAAAAATGTAAAAAAAAAAAAAAAAAAAACAAACTTTTTTCACATTGTCATAATGGGGTATTGTGTGTATTGAGGGTATTGAGGTAACAGATGAATTTAATACAATTTGGAATGAGGCTGTAACATGACAAAATGTGTGAAAAAGGAAGCGCTGTGAATACTTTCCGGATGCACTGTAGGGTCACAGTATAAGTGAGGGGGGAGGGGCTAAAAGTTGGTAAATTTTGGAAAAACATCTTTAGATACACAAATTTCCCTTAACAAGGCACAAGGGTTAACACACTAACCCTGCATATTGAGGTTGTGTTCTTCTCTTTCTCTTACAGAGCATTTTGAGCTTTGGAGATGTAGACAAATAATAAAGGATTACTCAAACATCTGTGAAACAAAACACAACTCTAGATATGTTTCTGATGAGGGAACAACATTCTAACAGGACTAAAAGCTCTCAAGAGTCACTTTTGTGTAATAGGACCTTTAACAATAGCCTTTTTGTTGAATATTTAAAATGATGTGAGAAAATTGAATAAAACCTCATTATTAAAATGACTAAATATTAACCAAATTGGTCCAAATTTATCCTGGAAAGATTAGCTGATATTAGAATGTGGCATCTACAGAGGGAAAAAAATAGATATGAAGAAACAAACCATGTTGATGTTTGACTTTTTATGTACAAAATCATTGTAGATATTTAGTTGTAACAGTTTGGTAGATATACTTTACAGTACAATTGCAATATGGATTTCAGGTCAAACATAGGGTACAATAATAAGCAACATGTCAGTGGAAATGGTCCAGTCCTAAGTCACATACACATTTTAAATTCCTACAGAAATTAACTCCAATAAAAATCAAACTGCAACTACATTTGTTGAACATATCGTAAAAACGTAACAGCAGCAGATTATGGCTCTCAAAATCATTTGGAAAGTAAAGAAGAAAAGGCTCAAGCACCAAGACACGTTTGGGATGTAAACATTTTGACAGACTGAAATCGACAGCTAGAGAAACAAACTTCTGATTTGCAAAAAGGGACAATGGAATGTCTCCAATTCAACTTCAGCTGTCTGAATATTAACATTTGGCTTCTGAATAATACAATTGGAATTTTAAGATTTCAAAATAAGCTCTAACATGTATTTGTAAATAAAACTTTTAATGTAAATTGATAGGCCTGTCACGTTAAGTACTATCAACTTAACTTTCAATACATGCAAGATGGAACTATATTTTTCTTTGTACTAGTGGGAAAAGTGTGGTTACTTTTCTGAACTATAAGATTTGAGCTATAAAGGGTTGAATAAATGACTTCTATGAGTCATTATAAACACAAGCTAATTACTTAACTGTTGCATTCTGTTATTTATTTATTGCTTCTCATATTTTTAACAATATTGTACATTTAAAATACTTTTTAGGAGGCTAATTCTGCTTTATGGTTTGGTTTCAATCTTATCATTTATCGTTCAATAATAAATCATACTTCAAAATTTGTTATTGTGACAGGCCTAGAAATTGATAGTTATAATATATATAGAAAAGCATAGCAGGAAGTCCTCAGTGTATTCTTCACTGTTTGATATCCATGTAGCTGATGAATCCTTATGGTAGACTACCTTCACTTCTACTGTATGGAAACACATGCTTGACACATTTACTCATCTGTACAAAATAATCAATCGAAAATAACACACAAGTGTTTGAATACTGCTTTGAAAGACTGTACATCCATAATTATCCTGGTGCACTCATTCATTGAATTATCCATCATTTTCTGTTTCTATGAGCAACGATGAGGAGCGTATTGTGGGACTATGAAGAGCTTTTATCAAAAGCAAAGTGCGTCAGCAAGTTCCAACTGTAGGTCACTGCAGCCTCTAACCTCATTTCCACTGGAAAAAAAGGAATTTATGTGCGCATAACTTTCAAGAATTTACTTGTTTGAAATATTTATGTGATTATGTTGAAAAAAAAAATATGAAGAATTAAAAACAAAATGTACTGATCTTTGACTGCCTAATATCTCATAAGAAAGAACGGCGTTAAAATGGGTTCTAAGTGGCGTAGACGTCAAATGCTTAATGTTTTTAGTGTGCATTATTCAATTTTTAACTATTTTATTTTGAAAAACATCTCCTGTGGATTATAGGAGTGTGGCCTCAAAATAGATTTTAGATTTCAAACAACCCACCAGCTGTCATGAGTCTGAACCATGGGGAGTTAGAATGCATCGCCTTTCCACCCACTGCACACAGCCAAAAGAACAGGGGCAAAACAAAAGAGGCTCTGAATATTTCAACTTTGACTCAGCTAAGGATGTCAGATTAGCACATGCAGCAGTTACATCGTACTACCAACTCCAACAGAAGAGGTTTGGTAGACCAGGTCTTTCTATGTGCAGTCTATACGTTTGTTTTCTCATTTTTCTTCTCTCAGTTTTAAAACAAATAATATAATATAATAATAATATAAAATAATACAATACATTATAGAGTCCCTATCACATAGCCCACAGCTCCTGACAAGTTGGATGGAAAAGGTAAATTTTCCTATAGACAGAGTAATTGCTGGGTTTCAGATAACATCACAACTTCGATAGGTCAATATTAATGAATACAGATGGGGCAGCTAAAATATTGTTAAAATGCAAAAATATGTTGTAATACAGAGAGTTCTTGGGTTTGGTCAATAATTGAAAATACCAGGTTTAACATTTGTGAATTTAGCTTTTGGATATTTCATGGCAAAGTACAATGTAATCAATGGGAAAATCGATGTCATTATCACATTGTAGAATCTGAAAACCATCAATAACTTCTTAATTAGGAGGCATTGTAATTTAAATTAACCAGATTAATTGAATATGAATCATTTTAACTATAAATATTTTTTTTAAAAAGATAAGTATGTGCTTTCTGTATTTTCCATGCTTTTGCAGAGTAAATGTTGTTCCAAATAGAAAGACTAAAACCTAACTAACAGATGTCCAAACATTATTTGGCACCAAGTTGTTCAAATGTCAATTGAAACTAAATAAATAAAAGAATGAAAAGCAGATCTATGCGGTGTCCTTATATTACAGTATGGAAAGAGAAAAGACTGTTTTTGCCATTGCAATTGTAGGCAAAAGCCTAAGTGACCAGTGCTCCTACAATACAACAATGACTGAAGAAAACATTTAAGCTGAAGAATCCTTGTGATATAATGCCCTCTAGTGGCAACACACTTTCAATATGTTAAACAGCAGTATTTGAGTTCATCTTAAGAGGGACGCACTCCCTTCACAGAGGCATCCGAGCTCAGCCAGTCAAATGTCCAGTTTTCCTTGTTTGGGAGGTTGTCCATATCTGGCATTTTGGCTGGGTTCAACATGGCAGGGGGCAGAAAGCATCTCTCCCACCATGTACAGCTTAGTCATTTTACTCCCAAATCCTTTAAATACTGGATTGATTTTTTTTTTAAAGAAAATTAAAAAGAATCATAAATTATTACAGGCAGCTCTTGGCCATTAAAATAAATACTTTGAGTGCTTCACAAGGCATGAGATATGTGCAAATGTTTGTCTGAGAAAAACAAAAGGTCCAAGACACGTCCGGAGCTGCCACACAAACGTGAGGATACAAAAGTGAAGCAGAAGAGTGGACTCTGCTCTGTGGACCACCAGAGGGTTATGATGACCAAACACCAGAGATGGTCATGGCCGATGGAATCTGAAACATATAGAGATGGTAAGCTTAAAAGTACACATTTGAGCACAAGGTTCAGAACATTATTTTCAGAAATACAAATAAAATATCCTAAATTTGTTATTAATCAGGGATAGGCACAGTATTACATGGCAAAAATAATTGGTCAGTTTGAACCATAGACTCTATAAAGAAGTAGAGTGAAATAGAAAAATAGAGTAGAGAGGGTCAATATGAACATTTTAAGACCAAAATGAGGAGCCTGACAACAGCAGTTAAAAGAAAAACATTTGCTTGTTGCATAAACAAATGGTAAATGGTCACATTTTTATATAGCACTTTTCTACCTTCAAGGCACTCAACGCGCTTTACAACAAGGAACCACTCACACATTCATACACCAGTATACGCAGAACCTTCGAATCAGAGGACAAACGCTCTTACCAACTGATCGACTGCCGCCCAACAATCTTAGAGTTAAAGAAACAATCTTGACAAATTCTGGTTTCAGCTGTAATGGGTCTTAACTGACCACTACCACCGAACTCTCACGCGTTCTGTTTTTTAGAGCAGATCTGCCGCTTCGTGAATGTTTTCATTTATGGGTGAATAAATATGAACTTTATTGGTAATCAATGCCTGGGGTTAATGAATGGGAGGTAATGTCTCTAATGGTGGAAATGGCTTAGAGGGACCGATATAATATTAATATTGATCGAACAGGGCCTAATAAACTATACAGTGATAAATAAGTGATGAAGCTAGATTTATGGTCAGAGCGCACAGTAGTGAGTGTGTGAGTATGTGTGCGTGTGTGTGTGTGTGTGTGTGTGCGTGTGTGGAGCAGTGGTGACAGGAGCTGGCACCTGGTGAACTGTTTACTGTCCTCATGAACCTCCATCTCTCGACTCTTAAACTCATTTAGCTCCTTACGAATAGCAGCCTAGAAGCACAAAGAGAAATTATTATACACAGACACAGATTAGAATATTAAAACTCCTATGGCATTACATAACCCCCATTACCTTGTCAGCAGGAGTGAGTCGGGTCCAGGGCTTGTCTGCTCGGCGGTCGTAGTTGCTGGCATCTGTGACCTCCACGTATTCATTAAAACGCAAGATCCTGCGCGCAACTAGTTCTGCAACTGTCGGCCTCACACTCAGCTAGAAACAAGGAGCACAAATTTATTTACTTGATGAATACAAATTAAAATTACTTTGCTATCAGTACACTAGTGTAATAATTTTCTATTGTTAAAAGATAAACAAACCAATAAAGCATTGTTAAAGGTGCGCTAACTTTTCTGGTGGAGGATCTGCCACCTGCTTGTCTCAATGGAGATATTACTGTTTTGCCTTGATTATTCCACAGTATAGAAATGCATTTATTAATCACAATGAAGACAAGTTAATGGTCAGATCTATGGAGAAGCAAGCCTGCACATGAGGCATTCTTGAGCTATAAAACACTAACTGAATAAAAGCTATGCAGATATGGTTAATGCCCTACTGTGGAACATTCCATGCATGGCGACAAGTTGGTAGTGGACCCTTAAGTTACATAATGCACTTTTAAGTATGCATTAGTTTGACTTCTGTTAAAATTCCTTGTGTCCACTAGATGGGGTTGTTTCCCTACAAAGACCAGTCTTCTTCTGCACTATGACTCATGAGGTGGAGGGAAACATATCAAGGTCTAAATATAGCCTTCCTCTCAGTTCCTGTTCAGTGTGTGTTGTATTTATGGTACCTTTCTGGAAAGCCGTCTTTTAATCTCTTGTTTGGCTTCTTGTTCCTCTGCTTCATTTTTTTCTGTTAATAGACATATCATACATTCGTTGACTTGTGGGATTTTACTCAGAATAGTTAATATGCTTCAAAGAGGATACACTGGTATGTGTATAACAGTGAAGGGATGACCATGTGACCAAAGTACATCTAAACAACTACAACTCACGTTTGAGGATGTTCCTCTGCTCCAGCTCCTCTGTGGTGGGTCTTTGGCTTAAGCGCCTGAAAACGTTTTAAGGGGAAAAAAAAAAGGTGTAATGAATAAAAATGTGTCACATGGCCAGTTTATTCTTGTGTATTCTTGTTATTGGTGCCAAAAACACAATGTTCAGCCAGCCCGGTCTCACATAGCTCTGCTTTTATGACCGTGCATGTGTACCTGACGAGTTTGGAGCCAATCTGTTGGCGCAGCTCCTGCCGCTCAGTCTCAGAGCTCCGTGGAAGAATGTTCTTCTCCTCCAGCTCCTTCTTGCTCGGTCGGTTTCCAAGTTTAATATTGAGAGTGTCTCGCCTCCGGATTTTGTTGGCCAGAGAGCCTTCAAAAGACAGGTGAATACAATATATATCAACCTGAAGTGTGTTTTATGTGTAAATGTTAACATGTAATGACATACTGTTTGTGTACTCATCATCCTCTTCCTCGTCATCGTCCCGGTACAGGATTGGTCCGTCTGAGTCCGAGTCACTGGTCTGACTCCGGGGCCGGTCCGGGATCACCGTCACCTCCGGGTGCTCCGTGTTCACACTGAGGCTCTGCTGCTTTTCAGACTGACCCTCCACTGAGCTAAGGCCAGAAATAGGACAATGTTTAAACAATTACACATTTCCAACAATATTTAAACAAAGTTGGATGTACATTTAAATTTGAAAAATTCAAATTAAAAAATCTGACATGGGTCAGACTCAGCTTAAATACTTATTACCTCCACCAAGTAGGTTATGTTTTCGCCTGAGTCTGTCTGTTTGTTTGTTTGTTTGTTTGTTTGTTTGTTAGTTAGCAAGATAACTCAAAAAGTTATGGACGGATCTAGATGAAATTTTCAGGAAATGTTCCTAATGGTAAATCCAACAGATGATTAAATTTTGGTGATGATCCAGAAGAAATCCTGGATTCTGGATCACTTTGAAAACTGAGCTGCTTGGCGGAGGTCTGCGCTCTCTGAGTGCTTTTCTAGTTTCATATTAACCAATCTTGATATATTTGAGCTTCTGTACAACTATTAATTAATACTAGTGTTTTTTTGTTTGTTTTTAGATGCATTACTTTAAAAAGTTGTCCGACTATACAACTTTTCTGGAGGTTCACCACCTGCTTATCTTCATGAACATGTTACTGCTTGGAATGTTATGGTATTATTAACCAATTATATAAACTCATTTCCATGTATACAAACAGGTTAAAAAAAGTTTCATAGTGAACCTTTAACAACTATATACAGCAAATACAATTTGTCACTTCAGGGGTGCTTTCAAGGGTCACACAGAGTTAATCAATTAAGTAATAATAGATATTACATAGACAGTTAATGTCTGAAGAGTATTGGTACCTGGGACTATTTTGGGGAGCAGGTTCCCCCTCTCCTGTCCTCTCCTCCTCTCCTGTTTGCCCCCCCTCCTGCGACTCCTTCTTCCCCTGTGAACAGCTCTCTGTGTCTTTCTCTGTGAAGGAAGTGTCCTCAGTGGCTGGGTTAACGTAGGGGCTGGCTGCATTGGCCTCTGCCTCCACAGCGTTCTGTGTCTCCTCCACTGAACTGGGAGCAGTCTGTACAGATTTAGGTACGACTTTAGTTTCCTTCCCCTCTGAGTTTTTGGACACAGCAGGTTTTGGATCAGAGGATTTGGAGTCCGCTTTCTGCCCCTGTGTTTTGTGAGGTCCACAGGAAGATGAAGAGTCAGATTTCCGGTTCACCTTTACATCTGTTCGGGAAGCGCGTGCAGTAGTTCCAGAATCCTTAGAGCGAGGACTGGACGTGGAGTTTGAGGTTGTTTTTGGTGCAGTGCCCGTCTTCTTTGGCTGGGAAGATTTGGCTAAAAGGAAATGAGAAAGGTTAATTTGTGGCTGTAGTTGAAAAATGCATTCAGATAATTGGTGGATTAAGGCCATTTCCTGTTGAAGTTCACTTAAGTGACTTTGATGAATTATATAAAATGTGTAGGCTTCCTATTTATTTTGAAAGAGCTAAAAATCTTTAAAACATGGTAAACCACCATCACCACACTGATCGTATTGTCACCGTAATATTTAACCCCCAGCATGTGGCATGGGATTTATGTGGACGCCCTTTCAGACCCATACCTGCAGGATCATTAGACACCTTTTTCTTCATGTACACAATTTTCACCTCTGTATTAATTAATACAAATACTCATGTTACTGTTATTGTTTTGCAATTGTAATTGCAAATTATTACTTATTACTAATAATTTGAGCCATGCAATTCAATCCTTCATTACATTTAAAATAAGAGAAATACAGTGCAAGCCCCACTTGTTCCAGTCCACAGCTCTCTCATCGTTGTATTGCTACTTTCTAAAACTACAAACACAAAGCACTGCTTCACCTGCTCTGACTGGCCAGAACTCAGGAAATCCATATTTCAGTTTCAACTGTTTACTTAGTCAAGTTTGTGGAAACCACTCATAATACAAGCTAATATTATACTAAAATTGCTTTAAAAGTAATGAGTACTTGAGTAGTATTTTTCCTGCATACTTTTTACTCAAGTACAATTTTGGTAGTAGTATGTGTAACTGAGTACATTTTTATTCATGTAACTTATGCAACATGTAACACTTTTACTTAAGTACCAATATTCAGTAGACTTTACGCCACTTACAGAATAAACAGAATAAGAAATACAGTATGCATTTTACTTAAAATAAGCAACTTAAAAAACATATTTCTCAACCATAATGTTTTTTACTTTGTGCATATCTGTATGTGCACATACCAAAGAAACCTGCTATATTTGCCACATATTTATGTGATACATAATAGTAATAATAAATCTACTCCTCCATTAGACAGATTACCAAAAGTGATGAAAATACTGAAGTAACTCTTAGAGACTTTTCACAAGGGTCTTTGTGTTGGTTACAGTAGCTTCAAGTTAAATGGAAAATTATAAAAACAACTTGTACCATTTAAAAAAAGGCACCAGGCGTTCATTAAAGAAGAAGAAGCAAGGAGATCACGCAAGACTTTGTATTAGGGGAACAAAAATATGATTCAGAATATGGTATGTGCTACATACATAAGGGTATATTAGTCATGCCAAACGTCACACTTATGATACCATTCACATGACAATCTTCACAATCAGTTTTATGCATGCCATGCAATAAAACCCACCCACACTCTTCTAGTGTAATGAAGTTAGTTACATAAGACCTAACCCTCTATGTGCATGTGAGTTTATAATTATAGGCCTAATACAAGTGAGGATATTGTTAAGAAGGCATATAATTTTAACTGTAAACTAGGGCTGTGAAATGTATTTTTATAGAGCTCGAGATTCAACAATGTTCTGTCAGTGACTTTGGAAGACAAAACGTCACTTTCTTCTGGGTTAGCAGTTATTAAAAGTCTGATGTTTTCTACTGAAATTAATACTGGTGATCGATCAGTGTTAAAAAAAAATATAACTTTTTTATCATATCACCCAGCACTACTCTAAATAGTTTTTAATATTATGGAGTAGAGCAACAAAAAGGACCAATGTCTACAGATGATGTTTCAGCAAAAAGATAAATCTGTTTAAGGTTTGAAATAATTCTGATCTATGTTATAATGTTGGTTCCTCATAAAAAACATACCTGCAGTTGTGTGCTGTTTCATTCACACAAAGCCTGCACATTAAGGCTGAGTTCTTCTCTCAAACTGAAAACACTGTTCCACCCTGTGATGTCATGTGGTGATACAGGAAGTGCTCCACTGTGTTTTTAAATGCCATACACCTTCACTAGAATCATTTGGATAATTTCAGCCCTGGAATTGTTCATTTCTACTGAACAAAAAGTAAAAGATAGCTGTTAACTTGAAAAGCACCACTACATGACATCACAAGGTGGAAGAGAGCATTTTGAGTTTTGGAGATGTAGACAGACAAATAAAGATGTGAATGAAACAAAACACAACTCAAGGCATGTTTTTGATGAGGTAACATAGCTTAAAGCTCACAGGAGTCAATTTTGCATAATATAAGACCTTTAAAATGTGTGATTGCAAACCTAATACTAATTTCAGAGTTTTGACCCAATGGAACAGAACTACCAACTTAAAGGGGAAATGTGGTAACAAGGCTAGAGGATGCTGGGTAGTGACACCTCATTCACGTGCATGCAGGGCCCAGGCTAGCACCAGCTAAACTTACCAGTCCCACGGTTAGTGTTGTTATTGTTACGGGTGTTAGCTTTAGTTTGATTGGAAGAGCCTGCTTTTCCAGTAGCTTTAGCTGTTTTTTTAGGCCCAGTGGAGACCTCTCTGTGCCTGACTGTGCCTGCAGCGCCCCCTGAGGGTTTGGAGGAGGCAGGCTGAGAGGCTGTTTGAGGCTTTTTAGTTGGCGCATCTCGGGGGCGCACCTGGTTTGAGCGCGTGATGGGTTTAGAGTCACTCCTCTCTGAGCGCCCAGAGGAAGCAAGAGGGAAAGGTAGTTGGAGGTTAAATTAAGATGAAGGTCAGATGATGCAGTTGCAAGTTGCAAGATCAACTGTTACAAATATCTATGCTAAACAATTAACCAACTATTATTTTAAAGATGCACAATGTAACTTTTCTGGTGGAGGGTCTGCCACCTACCTGTCTCCATGGAAATGTTATAGCTTTTCCTGGGATGTTTCACAGCATGGCCTTACACTTACAATAACAAGCTCAATGCAAGACAGATACATTTAATATCATACTGTGGAATATTTGGAGAAAGCAATCACATCTCCATGGAGACATTTCATCATCTAAATATTCTGAACATAAATTATACCACACTGAGTATTTTTAAGATATTTATAAACATTGTTCGAAGCTTGAAGCCTAAAACAATGATCCTGCCAAATGCAAAATAAACACATTACATTACATGCATGTTTGTGCCTTTGTGATTATTGACCTGTACAAGAATATATCTCCAAATGGGGGAGTTCAATGCTAACACAGTAGAGGTGAAAAACACTTAGGCAGGGGCTGGTCTCTTAGGGGAGAGCAGGGCATTAGGAGACCGCCACAGCTTTGTTCGGACTGTGAGCCTCTGCCGTAGAAGGCCGATATAATGGGAATATCTATTTGTACACATTAGGCAGAGATCCCAGAGAGGGTTGAGTGTCAGCCAGTTAACTGTGCTGCTGAGCCAAATGCGTTCCTCACCAGAGACAAAGACTTCAAAGATACAGCTCAAGGAGGAGAGAGGAATCAGGAGGCAAAAAGGGTCTAAGCTCCAGATATATTTAAGTACATGTCTATTCAAGGGTAGATGTTAGAAGAATACAACCATCTACACGAGTGGGCATCACACATTCATATCCAGGCACATTTTGTAACAGCTACAAATAAATCCGGCAACACTTATTTGAAAAACAGACCTCCATGTTCCAAAATCACAAATGTGAACAAAAATATTCCATGTTATGAAATCAAACTCAAAGACATAAATCTCAGTTTGGGGTTAAAATGTCCAATTACAAAAAGGTCTTGAGTTTAAAACGTTTGCATTCCTACCACTACACAAGGCTACACAGATTTTCTATCGACTTTACTACATTACAAAATAGGCTCAAGGGAGAGTGGTATATCAAACCTGTTTTGTCCTCAGTGTTGTCGACAGGTGCGACAGCTTGCTCTTGCCGTTGTGCATCAGGTGATTCTATGTCTACCTTGACTTCCTCCGACATCACATTCGATGTGGCATGGCCGTTCAGGTTCTCATTGCTCACAGGTTCATCTACAAGAAGACAACTTATGACTTAAATAACTGATTTACAAATATGTTTTTCCAATTCTTTATTATCTCTTGACTATATAATGCAAACCACACTATAAATACAGTCTAAAAACATTGCCTTTTGCCTCAGGTTTAAGTTTTCATAACATGTAAGAGGGTAGGAAAATATAGATTCTTAAAATACCCCAGTATATGAAGAGGTTAAACAAATATAATAATTAGTTGAGGAAAAAGCTAGAGACTTTTTATTCCATAAAACTTATGGCTTTTGGAAAGAGGCCACATACAGTTAGTGCTGTTATCTACAATATCAAAATACAGTACATTAATACTTGAATACAAATGAAGTTAGAATAATTTCCTGGAAGACCTGACTTCACTCCCATGTACCTCAACACTTCAGTTTACTTCTCCCTTCATCACTTCACTTTAAATACTCCTCCCCGCTACTTGCCGCACCTCCTCCTGTCCAATCAGCGGTCAGTGGTCCAAGTTAAACCCCCATTATAGGTGCACGGCCACTTCCTCCTCAGCACCCCCTTGGCTTCTCATCCTCTCATCGTCCCCTTCACTCTCCTCATCCTCTCTCTGAAACAGTCTTATGTAACATTTGTCTGCATTCTCTATAGTTGCAACAACGGAAATTACAAACCTTGGTCAGGGATGAGTACTCCTTTTTTGATAAGCTCCTCCCGCGTTTGTCTTGTTGAGATTTTTCTTTCTAAAACTGAAAGATAAACCAAAATAAATTGATACATCCAGAAATAAGAGCTTATAAGCAAGTTAAAACAAAAATAACTCAACTTTATTAAGACTACATTACGAATAATTCACAAATGATGTACTCTTTATAACATTTTTACTCATATCCTCCCACGTACTGTTTGTGTAAACCAATTCCCGCCCAACACGGCACGTAGCTGCACCACTTACTGAGTTTAATAAGAGGAAGCACTAAAACTCATTTCTGACATCCTCCCAAAGGCACGGTGACCTCTGATCCCTTCAGCTCCCAACACAAAACCTCTTCTGGGATCATGAAGACATCTGCGTGTATAGTAACATGACAGTCTTAAATATGATCATAGTTTGGTTCCGTGGAGACTACAACCAATATAAAACAAGTAATCCTAGATTTTCAGTTTGGATGTACAGGCTGCAACATCAGTGTATGTACTGAAAATGTCATCTTTGTTAACACATAGACAAGAATGAACATCTATAGGTTCAAAGGGAGTTCCCCAATAGTGATATCTTGCTTAAAGGTGCATGTTGTAATTTTTCTGGTGGAGGGTCCATCACCTGCTTGTCTTCATGGAGATGTTATTGCTTTGTCTAGAATGTTCCACAGTACAGATTAAACCTATCTATCATAAGCAGGTTACGCCACTAGGCTACATTACAATTCAGATCTGTGGAGAGTCCCTCTATTCACTAGAGGAATTACTGTATTTTTGGAATAGAAACACCTGTAATGAATAAATACTAGATGGACATGTTTTAAGTCATACCATGAAACATTCCAGGCAAAGCACTAACATGTCCATGGAGACAAGCAGGTGACAGAGGCTCCACTAGAAAAGTTGCACAATACAACTTTTAGTCAATAAACGATAATATTGAAACTAATTTATGCCACTAACACACCCTAAAGCAGGATTATCCCAACAAAACCTATTCTAAATGTATAATATGGTAAAAAACAAACACACAAACTGAAATAAATAAATAGTTGAATGAAACAAAATAATTTTCCATCTAAAATAATTCATAGAAGCTATTTATTTAACCCTCTATGACTCAAATCTTATTGTAGTGCAGTAAAAAAAAAAAACACGATAAATATTGACCCAAAAAATATATAGTTCCAGCTTTCATATATTGAACAATAAGTCCATATAGTAATTACAGTGATGGACCTATTCCCCAGTGAGAAGGAAGGAGACTTAATAGCTGCAGTTCTTTTCAAAAGCAACCACTCACAACAGTCAGTACTGAATATATTTCTCTCTTGACTCTTCATAATTTATCTTCACACCTCAGTAATCTAATGCCTAAGATGAAGAATCTCACTTTGTTATCTTTGAGTAGGATAGGTAAAATTATCGCTAACAGATACTAGTCAATTCTAGATACTCATTTGAAGGAAGAAATCGCATAAACATGACAAAGTTTTACCTTTTTAAAATGTTAAAGGTCCCATATTACGCAAAATTGATTCCTGTGAGCTTTAAGCCATGTTATAATGTTGTTACCACCTCAAAAACATATCTGAAGTTGTGTTTTATTTCACTGACACATGTTTGAGTAATCCTGGTTTATCTGTTTACATCTCCAAAGCTCAAAATGCTCTGTTAACAGTTACCTTTTACTTTTGTTTGACAATTCCAGGGCTGAACAGTGATTTCAGTGTTAGAGAAGAACACAGCCTAAATATGCAGGCTGTTAAACATGTGTGAATATAACAAAACACGACTCCAGAAATGATGAGGAAACATGATATACAGATCAGAAAATAGCGTAATATAGGCCCTTTAAAGTCAACTAAACGCTGTTGTCTATCCGTACTACAGTGAGGCACAAACCTTTGGAGAGGTCCTGAAACTTGTCACTGGTTTTCTTCTTCCTCCATTTCCACGGTTTGAAGATTTTTCCTAAAGATGACAGCTTGCCCCTCTGCTGCCGGGAGCCATTGGGCGTGTTTGTGGCGCCGTCCACCACCACGTCACAGCTGGCCAGAGATGAGGACTTCTCCAACCCATCAACTACAACAAAGGACACACAGTGGGAAAGTATTGAATGGATCAGTTTTCATTACTGACGAAGCAGGTTTGAAATGAAAGAAATAATGATAAATGTAAAAAACAAAGCACACAGCAAATGGTTATAAAACAAACATTTATTTAGGTGTCCAAGCTATGATCCAGGGCCAATTTTTTTTTTTTGTTTTTTTTTTTTTGTTTTTAGGCCATTAACATCTGTCATGCGACTACAGATGAAAAATAGCTTTCCTGACTAATTCTGGCATATTTATAGAAATGTTCATTAATATGCATTGTCCCTGAAATAAATATATGCAGCCCTAAGACCAATATATTGTGGCTCTCTGACTTTCAGCTGAATTGGCCCAAATGAACAGTACTTTTAAACAGTAGTTTTTATGACTATTTTATCAATTCCTCTATCATCATAACCCCAATAATAAACACACAGATGTCATAAAAACTTGAGATAAAATGTTAAAACTGTGTTTAATTTGTATACATTTCAAAATGAGGCCCTCAAAAAGAAAAAAAAAGTTTGGACACCCCTGCTCTACAACAATAATCAGAAGAGAAAATCTGAGAAAATATCGCCCTATACCCTGCGCTGTTTTTGCTCTCTGCAAGAATCATACATTTTTACTGTTCAGTTTTCTTAATATTGCCAGTATACTTGATATTCTTATTTAGCATATCATCATAAGAACAGTTTATCTTGTAGATGATTCTCAACCACTTATAAAGCACTTCACACATTTAAGAACCTGGTGAAGTTCTAATATTTATTGCTAAGTGAGGAACTAAACTATTTTGCAGCGACGTGCAGCTACATGAGTACAGTCCTGGAGCACATGATGGTAATTACAGGCTCTGAGCGCTCTATCAGCTGTAGCAGGATATTTTTCTAGTGCGCCTCGGTGCAGTGGGTCTGTGTGTCTTGGCCAGATTCATGTCCGTCCACAGCTCCTCCTCTTCCTGCACAGATTACACTGCTGTGAAAGTCCTGTTCCATGGTACAATGTGGGGACGAAGAATAGAGGGAATCTACAGTTTTAACAAGCTATAAGGACATCTCAGGATTTAAACTGAGGCAAAACTGAGGCGTCTATATTTTCTTCAGCAATATATGACACTTCTAATTTTGTGATTGTGACAGAACTAAACCACAGCATTATTTAGGTAGTTAGCATGGCAGCTATAGTGTTTGTTTTTCTCACGTACAATCAATAAATGCAGGGAATGAGACACAATGTGGGACAATTATTATAGTAGTAAAAGTGAACCAATGATCTTTGATTTGTGCATCTGTAAATTTCAATAAACACACTGGTAGTAAAAGTGGGTCATTCTTTTTAGGCCGTTTCAACACAGTGTAATGACATAAGACTGAAAAAACATAATTACAAATAGTGCAGAACATCAAAAAGTATTATATAGAGAGGCTGATATCAATACGAACACTAGTGAGACTTATCACAAACAGAGTTAAGCAAAATCAGCTGATCCAAATATGTCTTTTATCAGCAACAATATTGCAAACAATATGACAATATGAGATGATCAGCACTGAGTCGACATTCGACTAAATGGCCAAATCTGATTATGTAAAAATGATCTAAATGTTTGTATAAATTCGAGGTTTATGAGGTTTAGATATTGTTAATTAAGTGTCGTTAGTTACCTCATAGTTGATTAGCATGGAACAATTGTTTTTTGGGGGTCAATATGTATCGTGGGTATGTTTGTTTTGTACTAGTGGGAGATATTTGGTTATTTTTTTTGCAATATGATAAGATTTGAGCTGTTGAAGGTTGAATTAAAAAGTTCTATGACTCATTATAGATACAAACTACGGTAATTACTTCAGTGTTTCATTTGGCTATTTATTTATTTATTTATTATTATTATTTTTTAACAATATTGTAGATTAAAGTTTTTGTTTGTTTTTTATTATAATTCCGATTTATGGTTTGGTTTCAGTATTATCGTTTATCGTCTATATTTACTTCAGCAACATATCACACTTCAAAATTAGTTAAAGTGACAGGCCTAGTACTGGTGCATCGCTAATGAATGATCCTTACTATACCGTTAAGGCTTACTCCTTCCTTCCTAATGTACTGGAAATACATTGACAGGAAATATGCAAAATATATCTATGTAAAGTATCTGTAAATGTAAAGTAATGTAAAGTTGTAACCTTCTGTCCACCTCAGAGACAGATCTCGGCTCAAATGAGACAATGAAACAACGAAAAACAATGACATAATAATCTGAATTCTTCCAACAGAACTTCCCCAGCTCTATGGAAAATATGATGAGATGATTACAGAGCAGAGCTGGGTCAAGCTCTGTGTCCCTCGACTCTACTCAGGCCCTCTCCTTCACACACACACCATTTCCTGTTCCTGCGTGGATCTCAAATCAAAACAATAGGTGCAGTTGAGCAGCTGCTTTGTATACAGTTTATGAAGGGACCGGCAGTAACATAGATTATAAACTACATGATTGCACTATTAAACCAGTGGTGGGATTAAGGAAGGACAATGTCTGCTAGGATTCCTGAAAGAAAGAGACTATTCAAAACAAACAATAAAAGCTTCATTACGAGACATACAAAGACAGATAACTTTTAACTACTCATTATTTACCCATTACTGACGAAGTAGCTACAAACAAAACACAAAAAAACAAAGATTTTAGATGGGCAACATTTGGACATGACTAAACTAAATTAATTTGGAATGAGTGGGTGCATAGAGAGCAACTGTCCATCTTAACATTGACAAGTTTTAGTCTTAAATGTTAAATGTTTTTCCTTCAGAGAATGAACTATACACGAAATCACTGCTATGGTCTAAGACAGGATGACAGATAAAGTACTGAATCTACTTCTTTCCTCTGTTGCAATAACATCTCCATGGAGACAAGTAACTGGTGGGCCATCTATCAGAAAGGTTACACAGCGCACCTTTAAAACAGAAAAAGCAGTCACATATCTTTCTCCAAGTCTGAATCCAAATCACATGCATTTACTGACGGGACTGGCTGTGGACTCCTCAGTTAAAAATGACTCAAGTTCCATCTCATGCATTTATTTATTCGATGTACTGCACAGCCCTGCTACACTCAGATTTGCTAACTATCAAAACTACATGTTACAAATTCCTCATTGCATTACTTTATCATTCAAATAAAGTGAATGCTTGCTGCGAATGCAAAATGAAGCAACTTGCTGACTAGAGTTATACAAGTGTCATACTAGAAGTGTGAGTCAGGGCTTGGAAGGAGCTAGTGGATAATCAAGAGCACATCATTGGCAAAAGTCAAACAGAAATTGGTTACGATTTTTCAATAGAAACTCTACCTTGTGTGCAAACAGGACAAACAAATATGTAGGTGCCGTGGAGCAACAACATTTAACAGTCAAATCAGTGACGTAATGCAGAGTTTGAGACTTTTTTTCAGATGTTATTGCAGGCACATGTGCTCAGAAAAGGGGGTGGAAGGGAGAGGCTTCCTTCCTTTTCTGCGACTCACTTAGACATTATGAACAGACTTAATGTTACAAATGGACAGTAAGAGATCACCACTGGAAAATGTCAGATGTAAAACTAATTAACACAGCGCAGATTCAACTTGTACTCTATTTATGTAATATGTATTAACTTCAACATTGTTTATTCAGAAGTAACAGATATCAAAGTTACTAGTGGACTGATATAGCTACAGTTCTGCTACCACTAACAGTATTAAAACTATTATCACTATCACGTTTACAACTAACACGTAAGCAGTGGTGGAAAGAGAACTGAAAATCTGTACTAAAGCAAAAGTACAGAAACTTTGCTAATAATGTACTCAGTTACAAAAAGTACAAGTACTACTACCACTACAGTTATAGTTTCTTTTTATACTATTTAAGTATTTTTTTAAGCTTAAGTTAACTTGTTTAAAACCGCAACTGCATTATGTTTTTTTGGTAAAGAAAGGAGCAGAGACAGAGGTGAGAGCCATGAATTGAGATAAGGTACTTGAACTGTACTCTGTAAGTCTTAAGGATCTACAATAAAAAGTATAATAATCCAAAAAATAATATGAGCGTTTGTAATTAGTTTCTTTCCACGTCTGCACATAGTATTAATACTACTTACAAACTACAGTAAATCATTAGTATAGTCTGTAGTTTTAGCCCAGTTGTGTTAAATGAGCAAGCAGAGAGGGCGGCCCTGGGCACTCGCTGCTGTTTTAACACTTGGGTCATTTCTTCCAGTGAATGTTCTCATGTCTCTGACATTGTGTAGGCTGGACTGTGCAGCTTGCATAATTTCAAAAACTACCAAATACACGAGTTTTAGCCTGACAAAAGTACTTCTTCTTCCGATTATGGCTGCCTCCAAGTATTGTCAATTCAGCATTTAAAGCAATCACTACAGCATTATGCAACACACAAAATGGGGCATTAACAATATGGATTTTTCATATGCCCTGGAGGTCCCGGTGTGGATTTAAACTAGGCTATGAAACAGAGAATCCTAAAACTGCCTATAAACTTGTGTTACCACCATAATAATGAGAATATACTAAGGCCTCTCACTATAATTGCTATACTGACGTATCATTCAATATATGAAAGCTGGAACAAAATATTTTGGGGGTCAAGATTTATTGTGGGTACTATTCCTTTGCACTACTGGGAAATTTTTGGTTATTCTTTAGCTATACAATACAATTTGAGCTGTAAAAAGTTGACTTAATCACTTCTATAACTCATTACAGATGCAAACTAAGTACTGAGGCGGCAAAAAGGAGAAATTTAATTTGTCAACTGTACAGAGTTTATTTGGTCGAGTACGTTTCGCAGCTCATCCAAGCTGCTTCCTCAGTTCTGGTCAGATGCTGGCGGACACTGCTTTATAAGTAGTGTTATAAGTAAGTACTGAGGTGTTTCATTCTGCTGTTTATTTCTTGCAACTCGTGACTTTTTAACAATATTGTAGATTTAGTATATTTTTTGTGGTTTAAATCTGATCTTGTGTTATTGTGTCAGTGGCATAAATTAGTTTCAATACTGTCGTTCATATTTACTTCACTGATAAATCCCACTTCAAAATCTGTTGTCGTGACAGGCTTAATAATACACGTTAGAGAGGGATCCACTGGAGGCAAGTCAATGATTTCTCCTGTGTATTCTTTAATTTATTCAGTGAGTTTAGTTAAGATGTCAACCTGGCATTCACTGAAATTATGTAGGACTGGAAAATGATAGCTTGTGCATTGTAAGAAAATTACACTTCACACTTCATATATCTAGGCTTGTCACGATAAATATATATTATATTGACCTGTTGTCCAATACATGACAGATGGAACAATAATTTTTGAAGGTCAATAATTATAGTGGGGACTTTTTTTGCACTACTTTTCTGTACTATGATGAGATTTGAGCTGTACAAGGTTGAATCATGAACTTCTATGACTGACTATTTATGGATACATTTTTCTTTTTTATTTCAGCTCATGTTTTTAACAATATTGTACATTTAGAACTTTTGGTTTCAATATAATCATTTATCATCTGTTTATTTCTTCAGCAATATATCTCACTTCAAAATTATTTTAGTTACTGTGACAGATCTACCAATCAAAATGAGCCGTGGGACATTTTTCCAGAGTTGATAGAACAAATCATCATTCAACACATTTGCACAGCGTTTGCATAGATAATTTTGGTCACGATTATGAAGGCGTGCGACCACCACAGAGAGTAGGCTACAATGCCATTTGACTGGTTTTAGACACTGCCCAAAACAAAACTATACACTTCAGTGTGTACAACTCAGAAGAGAAAAAAAACCACAGCTGCTAAAATATTTCCAGCTGATAATGTGGAAAGTACCATCATTAAATGGTATATGTTTAAGTGTAGGTCTATAGTTAGGCTACTTAAGATGGACATAGTTAGAATTGATTAGTTTAGGTCCCAATTTGAGAGTATCTTCCAAGTAACTCAATCTTCTTAGCAGCCATTAACCACACATAAAATACTCCTGTGTGGGAACAGTTTTACGCAGCAGCCTGCATTCTTTTACTAAGCCCGTTTCATGATTTTAACACTGGTTATGTAAAGGATCTAATTCTTTTTGCAACGAGAATGCACGTCGAGTTTGTGAGTAAACGACTAAAATAGAAATGACAGACTTCCTGAATAAAGATAGCGGAATGTGCGTCGCCTGCGCACGGCACTTAGCCCACATGAGACCGACTACTCACCGCTAGCTGTCTGGGACACGGTGGAGACAGCAGCCTGGCCCATGTTCAGCTTTTACCACCGCGTAAATCCCATCCGCGTAACCCCTGCGCGTTCATCTCAAAAGTTTCTTGACGTTACGCTCGCTGGAAACTTTGGTGCCTCAGTTCTTCAGACTGGGCTGTTGCGCGCTACTTCTGCGTCGTAACGTCCTCCACTCCCACCCCTCGTCTTTCTCTGTCTTATGTCTGGTCCGGAGCTGCTGGCACAACACACGGAACACAGCAGCTGAAGAATGCAGCTCATTCCTTCATGCAGATTAGAGCACTACTGGGGTCAGAGGGTGACGGGGTCTGCCACCTCCTGCCACCGGTTAACGCGGGCTTAAAATGAGAGATGGACGAACAGCGCGGGCCAGTAGGCTATTACAAAAAAGTAAAAAAAAAAAAAAATAAAAAAATGTAATCCTATATAAAATCGATGTGGTTCATCCTCATGTTTGTGTGGACAGATTGACAAAAACTGGTAAAATCAGGGAAACTTCCTGAGTGTAAGTCCAGAGTGAGCGCATGGAACAAATCATATAGATGTCACGTGATCTAAAAATAATATGACGTTTGTGCGCTATAGGGCGTAACATGAGATCAAAGGTTTATCAATTTGTTGCCTATAGCTATAGCACGCGTTGCATCAGTACGAATACAATGATTTAGTAGTAGGATACACATATTTCTATGCCTTGTACTGCATTTACAATTATGCCATTTGAGGAAGTCAGGGATCAGATATTTCTCCATCTTCTGTAGTGTAAATCCATTAAAGTTCCTCTATAAATAGAATACAAAGAAGAATCATACTAAATTAGCTGTCTCTTTGTATTTAAGAAATGTATCCAAGCGTTCTAGGAAATTCAAAGTAAAAATAAAGAGAAAACATAAAATAGAGAATACAACTGTGAACACAGGTCTATAGCAATCCTGCTATTGTTTCTATTAAATGACATAACATTTCATAACTTGAACATAAAAGTATAACCTGATTTGTCATCAAAGCTTCTGTAGAGGATCATAAATGATACATGTGTTAATATTAGCAGCATGTGCTCACAGCCGGCTTCAGCCCTGAGGAGCAAACTGCACAGTTTAAAACGCTCTGAGGGTGAGTGACATATTTAACCATCATTAGTGTCAACAGAGTGTCTGCTGAGGCCTCACAGAAGCACACGAGCAGAGCCGCAAACAGCCACCAGGGGCCTCACATCAGAGCAGACTGAGGCGAAGAAAAGCCTTTTCAGTCAAACCAACACTGCCCTCTAGTGACAATCATGATGTCAATGATAATGACAGGATACATTTTTCAAATAATCCACCCCACATCGAAATAATACATTCACAATACAAACAAAAGTTGGAGCAATTGTAAGAGTAACTGCCTGGATTCAAGTAAATGTACTTGAGTAAAATTAACTCAGTGGGCCTAATACCTTTGGCAGTCACAATCAAACATCTTTTTTCTCTGATGGTTGTCAAATGTAAGGATTCTTGAGGGGTTTAGATACACAAACACATCTAAAGTAGACATGCCCTCTGGTGTGTCTCACATTTTACATGCTATCAAAATAGCATCACCACATAATAAAGGTATTTTAGAAAAATGTGCAGTCCTGATAGTGTGAGCTCATACTGTAATATATATCGTCTCATAGCCTCAGTTCATGGCACCTCTTCACTGATATCAAGCAGGAGATCAAGTCTCCACTTGTGCTTGAGTGGCGCATGCACTAGGAAACTTTATTGTGTTCTTGTGAAATGTCAACCTGAAAAATATTGGCACAACAACAACGTTTTCAAAGGACAATCAGTAGTAGATTAGAAGAGTAGTAGAAGTAATGAGGAGGAAGTGTGGCAGGATGTGAAGATACTGGAGCATAGTGACAAATGACAGGAAGAAGCACTTAATGACGCAAAGAAGGAAAACAAAGATTTGAATTTTGTGTTGTTTTTGTGTTGTTAGGGCAAGAGTCCACTCTGTTATCTTGTTACATTCACATCACTTTAAATGTGTTTTTGGAGATCAAGTTTTTCAAATAATGTGACCATTGTGACTCGAGTGACGTGGGTACCAGCACTTCAGGCAACAAGCCCGCTGAGCATCATGGCCAGAAGAGTGAATACATAAAATAAAAGTGTATCAGGATCTCATTTGAAAGCAGTTGATGTCGTATCATGGTGGTCCAAGTGAAATGGGGATCTCTTTATTGACCACAACACAAAACAGAAAGTCAGAGGTGCTGGAGGAAGACCAGAGCAGAGAGGAACGGAGTCATCAAATATTAAGTAGTGACCTCAGCACAACTAGATGCTAATAATTGTTTAAGTACAAGCTCCCCACCCCGCACTTCCTTTATTTATTAAACTCCAAAAGCAGCTGTGACTTTTTGATACTGCAGAGCCTGCTCACTCTTAAAATATGACCGCTATGCACAGACAAAGATTTCAAAAACATTTATTTTAAAGGACTTTCCTCTGCGGATCAAAACTACACACTGCCTTTTAATCTTTCATTGTGTTTTACAGAGAGCTGTGATTTGAAACCTGTCAACGCAAGAGTGTGACTCAACAGCAGCCAGGCATGATTATCAAAACTAATACATGTGTCTGACCACATATTAAGATGAACGTTTTTGAAAACTGTAATAGCAATTGCTACAAATACAAGAATGAAATGCCTTTCAGAATATGTTTGTACAGGTCTAGCAGGTACAGCATAATTGTTGTTTGAGGAAATTATGTTGCTTGAAAGGGCCTAAATTCAGTCTTTGCAATTTGTGAATTGTGATCATTCCAATTTTAAGTGAATGTTTAATAGTTTAATGTTTAATGTAATTGCACCCAAGAGTGAATACAGGTGTCTATATAGTGAATGGTAGTAAAATATGTATATGTCTAAATATGGTTACTTATTTATAAGTAACCTATATTAATAGCCAGTAATAACTATAATTTTGTCTTGTAGACCACATCTTTCTCACTTGCACACATCTCTTTTCTAAAATAAAGTATTTGGCTCATATTTTTCCACATTTATATTTTTATACACATGCTCCAGATGAATCACTGGCACCTACACTGGAGTGCTCTAATGAAGCAGTGCTGGGCTGAAGAACTCTCTCGGATATTGCAGATTTGTGTTATTAGACTGTTACTTCCGGGTGAGCAACAGTTCATTACACCAAGTGCACTGTCATGTGTGCAGTTGTATTTCATACTATCTGAGTCATATACAATAAAACCACAGTATTTCTTTTCTCTAATACAGCTTGGTTACTTCTTTTCCAACTGCCTGCTCACTGTTCTGAAACCTGATCTCCTGTTTGTTGTACTGCGTTTGGCACAAGCCATAAGCCGCTATCATTGCTATAATGTTGTCGGAATCAATCAATACCTGACATCCTGCCAGCCCAGAGAGCTTCAAGGAAAGTGAGGCTAGGAGGGGCACAAAGACAATAGGGGCAAGAAGAATCACATGCTGATGGGGTATTAAAGCCATAGATACAGAGGACTTAATGCTATGACAGGAAGTTCTATGGGCAGCTGGTGAAATTGAAAAGAGGCCAGTGTAGAGTAAACAAGATGGCTGCATATACAACTGGGAAATATAACTATATAAGATCACTTACATTTGCTCAGATTTATCAGAAATCTACTATCAGTAGAAATATGATATATATAATTATAGAAATCTAAAAGGTTTATTTGAGTAAGTATTTGAATGCTTCAACACCTGTGCCTTGGTAATATAATACACTTGTGTGGAGATATATCAAGAGTGCTGTTCAACAATGTCACAGACTCTCATCAAAACAATTGTTAAGATGATGTCAAATGTTCCAGTGTAAACTGGAATAGTGAGTAGTGCCAGTGCCCAGGTCAAAATCATACCATATAAAATACACGTGTAATAATGGGAGAGGATCATTTGTGGTCTCCCTGGATACACATAAAAACATGCATATTTACGTGTGCTCTCATGGATCCTGCTTTGACTTGCAAATAGCTTTTGTCAAATTAACCGCAACTCCAAATTAGCCAGTGTCTTTGTACATTTTTCCTGCATACAGTTCTATTAAGAGACAAATCATACATGGACATTGCATGCAAATGCCACAATATCACATTTTATTGTTGCTATTATTGTGAGAAGTAAACACTCTAAGACACCATAACTTAACAACAGTGAAATACTTACATTTCTTTCATTTAAATTGTCTATTAATATAGTAGGTCACCAGCTTTCTGAATGGTAAACTACACACAGACAGATAAATGAACATTATATAGTTTTTAGGATACATTTAAAGGTTAAATTTACTTGAAATTGCAAGTTTGCTTAAAAGTGGTCACAATTATTAGTGATTCAGGATTTGCCTATAATTCTTTCAGATGCCCTCCCTATTCAGGTTTGAGACATAAGAAAGACTGCATGAGTGGCTAATTCGCATGGCTGTACTCTTTTCTAATGTATATGCAAGTAGTTTGAATATGATGAAGGCTGTGTGACATGCATCAAGAGGAATGTGACAAGACTGCGGGCTCAAACCTTAAACATTTTAAGCTCAACAAACGGATGGTTATCTCCATAACACACTGCATAATAATACCATAATGTAACTTTGGGCACACTTACAAAATCCATAATCGTTTCTCAACATCACACTGCATGGTAAGGGTTTAAGTAAGGTGTAAACAAACTCTAGTCAAGCTGCCTGCCATAACACCTAGCAACACCATTGTAAAAACAGTAATGCTACTTCTGATTTGTCGTTTCTGAAATTCTCAACATGAAGACTTGAAAAACCAGCTCTAATAATGACAACCGCCCAACTAAAGTATCTGTTATTGTAATGAAATGTGAATCAGCATTGAAATCCTTAATAAACTTAACAGTGTACACATACAGTACAGTATACTTTACATGCAGTTCAACAGCAGTTTAATATAGACATTCAACACTAAGCAGTCTGTCTTGTTCTATTTATACTGCTGCCACACTTGAAAACAACAGAAAGGAAAATCTCACCGTCATTCTCCATGTCTGGGCCTGGTGTAGCAGTGGTTGAAGACTCAGGCTATCCTTGGTACACGACCTCTCCTATCTTCCTCCACTAATGGTCCAGTTCTGTCCCTCTCTCACTGCCTGTTCCCTCTCTCTCTCTCTCTCTCTCTCTGTGCTGTTCTCTTCTTCTCCTCTTTTGGCTCATCCCTCCCTTGGTGTTGGTGCTGCCTCCCTGGTCCGGCCCACTGTCCTTCGCCCACTCCAATAAAGAGCATTAAAAGTTAATGTGTTTCCATCTCCGTTCTTCACAACAGCGTGCATCTCCAGCGGACTTTATCTCTATCTCTGTCTTGGCCAATCACTTTTTCCTCTGGCAATCTGGCTCCAGTCCTTTTCACTGCTCATCCGCTGTCTGTCTATTTCTGAGGCTTTCTATGTAAAGTCTGTAGTGTTTGGATGCTGTGGGTTGTTTTGTCTACAAGAAACCTGTAGAATTCATCACACAGTTTAAGTATTCATGTAATGCTAAATGCTCTTTTTTACTAAGATTTAAGATGCACTATGTAACTATGGTCTGCTGCCTGTATTCAGAAAGCATGTTTTTGCCTAGCCTCAAATGTTCCACAATATAACATTACACTTATCTATCTCCAAGGAGACAAACAGGCAATGGCACCAGGACACGTTACAGGTCAAGAGGCAAGGCAAGTAAGAATGCAAGTTTTTTATGTTCTTTTTAATGCTCTACTGTGGAACATTCAAGTCAAAGCACACCGTTGTTATTACATTACAAATCAGTTAGCTTCATGTTGTTAGTAGCTGCTCCACTTCCCTTTTTCAGTTATTGAAAAAGCCAGTGCCACAAATACTGATACAAGGCTGATTTTTAATTTCCTGTTTAAACCGTCTGATAGTAACATGTGTTAATCTGTAGAAATAATGATCTGTTATCGCGATTTATTAAATCGCATACAAACACACGGGGTTATCTATTCAGGGCATTTGGCCGGAACAGTAAATATTTGTCATTTCACTATTGATCTGAACAGAATTTATAGGGAAAAATTACCTACAGATGGACTGCATGGATACATAACAGAAATCATTACATACATAATAAGTTAAATATGGTAAGTTCTTCCTACTTTTTTCCAATCTTAAATAACAAAAAATATGTAAAATGTACATTAAGTGTACTGGATACATGCATACTTACTTACTGTGTTCATTAATCAGCTCGAAATAAATAAATAAATACATTAAAGAAATATATACATGCTAGAGATAGACCGATATATTGATTGGCCGATATTTTTTATTATGCTATTTTTTTTAGCATATCAGCTATTGGCCTTAAATCCCCAGCAAAGGCTAATATTTTGTTTTGGTCAAGCTGCTGCTTAAAAAATACACAGAAAGCTTGATAATAACACTTTAATGCCGAGAGATAGCTGCACAAAATGTGACTACACAGCTCATAAGTTTGTGGTAAAAAAATGGCTCTGGGTGAGTTTTAAATTACATAATTTAGGGAAATAATTAAAATCGCCCACAAATCTCAGCCCAAAAAATCAGATACACACTGCGTCTTCTTCGATAAATCAATAGCATCTACTAGCCCTTGATTGTTCTATTTTATTTTGTGTATATTTCAATTTTTGTATATGTATTGATCTGTTCTATGGGCTTTGTGTATTTTAATTTGCAGTGCAATTATGCTACAGTGCTGACAGCAGGGTGGGTGGAGGGATTGGGTTCTCTTTCTTTTTGTTTTTTTTTTCTTTTTCTGCATTATATTGTGAAATCAATAAATATATTTAAACACAAATCTCAGCCCAAGAATATCGGCAGAGCTTATTGCTCATCCTTTATTCTAATCAACCAGCCATGAAAAAACCCATATCAGTTGATCTCTAATATATAGTACATGCATTCGTCTTGATAGTTTCAGGTTTTAAAGATAATCTATTTACAAAAAATGTCTATTGTCATCAGCAGCCTATGTACACAACATGATAAGCAGCTATACTTAACCACACACATCCTGCTCCTTTGCTGTCGAGGTGTTTCCACTGATATTAATAGAGTTAAAAGCTTAGCCAGTAACTACACCACATAGTTACTGATGGACAGATGGGACAGGAAGAAATCTTTGAGAAAGCAGCACGTCAGTGTGGGTCCAATACAACAGTTCACCACAAGCAAGAAGAAAATAACTCCTGGCTCATTGACTGCAACACCTTCCCACACAATCACACTAATACACAAAAGAAGACAGTCACAATCATAGAGAGATGAGCAGATAAGGAGATATGAGAGGTCGAGACCACTGAAGATGATTTTTGCTGTTAAACTGGCAACAAATCTCACACAGGTTAGGGTAAGGGCAACAGGCATCACACCAAAAGAATCATGTTAAATCCTATATTAAGCAAAATTGACTCTTGTGAGCTTTAAGACATGTTAGAATTGTGTTACCTTCTCAAAAACATACCTGGAGTTGTGTTTTGTTTCATTCACACATGTTTGAGTAACTTCAAAGCTCAAAACCTTGTGATGACATGTAGTGGTAGTTTTAAGTTAACAGTTACCTTTTACCATTTGTTCGGTAGAGAATGGCAATTCCAAGGCTGAAATTATCCAAATCATTCCAGGTGGATGGAGTTTAAAAACACAGTGGAGCACTTCTTGTATTACCACATGACATCACAAGGTGGAACAGAGTGATTTCAGTCTGAGAGAAGAACTCAGCCTAAATATGCATAATTTGTGTGTTAAACATGTGTGAATGAAACAAAACACAACTCCATGTATGTTTGTGATGAGGAAACAACATTATAGCATAGATCACAAAATAGAGTAATATGGGCCCTTTAATAAAGCATTTGTTTATATTGTCGACCAGATTTTAGCAGAAATGGAAGCAAAAATATTTCCAGAACTCGCTTACTCAGGACATATTTACACACATTGAATACAATTTTAGAAAAGTTTACGCACTGTTTTATGTGTGACTGTGTGAAACCTTAGAATTCAGCCTGCAGATCAAGACCATTTATGCTTTTTCTGTGTATTTAGTATTAACTGTAGTGTCATGATGATGAAAGCCATTACAGCAGAGTTAAAAGACGTGTTCCCTTTAAAAATTTTGCATACAGACACACAATAGAAAAGTTTCCCTAAATGTAACAATGTACATAGTGACTGTTGGAGTCAGGAGGAACTGTGTGGGGGCATGACAGGGTAAAGCTGCATTACAGCACATTTTAACAAGTGGTTATTGTGGGATAAAAGGCTCTGTAATCAGTGTTATTTTGAGCAGCACAAGGAGCCTTCTCCCCATGTGTCCTCCCTCCGCCTGCTTAATCACCCTCTCCTTATTGCTCTGTACTGGCATCAAGTAGAGCAGAACCTGTCACACGACACACACATATAGATATACATACATACATGTGCACATATGTACATATACTAAATTTATAGACTATTGCTATTTAAAGGTGCATTGTGTAATTTTTCTGATGGAGGGTCCACCACCTGCTTTTTTTCTCCATGGAGAAGGTAAGGAGCTATTTAATGTCAAACTGGGGAACATTCGAAGCAGTACAATGACATTTCAAAAGAAACAAGGTGATGAACCTCCAAAAAGTTACATAGTGCACCTTTAATTATGATGATTAATATTGTTTAAACTTTGTATTGTTTGATGAAAGGCCACAGGTCATAACATAAGTGTCTTTTTGTGCTGCATGACGGGCAAAGACCTTAACAGGTCCACGGCAAAAACTGTGAACTAGCGCCCTCTGTTGTCTGCTTTGTTTACTGCAAATTCTAGGCCAAGGACTTCTGTTTGCCCTGTTCTTTCATTCTCTGAAATGCCTAAACAGAATAGATACAGAAGACCAAACTCAAGTTAGTCCTTGTGATAATACGACTAAAGAACTAGCTGAGATAGATTTGAATAATGCAGATGTAAAACAATCTTGACAACTGTATACTGACAAATCTCTAGTAGGCTTACAAGTGCATGTCTTTGGCTCTGGCATCATTTCCTGTAATTATGACTTCCTGTGACAACAAAACCTGATCTTCTTTTAGATCAAACTTGAACAGAATGTGACTCGAGCAGAAGCCTAATGTAGGCCTAAGTGAAACAACACAGTGAGGACACACAGGATGGCTGCAAAGGGCCAGTTTCAAACTGCACACAGTGCAACTGGCTGAAGGAAGTGACTGTAACCACAACAAGGTTCAGCAACATCGGGTGCATGCAGCAGCACACTGAAGATGAGAGCTGAAGGACAAAGCAGAACACTGTAATCTAGGCCATCAAAAGTTTTACTACGTGATACTTAAACCAAGACACGAACAAATTGTGTGAAAAAATTCAAAACTGATCCTATGACTGTTTATATAACTGTTTTAATTTAATTTACAAATGTAAAGTGTGCTGTTCATTAAACCTTATGGGGGATCATTCTTTGTAATGTTGTACGAGTTACGGTGTTGAGAGAGTTATCACTGTTGCTTACATCAGTCAATTGTATCCAACCCTCACACATTACAGAAGACATTTAATGCACTTCTCGTTTTAGACTATTTTTCTACATTTTACCGCGTCAATAAAAAAAATAAATAAAAATCTCGTTATACCTGAGCGCGCGCCCCGGAGCCGGAGCAGAACTCTGGAGTGAAACCCGGAGGTGTCACTGAGCGACCTGAACCGGGGCAGGGGCCACAGCGCCGGGAAGTGTCTGATCTCAGAGTGCACGTCTCCCTCTTCCTCCATCACTGCTGCTTCTGTCGGATCACAAAGATCACAGACAGCCGCAGCCCGCGTTCAGGAGACCTTTAAGCAGCCAACTTGTCTTCTACCACTCACCCCTGTTCCTGTTTGGTGAAGGCCCGCCTCTTTCAAACCCCAAACTGTCCCAGCTCGTGTACAGTATGTAAAGTGGTGCGCTTATCAGTCATCAACTCTGCAGTCGTGGAGGGTTGTATGTTTTTATTGAGGTTTAATTTAGACTAAACATTTGTCAGAACTATTTTGTATAAAATACAAATCAAGGCACATATCTAACGTGTTATAACCTGTATGAACAATTGTACAGTGCAAGCATACAGCACAAGTAATTTACCAGTTGAGTATCTTTTCAGAAATATGTGAGCAAAACAAGGCTAAATGAAGTTATGAAATGGTCATAGATGTTGGTGAAGAGCTACTCTATATGACTGAAAGTGAAAAACAACCCTTTGATGGATGTTTGCTATTGTGCCGGTGAACCATGGTTAAAAGGTATGATTATTCTACATTAGAGTTAGTACATTCATATGTTAAATTAAATACAAGCATTGAATTCAGCACTTTGTTAAAGATTACATCTTGGATGATGGAATAAAAAGGGGGCACATTATTTACATTTGTATACACAGACATGTTTCCTGTAGGTCAGTGTTTCCCAAACTGTGGTGTGTGTACAACTGTTGGTACATGGGGCCATCTGCAGTTATTTGTTTTATTTAGAACATCCTCTTTTGGGTTAAACATAATTTACTGCACTATCCATGGTTCAGAACATCAATTTCATCTTATGGTGTGGTGTGGTGTGTGAAACGTTTGAGAACACATGTTCAGTTCACAGGCTCACAGCTATAATAAACTGTGAGTGAAGTCATGGAGGCAGAAGAGGATTCTATCTGGACACAGAACCAGGACTGGACAGCTCCTTTTTGACGTCACATGAGAAGTCTGCAATACATTTTAAAACGTATTGTATGAAAAAGAATACAATACAAAATTAGTGAGTTTCAAGTTTAATGATGCTAATTATACGGGCTAATAATAAATGTTTGTTAGTCTAAGTAGTTTTTGAAAGTGTTTTTTGTTTTTTGTTTTTTTTTGGCAATTTTACACATTCAGATTTCCAGTCATGACAATAGCACCATTTTGGAAATTTTAGTTTTGAATCTAAAAGGCCTTAAAGGGACCATATTGCACTATTTTCTCTCTCTGTTATAATGTTCTTTCCTCATCGAAAACATACCTGGAGTTGTTGTTTGCTTTATTCACACATGTTTAACACATAAACCCTGCATATTTAGGCAGAGTTCTCTCAAACAGAAAACACTCTGTTCCACCTTGTCACATGGAAATACAGGAAGAGCTCCACATCTTCATACATCTTCACTAGAATCATTTGGATGATTTCAGCTCTGGAATTGCCAATCTCTTTTGAACTAAAGATAAAAACTTGAAAACTACCGCTTAATGACATCACAAGGTGGAACAGAGCATTTTGAGCTTTGGAGATCTAGACAGACTAATAATAAAATAAAGGATTACTCAAACATGCGTGAATGAAACAAAACACAACTCCAGGTATGTTTTGGATGAGGCAACAACATTCTAACATGGCTCAAAGCTCATTACATTACAGTTTTGCGTAATACAGGACCTTTATGTGCAAATGAGGAGTTTAATTTCCTTTTACGAGTCATATAGGCACACAAAGACAGGTTTTCTTTCACACTTCGGAGTAACTGCATATATTCTGTTCACATTTTAAGCCTATAGTGGAATCCTTCTCCACAGACATTTGCTCCAGGATCAATAAGGCAAAGCTTTTAGAGTGCAGGGCCCTTCCTGGAAACAGCCCAGAGCTTCAGTAGATTTGATACAGTGCACTCAGAACCTTAACAGCTACAGAACGCTACATCACAAACAAGCAGTCATTTACAGAAGGTGTGCTAATAAGTCGGATAACGCTGTTGCTAATATGCAAATTTAACAACACTTTTAAACATCATTGTTGTTATAAAGCCAAGAAATGTTCAAACTTAACTGTATATTTATTTACCTTTCATTGATGGAGGACTGTGCACACTGCATTTCCTTTCTGGGCTGTTTGAAGTCTGCTAAGTAGTAATACAATAGTAAAAGTGTGTACTGAAAAACAAACATATAGAGACATGAGCTCTTCTCCCTGACTTGATACAAACCTGTGAGTGTCTGATTGATGAATGTTGAGTATCTGTGAGAGAAGAGAGTCCAAATGATTATTCAATACCAAAACTTTCAAACAGAAAGCTGTATTATAATGACAATAACATAAAATATGGCACGTTATGATTACTGTAATTGAAAATACACAAGCATCAGTAATACAGTGACCAAATGAATGCCTCTCCGTGTTCTCCGTGTAGGACTATACCTGTTTGAGGCTGTCTGTGGACTTGGTAGGGGGTAGCAGGAGTGGGTCTTCTGCGTCGAATCTTTAAGGTAAAAGATCAAATGTATACAGTTTTTTCAAAGAGAACATAGAATCCACTGAAATAAACAGTAGATTTTTAATGAGATGGTATTACTTTCTATAGGACAAATAAGTACATTTTTAACTTAAATGTTGACATGGTCTACTAGTGCCCTCAGAAACATATCACTAAAAAAGGAGGCAGCAAACCATCAAAAATAAGGAAAATTAAGTTTATATATATATATATAAGTTTTATATCTTACTTTTACAAAGGAAGAAAAAATGAAATAACAATATAACACAATACGTTATACAATTATAACTTACGACAGCAATATTTTGACACTTGGTTTAAAAGGTTAGGTTTCAATTATGCTACTGTTTATTTTTCTTTTTGGTCAAAACATTTTTAATTCACCATCAAACCGTCCGTACCAAACTCCTCGTGCACTCACTTGTTCAGCGGCCTGTGGGTCCAGCTGGTCCTGCAGTGGGGGGACAGTGAACTGGATCTTCTTTGGACTGCTCGGCTCCATTTTCACAGAGTCACAAGTGGACAACAACATCAAGAGAGGAGCGAGGGGAGAAGAGAGGTGGGGCCAGAGGAGAGGAGAGACCAGAGGGGTGAGGCCAGAGGAGAGGAGAGACCAGAGGGGTGGGGCCAGAGGAGAGGAGAGACCAGAGGGGTGGGGCCAGAGGAGAGGAGAGACCAGAGGGGTGGGGTCAGAGGAGAGGAGAGACCAGAGGGGTGGGGCCAGAGGAGAGGAGAGACCAGAGGGGTGGGGTCAGAGGAGAGGAGAGACCAGAGGGGTGGGGTCAGAGGAGGAGGGGGGGGGGGCTAGTTGGACACAGATAGACAGATGAAGTAACACACCAATGCATAACAGGGCATCTTTCTGACATGTTGTGTACGCTAAAAACGAACCCATTTAAATACAGTTTCGAGGATTTAAAGGTCCTATGTTACAAAAAACTGACTCTTGTGAGTATTAAGCTATGTTATAATGTTGTTATAATGTTGTGATGAGGAAACAACATTATAGCATAGATCAGAAAATAGCCCAACATGGGACCTTTAAATGTGCAGAAAAGAAAGATGTATTAGTATTTTTTTTCTTGTTGTTTATATATATATATATATATATATATATATAAAGTGAAGCGTTTCAGAATAATGAAAAATCATGACGGTTAACAATTTAAAACAAAATATATGTTTTGAATGGTTAAAGGTCCAAAAAATGTTGCATAAAACAATAACAGGAATACATGGTTCACCACTATCATATATTTCAGCACTGTTGTATTCATGGATGAGACAAATTTGAATTTAAAAAAATAACTACTGTCATGGTCCCAAAGGTTGGTAGTACAACTGGCTTGATCCCAGGCCATGGAGCAGAGCCATGTCAGGGGCATATGGCCCATTGTGCACCTGTGTGCGGCTGTATTGTGGAACAAAGGGCACTGCCTGCTCGTGAGGGGAGGAGGCACTCTGGAGCAGAGTTGGGAGAGACACATGCTGAGGCCAGTGGATATTACTCTGGAGGGGCAGTACAGGGGTCTGCTGCACTGGTACAGTGGGCTCCAATGGACTAGGCTCTCTTCTCTCATATGGCACTGAGAGTCCCATGTCCACTGGGCAGCGGCGGATGGTGTAGTGAGGGTCATATGTGTGTCTTGGAGGTAAAACCTGTAGGTTAAGGACAGATGTCACTTTGGGGGTCTCCAGCAGTACACTGTCAGAACGCACAGAAACTGTCCTCCTGTTGGTGCTCCTCTTGTTGGTCTCTGCTGTGTTGTCCCCCAGTGGTCCAGGTGAGCCTGGACTCTTGACGACAGATGAGCCTGGAGCCACAGTGCAGTGTACAGATGTGTCGTGTGTGCTCAGTTCATCAAAGTCCATCTCTGAGCTGCTACAGGAGCTGGACTCAGAGTCGGCGTCAGGCCCAGAACCCTCCGAAGAACTGGACTCATGGTCAGTGTAACGAGGTCTGTGGTTGTAACAGGCAGCACAGCGGCTTAAATCATACAAGTCCAGTTCAAAATTAACCTATAAACAATAGAAGAATATATTATACATGCATACATACATGTTTAATGAAGATTGAATGACCTTACCTTGCCATGTCCTTCCGAATGTTCAGTTACTTTAAAGGGACGAAACAACAACATTAATGAGTAAAATAAGAGACAGTGACCTTTTTTGCCCTGTTTAGTGTCAGAACAATGTCAGAACAGTCACTTACACTGGCGTTTTGCTCCGTGCATTTTGCTGGTGTGACTGACGTGGCTTTCACAAGTGAGAACAACTGTTTCAGAGACACTGAAAGACACTGATGTCATGACTAGACCCAGCTTCCTGCTGTTACCTGCGTAATAAGACAGAGCACCTCCCTGAGTCAACACGGTCAAACATACACCTTTGGCAAACTGTTATTACCATTACCAGTACCATTACCATTACAATAATGATTGGCACACACCTTTTCTTTTCTTTTCTTTTTATTGTCAGTTCAAAAAACTCTGCTGAACCTGATTTCATGAGAAACACATTGCTCTTTATAATGAAAGAATTTAGATTACAACAGAGTTTTTACATTATTAGATGGGTTTCTGATGTGGACATTGTGCTTTGAGTCACCTGTTATCATCTCTGCATTAAAACTGAGGAACTACAGATGGTGTATTCCTAGGGAAGTGCCCATTAAATAAGTTGCAAATACAGGAGCACTTCAAAGGGCTGTGGTGCACAGACTCAACAGGGTTGTTTGAACAATCCTAAAACTCTTATCTCAACAAGTCATCAGCCCCCTAAGTGTGTGAGAATGTGAGTGTGAGTGTGTGAGTGTGTGAGAGTGTGTGTGTGTCTATGTACAAGTATTTATCATGTTTGCTGTGGTATTTGACTCTCATTTGCTGAAAGGTTTGTTGAGCGCACGCATCTTACAGGAACATACTAGTCAAATATGACAAAATAATCCCTTTTGCACGAGATAGGTACAAAAAGGTGTCATTTTCTTTTGGTTATCAGCTCAAACACCATTTGAAACCACATTTCAAGCCCAAATCTAAAGACTGGTGTCACTGTTCCACATTGGTGTTTCCAAATAAAAATTAGAAAACAAGCTCCAGTTCTTAGGTCTTGGTCTTTATTGCATTAGAACATACATTTCTCATATATCTTATTTATTTTATATATTTGTTTTATAAATGTGTTTTTTACACTACAATCTTATTGTAACATGTTAGAAAATATTCCGCTCCAAAAACATAGCACTAAAAACAGTTACCAAACAATGGTTAATACATTTTCTGATTTTGTTTTTGCCACCAAAAAAAAAAACAAAAAAAACAAAATGTCTGAGCTGAGGAGCAGAGTTGGAAGAGTAGAAAGGAAGGCAGAATGGACACCAAACAAATCCAAGAATTACAACAGGAGGGCCTGAGCTTAATATAGCAAATTGTACTTATTTTCATCATATTGTATTTATTGTTGGGTTAAAAACTAAAGTTTTGTTGACAAGAAGTTGCAACAGGAATGTATCTTCTTTTCAAAAATCGACAAGAGAGTATCTGCAGCATGTGCAGAAAATTAGACTGTAATCGAATCAGGTTAAAAGGTTCAAAGACCTTCCAGATAAGCACGTATACTACAGATAATTTGAAAAGTCATTTTGTCTTCATTTGTTTTGGAGACTGGTCTGTACAGGGGAAATGTAATTTCCTGGTACACTTCTTAAAAAGCGGTTCTAGACACTGTTAATAAAAAGAACCTTCTCTTTGAATAAGTGGTTGTTTTAAAGCCAAATCCAGCGATTTTCAAGCTTTGTAAAAAATACATAAATAAAACTAAAATGACTGAATAAGCACGCAACACTCACGCAAAACTACCACTAGAGGGCACACTATGATGCAAGACACTGGTCCCTTCGCCACAAAGATCGTACAGGTGGAGTTGAATCATTCCCCATGCACTATATGGACAGTCCCGTCTGTGAGTGCTGTCATGGTTCTATAACATGAAAACAACTGAAAAAAACTAGGTCGGGTCTATGGTTTGTGAGAGCTCCTCATGTTACAGGCCCTTCAACATAACACACAGATACACACACCCTTTAGCCATAATGATATGATACAGTCACACAGACACACACTTACACACTCAGAAACACACAAGAGCACAGTTAAGATATGACCTACAGTATACCATTATACTGATGTATAAATATGTAAAATGTATGTTACTCAACTCCCTAGACATGGAAAAGGACACAGTATAAAAGCATAATGTTTTTCCCCATTATTTTTCTCAAACATTATTATGACTAAGTGAGACAAATGAATTTAATTTGTGTCAAAAGTCAACCAAGTACAAATGTTGTGTCTAGTGTCAGTACTCTATCAGCGAGCAGGAGACAGAGGCAGTGTCAGAGGTGCACTGGGCCCAGAAACCCACACTCTGCAGAGGCCACATTGTTGTATTCTATTGTACACAAACTCAGTATTTGCCTTGTATCATATTGTTACAACAGATGGCAAAAACACTAGTCTTTAAACTGTAAGAATTCTACTGATTTAGTAAAACCATAGTTTTGTGAAGATTTTTTTTCTCTTCTACTGATCTACATGTGTATGTTTGTCCACATTTTCAGTGGTCCATGTTAGCTATGGCCTTCTGGGCTCAGTGCTTGCCTAGAGGATACAGCAGCTTGTACTTATATTGAGATGAAGACTTCCAGATGAAAGAGCTGCAGCAGGCCACAACTGAAGCAACTGTGTGGATCCTATTTGTTTCTAGTAAAACAGCATTGACAAAATGTCTGATACAGTTTCAGTACAACACCTATACATCAACTATACATTGTGCGTTTTTTTTGTCTATTTGTTTTGGATTTAATCCTAAGGGTATGACTTGGTCACTATTACAGCACAGCAGTAGGATAAGTAGGATGAGGGGTGGAGCCATTGAAAGAAAGGGTTCAGTCTGTCTTACAACATTTTTTAATATTTCGTATGGTATTAGAAATCATGTATCTGCATGTGTGTGGGATTGGTTAAACACACTACTATATTTTGCAATTTGTTTTGTAAAGATTGGCACTACTGAAATTGGACTTGTTCACACTAAAATAATTCAATTCACAAACTTTCTGACTATGGCTCACAAACTGGGGCTCTTGACAGAGGCCTCTTTAAAGGGAAAGGACACTACGGACTTAAAGGGATAGTGTAAAGGATAAAAGGACAAATGTTAAAGTGGGAACATCCAGGTTCACAGATGAAGAGCTGAGAGAAACTATGATGTAAATTCATTAAGAGGTCTATGGTGGCGCAAACACGGGCGTTATGAGTCTTAGAGGTGGTTAATGTTAGGATATGAGCGTAGCCTCCGCAACAATAGCTGGATCTTCTATGTCAGCTTTACTTTGAACCATGCGCAGCTCCAGCTGTGGGGGGCTGGGTCTTCGGCCGGGACCTGCCAACTCTACAACACAAGATGGTGGAGCTTTTTAACATCATCATACACTGCACCAAGTGAATTCTAACATTATGGAAAAGGTGTGGTAGTCGTGGTAACAAGAAGAGTAAAAAACTGCCTTACCATGAGCATAAGATATTGTCCTCTGGATTACATGGTGCATCACAGAAAAAGTCTTCTCACACGCAGTCTGTCAAAAGAAGAACAAAAGTACTCAATCAGGGGCGGTGTGGAACAACAAAACTTGTTGTTATTGTCGTGTTCATACCTTTAGGTCATTAGGATAGTGATGCGTCCATGCTAACAGCATAGCAGCAAACAAATCTCCAGTTCCAACAAACACAGCATCCACTTTTGGGACTTCAATTCGGACCCTCTCAGTTGTCCGGCTGCCATCTGGATGAACTGAAACACAAGCGCTCCATGTTAAAGAACATCAGGGGAGCCCTTCAGTAAAGACTTCATTTCAGAGTAAATACTGCATGCACCATGGCGCTGGCTGCCCAGAGACACGAGGAAGCGGTCTCCTAATCTGGGTGGCAGGTCGGATGAAGTGATGACCACTGTGTCGGGGCCCATGGCGTGAAGAAGGTCCATCACCTGAACACCACAGCACGTCGATGACCAACTGTAGAATTTACCTTTGGTATTTAATTTCCCTCATCTATTTTTCACTGTGTCTACACCAACAATCAGTTGTGTTTAAATAATGTCACAACATTCCAATAAGTCTTTAATTTAAAAGGTCCTATAATGCGCAAAATTGACTACTCAGAGTAGTGTTTTGTTTCATTCACACATATTTGAGTAACCCTGCATTATTAGTCTACATCTCCAATCACTTTTTTCAGCAAAACACAATTCCAGGTATGTTTTTGATGAGGAAACAACATTATAACATATATCAGAAAATAGAGTAATATGGGATGTTTAAATTAGATGGAGGGCAGAATTTGTGGAAAGAATTTACCATCTCTGTAATCACGATACTGACTTCATTCACTCTGCCCCTTCAGTTGTAAAAGCAGTGATGTTATTATTACCTCCACAGCATCCTTCTGTGAGCTGATAGTCTTCCCAGTCAACAACCTAGAACCAAACACGGTTGAAAAAGAGAACCGACCTCGCTGTACAGTCTCCATATACAGTGGTCTGGCCATGTTTGTAAATGAGAATAACTTGATGAAATAAAATGCCTCTGTTCTGAAAGTCCCCTTATCTGTCATATCCCACAGTCAGTGCTTGGTCTCTGAGGAGATAAAACGCTCATACTCACTCAGCCTCAAACTGATTAGGAGTGATGATGTCCGCTACTGGAACCACCTTGTTCTTGTAGACTGGGTATAGATTCTGTGGCACGTACTGCGAGCAAATGGAGAGGGTTAATGCTTGAATCAGAACAAGAGGAACAAAAGGAATTAATAATTTTATGCAAGTACTCCAACTGGCAAATAGGGATGCAGCTAAAAATTATTTTAGTAATGGACTAGTTATTCGATTATTTAGACTATTTTGGATTAAATTTTTATGTAAGTTTTTTATGGAATTTCCTTTGAATGCTTTGCAGTAGATCTAAACAAATACATGATTTTGTTGTTTCTAATAGTAAAAACTGTTTAACACATTACTCTGGATAGTTGCAAAAATGTGTCCTTTGAATTTCGTTATACTGAATGTTAAAGGTGCATTATGTAACTTTTCTGGTGAAGGGTCCGCTAATTGCTTGTCTTCATAAAAACTATTTTATTGCTTTGTCTGAATGTTTCACAGCATTCAACATTTTCAATCGCTATGAAGACTAGAAGGCCACCAGGCCAAGTTATGGGGCAGATCTGTGAAGAGGCAAGCCTATATTTTTTTGAGCAATAAAAACACATGTAATTGAATAAATATTTGATAGATATGTTTAATGCCATAGTGTGAAACATTCCTTGTATCCCTAACTCAGTAATAACATGCAGTAATGTAACCTTAACTAGAACTGTTGTGCAGTGCAACCCCATAAAATATACCATACAAATAAATGCACATTATTAAAAACACATATGTCTATATACAAAGCACTCACCATAGATCCATGATCACCAAGGACTGGGTCACACACTGAAACAACAGAAGCACACAGCTAACTCACAGATCTGCCTTATTCAGATGAATGAGCCATGAATGTACTTATATGTGGTGCATTTAGGGTCCAGTTGACACAAACACAAATGTAATTGTTGTTTTTGTCATTGTTGTTCATTTTGTTATAATTAATTATAACATTAATATAGTAATATGACTTACCATAGACCAGGTTGGGGTTAGCTCTCTTTAGCTCCTGAACAATGTCTACCACCATCTCTAAGAACGATGTGTCTCTGGTATACCCTAAAACACACATAACAACACCATTGGAGTTTAAGATGTAAAAGAGACCAGACAACAGGAAAAAAAACGGACTGATTTGTCATTATGGTATTTTGTACTGGCTCCATTTCTGTATTTATTCTGTATAATTTGAGAAGGAACAACATTTTATTGCAGACTACAACATTTTAACACATACTCATTTAATGGACAGTCCTAGACTGGCTTTTACATAAGAAGACCATGAGCACAACAAAGTGGCAAACGTTCAGTGAATATACAGAGACCACTAAAGTTTGCAACTGACTCCAATAAGAATAAGGAGCAAAAAAAGTATTGTCAAATTGAGTGAACCTATATCAAATTATTAGTTACACATTATTAGTAATAAATTTTTAGTTTTGCTGCCCATACCTGTTAAAACATAGTCATACTGGTGCACATTGTTCAGTTTAATTCCTTCATAAAGAACATGGAGCTCATCTGCCGTCAACACCTGGCCTTTCCAATGGCTGTATCCTGTGGAGAAACAAACCACCACAGCTCACCACCAAAATGTATTTAAAAATGTGATACTTACAATATTGATATTTAAGCATTTTATCACAAATGGAGCTAGCATAAAGACCTTACTTTGCTCCCGTGTACCTTCACCGTTTCCAGAGTGCCTTCACTATTTCCAGAGTTTTACCTGCTCCCCAGCCTTCATCACCTCTCTCCAAATACTCCTCCCTACTTCTCGACACACCTTCTCCTGTCCAATCAGCGCTCAGTCGGCCTGATTGCAGGTGCAGGTGAAGGTGCCGCTTTGGTTTGTGCCCCACCTCCTTCCCAACACCCCCTCAGCTTCTCATCACCTCATCATCACCTCCAATCTCCTCATCCTTTCATCCTCTCATCATCACCTCCACTCTCCTTATCGTCCCCTTCAGTCTCCTCATCATCTCATCGTCACTTCCACTCTCCTCATCCTCTCATCGTCCCCTTCAGTCTCCTCATCCTCTCATGGTTTCCTTCACTCTCCTCATCCTCTCATCGTCCCCTTCAGTCTCCTCATCCTCTCATGGTTTCCTTCACTCTCCTCATCCTCTCATCGTCTCCTTCGTTCTCCTCATCACCTCCACTCTCCTCATCCTCTCATCGTCCCCTTCACTCTCCTCATCCTCTCATCATCGCTTTCACTCTCCTCATCCTCTCATCGTCACCTCCACTCTCCTCATCCTCTCATCGTCCCCTTCGTTCTCCTCGTCACCTTCACTCTCCTCATCCTCTCATCGTCCCCTTCACTCTCCTCATCCTCTCATCGTTTCCTTCACTCTCCTCATCCTCTCATTGTCACCTCCACTCTCCTCATCCTCTCATCGTCTCCTTCGTTCTCCTCGTCACCTTCACTCTCCTCATCCTCTCATCGTCCCCTTCACTCTCCTCATCCTCTCATCGTTTCCTTCACTCTCCTCATCCTCTCATTGTCACCTCCACTCTCCTCATCCTCTCATCATCCCCTTCACTCTCCTCATCCTCTCATCGTCCCCTTCACTCTCCTCATCCTCTCATCGTCTCCTTCGTTCTCCTCGTCACCTTCACTCTCCTCATCCTCTCATCGTCCCCTTCAGTCTCCTCATCCTCTCATCGTTTCCTTCACTCTCCTCATCCTCTCATTGTCACCTCCACTCTCCTCATCCTCTCATCGTCCCCTTCACTCTCCTCATCCTCTCATCATCCCCTTCACTCTCCTCATCCTCTCCTCATCACCTTCACTCTCCTCATCCTCTCCTTCGTTCTCCTCATCACCTCCACTCTCCTCATCCTCTCATTGTCCCCTTCACTCTCCTCATCCTCTCATCGTCTCCTTCGTTCTCCTCATCACCTCCACTCTCCTCATCCTCTCATCGTCCCCTTCACTCTCCTCAGCCTCATCTCCTAAACATCATCTAATCGGCCACTCCCTTCATCGGAGTGTCTGCTGGGGTCTGAGCTCCAAATTCTCCTAATTCATTCAATAAAACTACTATTGATATAATATTTTTTCTTTGGGTTTGTGTGAGTTTCTCCAGGTTGAATTGTCATAGTGAAAGCCCATGCCACTCACTGGGCCCTCTCATTGGCCAGTTGTGGGTGGTTGTGTCAGCAAAGTGTATCAATACGTCAGGCCCCATGTGTCATAGCTCCTAGTGCAGTAAAGAGCACTGAGCTGGAGGAGGAACATTCAGGTGAGTCACTGCTACGTCACATGGGGCTCCAGAGCAGGCTGGTTGCTAGGAGACAAGCTACAGGATAAATGAGTGACAATGAGCGAGCAGTCTGTGTTGTTACTGCTTGGTTAAATTATCTTGTAATCAAAAGGGCAGATTCAGCCATAAAAAGTAGAATACTGTTAAAAGTCATAGTTGTTAAAATGGCCAAAGAGCCAGTGTGAGGGGCAAGTTCTTATTAATTTGCATTTTGTAAAAATACCACACTATTCATCCAGGGACCCGGTATTTACTTCACAGGTTATGGTGTTTGGCTTCAGTTTTACTGCTATTGCCATTTTTTTCTGATGCCTTAAACTCTTGAGAGAGATAGGGCCTACTGTGGAGCCCTTGCATTTTTTCTTCATGTATTTCTTTTTCAACTATCTGATAAAAGGAAACAATCAAGCTCCGGGGCATGTATAAAAAAATAAAATAAAAAAAAAGTGAAAGCTATAACCCACATATTTTCAGTCAAGTCAACAAATCTAGGAAGAACCACAATTAGTTTGTACTCCAAACCTACAAAAAATAAAAATGCCTTTTATAGGCCTTCTTACTAGACTAGACTTACTCAGTTATGTCCCTAAAACTCATTATTAGTGATAGCTTTACCTTTGAAAAGGGAATTGTTAAAGCCCTTTTTGTAATTAGACTGGCCCATCCAGCCCAGTTGTATTCTCTCAACATCACTAGATGCTAACTATGTTACTTCTGTCTTAACAACACGCCATTTCTGGCCTGACAGAAGAAGACCAGAGACCACAGGTGAGCCTGAACAAAGGCTGGGTAAGGGGAGGGGAGAAAATATCAAATAAACCTTTTGTTAGCTTTAAAACAGAACCTTCAGTTTTTCACAATGGTGCTTTGCTCTGAAATCTAGGAAGAGCTCTACAAGACAAAGTAAAGAAATTCACTTACCAGTGTGGTTGGAGAACTGCACTGAGTTAATTGAGTCCACCTCAAAGCCTAAAACCTAAAAACGCAAAAAATTCAAGGTCAGTTTTTCAGTACAAATAAGTTTGTATTGCTGGTGCAGATGGACACCATAGACACATAGAAAATGAATAATCAATACTGTATGTGTAAATAATAATAAATAACAATACAGTTCAACTAATGGACAAGTTAAAGTACAGATTATTTTTTTCTAGATATTTAGACTCTATGACAAACCATTAGATTGGCTTTGTGGTTAATAACTTATTTATAATAATAATAATGTATTTCATGTCACCCACCACTGCCATCAACTAGTCACACCCTCATAAATTATAATAGCATTTCGGCATATTTAGGGTCCGGTCTGATGAAACATCTGAGAGTCCCCTGGTTCTCTGAATGAGGAAGTGATTACAACCAGAGAGTCCTTTCAGACAGTTTTTTTCAGGACCAGAGTTACTTAAATTCAGTTTAAGTTCAAAATCTATGGCTGTAGATAATGATGGTACTGTATGTAGCAGAAAAGTAAAAGTGCTGGAACAGATATCATTCAAAGGCAATTTAAAAACTTTATGACAGCAGTCCAATCAAGAATAATATGGTAAAAATATGGAATAGTACAACACAGTGCAGTATTCATGGACATTATCAACTATGAAAAACATCATGTTCTAATGTAAAAACTTTGAGTGTTTTGAATGTTTCGAACATCAGGTTAAGATGGTTAAAAGGGTTAAAAGTAGGCAGAGAGCGTCCTGGAGGAATGAACACTTGGTGAGGACACAGAAAAGTGCTGGATGGCCAGGTTTAAATGGTGTAGGTCAAAGCTCCAGGTTCATTATGAGGTATTTTACTGACATTATTGGAAATTGCAGTAACAACTCTCGTGTTCTGTTTGCAACAGTTAACAGATTGCCAAACCCTGTAGCTCTGTTGCCATTTGAACTAAATGTAACTAAGCACAATGGGTTTGCAGTATTTGTTAATAACAAGGTTCAGGATATTAAAAATGCCATAAATGTGCGAATTCAACCATGCAGACACTTGAGAGCTGACACACTTTGCATGTGTAACTGATAAAACTGCCCTAGAGATCCTCACCAGTGTGAGTTTACCTACATGCTGCCTTGATGTGTTACCCATTAGATTTCTAAAACATAGTTAACATGTCACTTCAATCTGGAACATCTCCAAGAGCTTTGAAAACTGCGGACATTAAGCTTCTCCTAAAGAGGAGCAGTCTTGATGCCACAGTACTGAACAATTACTGACTCATCTCAAATCTGCCATTTTTAGGCAAAGTCCTTGAAAAAACTGTTAACCAATAGCTTACAAACTTACAATGAATGAACTCCTTTGATATTTTCCAGTCAGGTTTTAAAGCCCACCACAGCACTGAGACTGCTCTTATCAAAGTGACAAATGACATCTGCCTGAATATTGATGCAGGCAAAGTCTCTGTCGTCATCCTACTAGATCGGAGTGCTGCTTTTGACACTGTTGATCGTGGGATCCTCTTACAGAGACTAGACAGCATCTCTGGTAGTGCATTAAACTGTTTCAAGTCCTATCTAAAAGACAGGATGAAGGATGTTGATGAAATTGGAAACTGTGTTTCAGAACATAAGGCCCTGACCTGTGGGGTGCCCCAGGGGTCAAAACCTGGGCCCTCCTTTGTTCAGCCTCCATATGCTGCCTTTAGGCCAGTTAATACGCAGCAATAAAGTCCTACCACAACTATGCAGACCACACTCAGCTCTATGACTCACAGCAGCAGGTGACTATGGACCAGTGGACTCTGCCACTGCATCCAACAGATCAGTGTGTGGACAGCACACAGTATATCCAGAACACTGCTGCTCGGGTCCTGACTAGAACCAGCAAAAACGAGCACATAAGTTCTGTGCACTGGCTACCTGTGGCTCAGAGAGCAGACTTTAAAGCAGCTTGTGTACAAGTCTATTTGTTTGTATTCTGATGTTAATGTCTATTCTGTAAAACACTTTGAATTACTCTATACGAACTGTCGTGTTACTCTGGCAAATATTTGACATACTGGAGGTCTCTGCATGGCTAAACACTAACCATCAGCACAGTTAAAGGTCAAAGGTTATGTGTGCCTCAAGTGGAGGAGTTCAAGTATCTCAAGTATCTTGTTCACAAGTGAGGGGAGGATGGAGCATGAGATTGACAGGCGGACCGTTGGCAGTGATGTGGTCGCTGTATCAGACCGTTGTGGTGAAGAGGGAGCTGAGCCAAAAGGCAAAGCTCTCGATTTACCGGTCAATCTACGTTCCTACCCTCACCTATGGTCATGAGCTTTGGGTAATGACCGAAAGGACAAGATCGCGGATACAAGCGGCCGAAATGAGTTTCCTCCACAGAGTGGCTGGGCGCTCCCTTTGAGATAGGGTGAGGAGCTCAGTCACATGGGAGCTCAGAGTAGAACCACTGCTCCTCCATGTGGAGAGGAGCCAGCTGAAGTGGTCCGGGCATCTGTTCCGGATGTGTCCTGGACGCCTCCCTCGGGAGGTGTTCCGGGCATGTCCCACTGGGAGGAGGCCTCGGGGAAGACCCAGGACATGCTGGAGGGACTATGTCTCTCAGCTGGCCTTGGGGTCCCCCTCGAGGAGCTGGAGGAAGTGTTTGGGGTGAAGGGAGTCTGGGAGTCCCTGCTTAGACTGTTGCCCCCACGACCCGGCCTCGGATAAGTGGAAGAAAATGAATGGATGGATGAGTTATGTGTGTAAGGATATTCAGTGCAAATTAACTTACGTACCTTCAAACTGGAACTAATCAGTTTGGTCAGTTTGTGTTATTACAGACACATTCCTATGGTGTATTTTAATTTAAAATGTTTGGTTCTAGCAATGACACACGATAAAATCAAGGAGCTATTTTCATCACTAATTACACAACAAAAGACAGTGTTCACCGGGTAACAAGTGGTCAACTCTTGGTTTTCTACGATTAAACACGTATGAAAAGGATGCTCAGATGAAGCTGAGGTAAGATCATTCGACCTTTTGCTGATGGTCGCACTTGAGACATTTCCATCATCTCTGTCACGCGCGACGGGGTCTACGGCCTTGCGCTCGTGAACAGCAACACACTCATAAATCACATGACACATAAGAGATTTAAACAGCAGTGTTCAACTTGAACTGGAGCCTGTCTGTGAACAAAACTACCCATGTGCAGGTGTGCAGGTGCACTGGCGCTCAGTGTCCCACAGCAGGGATAAGGGGGTGCGTTTACCTGTAATGGGAAAGACGCGCTCTTGTTGCCCACATATCCCCGGACTACATGGCTTTGTATGGACAGAACACGGCACTCCATGGCAGCTCCCGGTCAGCTGACGAGAGAGGCAGATCTTGTTTCAGCAGAACGCGAGGCAGAACATAACAACGAGGTAAAAGGCAGGACAGGATCACAACACCGCCAGCCTGTGCGCGGTTAGCCCGCGTGCTAAGCAGTTGTGTAGCCGGAGCGTGATGAGCAGAGCTGGGGATGACACGAGCGAGAGCGCGCCGAGGCGCACAGCGACCCCACAGTTTGGCTTGGACCACCGATAAACCCACAGGTCCTGCTGTCAACGTGTAGCTAACCACAAACTTCCAATAGTGTATCAGTACAGTCTAGGGATGTCAGGGGGCGGGTAGACAGTGAAGGACAAAACCACACAGGGTTTTTTGAGCAGGCGTTCTGCGCGGTCACCAAAGCCATGACGCCATCATCAGCCCTCCTCCTCAACAGCCCCCCACAGCTGCAGCTGCAACCAAACAGCTGGACATATCCCTCAAAATCCCACTATACAGTAACATGCTGTAAAAAAAAAAAAAAAAAAAAAAAAAAGTAGTTTAATGAGCAAAAATAATTTATTTGGAAGAAAATCTGTTTTGTAGCGTCCGCTGGCTACTCTGTGTGAATCGTGACTCGTGACTGGGGAACGAACGACGGTGGCTCAGACTCCTCACTGTTGCTATAATCTTCTCGAGTTTATTGAACACAGGATGGGTCCATTAGCTGATTCGCTTTCAGATACTACGGGTTACGATACTCCCAATGACAAAAAAGGTGCTCCCAAATGAGAAAACACAATAATAAAATAAAGTCAATGGTAATCCAATGAATTTGATACAGTGCATTTATGTAAGCTATTTATTTCGGTTATCATTGCTAAATATTTGAGTTGACCTATGGCATATGTTGTCAGACGTTTAATTGGCACATAATAAGGAAAAGTAAAGAACTTTAATCTCCAGACTTCGCCCGGACTGGTCTCTTCAGCACCACGGACAGCTCCGGCCGAAGAGCAGCCTGTTCCAATGGCTCCTCGCTGCTTTAAGTGCAAAATGGAAACTGTTACCGTCTGGCTAACACAGTGGTCTCAGTGCCACCTGGACCTAAAGTGACCCCACATCTGTTCACATTCTAAGTACATACATAGTAAGAATTCATGTTTTGAAGATATTTTGAGCTATAAAACACCTACAGTTTCGGTTACACATGACAAATAAACCCCAGTCTTGGTCCAGCTCAAGTTTATTCTCAACACTGAAACACAACAACATACATATTCTACAGTGTGAATGAATAACAGCCTGTTGCCCTGGCCCCATTGCACTCAGATATGAACTCTCCAAAAGCAGTAGTTTCAAACACGCTGAAGAGGATGAGAACAGCACAGTTCTCAGAATGGAGTGGTTTATGGTGGGTTTGGTTCCCTCCTGAAATGGTTTGACCATGGTTTGGACAGTGGTCAAACTGTTATTTTCTTTTTCGCCCTAAAATGTATTGTTCTTTAATGCGCAGGTTATTTTGAAGCTGAGTTTTGTCATTTTACGGGAGTGGAGATGAACAATCAGATCAGTATGCAGAATATAGATAAGTCTTGTTCTTTTTGAAGACAATGATAGTTTAAAGGTCCAATGTTATGCATTATCTAGGATTTTTAAACTTCATCCATTTTGACACTTCACCATTGGTAAGATAAAAAATAAAGTACAATATATAATGGAATACATTATGGAAAAATGAGGAGTGAAGCAGTACAAACTAGGATAAAAACAATATCTGCACTAGAGATGATTAAAAGATGATTTGTAGTGAAGGCAGTTTCACGTACAAAACTGTTATCATGCTTTTTTCTCTCTAGAGAGAGACAGCTGAAAAGTAGATGAAACAAATCTCCCTAGAATGTTTTGATCAGGAAAAGTAAGTAATTTGGCATAATACAAGACCTTTAAACACAAGCGCATGGCCACCTTTATCATATTACACCCCCACAGCTCTGCTTGGGCCTGAGACATAAATACAGGGAATGACTGGAGTATGAATGGGAACCAACGCATGATTCACAGAGAAAGAACCCTGACAAGTTTCCTTTAAAACTCAGACACAAAGTATATGTCTAAAAAGCCATCACCTTTAAAACAGAAGTCATTTGCTGTACATCTATAGAATTTCCAAGAATAAAGGCAATAGTAAGAGCCACACTCTTCCACAGTTTGGGGGCTTTGTTGGGATTGTCACTGGAGTCTCAATGGACAAAGGTAGATAGGATGTTTTAACAATTGAGAAAACTAAAACATTAAATGGTAACATTCAAAACTGACCCGTGTTATCAACGCAAAGTAAGGTACCGTATGTTAAGACTAAATGTAAATTACATTTGAAGACAGCCTCTGCTTACAATATATTTCATCATTTACCCAACTTCCAACCAGCAACAGGGGATTGCACTAATCCACTCATAAAGGTACACAAGCCACAGAATTTGTAAAAAAACAAACAAACAAACAAACAAAAAAAAAAACAAGAGAAAGAAAAATCTAAAATAATCCTTTTGAAACAAAACAAAAAAAAAACAAAAAACTTCTTTGCACACAACCAATGCACAATAGCAATTTTAACTGCTATGTATTAAATAAAACGAGAATTTGACTTTCCAACATTGTTATTATTATGATAATTATATATGTGTGAGCCACAAAAGAGTGTCTTTAAAGTTCCGGCACATCCCAAACGATCTGCAGTCTCAAGTGACCGTAGTACCTTCTGGTGACTCTGGGCCTGCACTCTTTGCCTTGACTGGAGCCATGTACTGTAGACTGTAAATGAAGTGTGTGGGTCAAGGTGGAGGCTCTTGGAGGGTGAACAGGTATCACACCAGGAACAGAAAGAACTAGAGTCCTGCCACTCTTCTTTTATGGATCCTCAAAGAGCTGCAGGTCCAGTCTGACCACTATCTCTCCAGTGGGGACCTCATGGAGCAGCAGACGCTTTGTGATTGGTCCTTTAGAGCCCTGATCCTTTTTGATTTCAGCCAATCGGATTTCTGTTCTGCCCAGAAAATCTGCAGGGACAGGAGAGAGATAGTAATGTGGTTTGAACTTTAAGAGACTAAAAGCATTTTTTTGCTACACTGACCGTCAGGGGAGAACTGGTCTCTTTCGAACACAGTGATACAGAGGACGTCTTGTTCCAGGTCTTTGATAAAAAACTGGCAATTTGAGTTCCATTTGGGATTTAACGTGTCCTAAAGAGGGAAAGATAAGAGGATAAGCTCATGCAGTGGAAAAGGGTGGGGTAAATCATGTTTAAATGTTTGTTTGAACTGTCCATATTGGACCATACAAGAGACTTTCAAAGCTTCACTGTTACCTGTAGAGTTTTTGTAATATGGCACTGGGAACCCATGGTCACTTCACAGTAGGGGTTGCTTTTCCCTGAAAACACAAAGTTGTATGTGCAGGTGAAAACATGCAAGTCCACATTCTGTAATATTCTGGTGTTTTACTAATCATATCAGTGAACAATGAAGCAACATATGTGCAATCACATTAATGGATAAACTCTACACACTAAGGAGAGACGGAGCGAGAGGGGCAGAGGAGAGGAATGGAGGGTGATCAAAAGAACCTGTACCGTGGGAACGACAAGGTTTCAGCTCAATTCCTTCGACGATGTTGACCATGAGTCTGCCGATCCCTGTGGCTCTCTGAGACCGCACTGTCACACAGAGGACATATTAGCTACATGTTAGTTACTCAACTAGAAGGCTCAACTATAACACATACCTAGATATGCTTTCTCTCGCTTCTTCTTCTCGGTTTCAATAAAAAGTTCTGAAGCTGCCTTAATTTTCTGAACCCAGGCAGTCCTGCAAAAACATTAGTATGTAGAATATGTTTTGAACGTGTACTATACTTCATTTGTATTTCAGACTAGTACCTTTCATTGATGCTTTCTGCTCTAAGGGTATAGACTCGGTCAATGTGAGAGATGTGAAAGAGGGGTTCATCTCCCGAAGGGTCTGTGGGCAGCTTCACTAACACTTCATTGAGGAAGATGGGCTGAGAAAGAGCCAGGATCACTGTGAGTCGCCACAAATGACTAAAGAACAAGATTATGGAAAGTGCTGTCCTACCGTCTTATACATGCGATACTGCAGGTGGGTCTTGGATGAAAACACTTTGTCTGAACCAGAGGAGCCCAGGGGTTTAGTCACCTGTGGGATACACACACTTTACTAGTGTTAAGACTAAAATTGACTAAATCAAATGCTCAACATAGAGCTAACAATTTACATGCTAACCCAATAAAGTGACAAAATGCTATGTTCATTTGATCATCTACAAGCAGCTCACCTGGGTGAGCAGTAAAAAGTCATTGAACAGGAAGCCGTAGAGCTCTTTGCTGCTTTTAGCTTTGAAGAGTTTTCCACTGTGCAGAAACTTCCTGGGTCCCAGACAGTTGGTGACTGAGTTAAACACTAGTTGCTGAAGGACATAAATTAAGTTAATGTTACAGTGTCATACAGTGTATCACAGTCCTCACTGTGAAGCTCACCTCTGAGAGTCCTTCACACTGAACGTGAGCCTGAATCCATTCAAGACGATCAGAGTTCTCCTTTTCTCTCACCCCTTCATTCACCTAGACACAGAAGGTACAGTGTAAAACATAAAACATCATTGATCAGTCTTGGGCAGAAATGAGCTAAAATCTAAAGGAACCAGTCAAGTTAAGTCAAATGGGTTACACAGTGGTGATTTAAAATGTGACTATTACCTGTGAGCACAGCTCCTCTGCTTTCTCCAATGCAGCTTTCAAATGGCTGTGGTCAGGATGTGACTCAGGAGTGTTTTCTAAAATCTATAAAAGAACGGATTTCAGATGGATGTCACATGTGGCGTGTGACAAGTGCAGACTGACAGAAAAATCGTACATTTTTAATTATCAAAGGGTATCTTGTGACCCTCTGCATAGGTTTGAGCAGGAAGCTGGACAGTGGCATTCCTTTACACCTGGGATCCATGGCTAACCTCTAAAACACAACAGGTAGTCAGACAGGTCTGTCTCGTTCTTCATAGAGGACACTTCTTTGGGACAAACTTTGGGACAACAAACCTTGAGGAAGTCCTTAATCTCTGGATTGTCATCTGTTTTTTGTTGAATAAGCGTGGCTCCATTCAGCTGACATGAACAGAATCTGCCCATAGAAAACACAAGTAAACACTCAAGGACACTGAACAAAAGGTTACACATACAACATCGCTGAACAGACCCAGTACCTGATATAGGGCTGCATGTGAGGCAGCTGATTTGTCAAGATGTCACCAATCATTTTCACTGGCATCCGATCACCTGACATTTTCTTTCTCACCCTCAAAGCCCTGAACAAAACAAGTGAGTCATTATTTGTCATTCAACAAATATCTGAGTTGCATAATTTGTGTATAATTCAGATTTTCTGCAATTGTTCTAAATGGCTGGGCTACAGGAAAATGTAGTTGGCAGGGCTTATATTTTTGAGTTAATTACAAATGGACAACAACGTTCTCATTTCTGTCTTAAGGGTTAAATAAGCAAGATCAAGTTGTCATCTGGATATGGTTTTAAACTCAAGATGTTTCCATAGTCATGTCATAAAGGCTGTGTGGGAGAGTGGAGTATTACTTGAGCAGTTTAATATTGCACATGATCAGCTCCTTCCAGTTGACAAAGATCATGGCCACTTCTTTCTCAGTGAGCAGCTCACAATCCAGCAGGGGCTTATGAAAGATCTGGACACATAAAAACACAGAGAACAGCAGTATAAAAATGTTATTAAATGTAAAGTTATTAAAAATGAATAGCAGAATTTGAATCATAAAAGATTATTGCAATATCAAATAATTAAAATACACAACACAGGTGTATGTCTTTCGCATTTCACTTATTCTGTAAAGATGACATAATAATGTGATTACAGCTTCTCTGTTGGACTGTACACAGGAGTGGTTCTTCTTGTTTATTCAGCCATATAGCCTGTACCTGACTTATTTTTTTCTAGTTCAGTAATACACACTTTACATCAAGTGTGTTTAACTAGCACTATTCAAAATATAAAATAGAGACTGGGCACATATTTTGTTGGATGAGAACCATATGGATGCATCTGCAGAGAACACAAATTTCTGTCAAATCATCCAAGTAGTTAAATGTGAAGTCAGAGGAAACACCGTCCATGGCAGATGCATCTCTGTAGTGGTACAATATCAGAGTGGAGGAAAGGGACTGGGTGGATTGGGCCAACTGTCAAACTGAAACATGTTTGTCACTCAGGGTTCAGCATAGGGCCTTTAATAAACAGGACAGTATCACTAGAAATGGGATCAAGGGCAGCACAGATACAATACAAATACTGAATAGGTGCTAGACTCTGAGAAAGATACTGTTTTGATGCAGTGTATTTTCTAAAGCACGGCTTCATTAAACCAGTGCTGTTTGAGCAGCTGCAGGGTCAGGGTCATCCACAGGGAGCAACCAATGGTTATTCTGGATCAACTCCAAGAAGTGGAGCCCCCACAGCTGCCGGAGCTGGGGACTACATAAACTACTTAACAAATGAAGTCAAAGGGCAGATTTAATGATGTAAAAAGTAACACATTTTGTTCATGTAAAAGCTACAATGTTACCTCGGTGACAAGCTGAAGATCATTGACATAATTCTCCTCGGTTACAATGAGCTCATGGATATAGCCCTGTCGCTTCCTCTCCATGGGACTGAGCATGTCCAGAAGGTGGAGGTCGGCACACCCTAAAGGACAACATACATCATAAAAACAGATCGCTATGAACCCAGTGTGACACTGCCGTTTCATACGTTTTATGTATGACTATTTCTCCAGTGCATTAGTAGGCGTATTTTTAAAGTTTCAATTATGTTTTACAATGATTCTGATGTTGTTTGCACATGGCTACTTAGAGCTGCGCAATTAATCCAATTTTAATCAAGATCAGAATTGAAAACCAGTCATTCCAGGACTTTTGAATTTAGAGATCCACAGCCAATCCTCTGTCAGTAAAAGGATATGGTTTGGAGCAGAGTTTAGACTTTGGAAAATGAAATCTGACTGATTCCAGGTGAAATGGCACCAATTAAAAGTCTGTGTTGTTAATGTTCATGCAATCAAAACTAAAAAAAAAAACAAAAACATATACATTAAAAATAAAGATATTTTCTTACAGATTTCCTTATAAAACCCAATCCTATGTCAAACCATGTTCAGAGAGAAGTGTTTGCCTCAACAAGACATTTTATTGACTAAGATTTGCAAAATTCTTATGAATTAGTGAAATATGTAAGCCGTTACTGCACTCAGAGAGTTGAAATACAACTCAGAGAAAATACATTCATCATCTTATGAGTAGAACGAGCCCAGTTCTAGTGGAAGGTAATCCACAAACAGTTACATACCTAGCGTATAGATTTCAGTGAAATACTTACTAGTAATAGGCACCGAATTGATATGGAACTCACCTTTTAATTACTCACTATTATAGTTTTCTTGTCAATCAGCACAATGCCAATTTACTTTATTATTTTTTTTCCATCCAATGTCTGCATGGAGTTCCATTTCTCCTCACTGTTTGCATGTTATAATAATGAGATGTAATCATTTCACAGAGTTTTTTTTAGATTGTGATTCCTCAGAAGTAGCACTGGATAATGGTATCTAACTGCTCCAGAAATTGGAATTGTATTCAAAGTATACAAGTACACATACTGTATTTTATTACAATTTCAACCAATAAAACCTTCACACATTCAACCATTCATTGAAACATGTATTCATTCAAGTATATTGAGCACTTCTCTGATGTTTTAACAGTCAGTGGACCATTACAGTTGCTGGGCCAATTCATGAATGCATCAAAAAGGTATCTCAAACAGACTGTTTTTAAAAACAGTAAGCTATACTGAGGGTTGTTTAAAAAAAATATGACATTTCACATGCATTTTAAAGTGAGACATTATATGTGGTAATATGGCTCTGTGAGTACATTCTATTCCTGCTGAGTGGGGCCAGTCACAACTTAACGGCCATGAAAATGTGATAATACTATAAGTACAGTGTAGTGATGAGCCCACTGACACAGGAGGAGAATGTCCACACAATTTTCAAATGACAGAAACGTGATGTACACAAACAACTGTCCTTTGCATTAGCCTCTGTCTTGTAAAACTGCTCTCAATATATTTTATATGCATGTATTTTGATTCCAGCCTATAACAGAGCATCTCCCATATTGTAAACCAACAAAATCAACAGTACTCATCCTTGTAATGCATTCATTGTCTGGTTTCTGTGGGCAGATGTGTAAAAAAAACAAAAACAATACTGTAGTTGGACAAACACATAATGGCAGCTAGAAAAGTCATTTGTTGCTATGTGAACACAGAAAGTAGTAGGACTGATTTGGCCTTGGGACTGTGATATAAAGGAGAGGGGTTGTCTGTGCTAATGCATGGTCGCAGAAATATATTTATTAAAAAAAAAATACACAACCACACAGACATACACAGACATACACAGACACACACAGACACACACAGACACACACAGACACACACACAGACACACACACAGACACACACACACAGACACACACACACACACACACACACACACACACACACACAGACACACACCTTTAGTAGAGATACATATACTGACTTTGGAACTTTGGAGCAGGTCACAGTTGATCATTGATCATTCATCATACAGGTCACACAGTGCATTTTTGGAATGATAAAAACTAAAACTTGGTCTAATATCTCTGTAAAGGGTTGGCCTTTCTTTCAACATAGCAACAGACTGAAAACACATGCAAGTAAAACATGATGGATCATTTGATGTCAATACATATTTAAGGAAGTATTACACCTCAAAGCTAGTAGATAGACAGAAGTCTACACAAAGTACTTTGTATCTCTATGCTTTGGCCCATTTCCTTTCACATACATCCTCTCAAAACTATAGAAACAAAAGCAGCATTTGTATTGTAGTATTGCAGGTCACTAGAGTCTAGAATACTCCCTCACCAACATGTGGATGTGTGGACTTAGGCCATTTGTTTGAATTTAGCTGGCACTTTAGGGGCAGTACTGTGGCTGGAAACTTGGCTGCTGTCAAATACATTTGAACATGGTGGTGTGGTGCAAGCAGAGTCCATGATTGTGTTTAATGGACAGGTCCAGTTTACCATTAACCTCATCCCAGAGAGGAGCTGCTCAGAATAAGGGCCTATATTAGAAGTGTTAATCCCATTGTTGAAATATGATTAAAATCTTTAAAAAGGAAATGTGTTTCATATGTTTAGGTCTGGATGGGGTTCAGATATGAAGTGAATCATCCTTTTTACACACCACTGTGATGAGGCCTCTGTCTGCACGTCTCCCTCACAAACAGGTGAGAGTGGAGGAGGAAGCACGGGGGGAGGGGGGGGGGGGAAAAAAGAAACAGAAGAGGACGAGAGAGAGAGCAAGAAAGGGTGAGAGGAAGAGAGAGCATGGATGAGGAGGAAGAGAAAGAGAAGAGACAGAGCAGGCAAGAGAAAGACAGCATGACAGGGCAAGGGCTAAGAAGAGGCAGAGGGGTTGGGGGGGTTGAGATGGGTAGGGGCGCATAAATGGTCCTCCAGCAGATAGTGGGTCTTTCTGTGAAGCTGTGGGAGGGGTTAGTGAGGCCCATGGGGGTGGAGCCCTGAAAAAAACAATTTAATGAAATGACTGAACCAATGGGTGCCAGGTAAAAAGGGAAAGAGGGGGTAGAGCTACTGAGGACAGGTCTCCCAAAAAGCCACAAAATGACCCACTATCCACTGTCCCACGCTATGCCAGCTTCAGTGCACGGTTTTACTCTTCATCACTTCCTTTACATACCGACAAGCCCCAAACATTGTCACCCTAGTTATTATTATATTATTATGTTATTTTTTGGTAATATGCATTAAATATGTTTACAATCACAACCATTGGATAATCACGCTCTATTCTCTGGCTGCACTCTTTGTATTTCACAATAAAGTTCATACTAGATGCAGAGACCTCTTTTACAGAGGAGGGTTTTGGACAGTCACTTTTTTGTTATTACATGTGTGGTGCTTGAGTGTGTGCAATTTCATACAAAGGAGCTAAATACAGAAGTGTGTGTTTGTTGCCTGGCTCCTCAGTTTAACAAAGAGTTGACTACGAGGAAAGAAGTCTGCCTCCTGTAGAACACTTTGGTCATGTCCACTCAGAGCCATGCATAGAGTATCGTTACTGTCTGTCTCTGGCTTCTATTGATGGAGAGTCGCCATTTCCGGGTTATGTGACCCCTCGCTGCTGTCTCCATTGGTTGAGTAGTGGCCTAGTGGGCGTGGCCTAGTGGGTCTCTTTGAGGGCTTTGAGGAGGAAGGGGTCTGGGTAATGATATGATCCTAGAGAGAGGACGACAACAACAACATAAACAAAAACAACTGAACAAAACAACAACAACAACAACAACAACAACCACCAATGGGGTGTGAAGTGAGGAGAGCATGCAGCAAGGTTAGGTGGGACATGCAGCAAATGTAAACCAAGTGTGTTGATGTGAGGTAGCACAGAAACAGAACAGAGCAGAGCATTCATCCCATCTCTGCATATCATTTGTGGAGAGTGGGCACTACTACTACTGCAAAAGCACTACTGTGTAAGAGTGGGAACAATGTTATTCATGCTGGCCTCTACTGTACTACTCCAAAGATGTTTAACAGTCAGCGTGCACTGCATAGTTTTCACCCCGGAGAAGTAGAAAATAGGCACACAATGTTGCAGTCACTGAAACTTGAGGTACTTAAGGTGGATCTGGTCCAACCACGGTGCCTTGGCACAGAGAAAACTTTAAACCATTCACTGACTTTTGTTGGACGTGTGGTTATGTGATTGAGCAGATCCAGAGTATTCCTTCCACTACCCAACAGAATCTTATACTTATTCTCCATGGTCTCTCCAAGCTCTTCACAGAATATAGATTTTGACTCTGTGACCTTGCACATCATAGAATGCTTAGTTTTACGCTACCTGGTTGAATGAGAAGTCCCAGAAGTGAAGCGGGGGATTTGCACATATTTTTGTGCTCTTTGGTGCTTTTTATTTTTTCATTGGTGTAAAAAATGATTTATAAGTACTATCTAAAAACCATGAAAATCTGTCATATGCTATTTACTTTATTTGAAACTTAAACTAACTGTGGACAATGTTAGTCTTTTTTGACAATAGTCTCGATTTCTAAAGAGTCATAGAATAGTGGATGTGGATGTGGTCCAGCTGTCCAAGTGTCCCAGGAGTACGGACAGGTGATAATTATGGTTTGCAATAACCGGTAAAAAAAACTCTGCAATGGTGAGAAAATAACTACCTGTTAAGAACAATATGCCCTGTGTAGAAAGTATGGTGATAAATATGGTGGAAAAACAAACAACTGAGCAGTGAAACAGTGGCAGCACACTTTGAGCGATTTTTCAAACCCTTCTTGGCTTTTTAAAAAGTACTTAGCGTTAAATGCAACACCTATTTGCCCAAACATTGAGTATTTTGAGGTAAAACAGTGGCATCTTGTTTGCAGACCTCAGATGAAAGGCAAATTCTCATATGAAAACTTAAAACTATCAGTGTCAGGCAACAAAGTCCATAGCAAAATATACAGTGGGTACGGAAAGTATTCAGACCCCCCTTGAACTCTGGTGCTGTCCATTTCTTCTGCTCATCCTTGAGATGTTCTACAGCTTCATTGGAGTCCAGCTGTGTTTGATTAAACTGACTGGACTTGATTAGGAAAGCCACACACGTGTCTATATAAGAGCTTACAGCTCACAGTGCAGGTCAGAGCAAATGACAATCAGGAGGTCAAAGGAACTGCCTCAAGAGCTCACAGACACAACTGGGGCAAGGCACAGATCTGGCCATGGTTGCAAAAACATTTCAGCTGCACTTAAGGTTCCTAAGAGCACAGTAGCCTCCACAGTCCTTAAATGGAAGACATTTGGGACAAACAGAACCCTTCCTAGAGCTGGCCGTCTGGCCAAACTGAGCAATTGAGGGGAGAAGAGCCTTGGTGAGAGAGGTAAAGCAGAACCTAAAGCTGAGCTCCAGAGATACGGTCGGGAGATGGGAGAAAGTTGTAGAAAGTCAACCATCACTGCAGCCCTCCACCAGTCGGGGCTTTATGGCAGAGTGGCCCGACGGAAGCCTCTCCTCACTGTAAGACACATGAAAGCCCGCATGGAGTTTGCTAAAAAATACCTGAAGGACTCCAAGATGGTGAGAAATAAGATTTGGTGGTCTGATGAGACCAAGATAGAACTTTCTGGCCTTAATTCTAAGCAGTATGTGTGGAGAAAACCAGGCACTGCTCATCACCTGTCCAATACAGTCCCAACAGTGAAGCATGGTGGTGGCAGCATCATGCTGTGCGGGTGTTTTTCAGCTGCAGGGACAGGACGACTGGTTGCAATCGAAGGAAAGATGAATGCGGCCAAGTACAGGGATATCCTGGACGAAAACCTTCTCCAGAGTGCTCAGGACCTCAGACTGGGCCGAAGGTTCACCTTCCTACAAGACAATGACCCTAAGCACACAGCTAAAATAATGAAGGAGTGGCAACTCCGTGACTGTTCTTGAATGGCCCAGCCAGAGCCCTGACTTAAACCCAATTGAGCATCTCTGGAGAGACCGGAAAATGGCTGTCCACCAATGTTCACCATCCAACCTGACAAAACTGGAGAGGATTTGCAAGGAGGAATGGCAGAGGATCCCCCCAATCCAGGTGTGAAAAACTTGTTGCATCATTCCCAGAAAGACTCATGGCTGTATTAGCTCAAAAAGGTGCTTCTACTAAATACTGAGCAAAGGGTCTGAATACTTATGACCATGTGATATTTCAGTTTTTCTTTTTTAATAAATCTGCAAAAATGTCAACAATGCTGTGTTTTTCTGTCAATATGGGGTGCTGTGTGTACATTAATGAGAAAAAAAAATGAACTTGACTGATTTTAGCGAATGGCTGCAATATAACAGAGTGAAAAAATTTAAGGGGTCTGAATACTTTCCGTACCCACTGTAAATACCAAAATGGTGATGTTAATATCACCCATCATTTTTACACAAGAGTCAGTTGAATTATGCAAATATCTAATACTGTACAAAGCTTTAGTGTAGTCTAACCAGTTCTCTTGTCATTTACTTCAAAGTCTTTATTTTTTTTTGGACTAAACTTGTCTGACCTACAAACCCTTGCTCTGCTCTATAGCGGCTCATGCAGTTAAAGACATGCATGATAAACAAGTGGAGCAAATATACATGCTTGCACAGTTGTATACACACCCAGAGGTGGCACAAGGCTACGGTTAACCACAAAATTGACGCACTTCTACACTGGCTCTGGGTGTGTTTGTGCACCTCATCTGTTTGGTGTAGTAGCTGAAAGTTAAGTCAGAAAAATGTATTTGTGTGGCACTTACACTGGGTGCTGGGATCCGTGTCAGTGGTGAGCTTTACATAGTTGCTGGGAAACAGGCCCTCTCTGCCATTGAGCTCTCCTTTCCACCAATCACAGTCATCCTTATTAATCACTGTGATCACCTGACCCTTCTGAAAGGCCAGTTCATCATCATTCTGAGCCACGTAGTCATACATGCCAATCACCTGACACAAAGCTTCAGGACAAAAGTATTGGTAAGTCACATGGTTTCAGAGTAGTACAGGAAATGTGCTGATGAGAATTATAGTAAATCAGTGTGTGTATTAACTTCTTGGGTTCTTTTTAAAGACAATACAGTAGAAGTGATATTTACCTTGTTGACATGTTTCGACTGCTAGCTGCAAGCTACAAGAAGTAACAACAGCTGATATATGACATGTCACCACCAACATCAGTGATAGTTTTGAAGACGGCTTGCAGCTAACAGCCAAAACATGTCAAAAAGGTAAATACATCTCCAACTTTATTGTCTTTAAAAAGAACCCAAGAAGTTAATGTACAAAAGACGACAAAATGAATGTTTTTAGATCAATCGGTGTTTGTGTGCAAAGGGCACCTGTGCTGGAAGCCATCACTTTGGGCGGGGTCGGCTCTGTTGGCGTGGTCTTGCTGGTGCTGGGACTAAGAAGCTTTACATAGTTGGCTGGAAACCAACCTATTTGACGCTTTTTACCCCTAGCCTGTAAGTGGACAAAAGCAAAAAGTGAATGCCAAAATAAAAACAACGGAAAAAAGGTTAGTTACAGAAATCTTTCATAAATCATTAACTTGCTATGAAGTTCTAGTTTGGCATATTTGAATAACATGAGGGAACTGGTACTTTATACAAGTTATATGTCAAGCAGCAGAGGAGAGGGAATGGAGAGCTAGGTTTAATCTAATTTGCATTGAATATTGTACTGTATATTTCTGTGTATCTGTATTATACCTGTAACTCGCCCTCCCACCAGCCTCCTGGATTTTTCTTCCTGATTAGGATGAGCTGTCCAGGAGCCAGTGTCAACTGTTCTGCTCCAGTAGCAGTATATGGCGCAATGACCTGAGCAATCTCTGCCAAAGCAAGGAAAAGGCATGTATGATGTAATGATTACCACTATGTTTTGTATCCATTTGTGTTGTTTTTACTTGCATGTAAAGATAACATCTAATCTAATAAAATCTAATACATTTACAGACATTTTTTCCAAGCAAAGATATAGACAGATTTATTGTTAACATATTCATTTTGGTCATACCTACTTTGCTGCATTGAAGTAAAACAAAAAATATAAAATAAACTGAGGATTGCATCAGTGGTATTGAGTGCCAAAAGAGAGGAACCTTTATCTCTTCGTTATACACTAAGAGATATGGGGAAACTTCAGTGAGTGCTGCAGGCAAAGTAAAACAACAGCACCAAGGGAATGAAAATACTACGTAGCAAAAACATCCTTGGTAATTTTACACTAAAATAGACTCATTAAAACATTTTGTTGGCTGCAAAAATAAAGTAATAATCATTTCTAAACCATTTTAATGATCTAGGGGGAATGCAGTATAACTTTTAAGATGAAATTGTGTTAAAAGAGGAACTTGTTGAGGTGGCACTGATCACTACAAATAACTGCAGATGGTGTGGGAATTAAAGAAATATAAGGATCACCTGGTTTCTTTCCAAGACTACCAGTCTTCCCAGATAGCGACAAAGACTAGGAACAAAATGCAAATATTCAGTAATTACTGCATTAAAGCATAACGTGTTCAACAACACATAATCTCACATCAGATGAAGAGTCTCGTGGTTTGACGTAATTGGATGGAAAAACTCCAGTCTTCCCACCAACAACACCTGTCCACCAGTCTCCCTCCTTACGGGTCACTGTGACAATATCTCCTTGCTGGAAGCTCAGATCCCCCTGTTCACTGCTTTCATATGTGTACATGGCAATGTACTCTGCAACAAATGAAAATGTGTACTCAACTACAAATACACAAATGCACTCACAGGGCAATTATTATTACAATACCTTCTCCTACTTCTGCTTTGGTCGGGGAGGGGGAGGGCCTTTTTCCGTTAGGGGGGCTATCTGTTGGTCCAGCGTCACTATGCAACAAAAAATAATGAAAATAAATGAAATAAAAAACATTTTCTGCACTATAATATAATAGTATGGTAATAATAATATTCAAGTAAATAGTACAGAAGGTCCCTCCCACCACTTCAGAGAAGTTCAGATGCATACATAAAGAAAGCCATTGACCTCACCTTGAGTTTTTGTTGCGCGATGCAACCCCAGCTGAAGTTTGCATATTGGCAGAGATGAGTTTGACATAACTTTTGGGAAACCAGCCTCTTTGACCAGACTGTAACTCGCCTAACCACCACATATCTTGTTGCTCCAACACTGTAATTATCTGGAGTGAGAAAATCATAATATCATCTATCTTTCAGTTCTTATTTAAAATGATTGCAAAAGTTGTTGTTGTTTTAAAAGTTGTACCTCATTTTTATTGAAGTTCAGATGGTTGTCTTTCTTGGCTCGCCATGGATACAAGGCTTGAGCTTGAAGACCCTCTACTTTCTCTCCCTGTATAACAGATGATATTGACGTAAATGAATAGTCTCATTGAAATGGACATGTCATAGATCTTTTCACACATTACCTGTCCAAGTACAGGAGAAGGGGAGGAGCCTGTTGTCATGGTGGCTGGTGTGAAGGCAGAGCGCTGGCGTAGCTGAGCTGAGGGCACACTGAGTGAAGGGTTTTGTGGGGTGGATGAGGAGGGCCAAGCATCCCATCCCTCATTGTCGGGCTGACTGCCTGCATTTGAGGGCCATCTGAGAAGACACCATAAATGGTATGATCTTTTTCTCTTATTCATTTTAAGAGTAAAATTTGATCTGAACTTACGTTGTACTAAAATCAGCCCAATTGCTGTTTGAAGAGGAGGCAGAAGAGGACTGTCCAGGAGCCGGGGGAGGAGTGCTATCAGGCTGCTGAGCAGAAGTAGGTGTGGAGGACGCAACACTGCGCAAACTAACAGGTGCTTCACTGTCAGGTATTCGCTCAGCATAATTGGCTGGAAACCAGCCAGTGCGGCCCCGGAGCTCCCCTCCCAGCCAACCAGGCTCACCAGTCTGAGACTCGTCCACCTGTTAAAAAAAAAAACCAAACAAACAAACAAAAACATGGGGTTAAGTACCTCACACAGAGCAACAATACACACTATAGAATGATTAATGTTGATGGGGGAAAGACCCAATCTATTATAACTGAATTACTACACATTTTGTGTTCTTTAATGTATCCATGTGTGATTTTCCAGTTCTTTTTGATGATAGTTACTTGCACTTATTACATTAACTTCTTTGTCAAAGTACAGAGCATTTTAATAACTGACCATGTACATGAGCATATATTTGATGCAATGTAACAAGAATGTTTCGGCAATCAATGTGAATTCTATTTTGAGCTTGACAACTGTGAATTCCCATAAGTAACAGCACACTTCAGATCACAAGACAAAATACAAGCCCCAAAATTCCATTTGGAGACAAACAAATGGCTTTAGACGTCATTCATTGACAGCAAATGAATGAACATGAGGATGACTAATGAACACTGGCTTGTGAGTGGTCGACAGGCAGGCCAAAACTTACCCATTCCCCTTTCACCTTCAGGTTGCAAAGTAGGACAAAAAACAAACTGTTAAACCACACCACAGTAATTCACATGTGTAGGGATGCTGGGAGCTGTTTTACAATCACTGAGGATAGTAATAAAAACAAAAAAGCAAATATTTGAAAAAAAAAAAAAAAAAAAAAAAAGGTGTGGTAATCTACTGGAAAAAGTTTTTGTTATCATCTCATTCTCATGAGCAGCCATCAGTCGATTCAATGAAAAGCTTTTGCTAACCATGTATGAATATAACTATTAAAAAAAAAAAAAATTGACTGGAAATGACTCATGAAAAAGAACTGAACTGTGTCCCATACCATAATGACATCTCCTGGTGTGATACTGATTTCATCATGACTGCGAGCTTCAAAGGGATACAGCGCTCTGTAGTAGACCACCTTCACCATCTGCTGCTCAAATCCACTCACTGAAGGCTTCTGGTCAAAGAGGCTGGGTGCAGAGGTCTTATCTACTTAAAGACAAAAAGAATAAATCCCATGTCAAATATACAAACATACAGTATGTATGGTGACATAAGAATAAATCAAAGGCCAAGCTAAACTAAGATTAATTGCTTTCTATTTGTATTTCAAGGAATTAGAGGCCCTCCAGTGAAGTTTGAGAACAAGATTAATTTTGGATTTGGATTTGACAGATACCGTATAAGACACAGCTCTCTCAAATGATTGATTTGGGAAATTCACAGTGAAGAAACAAGTAGAGTTTCTGAGGTACCTGTTGAAGCCCAGGGGTCAGCAGGTTGGCTAAACAGCTTGTTGAGTTTGTCCTGCATGTCTTTATTTCCTCTAGCCTCCTCCTCTTTTTCTTCCTTGGTGCCTTTCCTTCCCTCCTCTTCCTCCTCCATTACTCTTCTTTTACGCTCTTCATCTTCCTGAGTAATTCTGTTCAGCCAGCCATGTGGTCCAGAGACTGAGATGGGGCTGGGTGCCTTTGCTGCTATGTCATCTCTCCAAGATGAGCTTTCATCTGACGACAGCCTGAGAAATAATTAGAACCATGTTTTAAATCAGTTCAATTAATTAGTGGTTCTGAAATGCATGTGAAACTTGTATTAGTTTAGCAGTTCTATTATCCAGCATCTCTCAAATGGTAATGCTCCTGGATGTGAAAATGTGTTCATTTCAATGGTACTATTGGTACACACATGAAGATCTAAATTCAGGCAGATGCCCCGTACCTGGCATCCTGCACCTCTGAAGAACTTCTTTCTGTTGGAACATGAGAGAAATTGTGTGTAAGAAGCTGGGGATCTCCCTCTGCTTCCTTCTGCTTCAGCTTTTGTTGACGACTATGGATTTCCCTCAGCTCCTGCAAAGCATCATGGGAAGGAGCAGTGAATAAGTGGATTACAAAAAAAAATATCATGAGCCACAGCTACACAGCCGCCATTAGTTATCAAAAAGTATTTTGACAGATATTGCACCAAAATTATAATTTCTAAATCCTCAGCACAATAAAAACATATGCAAATAAATATTTACTTTGAATAGTAATAACATCCATGCAACAAGGGCTTAACTGCTTAATCAAGTTTGCACCAAAGTCTTTGTAATTCCTCATTCGTCCAAGACCTAACAGTGGTAGAAAATGTTTCAATGGTAGTCATCTGGAAAATGTTTTTGAAATCAAGACATTCACCACTACCATCTGTAATTTTCAATCTGTAGGAACTGGCCTTAGAAGCTAGTATTTACTGCTCTGAGCTAAATTAGCCCTGTCCTAGAGGAGGAGGCAGGTCTTACAGGAGTTTTTACCTGAGAAAATAATTCCCGCATGGCAGTCTTGATTTCAAAAACATTGTCCAGATGAAACCTTTTTTTACCACTAGTTGGGGATGTTGGTTTATGTTTGAATATGAGTCTTGAGAAATGTTTGAGCAGTAAAAACACTTAAACTGCAGACTCTAACACTAAAATTCATGTCAGACAAACGGAATTCAAGTGTCAAAAGATATCGACATTATTAATGAATGTACTGCCCACCACCAAAACACCCCTTTAACACACAAGACACACCTATCTACAGAACATCCCATTCAGAAACATGAAGGGCAACCAAGATAGATTCATAGCTCATCTCTCTGTAGCTCTGCTTAAAATGGCCTGAGCATGCATAGAAGAAAACTGCAGAGTTCCCTGTGTTCTCCTTCTGTTACTGGACTCACACTCCAAACATTCATTATCCACAAAGCTCTCAATTTGAGCACAGTAAGTTTATTTGACTATTGATCTTGATGGGAAAAGTAATGATGTATGAATAGGCCTGATAACTTCTACATTGACTCATTGCTCAATGAATGAGTCCAAAGAATATATTTTTTGGGCATAATGTTAATCATGCAAATCTTTTCTTTGCACTCGTGGGGAATTCAAACACATCCATGTACCTTCAGCTCTACTAGCCGGAGCAACAAAGGTTTAAGAACTTTCTATGGCTCTGAAGAGGGCAAAATGGTCAATACAATTATTTAGCAAACCTTCTCTATGACAAAACCAATAACCATACCAGACCAGAGAACAAGGTGAACATGAGAACCCCAAACCAGCTTAAACATAGAAAAATGGAGACACAGAGAAAAGACTGCAGCGCACCGCTACACTCCTCATAATCTAAAATATATTTAATAGACTTCAAAATGTAAACAAGAGAAACTTTGCAGCAACAAGAGTTTGAACTGTGGTGTACAATTTCCTGTGTATGAATACATACTGACAATATGTATATGGAACTGGATTGCAGTGGTCAGCAGTTTCATAAGTCTCACACATCACCCAGCATAAGCAAATTTGAACACAAAAATCTGCACCCATGTTTTATTAGAGATACACTCTTTACATAGCCATTGTTAGTAAAAGAGTGACAGAAAAGGTTATTATATTATATAAGGATTATAATGTCTGCAGTCCATCTAGTACAATGAGGCACACAGTGACACAACAAATGGCCAGCGATACAAGCATACATTAGCAGGTTAGTGGTATGACACACCAGATGGCTAAAAGCTGACTGCGATCACAAGAAAACTACATTGGCTTTGAGCTGTGACTGGCCTGTGAAGATTATGTCAGTGCAGTACAACCCCAGGCCAGTAGTGGCAGTGTGCGCTACCTGTCTGCCTCTCTGATCGTCCCCAAGCTGGCGACGCAGGGCTTCTATCCTGGCACAGTGGTTGGCATAAAACTCACAGAGAGACTGGTATAAGCAAAAGAGCAAACGGCTCAGGGAGAAAAGGGATAAGTGAGAATAAAAGAAATGGTTCATTCATTCACTTATTGAACAAAAATGTAATATGGGTTAGAGATTTAGAGATTTTTTTGCAATAATGCCATATTTTAATATTTAGATAACTTTTAATATTAGACAGACAACTAGGGCTGAGACAAAACAGAAACTGTCATTCATCGTTTGTTGTATGAATACTGTATCATCATGTACTGTATCAATAATGCAGATGATAAATAAATTAAAATATGGTGATTAGTACAGTGACAATCACAGAGTAGCAAGCTTAAATGTGCCTGATATTATATTACTTTTTAAACAAAATAATCATTTGTTTTCAAGAGGAGCAGAGACAGAATATGCTGAATTCAGCATTTATTGCATATGTGGCAATGCTGTTAGAGTGAGGCAAGCCTCCACCCTGAATTTCTTTATAGTATAGCTGTGTGTGTGTGTGTGTGTGTGTGTGTGTGTGTGTGTGTGTGTGTGTGTGTGTGTGTGTGTGTGTGTGTGTGTGTGTGTGTGCGCGCGCGTGTGTGTGTGTAATTAGTAAATGACAGGAAACTACCCGTTTGTAAAACAAATAACTTGGTTAAAAAAAAACCATAAGTATTATTAATTTAACCATATCAGCTTTGAGCAGTTTTTGGCCTTCCCAGACCACCTGTCACAGGTGAAGTGTAGCTTGAACACTATACTATAGCTAGTATAGCTTTATTGTTGAATTATCATATTGTAGATCAAATACCATGTATCATCATGTTGCATCAGATTTCAAGCTTTTTTGCAGCAAGTCTAGAAAGTAAATGAACAATTCTTGAAACAAACCTTCATATCATTTGCATTGGTAGTCTTTGTCTAAAATTGATGCCTGCAGTGGAATTTGATATCTCCTGAGAAGTCTTAGCAACCACACCTCCAGTTCATTGTTGACATTTCTCTGTGGTTAGCCCTGGCGTTACCCAACTATTACAGAATTGGTCCTTCTTTAACATTATCAGTTAACTTGATGAATTCGTCACAAAAGTGATATGATATGCTATGCTCTTCTCATTTTAGATGAGATGTCCTTCTTAGTTCCTATTTAAACCTCCTTGTGTGGAAGTATAGTCAGGCTTGAATAGCCAATACTAAAGCGCAGTGTTGAGTATTCAAGTTCACTGGGTCCTGGACTAATGGTAAATAAACTTCTCCAGCCCCAGACTCCAGAGTCTCCTGCCTCTCTGTACAACTCTAGGACTCGTTAAGACAACACTTTTCCCTAACAATGCCGATGTTGAGAAAAAAATAACTGATGTATATGCAGAAATTAGAATGAGCTTAGTCTCGGGTGTGCATTCCTCACTAGTGTGACTCTCCATCCTCAACTGTTAAATGGGAATGGCAAAAACACAATCAATATTCACAAAGCACAGTGCATGTTATTTTGTCAATGATGTCAATGATTGGTACAAACACTGATGTTGGACATTTTTTTCTCTTCAGAGTCACAAATGTCTATGCTTTGGTCCATAAGGAATGCAGTGGCATAAAAATAATCTACATTTTGTCCTTTTCCTCCAAGGCCGCCCTACCCATCATCACAGAGTGGAAATTCTAAATCTTGTCCTCAGCAAGGTGCCATATACTTCTCTCAGAGCTGTCTCAGAGTTGTCTATTGCACTTACACATACATAATTGTCTGGGCCTGTCAGAACCCATTACAAAGCTGTCCCTCCCACCCCATCATACTCATACAACACAGCTCGTATATGCATGGCCACTGTGAGGAAGGGAGCAGCTTTAGGTAAAACTTCCTGGACACAAACATTAGTGAAAACAGGTAACTACAGCCCATTAGTGTTAAGATTGGGCCCAAAAAACTCACACCTATTGTCCAAACCCCACCTGGACCCAAACCCTTCCCTTCATCTATAGATCCAACCCGACCCTGCGAACTTTCTCAAAGAACCGGAGTTAAGCTTCAACGCGTTTTTATTTTCCATGCAGACTTTTATTTGCAGAAAAAGCAGTTAGCTGGTTTTGCTCAGAGATGTGTGTGTGGAGCACGCATTTACCTTGAGCTGAGTGTTAAATGCATCTATTTCCAGAAGTTTGGCCCTGGTTTCTCTTTCCACAGCGTCCAGCTGCTCTCTGAGCTGCTGCCGGCTGATTTCCTTCTGTTCCAAGGCTTTCTGCAGTGATGAAAGACTGTCCCCTAGACACAACAGGCAACAAAATAATGTGAACCTACGCTGTGTTGGTCAAATACACACTACAGTACACCTCAGTTGGTGTAACAAGCAGTCTGCAAGTCACACACTCAAAATACATCCCCCACCGCACCATATGGGTTGTAAATCTGGCAATTTAACCAGAAAATATATTTTTAAATGTGCTACTGACACAAAATTTTGTACAATTCATCAGACTGCTTCCTTGCCTCTGTCAGAAATCTGGTTGACGCCACCTGATCACGGCCTTTTCTGGGATGAAATGTCTTTGTTTCCCATGTCTTTTTGCACTTCCCTTTCCCATTAATACCTACTGAAAGGGTCATTTCAAATTATTGCACATGGTATCTATTCATCTATGTATTTATATACATGTATGGTTAGATTACTGTATGTTTTTTGCATGTGTATATTGCTTAGGCCTTTCATGTCAGCACCCTGATGTTAAACATATACAGTGAATTACGCACCCTGGCTAAACCTAAACCTAAACCTAAAACCAAAAAATAAATAAATAAATAAATATTTTTTTATTAGCCAAAGATTGCCCACAACAATACTCACGCTGCAGGCTGTTCTGCTGGACTTGCTTCAGCTGCTCATTCAGAGTCTGTTTGTCAGGTATGAGCCTCCCCAGCCATTGCTGTGAGTCCTGTAAAACACATCAAACATTCAAGCAGGGCCTGAGAGGTACAATGTTAACATGCACCAAGAGAAGTGAGTGTTTGAACCTGAAGCTGTTGTTGCAGTGAGGTAATCTCTGCAATGCGCGTCTCTCTTGACTGATTGGTCTGCTCCACCTCTCTCCGCTGAGCTGACAGTCGAAAACGGACATCCTTCAGTTTTCCTTCAAGCTGTGTTTTTTTGTCATTCTGAAAAGAAGATTTTTGGTTGAAAACAAAATATATAGGTTATTAGATTACCCCTGATTGTTCTTGCATCATCTACAATAGGGTGCTCCACATGATGACTGTACAGGCAATGTATTGTTACAGAATCTGCACAGCATCAAAAGTGGGCTACCATTATAATGCAAGCAGAGCTATAACAGTGAGTAAAGAGTGAATTTTGGTCGTAACAGAAGGATCTGTTAAACCAAATTAGCTTGATCAAATCTCACCCCTTGTGTCCATAAGAGAAATGTATAGATAAGTCATGCTAGCAAAAGTAGCATGAGAGAAGAAATGGTGTGAACAAAATTACCAGTGCTTCGAGTTCAAACTCCAAAGTCTTCTTCCTGGCTTTGAGCAGAACTATACTCTCTTGCTCTCGATTTCTTTGCGTTAAAAGCTCCTGGCGCCGCTGACGCTCCCATTCCAACTGACGCTGACGCTCCAACTCCCTTTTGGCAGCCTTTATATGAATACAATTCAAAACGGTAAGTTAGTAAAAAGACAATATTACATCTAAAGCCAAGCTTCTGTCAAAGTGCATGGCATCTGGTAAGCAAAATTGTCATTCAGCACATACATTTCATTACATGAAACACTAATAAAAGTCAGTACGGTGATAAAACATTCCTGACAGTCAACACTGCAACATCACGAAACAATTTCCATTTAAATGTGAATTAACTGTACCTCTCTTCTCTCAATCTCTTTGCGCCGCTCCTCTTCTCTTTGCCTCTCCAGCTCCCTCTGTTTTTCCAGCTGCTTCTCCAGCTCCTGCTGCCTCCTCCGCTCCTGCTCCAGGCGCTCACGTTCCTTAGGTCGACACATGTGATTAGTGAAGTGTGTGAAAGTCTGTTCAGACCAAAGTATTTTAAACAGTGTACCTTTCGCTCCTGCTCCTCCCGCTCCAGAGCAGCCAGTCGCTCCTGCTCTTTCCTCTGCTGCTCCTGGAGAGCCTGACGCCGCTTCTCCAGTTCCAGATTCCCTCGCTCAAAGTTCTCTCTTTTCTTGTCTTCAAATGTCACTGGAAAACACAAAGCAACAAAGATACAACTAATCTAATAGATATGTGATGAATTAGAACTAGAGAAAAGGTAACTGCCCATAAGACAAGCCTTCTGTTAAAGACAGATTAGAAAATAGGTAATAAGTATTCAAGTAATGATGAATCGGGTCATGCCATTGTTTCAAAATATTAATACACAAAGGATATATTAACATACCAGGCAGTTTCTTGTCCTGGTTGCTGTCTGCTTCCTCTTCAGCTTCTTCTTGGACAGCCTTCTGGTCAGACTGCACACTGTCACTGCGAACACGCCTACAAGACATTATAGAGAACTCAAATTGCTCAAACTAACCTCAACAACAATATGCTAAAAACTGTATGACTTGACTATGACTGTGTTTCAATAATTACCGAAAAGTAGGGGGAAGGTATTCTGGAGGCAATACTGGAGGCAGCGGGACACCAGACATGGCCATGTCAATGAGGTGCATAGCCAAAATGAACTCCTCTGCAGTTAGCTTCCCATCCTGGTCAATATCTGACAAACTCCTAAAAGGGAATTAATATCAACAATAGGCCAAAGACTAATAAAAACATTTGAATGACTGAGTTAACAGACCATATTGTAGCAAGCTGGCTTTGCGGAAGACTGGACTGCATGAGAATTGTGCGCGCCTGAGGTCCTGGAAGGCAAAGATGATTATATAAGTTAAGTTCTTTATTTGTCATTATACATGTTGGGACTTTACCACATTTTTAGAAGGGGCTTAAAAGGGGCAGTTGTGCTCAGATAGGGGTCATCAACCAAAAACCACACACACACACACACACACACACCAAATTTACCTGAAGACATACAACACATAAGACATACAACAAAATGTCTTGGTGTCCACACCTGTGAGATGTCCACTCATCATCTTGTCATGTGAATTAAAGAGTTGCCGATACTTGAGCCTCGACGACTGAGGGACAGCCCAGTCTGATGGAACAGAGTGGACCTGACTACTGTAAAGCAGACAAAGGTTATCAATGTGAACATTTACTTTACGTTGCAGTGTTTAGATAACAAAGCAAATGTTACCTGGTAGTGTCAAATGATGGCCCTTTCTGTAATTTGGTACTGGATCGATTGAAGGAAGATTTGTTGACAGAGGGAGCTGGAAGAAACATATTCTTCAACTGAAAAAGGCTGTGGGCAATTACTCCAATAATATACTGTACACTGACTCCTCAGGTCAACAATTTTAAACTAATTTTGAGAAATGGAATTATAAAATCTGTACTTAGGGCCGAAGCAGACTAAACATAGTATTTTTATTCCTAGTCAGCTATAATAGGCTATTACTTAAACGATCTAACCTTCAGCCAGCACAGGAATAATGTCAGCAAGCAACACTAGGCTACCAATAATCAACAGTATTTACTGTGTTATTTGCTGTGTTATGGAGAGAAAAAAAGGAGTGTGTCAGACTCATGGAGCATGGACAGTGTACAACTCCTGCCCACAGAAAAAAAATGCAGGGGGTCAAAGGAAATGCGCTGTCTCTCAATTTAAAAAGGCAGAAACGCAGAAAACGTTCATGTGACTATGCCACGATTCACATAACTTTGTATGCTGCTAGCAACTTAATTTTTTAAAGAATAAAACACTGCATATTCTTACTTGTGTGGGAGAAGCCAGTGATGGGCTGCATGATCGCTGTGGGAGGGGCACCATTGGCAATAGGCTGGGTTAACGGAGGTTGAGCGGTTGAGACAAGTGGGGGTGATACGCCAACAGGTAGAGGGGGCAGTGGGAGGGGAGGGACAACAGGTATGGGAGCAGGGATTGGAGCTATAGGGGGTAAACCTGCAGAAAACGGTGTTGGGTTAATTAAGCATATAAGCATATGAAGCTTAATCTACAACAAAGCAAAGAAAGATCAACACTGCTATCTGGTGCTTTGGTGATTCAGGTGGAATTCATGTCACGTATCATATAGTATGTACCTAAAAAGTGATGCGAATTGCAAATCTGAAATTCTGAATAATTTGTGAGTCACTGTTTGTGTGCTGCTGAAACATAGTACTGGGCACTCACCAAAGGCAGGAGGTGGAGGTAAGGGCAGAGGGGGTTGTTTCATACTTGGAGGCAGTGTGGGGGGTAGGGGATGACCTTGGAGCTTTAGCTTGATGAGTTTCATAGCAATGGAAAACTCGTGAATATCCATGCGGCCATCACTGTTCATGTCGGCTAGAGCCCTAAAGAGCAAGAGAGAAAAATAACTGAAGGAAATAGCACAAAATTTTACCATTACTGAGGTGCTGGAAGATTACAATTGTAACTTTTCCGGTGGGGAAAGGTTTTCCATTGGGCTTATAAAAGTGCCTTCACTTACCAGATTTGGGCCAGGACAGGAGGAGGGAGTCCTGACTGGAGAAAAAAGTTCCTGGCCTGATCTCCTAAAAAAAAAATAAAAATAAAATAAAAATTAGTACTGTCAATCGATTAAAATGTTTAATCAAGATTAATCTCATGAATGTCATTGTTAACTCGCAATTAATCGCAAATTAATTGCACATTTTTGTCCCTTGAATCATCATTTTAATAATCTTATCAACATAGAAAAGTGGATAGGCTTGCTTTTTGCAAATGTGTTTATGGCAAACCATAACGTATGTCAATGAGACAACTTTCTGTTTGACGTTCCACTTTCATGAAGTGCTCTGCAACAGTGAAGTGCTTCTCTTCTGTCTTCATAACAGTCAAAGTGACTGAAGTTTCCACTGTGGGTGAAATAATGTCCTGTGACCCTGAGGTAGTTCTCATTACTGAGGGCCATCCAGTAATCTCCAGTTAGCGCGACTGTGTTTGTCTGTCCCAACACCTGCTGTACTAGGGACACACTCGCGCTGGGACTTTTGGGCCGTACCGTGCTCAGGCATGGTTACGTTTGTGTCCCGCGTTCGCACCTGCGCGGCCGTTCTGGGCCACAGCCGATGGCGTTGTTGCACGGCACTGTTTGTTTGCATGTCGTGCAGCAGAGCTGGTGCTTTTGGCGGAGAGGGTGGGTCCAGCGGGCATGGGGTGTCTATTGAGTGGTGGGACTGATGTGGGTCCTGCTGCTGTGCGCGCTGCTCCGTGGGTTTGTGGATGTGGTGACGGTGCAGGGGAGTGGGGGCGGCTGGGGAAGAGAGGCTGCAGGGCTTCAGTCGCTGTACGCAGTCCTTGTCGGTGGTGGGCGCAAATTCGCCATATGTTTTGGAGTGGACTTTGTTTTGTTCTTGTGGGCGGCATCGGCGTGCGCGCAGGGCTTGTGTGATGAAGTCATGTGTGTACGCGTGCATGGGTGGCTGTGCCGTGCTTTGGCCCACCTACTCCAGCCGGGACTTCTCAGTTTTGTACGAAATGTTTTCCTTCCCGTTTACAGCTGGATCCTGTAGTTTTTCTAACATTACTAGCAGAGGCGACAGGTTATGAAAAAACTAGTTCACTAGGTCACAAAGAACGTAAATTTCACAATAAAAAAAATTAACGGCGTTAAAATTGTTTTGTGTTAACTCGTTAATAGCGTGATATTTTTGATAGCACTAAAAATATATATAATAATATTGTTGCATTTTTGATCCCAACATATCTGATGTGGAGTTTGCATTTTTGGAAGTGCAAGTGGTGTAATTTGGGTAGGTGAAAACAGAAAATCAAATTCAAGCCTGAGAATTACTTAAACATGCAGGAATCAATCAATATAAGGCTTTGATTATGTGAATGGTAAGGGAGCACTGTTATACATAGCTAAAGGTTCAAACATTACAACTGCATAATGTATTTAGTACAAGAAAAAATGCAAGACAGGCAATACCTTAAGAGCATAAAGTTGATTAAGAAGTTGCCAATATATTGGCATTTTATTGTTTAGAAGTATATTGTGAAGCAGTTCATTTGAATGTAAACTAAAGATGTGACTTGGCTGGAAGATAGGCTTAGATAACAACTGTTATTATACTTCACAGAGGGACAGAAGATGCACTTAATAGCCCTCATTTAACAACACTGCAATTGTAAATATAGTTAGCAAACTGTGTCAGTGGCACAGTACAGTACAATATATAGGCAACAATAAATAGCAAGTTGGTCGTATAGTGTTAGCACTGCTGTTGGCAGCTGTAGCTAGCCGTTCTCAGGGGCTGATGCACCGTGGGTATTAAGATACATGCAGAAGCATGTTGTACATTTTTTCACTGTTTTATTGCAGCCATTTGCTAAAACCAGTTTAGTTCTTTTTTTTTTTTCATTAATGTACACACAGCACCCCATATCGACAGAAAAACATTTTTGCAGATTTATTAAAAAAGAAAAACTGAAATATCACATGGTCATAAGTATTCAGAGCCTTTGCTGTGACACTCATATATTTAACTCAGGTGCTGTCCTTCTGCTCATCCTTGAGATGTTCTACAGCTTCATTGGAGTCCAGCTGTGTTTGATTAAACTGACTGGACTTTTGGATTAGGAAAGCCACACACGTGTCTATATAAGAGTTTACAGCTCACAGTGCAGGTCAGAGCAAATGACAATCAGGAGGTCAAAGGAACTGCCTCAAGAGCTCACAGACACAACTGGGGCAAGGCACAGATCTGGCCATGGTTACAAAAACATTTCAGCTGCACTTAAGGTTCCTAAGAGCACAGTAGCCTCCACAGTCCTTAAATGGAAGACATTTGGGACAAACAGAACCCTTCCTAGAGCTGGCTGTCTGGCCAAACTGAGCAATCGAGGGGAGAAGAGCCTTGGTGAGAAAGGTAAAGCAGAACCTAAAGCTGAGCTCCAGAGATACGGTCGGGAGATGGGAGAAAGTTGTAGAAAGTCAACCATCACTGCAGCCCTCCACCAGTCGGGGCTTTATGACAGAGTGGCCCGAAGGAAGCCTCTCCTCACTGTAAAACACATGTAAGCCCGCATGGAGTTTGCTAAAAAATACCTGAAGGACTCCAAGATGGTGAGAAATAAGATTTGGTGGTCTGATGAGACCAAGATAGAACTTTCTGACCTTAATTCTAAGCGGTATGTGTGGAGAAAACCAGGTACTGCTCATCACCTGTCCAATACAGTCCCAACAGTGAAGCATGGTGGTGGCAGCATCATGCTGTGCGGGTGTTTTTCAGCTGCAGGGACAGGACGACTGGTTGCAATCGAAGGAAAGATGAATGCGGCCAAGTACAGGGATATCCTGGACGAAAACCTTCTCCAGAGTGCTCAGGACCTCAGACTGGGCCGAAGGTTCACCTTCCTACAAGACAATGACCCTAAGCACACAGCTAAAATAATGAAGGAGTGGCAACTCCGTGACTGTTCTTGAATGGCCCAGCCAGAGCCCTGACTTAAACCCAATTGAGCATCTCTGGAGAGACCTGAAAATGGCTGTCCACCAATGTTCACCATCCAACCTGACAAAACTGGAGAGGATTTGCAAGGAGGAATGGCAGAGGATCCCCCCAATCCAGGTGTGAAAAACTTGTTACATCATTTCCAAAAAGACTCATGGCTGTATTAGCTCAAAAAGGTGCTTCTACTAAATACTGAGCAAAGGGTCTGAATACTTATGACCATGTGATATTTCAGTTTTTCTTTTTTAATAAATCTGCAAAAATGTCAACAATGATGTGTTTTTCTGTCAATATGGGGTGCTGTGTGTACATTAATGAGAAAAAAAAATGAACTTGATTGATTTTAGCGAATGGCTGCAATATAACAAAGTGAAAAAATTTAAGGGGTCTGAATACTTTCCGTACCCACTGTATGCTTAAGCAAAACCTTGATAGCTTGGGGTTGTGCACAACTCAACCTCAAATCTCTGATGTCTTGCAACAGTGCCCGTCCTGTCCTCAAGTTTATGTTTGAATTGTACCTGTAATGTAACCTCCAGCGTTGGGAGAGAGGCTGTGAAACTGCTGATCATGTTTGGCTCTCTCATCCACTGAGATCAGATACACATCTGGACCTGTAACAAATAAACACCAGAAAGGCAATTTCAGATTCAGTCAACCTTTATTTTGATTTGACTTTGAGCCTAAGCATGGGGACTTGTGAGTGCCACATTCGCCAAACCTCCACCAAGGAGTGTAACCCTGTTCCCTTTGCAGCTTCACCCCAAAGACACAGTAAATGTTGTGTGATCAGTCAATGAACAAGTGTTCTTTTATTGGCCAACATCTTTATGACTATGGTCGACTTGCCCATCACTGTGAATTGTATGCTAGGGCTGACTGGCTATCTTCAAGATATAAATCTTGAAGACTATTCGTGGCTGTGCACCTATCTGTGCCTCCTGGTCCAGAGAGCTAAAGGCCACTATGCCCTGTGCTCAGGTGACATTTACTGTGTCCCTGTCCCTCAAGTGTGAACTGACTGGGGGAAGCGGACATTCAGTTATGCTGCTCCTGCAGCTTGAAATGTCTTTCAATCTGAAGTGACGCTTTGTGAGCTGTTTTAGAATCCTATGAACAATGTCTCTGTTCTAAAATGTAGTCCATTTATACTTTTTCTATTTTAGTTCAAATCTGTAAATATGTTTTTTCATGATGTGTGCTGTAGTTACACTTCGTCACCCTCGAAAAAGAGATTTCGATCTCAGCGGGTTTTTCCCCTGGTTAAATAAAGGTTAATACATAGAATAAATAAATCTCAATATAACCTTCTCACTTTCAGTAATTTTTTGTTGTTGTAAGCAGTCCACATTCCACATTTTTAAGCAATATTTTATACTATAAGTAGTAGCAGTGCAGTATCAGATTTTCCATGTAGTAAACCAAATCTTATCTGTGTCTAGATAAGACGTAATTGTTATGCAAATAAAATTAGTTTACAAATCCACAGTTTATGCTGTGCCTGACCTGTGAACGTAGTGGGGAACTGTGCCATGTTTCACTCAGTCCTGGGCCGTGAGAGAACACCTGCAACACAGAAGTAAGACCATAGACTGTATAAAGAAGGTAAGAAAGAGTCAGCTACTCCTCAAGGAACAACACCCACTAGAGGGTGTAACAAGGTCACTTCAGGTCAATACATTCACATACCATTTGGAGCCCATTCACACGACTTGAACTGTATTCACACTCACTCACTAAAAATAATGATATAAAAGTTTGAATGTGAGTTATTAAATGTATTTCTGTGACATCTTTCACAAATTGTTGAAGAAATTACATTTTATTAGAATTTAATTTAATTACAATTACCTTCTGTAACTTGTTCAGTTTAAAACATTTTTTATTTCTCACAATAAAACTGCTAAACTGCCCTGTGACCTCAGTATTTAAGAACTTGACATATCATTTATCACATTCCATGAGTAATAAGTGCTAGATCAGAAGGAGGCCTTATACACACACCTTATAAAACAAAGGAAGCACCCAATGTGACTGTGTGTGTACAAGCCCCGCCTGCGAGTGTAACTGCATAAACATTTATACTGTAATGTAACGCAAATAAACATTCTGAGACACTCAGCAACAACAGAGGCACAAGTAGGACTTACACTAACTGACTGAATCATCCCTTAAAAAAGAATGCCTAATTCGACACAATGCCACAATTGTTTGATTGCTTATAATAAATAATCTCAGATTAAAGATTTCCATATCGTCAAAACCATTTTAATAGAGCCATAGCTAGATATAGCTTAAGTGACACTTGAGGACAGGAAAACATAAAATGTACTTTTTTTCCAGTGTTGCTCAATTCCTGCTTAGTCTGAGTCATAAAAACTCATCATATGACATGCTTTAGAGTCTGCTTTTAGTCCTTATAACAATTATTACTTATTATGATCACCAAATTCCATCCATCCATTTTCTTCTGCTGTATTAGTTGACTAATATTTTATTACATTACATGTAATTAATCAGTTAGCTTGCTTCAGCCCTATTATTTTATCTTTCCTCCTGGTAAATATTCAGTACTGCCTATTCTTGTTAAATGACATATTATTAATAACATGGAATTGGAAAATGTTCAACTTTGAATCACAGTATTTTGTAACACTGTTTACTGAGAAGGCTCTTGGGCAGCAGAGAACTGTCAAGACCCTGGTTTAGTGGTCAGAAAAAAAGAAGTGAAAGCGCTTTACCTCTTATTCACTTCCTGCACTAAGACCACAAAAGGAATAAAGAAGTGATAAAACATACTAAGTAAATAAATACACACTGAACTGAAGTGTTCGCTTTGTCCACTGGATATGCCTTTCAAGAGATAACTGTGGCACTTGGAGCAAATCATGCACGAACTGTCAAACACAAAGAACTTATCTGAATTCTGTTTTGTGCCAAACATCCATCAAAATGAATTTATGGATTAAAGAAATTAGGTCGCCATATTTAAAGGCAAACGTTGCAAAGCAGAACCTCTTTTGATGGTCGATATATTTTAAAGTTTAAAAGTAATTCGTTATGTAAAAACCTGTAGGCAACTGAGTGAAATTACAAACAAACCACCCCGGTATGTAGTGGGTGAAGCAGAGTTGCAGTGATTTAACATTAGCATACTGGCTAACTGGCAGCAAAGCCAAGAGTGATCAACATGTCAGAACATAGCTTTTACATACACACTTCAGAAACCGAAATCAGATACATATAAGCACCCAAGACAAACAAATCACAAGCAAACACATGATTTCGTATTGTATTATGTTCGTCCGATACATTTCCTAACCAGTACAGCTAGCATGCAGGCTAAACCGTGAGAAGCTAACGACACCCGGGACAATCTTTTACAGCATCCATACTATGCAATGTACTTACCTCATATTTCAGTTTTCATTTACAAACACTGAGCCGATGAGCTTGTCTAGTGAATCATATAATTCAGTATATTCTTCCAGATGTTCCCACTGTATTTTAAGCCCCTGTTGAGGTTTTCCTGTGTTATCAAAACTCTCACCGACAGAGGGACAGTTGGAAAATGGGGTACAGCCGCAATCTATCGCGAGACCTTACGCCATATTTATCAATTTACATAAATCTCGCGAGAGGATAAAAGCCTTTGAAGGAAAAAAGAAAAAAACTATCGCTAATTTACACCTGAAATAATCCTGTTAGACCAAGTTTGGTACTCAAAACCATACAGTCTATGTTAAAAACGAAATATTATATTTGAGAGCCACTGGTCTAAAGCATAGCCTGTATAATAGACAGTCTATGGTCTAAAGCACTGATTCATCTGGACAAGATTTTATACATTTTGAAAACCCTGTACAGGTGAATCATTTATAAAGCCAATGTTTTTCCCACTCAGAAGTCTTTCTCACATATTCTACATCTTTGCTACCATGCAGCAGCAGAAGAGTAGACACCATAGACTGGTAGGCACCTTGATCTGATGTGATCTCTCCCAAAGTCAGTGCCACCAACCACCAGTAAGAGGCAGCAATGCGTTTATTTGCGTTCAGTCTGACTAAACTGCTCTTGAAGAAGAAGATGATCTAAAGAAAATTGCATAAAAAAAGGAAGAAGTTGAATTTGAAAAGCAAACCACCTAAAATAACACATTCCTGTGATTGTGGGCTAAGAATGAAAGGTTTGTATTGTCGAGCGACTGGACGTGATATGGAACTCCAGTTCGTGATTCAGGAGACGGTGGGTTATGTTTTTATTTATTACCTCATTGTTTTTAGCTGACAAAATCTAGTGCTTTAATTGCATGACAAGTGCTATATGCTGTAGTAACCATAGTCTATGAGCGTGGCCATAGTGTCTAAGGCAAACGGGTTATTATCATTATCATCTGGGTGCTGCTGTCCATGGATCTATGGTGCTGCCCTCTTCTTTTCACTGCCTACTGAATACAGAATACGTTTTCGGGGTTTTATGGGATCGTATTGCCTATACATTACAAAAACCTTTAAATTTAAAAGGCCCATTTGTTTCATACACAATTTGAGAACAGTATTGCTGTGTCTTCCAGAGTCTCCCAGAGGTCTTGAGCAGTCATCAAGTCCGTGTTGAAGTCAAGGTGTGTGGACTAAGCAGCGTTGACCTCCAGGTAGCAGCGGCTCCATCCATAAACACCTCAGAGATACAATAGTGTGTTTCATCTGTGCTGTGCTGTAGCTTTTCAGGGAGATGAAGATTGAACGAGAGTTGATATCTGTTGGTCGAGAGATCGTTGGAGTTGTTAAACAAGGTAAAACCTCCAAAATCATTTCGCAGTTCATAACACAAGTGTAACTGGTCTCTTTACAGTGGGGTCCAAGGTGTCTCTATTCCAGCCAGACGAGGAGGTTGTAGGTGGAGTATATTTGATTTACTTAGTCTTCTTAAAGAGTTTTAAGTTTCTTAAATCTATTTTTTATTTTATTTTTTCATGATTTTCAGGAATTCTCCCTCTAGATTGTCCTTTCTCGGGGCTCTGTGAAGTCATTGATATTGATGAACATTATTTAGGTGATTATATTATTTTACTTTATTGTCTTGCCAAAGCTAAAATGATCAACAAGTCCAGAGGTTAAGCGCATTACATTTAATTGGTTCAAGTGCAATAATCATAATAACATTATCTTTCTGATCTTAAAATATATAAATATATATTTTACTTAACACTAATCCACATGTGGCCCATTATTCTATTGCTTATTTTGTCTCCTCTAGTTCATAAACCGGTGCAGCTGAGTCGTGTGACTATAGCCGCAGCCCTGCGCGATGCTGTGGCTGCTTACACTGCCCTGCACACTCTGGCTCACATGGCGGACAGACACAGCGTCTTGGTGGTGGATGGAGCCAATGTAGGGAACTCTTTAACTCTTTAATTGTGGTGTCAATTAATGGCTGTGACAAGACCTATCTCCCCAACAGTCGTTTGGCCTCATGTGCATCCAGCTGGCCTGCTACCACGGGCTGAAGGTCTTGACCACTTCGCATTCGTCACAAGACCACACCTTCCTGGAACAGCTTCGACCAACTGTAGGTCTGTTTATTATGTTTTCTTTTTTTCTTTTTCTTTTTTTTTTTTTTTGTAAGCTTTTTGTGGGCCATCAATAACTGATTTTGTATACTGCACTGAGCTTTTCCTTTCATTTTTTAACCTTTATGACCTGTTTGTAGGTGTTCAGGATCCTCTTGTAGGTGAGGCTTTGCACTGATGCTTTAAGCATTCACTTGTGATGCTTTATAAATTTACATAACTGTGTCTTTTTGATTAAAAATAATCTAATTTAAAGGTTGATTTATAGCCAGGGTGATTCCAGTCTACAAAGGCCCATCAAATCTTGTGCCTGCAGTCCTGGAAGAAACTGGTGGTCTAGGTGTGGATATAATCATAGATTCTGGAGGTAGTTTATTTCAGTTTTTTTTCCTTTTAACATGAACTCATTATACGTCTTTATATGTCTTTATTAGTGTGTTGCAACAATTGATACGTTTCTTTTAATCCATTAACAGTGCATCTTCACAAGGAGGAAGAAGCAGATTTTGCCCCCCACAAACATGACCTAATTGATGTGCTTGCTGTTGGAGGCCACTGGGTCACCTCTCACCCACACTTGCAAGTATGAAACTAAAAATACAATGAGTTTGTTGTATACTGGTGTGCGTCTATAATAAGGTTCTAATTCTTTGCCCTAGTTGGACCCTCCAGACTGCAGTTACCTTCAACTGAAGTCAGCCTCTGTGTCATTTCTAAACCCTGAAGTTTGGACTGCTTCATCTGCTCATCATGGAAGATATCTGCGTATCCTAGACAGTTGTTGACTCTTTGTTTGTGTGTATGTGTGTTTTGTCCCATTGAGTGATTCCTATAAGTTTGACATCAGATATTCTCAAGGACATTGTAGATAAAATGTCTACAGGAGTACTGAGGTATGTGATGTCAAATGTTAAATTTGTGTTTAATGCAAATAACTTGTGATGCATTACCATCACAAATGTACTATAACAAGTATACTAGTAGTATCATATAGGCTGGGACCCCCAAAATAACCATGCAACCAGCTTTACAGCAAAACAAAATAGATGGGCTAATTATTTCATGTTGCAGAATCATAATTAGTTTACAGTTGTACATATTGTAGACATTTATTGTGTTATTTGACCAAATGCTGCCAAAATATACTCTTTTCATTTTAAAATATGGATCAAATACATTTTCATAGTTTTAAAATAACATTTACACCACACCTTTTTAAAACTCTGCCATTAGATGTTATTGAGGTTATAGTGGTAGAAATACTTAAATTTGCACACACAAAAAGAAAAAACATACTCTGCTCATTTGGGCCAATTCAGCAGGACAAAAAAATTGGTCCCGATTAGACTCCTGCTCACAGTCTACTTCTGCCATTTCTTTCCAGACCTCAGCCAGAAGAGGCATTACCGCTGTACGAAGCAAATGTTGCCATGGAAACCATCCAGCATCATCCAGAGAGAAAGGCTGTGGTGAAACTCACAGCTGAGGATTAATTTTATACTTTTATGGGGGCTGGGTGTCCTGCACTAAAATGTGGCATTAGAGACGTAAATAAGAAAATTGTGCAAATCTTCTGCTTTAGCTCAGTTGCCTTGTTGACATTCTTCCTCCCATTTACATGATTCAGATAAATAAATTCTGTACATCTCAGTATCAGCATTAATATTAAGGCAACACGTCCCTATCTTCCAGTGACTTTCCTGAATTTGCACCTTCAAAATATTCAACGCTTCAGAAATAAAACTTCCATCTTTAAAAAGTAGATCCAGATGAAGTTTTCTTAAAACATTTAGCTTTTTATAACAATCAAATGTTATAAGAATTTAAAAATGTCATGATGAAAAAAAGCTCATGAATCAGTAAGTATTTCAAGACAGTTTCCCAGAATCATCCTCTCCTCTTGCCGTAAAGCCTTGACAACAACCAGTTGTTCAGTCACAGATGCATCACATTGCTGCTGCAGCTTGGAGATCTGGGCAGGCACATTAGGCAGCAGTTAGTATAGCGTTATTTTATAACCAAATATAAACTTGGCTCTGTGGGGACTGAAGGGATGAAGTCCCACCTTTTCTAGGGCTGTGTCAGTGTCCTGCAGTCTATGGACACACAGAGTTCGAATGGTTTGGGTGCACCACCTCTCCTTCTCCTCACTGAGTCTCTGTCCAAGCAGCACAGCCTTCCAAAGACCACTGACAGAGCATCATGTTAAGAACATGGTCAGCAGAATGTATTTTCAGCATAAATACAGTGAGGAAAATAAATATTTGAACACCCTGCTATTTTGCAAGTTTTCCCACTTAGAAATCATGGAGGGGTCTGAAATTTTCATAGGTGCATGTCCACTGTGAGAGACATAATCTGAAAAAAAAAAATAAAAATCCAGAAATCACAATGTATGATTTTTTAACTATTTATTTGTATGATACAGCTGCAAATAAGTATTAACATCTGAGAAAATCAATGTTAATATTTGGTACAGTAGCCTTTGTTTGCAATTACAGAGGTCAAACGTTTCCTGTAGTTTTTCACCAGGTTTGCACACACTGCAGGAGGGATTTTGGCCCACTCCTCCACACAGATCTTCTCTAGATCAGGTTTCTGGGCTGTTGCTGAGAAACATGGAGTATGAGCTCCCTCCAAAGATTTTCTATTGGGTTTAGGTCTAGAGACTGACTAGGCCACGCCAGAACCTTGATATGCTTCTTACAGAGCCACTCCTTGGTTATCCGGGCTGTGTGCTTCGGGTCATAGTCATGTTGGAAGACCCAGCCTCGACCCATCTTCAATGCTCTAACTGAGGGAAGGAGGTTGTTACCCAAAATCTCGCAATACATGGCCCTGGTCATCCTCTCCTTAATACGGTGCAGTCGCCCTGTCCCATGTGCAGAAAAACACCCCCAAAGCATGATGCTACCACCCCCATGCTTCACAGTAGGGATGGTGTTCTTCGGATGGTACTCATCATTCTTCTTCCTCCAAACACAGTTAGTGGAATTATGACCAAAAAGTTCTATTTTGGTCTCATCTGACCACATGACTTTCTCCCATGACTCCTCTGGATCATCCAAATGGTCATTGGCAAACTTAAGACGGGCCTTGACATGTGCTGGTTTAAGCAGGGGAACCTTCCGTGCCATGCACGATTTCAAACCATGACGTCTTGGTGTATTACCAACAGTAACCTTGGAAACGGTGGTCCCAACTCTTTTCAGGTCATTGACCAGCTCTTCCCGTGTAGCTCTGGGCTGATTCCTCCCCTTTCTTAGGATCATTGAGACCCCACGAGGTGAGATCTTGCATGGAGCACCAGTCCGAGGGAGATTGACAGTCACGTTTAGCCTCTTCCATTTTCTAATGATTGCTCCAACAGTGGACCTTTTTTCACCAAGCTGCTTGGCAATTTCCCTGTAGCCCTTTCCAGCCTTGTGGAGGTGTACAGTTTTGTCTCTGGTGTCTTTGGACAGTTCTTTGGTCTTGGCCATGTTAGTAGTTGGAGTCTTACTGATTGTATGAGGTGGACAGGTGACTTTATGCAGCTAATCACCTCAAACAGGAGCATCTGATTTAGGATAATAAATGGAGTGGAGGTGGACTTTTTAAAGGCGACTAACAGGTCTTTGAGGGTCACAATTCTAGCTGATAGACAGGTGTTCAAATACTTATTTGCAGCTGTATCATACAAATAAATAGTTAAAAAATCATACATTGTGATTTCTGGATTTTTTTTTTTCAGATTATGTCTCTCACAGTGGACATACACCTACGATGAAAATTTCAGACCCCTCCATGATTTCTAAGTGGGAGAAATTGCAAAATAGCAGGATGTTCAAATACTTATTTTCCTCACTGTACAACTGTGCTGTATAAATTAAATGTTTTCACATCATTATTTACCAAAACCTGTTTGTGACGGCACATATTGTTGCTGAATTCAAATCCTTAAAAAGGTAATTGGTAATGAATGCTTGAAACAGAATCAGTGTTTTTATAGATTCAGATAAAGGGTTTCAAATACATATGCAATGTGGTGAGGGCTACAGAAAAGGTAAAAACGTGTAATATTACAACGTATGGTGTGAGGGATGTGCCCTTACAACTGTGTTTGTGGTAGAGACAGAACTCGAACCACAGTCTGGAGCCTCCATCCTGGACCTTCACTGGAGACTGTCAGGTTACTGTAAACAAGCGTGGACACAATGTTTAAATGATCCGAAATCTTACCAACATACTTAAAAGGTTTACCTAAGAAGTTCGTTTTGACTGAGGAATTTCATCTTTTGTTGCAAATTGTTGTCTCCTTGTAAAACTTTACACAGAAGGTCTGAGTAGAAAAAGCCAGAATGGTTAAAAGAGGAAAAGTCATCTAAACCAACCACTTCTTTCTTCCTTACCCCTGTCCAAATACACAACACTGTGGGGGTTATTAGTTGCTACAAAACCATACTCCACCAGGAGCCGCTGGTTATCATGGCTGCCATAGTTGATGAAGGCCTGTTGATAGCAGTCAATGCCAGAAAGACTATGGATTTCATAACACCTTGTGTCACTGTTGAAATTAGCTGAGACCTAAAAATGCAATTGAGAATTAATGCATTATTTTTCCTTGTTGGCCTTCTAAAGGTTTTTATTTGAGTTACCTGAACGTCAGGGCGGTGGTTGAGCAGGTCAAGAAAAGGCGCTAAAGCGCACACATCCTGCCCAGAGAGGAAGTGGCTGGGTGAGTGAGCCATGAACACTGAGCGAGTGTTGACAGTACACCAGGCCCACCTAGTGCATGTGGGTAGTGGGGGAGGTTAGAAGAGTGTGTAAAAAGCTGCTGAATGATTATCTAAATTAATAATGTGTGCTACTATAACATGCACCTCAAAGCTTCATATGTAAACACCTCCTCCACTGGCTCAACCACAAGAGGCTGCAGCCACCTGAAGAAAAAAAAGGCACTTGCCATCATCATCATGAAACTGACAGTGATGACTGACGATTTACCTATATAACAATTTTATATAGCGCTTTTCTGGACACTCAAAGACGCTTTACAGAGCATTATTCTTTTAGTCCACACTCAGTGGTGGTAAGCTACTACTGTAGCCACAGCTGCCCTGGGGTAGACTGATGGAAGCGAGACTGCCAGTCTGCGCCATCAGCCCCTCCAACCACCATTATCACCCAGACACACACCACTTTCATACTAGGCAATGTGGGTGATGTGCCTTGCCTAAGGACACAACAACAGTTTTTGCGACTGGCGCCGCACTGTGGCACCTGATTTTCCCAGCAGTCTCCCATCCAAGTCCTAACCAGGCCCGGCCTTGCTTAGCTTCTGAGATCTGCCGGGATCAGGCTTTGACAAGTCGTTATGGCCACATACATACAGTATGTAGCAAGGTGCAATTTTAATTTTATTGGTTTGTTGTGTAGTAGTTCAAGGGGATAAAGAACACTAGATCCAAATCTTAAGCCTACCGGAAAAAGTGCTGATTTGAAGAGTGTAGTTCTTGTACAGATGCTCTTTGTTCTAAAGCTTGTCTCTGAACAAGCTTTGGTAAAAGTGCAATGACATCATCAGCAAAGTAGACAGGGCAGGTGTATGTTGTGGGCAGCACATCAATATATGGATACCATTCAGAGAGTGGAGCTCTGTGCCGCTCCAACACCAGGAACACACACAGTACCAGAAGAGGGGAGGGTCGGGGCATCCACCTGTGAAGAGAAAGACACATTCAGAGCAAATTGTGTATGTAAAAAAAAAAACATTCAACAGAGCCTACATGATGTGTGATGCATTACCCTTTTATCAGAGGCCCCAGAGAGCTGCTGAGAACAGTAGCTGTTGTCAGGAGACATGCTTGGGGCAAAGATATAAGCAGCTGGCCAGGCTGAAATGTAGAAAGTAAAGTGCAAACAGGCTGAAAATTGGTGATCCCAAACTTCATTTTATTAAATATATTATTATTATTCCTGAATCACCAGACCAGTCTCATGAGGTGTCCTCTATTAACAGTAGTGGAAATACATTTTGTTATTGCTAGCAGCCTATGTCAACAAAACTTTAATGGTCAAAATTATTAACCATTCAAATGAAATTTCAATTCAATTGTGATTAATGTTGCAGCCTTACACATCTTAAACTAAATGTTACAACTGACCTTTACTGTTTTGAGAGTCTGCAGTCCTCTGCCTGTATCTATGAAGAACAAAGACTTGAGATGTGATACACTGTGCATAGATACTGGTGTATAAATGTACATTTTGTATGTGGTCCCAGATAAAAGCTAAACATTTATGTTTAATGCACATTTGCAATGTGCATGCCGACTGCTGTGTGTTCCAAGGCAATCTCATGTTAGTTAATGTTCCAATCTGAGAAATGATGGTGCTCTACATGAATAGAATTTTGTGTACTGATAACTTTTGTTCAGTTTTTCTTCTCAAACTGCCACTTACTGTAAATATTTACCACAGGTACTAACCCACCAAACAAAGATTTAATTAGAAAGATTTGTGTCCATCTATCCCGGCTACATATACTGTAGATCAAGTTCTAATTCAAAAACACTCTGCAACCTATGTTATTTATTTAGACAGGATCAAGCACACCTTACAGACACGCCCTTGAGTACACATACATACAGTGCACTCCATAAGCACGCACGCACACGCCCAATACTCAACAACAGCAGATTTACACAATAGTTGTACCTGTGAAGTGCGCTGGTTGCAGACTGGTTGATGCAAAACCCCTTTGTTTAAGAAATTTTATGAGCCGCACATATGAGGGCTGGTGACACAGAGAAGCTACAAGAACATACATTAGAGTGTACCATTGGTCAGTGTGCTACATACTGCAGTATAGAGGTGGTGCATACCTGACTGCACTCTCATACCACACTTTCTCCTCCTTTTCCGGCCTACTCGTCCAGGTCGCCTCCTTTTCTTCATTGCTAAAACACTGAGGAAACACAAAGAAGGTTAGATCAATCAAACTATTGTTTATTAAAATTAGCAAATTATTAGAATTTGTCTTGCACACAAGAGCACATAAAATCACTACACACAGGCATGGGGCACAAATAGGCAACATTAAACTATAGTCCATCCAGTTTATTGAGCAGCTGTATAGTGAGTGGGACAAGCTCCACCCAGTATGTAACATTTTACTTACTGCACACATTATAAACTTAATATATAACTTAATATATAAACGTAATATTGAGGAATGACTACACAGATGGATTAAAGGACATTTTAAGGATAACAATTTGGAACAAGGCCTTTATATGTTTATATGGAACAATAGTTTATTATTAAATTACATACAAATTTATGTATGCCTCATTCCAGCTTTTACCCCCAGTAAAGTCATTATTTAGTCCAGATCATACAGTTTATTCAGGTCCAGGTCTATGCATACCTGGCAAGTTGGTACTTCATGTGATGAATCAGCATTACTCAATCACAAAAGTAATACTGAACAATACACACCATAACATACACCATCATATGTATATTAGTTAAAATATGTAGCGATTGTATGACAGACTTCTGATTTTTAGATATTCTTTACATCAAAATGCATCAAATCAGACAAAACATCTCAGCACTGTCACCATGCAATCTAATCTGTTGTTCTAAATCAGTCCACACACAGTCACCTGCTTAAAATTGTTAAACCCTCAGAAGGAGTTTGTTAATGAAGGCATATGCTTTTTTTCCAGGTATTTAGAATTCAACTATAAGTGAACCTCAAACCTGAGTATGGAGAATAAATATTAGTACTCTTCATTTGTCCCATCCTTAAATGCCATTGGGCAACAAATCTGGATCAGTGCCCCCCACAGTGCCATGCCTTGTGACCCATCTCCAGATCCCGATCCATTAGTCAGGGCTTCCTTAGCTGGAGCCTGGAAGACCACTGTGCATGTTTATAGGTAGCTGAGGGTGCTCAATGGGATAGACATAAAGCCCCATGAAACTGGGGGCATAACTTCTTTGTGAGGGGAAAGTTCATGCAACTTAACTGCCATGCAGGTTTGATATCCTTATTGCTCCTAAGGATGGAGCAGCAATGAGAAGAAAATAATTCCAGAACGTAAAAACATTTTATAAACTACACTATACGCACCCTTATTTAATCAATATTTTCCGTTCCGTACTTTATTATTATTATTATTATTATTATTATTATTTTTTTTTTTTTTTTTTTTTTAATAACTTCCAAACAAAAGCCAAAACAAAACAATAACAAAATTGACATACATGTAAACTTAAATTATTATTAGTTAAAAAAACAAACAAACAAACAAACAAACAAACAAAAACATTTGTCCGTTTGAGACATATGTACTTCCTCATTTATAAAAGTGGAGGTCACCTATTTCCGGTCTAGAGTGGAGCTCCACTGCAGCCAGAGCCTCTTCATAACTATCGCGTTAACGAGAACAAACCCTGCCCATGCTCCATTTCTGGATTTTGATGGCAAAGTATCAATTTTACAAATTATCATGCATCAGCTTTGTTGTTCATGCATCAACAATGATGCATGAACAACAAAGCTGTTCTTACCCTTAAATACTGTGGGGCAGCCTTTAGCGGAACCTGTCCACGAATGTTATAAACTTAATTCCTTTTCATTTTCCTAGAGAATAATACATTTCTGGGCGGGATGTGGGCTTTAATAGATCCATGGATGTGGGCTGCTGTTAGTATAGATCCATGTTCGCTGTCCCGATCCATGAGCTGACCCGACATGATCCATAGAACTAAAATAAAATCCAGGACACGATCGCACACCACGTGTTTGTTTTGTCATTCCGGTCCTGCGCACAAGAGGTGCGCATGGACCTATGTGGGCCGTGTTACTTCCCTTGTGTTCCTCCCAAGTTCAGAAGAAAATCTCCATATTTCTGTTGGGACCGATTGCTTTCCCTGCAGCTACCTTTCATTCAGGCTGAAGTTGCTCATAAAAGGTAAACATAATGTTACTTGAGTGATTAATTTAGCAGACTTTGACTGCAAGGCTTTTAATGCTATTAATGCTTCTATCTATAGAGCTATAAAACTATTCTTCTGTACTCAGCATGACTAAGCAATTTTACATGAGCATTTAAGAAAGCTATTATCATTTGGTTATGCAAAATACAATGTTATTGATGCTGATTAGGTTACTAGAAGAACAATTTATCTAATGGTGTCTTTTTATTTATAGCCATGACTAAGGTTGCAGTGGTAACAGGCAGTAATAAGGGCATAGGTCTGGCCATTGTTCGTGCCCTGTGCAAACAGTTTGAGGGTGAGGTCTATCTCACAGCCAGAGATACGTAAGTTAATTCACATTTTTCCATAAATCCTTGTAGCTGTAGATGCATCAGGACCTATAACATGTTTTGACTGTATTACACACTAATAAACCTGATGCTCCAGGGGCCGGGGTGAAGAAGCGGTGAAGACTTTGAACGCTGAAGGACTAAAGCCCAAGTTTCAGCAGCTGGACATCAATGATCTGAACAGCATCACCAGGGCAGCAGCCTTCTTCAAAGACACGTATGGAGGGGTGGATGTTCTTATCAACAATGCTGGCATTGCATTCAAAGGTAAATTCTAGACTTATTTTTGACCATGACAATTTTATTTGTAGAGCACAATTTGTACACAAAGTAACTCAAAGTGCTTTACAGAACAAGAAGAGTGTGTTAAAATAACAATGCAATCAATTCTTTAAAAAACAGAATCATAATTAAACTGTAGCAGAGGTTTAGACAGGAATACTGCCCTTCCTCCTGTCACCAGCCTTGAGATTCATTATCATTCTCTCCACACACCGACTGCATCTTGCCTAGTCTAAATTTGAACATAGTCTGTCTCACATCTTCAGGAAGACTGTTCCAGACAGATAGTTAATACGGCACTACTATATTGCAGGTTCTTGGTGTGATTTTATGTTTGTGTCAACTTCTAGTGGCAGATACCACTCCTTTTGCTGTCCAGGCTGAGGTAACTCTTCAAACTAACTTCTTTGCTACCAGAGACATGTTAACCCACTTCATGCCGCTCATCAAACCAGGAGGTAAGTTCTCTTTAAAAACTGTTTACATGTCCATATAGTATGACAGTATAGTTAGGGTTTGTGTGTGTTCTGCAGGTAGAGTGGTGAATGTCTCCAGCTTTGTGGGCCTTAACACCTTGAAGAAGTGCAGTGAAGCACTCCAGGCTCGATTCCGCAGTGAGGACATCACAGAGGATGAGCTGGTGGGGCTGATGAAGAGGTTTGTGGAGAAAACTAAAACTGGCCAGCATAAAGAGGATGGCTGGCCTGAGACGGCGTATGGAGTGTCCAAGACTGGACTGACGGTATTAAGCTACTACTTCATGCTAGAGAGCACGACAGAAGCAGTCATTTAGAAAACCCAATATTTATCTTTCTAGACACTATCCATGATTTTGTCACGTCGGCTATCCAAGGAGAGGCCACATGATAATGTAAGAAGAAATTTAACTCTGAATTACAAATGACCATTTTATAATGATGTGTTTTGTTTCAATGACATCCTTTAGATCTTGCTGAATGCATGCTGCCCCGGTTGGGTGCGCACGGACATGGCAGGTGATAAAGCTCCAAAGAGTCCAGATGAGGGCGCCATCACTCCCGTCTACCTGGCTCTGCTACCCCCTGGAGCCACAGAGCCCCATGGGCGCTTTGTGTCTGAGAAGGAGGTCCAGTCTTGGTGAAGTCATTCCAGTCAGCATTATAACTATTACCACTATTTTTTTTTCAGATAAACTTTATAACATTTAACATTTTTTTGTTTAGAGACAAAAGCAGTTAAAATATTATTTTTATGGCTTTTTTAAACATAAATAAAATGCTTTTTAATATAAATAAAAGCCTTTTCCATTACTTGTATTGTAGTTTAGATTCAGTGTGTCTGCCTTGTGTACGTAGGGATTGGCTGCAAAATTTAGTGACAATGGGGAAAATCAACAACCCAGTTTATGGACACATTTGGCTGTTGGGCATTACACTCAACACCACACAACCAGAGACAGAGCAGTCAGCTGTGTGTGTTGGCAGAGGAGAAAGCCAGAACAAGAATGCTGTCAAGTTGAAGATGTCCTATTCAGCCTTGTCGCCTTGTGGGATATCATGACAGCTATCTTTTGTATGTACAAAGTGCTGCTTCACTCATTGTAGTCTGACACAGCCTTTTATTTGATTCAGGTCAATTACACGGGAGTCACAGAAATTACAAAATGAGCAGCCCTCTGTGGACCAGCTCCAGCATCCCAACACTGGATACATGCAGCCTGGATACTTGCACACTTACATGAAGTCAAAAAAATGTTTGCACCCTTCAGGACTTTAGTGTTTCAATCGTGAAACATAGTGTAAAATACAAATGCAGTTTAGATCACATTTGTTAGAGTTATCCAACATACCTGGACATCTGTTAACTACCAGGTCTCGTCAAAAAGGGAAAAAAAAAAAAAGGTTTGAGGTTAGAGGACTGCTTTTGTGTAGTGTGGGGATGATGATTTGAGCGTGATCAAGCCACCATGTGATTTCAGGAGTGTATAAACACCTCCAGAACAACTTCACACCAGCCCAGGAAGATTGAATAGCTTTAAACCAATACAGATCTAGTAATCCAGAAGGGTGTAAAAGCTTAACAGCACTGTGCAGACCATGTTTTATAGCTGTACATTTATCTGGCATGAGTCATTTATGTTTGGCAAATGGTAATAAAAAAAACAAACATTGCAAACAGACATTTCACATCAAAGTAAATTTCTATCTCACCCACAGAAAAGTTCATGTTACAGCTAGCAAGAAAAACACCACTGTTGTACAAATGTGCACTCATAACAAAATGTAGGAATATTACTGTTAAAAGTATTTATAAATGAAAAGATGCCCATGTAATAAGCTAATCTGCAGCAACAAGAATTATGTCTCATTATCAACACAGATATCACCTGTCAGCAAAAAGTCCATCTTTGTGGCATTCAATTCTGTCAACATAGTTATTAGATGGCCACAATTATATATCTATAGATAATTATAAATATACCACATTTATATTGTTTAGATTGTGCTACTGCCATTGTCGCAGTGGTCCCAGGCAACAGCTAAAACAAAATTAAATTTGACGGAAGTTGTGTTCTTGGTCGTGTCCGAGGTAAAAGCTGGGGGCATTTTAGTGGTGTTGGTGTTTAGCTGCATTCAGGACAACTTTCTCTTAAAATCCAACCGTCTTGAACACAAACTCGCGGAAGTAGTGTAGAGTTTGAGAGTAGATGTCACAACCATTGCACGTTAGCTTCTCAAAAATTCTTAGACAATTAATATATTATTAAATGAAAATGGTTAGTGTTGCTAGTCACACCAGGGAGGAGTGGGGGTGATCAGATTTGTCAGTCAGGGTGTGGGTTGTGTCTATGCATTAGCGCTGATACTCTGCTTGTACACAGCGTGATAGGCATTCCTCAGCAGAACGTAGGGGAAGCAGGACTCCAGCAGGTCCATTGTAAGGAAAGGAGACTCCTGCACAATCTGAAACGCACAAAAACTCTTTCAGGGGATTGTCTTCATCTTGTTAAGAACATTATTTTGTGCTGTGACAATGTTACCATGTCCAGTAGCAAGTACACAGACTCCCTGTTCCGTGTAGTCATTTTGTCTGTCTCTTGGCCAATCTTCAATAGACTTGAAGAGGCCAGCTGAACACAAAAAACTTTGTTATTACTTGGGATATTTGGAGAGTCAAACCCTCTGAACACAACACACAAACAGTTAAGTGGTATTAAAAAATTTAATTATTATAGAATTATGGTCCATTTTCCAAGCTAAAATCCTAAAGTGTGAACTGGCATAGTAGTGGTTTTACCGCTAGGAACTCCTTGAGTCGGTCCTCGATGCTCCCCTTGTGGATGGTGAAGAGTGCAGCAGCAATCTGATTAATAGCTTTTGCCAAACAGTGAATGTTGTTGCAATGTCCTGTTAAGGGCAGTAGACAGTTAATTTTCACCAACAGAAATTTTACAGCCAAACAAATGTGAATGTGTCGATCTGAAAAATCTGAAATATTGTGACTTGTGTGTGCTTGTTGCTACAGTCATGTAATTATTATTAAACAATGGGATTCCCTTAGAAGAGAATAGAAGCCATAGTTACTAATTCTCTTTCCAGGCATGACACGCTTCAGAGTCCAGGTTGTGATATACTTGAAAATTTGGGGAAAATTCTGATTTATGCCGACGATGATACTCCAGAACCAGCTACAGTACTAGTATATAGCAAAAGGGATGTGGATGGATTGCTCATTAATATGGAAAAAAATGGAATAGTGGAGGCTAAACCGCAGGCCTGAGGGAGAGGTAAAAAATGTCACCCATCCACCCAGTACACGGGCACCTGTGTGTTCATATAGGCTTGACTCCACCCTGCCCTCTCGTGGCCAAACCAAATATAGGTCACTTTGTGCTCAGTGTAAAAAGTGACCCACATTAACCCCAACCCAAAAGAAACAGGAATGGCTCCTACACCACCCTTTAGAAATACATATCTTAAGCCCAGTTTAAGCTCAAGACTTGAGTTGGTAACAATTATGTCGGGCCCTACTCATTAGCGATATTGCACATCATTTCACGTCATAACACACTTCACATTTTATGTCAGGTTTTCAGGAGACTTCAAATGTTGGAAACTGGGGCCCAAAAATCAGGGCCTGTTGAGTCTTACCCTCAATGGCGGGGCTGTACTGTGACATGACGTTGCTCGCTAGAGTGGGAAGAGACACGGCTACAAACACCATGAGCAGGCAGGCGATCTTGTACTCCTCCTCTGGACTGATGTTCTCTAGAAGTAAAGATATGATCATGAATGCATTTATACTCAGACCTAGGTCCAGTTTTAGTACCAAGAGGGTCTTTACCGCTCTTCTGTGACGACAGAGCCACCACCAGGGCAGGGTCAATTTCACAGGGCAAGCCGGCAGCAGAAGACAGCTCGTACACATTCATGGCCACCTGCACATTCACACAATAGTATTTTAGATATTGGTTTGTCAAGGCTTAGATTGCCTGCTGCAGCATATAAAAAACAATATATAAAAATTTAAATTTTAAGCACACACTCAAAATCTTACAGTCCTGTTTTACCTTCATGTCCGTTTCTCTTGGAATGTGGTCTTTGAAGTCTTCCACTGAACTGACCAGGAAGGGAATGTGGCACGATAAGACCTGGAAACAGAAATATGTTTGACAAAATAAAAAGATTGAATCCACTCCAAAAAACAGCATGTGCCTTACATCTCTGAGAGCTTCTTGGGCCAAAGAGCGGAATGACAAAATGACTCCAATGATGGTCATTCTCTTCAAGACACTGTCCACAGCTGTAAAAAGTCACAGTATAAGTATTTTTGACAATATTGTATGAGCAAAAAGGAGGAGCAGACCTCACACATCAATGTACAGGCAGGTGCATTGGATGAATGGGGGCAAACAAAATTCAAACAAGAACAGAATTGTGCATATTGTCAATCCTTGTAACATTTTGTCACATAATAAATTAATGTTTTGTAAGGATTGACAGTGTGCAGGATTCTTTTCTTGTTTGACTGATATTGTACCAAACATAGTAAGTTTCCCTCACATTAACATTTATGATTGATTATACTTACAGGTGAGCTTCTTAAAGAGGGCAGCCATATGCTCTGGTTTATCAAAGCTGGTTCTCATTTGGGTCAACACTTCCATGTTCTCCACCACAAGTTTCTGCACAGATTCATTCAGAGGGACAAAGTTATTATCATTTAAAATACAATTTAATCTTATATGCATTTGAAAAGACTTCAGACCTTCAGCTCAGCGACCTGAGAGGAGATGTGCCACATGAGACTTTCACTGAGGAACTTCATACCATATGGTCCCAGGAGCTCGGACAATGAACGCATCTCTGTAAACACAAACACATGAGGAAATGATGCAGTGGTGTGGTCATGTCCACTCTCTGACCCACACAAGCTCACAAGTCATCACACATGTACAATCACACACCTCAACAAAGCATTAGGTATTTATAAAATCATTAGTTTCAGTTTATAAAATGTTGTGAAGGTGATAGGGTGAGTTCTTAGAGGGTCTCTCGTCTTACCAGAGATGTCCGAATACTCCTCAGCATTGAAGGTGAGTTCATTTTCAGTGGGCAGGTTCACAAAGGCCTTCATGGCGGGAAAGTAGGCAATGTGTCCATTACTGACCTGACGCAGCAAAGTCTCCAAGTACCTATAATAACATAGTACAATGATGTAGCAAAAATGATGTCCATTATTTTGTATTCAGAGGGTTAGCTGTCACTTAATGTATTTTAATCATAGGCTTCAATGTGTGTAGAATCCCTCAGTCGTCCAGGTAGAATCCATGGCAAAAGGAGAAATTCAATTTGTCAACTGGACAAAAGTTTATTTGGTCGAATATGTTTCGCAGCTCATCCAAGCTGCTTCTTCAGTTCTGGTCAGACGCTAGGTGACCAGATAGGTGACCAAATAGGTGTGGTAGTTTCAGAGTAATTTCATTGTAGTTAGCTCTTCCCTTCAGGCAGATATAAGGCAGTGTCCACCAGCGTCTGACCAGAACTGAAGAAGCAGCTTGGATGAGCTGCGAAACATATTCGAACAAATACATTTTTGTCCAGTTGACAAATTGAATTTCTCCTTTTGCCATAGGCTTCAATATTGCATTATCATCCCATAAATCTTTCTCTTGACATTGTGTAAGGAACATTATCATCATTCAACCCATAAATTCAATGGAATTCATGGGTTATTTGAACTTTGAACTTGCTCAAACCATCTCTGAGACTGGCCCAGGTAAGTTATTAAGAATATGTTCTTATTTACAATGAAAACCTGATAATAAACTTTTTGCAGAATGTGGTGCTACATCTCTGCATGTATTTCAATTTGGAATAGCATTCACTGATTTGCATCAAACATTTGTGTTAGGGTTTGGTAAAGGCGAGCAGGTTATGTGACAATGAGCATGTGTTAATGTACCAGTTAGTGTACAGGCTGGTAATAGTAGGCTCTCCATGGCTGTCCAGGTGCTGGGTTTGTTGCAACAGTACGTTGTTGAAGACTCTGGTGATGTCGATGGTCACATAGTTTTCAATGGACTGCAGCACAGTCATGTAGGCTCGCACACTGGTCAGCAGCTCACTGGGCTTGGCTATTTCCTGAGTGGCTTGGTTGTACATGGTCATTCCCACTATAGACCTGAACATAAGAGAACATATGAGATCTTGTATTCTCCAACCACCAAAAGTTTTTTTTAGTAGAATACATAAAATATGCCTTTTTAACTTGAAAACATAGACCTAAACCTTGAAATCATCCTAAATATTTTGAAAAAAAAAATTACTGCATTTTGTTTGATTTAAAATTAAATTATTACTTAGTGAAGCGGATCTCCAAGTGGGAGGTCAGGTACTCTCTGGGGGTGAAGGTATGCTCCCACACCACCAGGTTTGGCACGTAGTTGATGGAGAAACAGAGCTCGGATAGCGCAGTGTGGAGTTTGTCCAAACTGCATAGACAGAGAGAAAGAATTGCATAATCTCCTTCCAAAAATGTCTCTTTTAATTCAGGGGTTTACTTTGTGACCAGCAGGCGGTTCTTCCTCATGCTCTCAACTCCAGGCTTCTCCCGCTCTGGCTCGCCTTTCTTTCCTGTGGCCTTCTTGCTCTTTTTGTTCACTGCTTGGCTAATGGTTTTCGCACAGTGCTTTGGAAGCAGCTAAAAAAGACAGAAAAAAATATGACTTTGTATCCACGATAGACAGCAATCACGTACAGCGGTTATTTAAGGCAAAATGGTCAATTAACCAATTTATCTGAACATGATGTCAGTGAAGTATTTTGCAGACCAAAATCTAAAGATTCACACATCACTATTCTTCAATTTTGCGCAATTCATGTTGTTTTTTGCAGCACATAATCTCCATTTATGTCTAATTAAACCTTCAGGTACACATAACCAGTACATCTCTTGTGCCTAGGAGTTCATTCGAGTTTGGTGTGAAATCACCATAAGGCTCAGTTCAGTGCTTCTCCTGAGATTTAAAAGGTGAATAGAGGGCAACATGAAGCGCATGTACCTGGTCACTGAGTGTACACTGCTCTGTGCAGATATCTGTGATCAGGTTTCGGGCTTGTTTAGCCATCTCATCCAGAAACATGTTGCACAAAGACAGGCTCCGATCCCCGATGTGGTGGCGCTGCAAGGACAAGGATAAAAAGCTGAAAGAACAGCTTAATCACATGAGAGATTTACTTCAACATAAGGCAGCCTCACCTCCTCAGGACAGAGCTCATGGGTACAGGACATGAAGTGTGTGCAGAGCAGAGGGAAGCAGATGGAGTGGCGGCTCTGAGAAGGCAGCTCCAAACACTGCTGGAACATCTTCTCAAATGCACGACTATAGAAGCTGAACCACAACACACATTATGTAAAAACCACAGCTCAGAACTGATTTTTTTAAATAAAATTTTTATTTCAAATAAAATGTTAAATACTCAATGTTCATTTTGTTCTATTTACCTGACTGCAATTCAACAAAGTAATTTGATACAATGATGTCTTACCAGAAAATTGATAGGTCTGATGTCTCCACCAGCATCTCTACAAGTGAGTCCACCATCTTGGTGTGGAAGATTATAGTGTTCATCATTTTGCCCAGCTCCTTGTGGTCAGCAATACCCAGGCTTGCTTTAGAGACACTTGTGTATGCCTGAAGAGGACAGCAAAGTAAGCCATCACTTTCAAGGGCAAATTGAGTGCACCGTTATGGTATTGAGGAAGTATTTACCTGCAGTCTAAACCAGTCCAGTCTCATGCCTCTGAAGTCAAACACTTCTCCATCCTCCACTGTAAAAGAACAGACTTGGATCATTTCTCAGTTCCATCTCACAATGGAGAAGGTGCTGGGGACCCACCTTGTTTAACACTGAGAGAAGTCATAGTGTTGACAAATGAAGACATGATTATGGACTCATCCTCAGGACACACAGACAGGTTCTGCAAAGTTCACACTTGGTTAGTCGGTTACTCTTCCATGTTTTTAAAACACTTCGTGAAAAGAAAAGGCACAGCTGATAGAGTCCAGTCAAATGAAATGACTGTACCTGCACCAGTTCATTGAGCACAACGGCGTCAAAACCAGACAGGTACTGCACGTAGTAACGCTGCATGACAGGGCCATATTTCCTGACGTGAGCTCGGAGTTCCTCCATGTAGAAAATCAACTCTGCAATGTGCCTGCCGATCAGAATAAAAGAAAGCAGCAGGAAACAGTAATAAATAATAAGAGCATAACTTCCACACCATGTTATCTCAATATCATGTGCCTACTTGTCTATGAAGTCATCAGTGCTTTTCTTCTGGATGTTGTCTGCATGTCGAAGGAGCCATATGATCTCATCACGAGCAAAAGACAAGGCCATGAACACAAACAGAGCCTGAAAGCAATGACAGGAAAGTGAGGTGAATAGAATAGGAATAACCACAGTAACTTCAGAGAAATGCAGTTGGAATCCACAACATATGATTAAACAATGTTTCTATCCCTACTTCCTTAACTAGAACAGCTGAAGTTACTTGAAGACGCTTGTTACTTCATATGTGATTTATAGTATACATTATATTATTAAATATACCTTAGGCCCAAGGAGTCCAGGTTGATCGGCAAGGACAGTGGCCAGCTCCTTCAGGGCAGATCTGAGAAACTTGCGCCTCTCTCTGTGCATGGAGCCACTGCAGGACATAAACACAATTATGCAATTTTGAAAGTTCCAAAACCATCAAGGAAGAATGAGAAATGTAAAAAGATGAAACTATGGAAGGAGGAGGAAGAAAAAAGGCAAGAGCAGCCAAGTGTAGAAACAATAAAGTCAAACTTACGCATGGGACAGGGCCTGTTCTTTGCACTCTCTGATGTCATTGATTCGTTTGTTGTAGCTTTAAAAAGAGAAAAGAGAATTTGCCTTTAATTACATAGTCTTCCTCTGTGTTACATGCGATATGATTAGTGTAACACTTTTTGAATCAAGTTCTACACAGCGTGTATCTGGGACGGTGTAACATTGTAATATCAAATCTAGTTTGTAGCATTCACATTGGCTGTGTTATCAGACAAGGAAACATTCATCAGGGGTATTTCTCTGAAGAACCAGCTAGGTTTACCCAAAAAATAAAATATTATTTGGAATAAGATGTACCCTCGGATGTTGACAAACAGGTCCTCAGCAGCCTTGTGGATGTGGAAGACCTCATCTCTGAACAAACATAGGCAGGTGGAACTCTGCAGAGACAGCTTCCACAGAGAGAGTGCGGCTGCATCGCTGTTCAGCACCGAGTGGCACAAGATAAAGCCAACTGCACAAAAACAAATGAGCCCATGAGAGCAGAAAGATGTGCACATAACCAGGTTTCTTACATCACCAACCCACACCAAAAATAGATTAAAAAGCCTGACTTAGATTCAGGAGCTGGACCACGCCTCAGCCTCTTTGCCAGCTAACCACAGCTCATCTCGACCACACCTTCAATTACCCAGAAGCCCTATTTATACAGCCTATCCCAACAACACCGTCTGTGTCAGCTCTCTCGACCCAAAGACATTATCTTTAAGGAGGGGGGGTTCCGAATCAGCTGGGTGACCATTTTGGATTGGAGACTGAGCCCCTACCCTGAGTCTCCCCCCAGCCATCACATCTACCCACCATCAATAAATATCTTTAACGTATTTCATAGTGAGTGGGTTTGCCTTTCCACAGAGCTGACTTGTAACTCTGCAAGGACATGGTTACACTGCCTACTTGTCTCCATGGAAATTGAATTGCCATGAACAATGTCCCAATGTATCGTTTTACTTTAAATAGCATTGCAAGACAATGTTCCATCTTAATGAATTGCAGGCAACGTACCCACTACCAGAAATGTTATGAGGTGGGACTTTAATAGAATGAACACAAGCGTTATTTAAGCTACTATATTATATTATATTACTATATTACTCACAAACAATCCACTTTTCCATTGCATCCAATGACAGATATTCACAAGGCATCTGAAAGTCAAGATAACAGATAACAGTGAGTGGAGTGTGCTTATTGAGTAACAGGGGCTGCAAGTGAGACGGACCGTATCAGACTGGGCAGGGTTCAACATGGTGGACGGGGCAGAGATGAGTGACAACAGCTGAGCGTTCCTCCACTGGTCAGCTGAAAGGTTCCTCCGTGGATAGACCATCTGCAGGCTGATCAGGGCATCTGACAGAGACTGGAGCAGAGGAGGCAGAGGAGTCAATGCTAAAACTAGTTCGATACACCAAAAAGGTCATTCACTGTTTCACTGACACATAAGTGTGTATGACAATATCACTGTTTACCACCAGTGTCAGGTCACTCAATTTGTCTCAGTTTGTCCAAAAAGTTGAGGGTTCATTTGCATGGTGAAATATATCAGAGCAGTTTTTTATTTAGCGGTAATCCTACTGGGACAATTTGTGGCACTACAGACATGGAAACGGAAACCAAACAAAATGTAGACATTAAAATAAAGTTTCAGTGTCCCGTAAACTTACCTTCCCATGTGGGACAAACTCTTCCATCATTTTTTTCAAAGGGTTTTCATAGTCCACGATCAACTGGCCCAAGCGGGGGTATTCTCTGTCACTGTGGACAACAGCATAGATAAAACAGCACTATTAGCATTCCCCCGTTAGCGTGGCACCACGCAGTTCACAGGTTGTAATGGTGGAGGACGTTCCACTGTGATCTCAAAACATTGATTAGAATGTCTGACAGTGTTTGCAATCATTCATTTTAGCACAATTCTTACCATTTGATTCCATTACATTTATCATGGAGAAGTTTTAAATACATAAGAAATAATGAGCTTACCTGGCTCCATGGGTCATCTCATGAGCATAGTTGTAAAGACCGATGATGGCTTTCCTCTCCTCGATCCGGGAGAGAATGATCATCAATGTAGTGTAGGTCACCACCAGATCAAGGTAGTTTTTTGTGAGGTCAAAGTTCACAGTCTTAAAAATACAAAAAAAAAAAGTTACTACTGAGTTTTGTATAGATCATAATCAGGGCTGAGTTAGTTTTATTTGTTTTCCAAATATCTGAAGTTAGAAATTTTAAGTACAAATGTTCAGAATTCTATTTACGGAAGCCCTGAGCGGCAAGCAAAAAAAAAGAAAGAGGCACGTCACTGGGCTCCATTTCTACACTTTTTTTTTGCATCAACAACTCAAAAAAAAGTTTTGTTTCTTTTTTTTTTTACTGTTGATGTGGCCGATGGAAAAAAAATTCTAAAATCAAAATCAATCAAGTTTTCCCAGTATATTAGTTTAAATGCCTAAGTTCAGCACAGATGAATATGTGGAGGGATAGCTCAGCAGGTAAGGCACTGGGTTAGAATGTGTGAGACGGGTTTGATACTCATCTTCCCTAAATGTATATATATATTCACTTTAGCTGAAAGCACCAATTTTTTCCATGAGTTTTAGGTTTTGTGTTTTCTTTATGAGTTATATGAGAAGTAAGATTAATGTTTTTTTTCCCCCCACTTTTAAATTACTGTTCCTTGCATTTGCACCTCTACAAGAACTTTTGTGTGTGTTTTCTATTTCATTTGAAGTAAGATTGATGCATCACTGATCACAATACAGGAATAAGTTGTTTTTCTATTGTACTTCAGTTGTGCTGTTAGTTGTACTTTGTTGTTAACGATGCACAAAGTGTCCGCTCCCCGTGGCGAGCAGCACCGGGGAACCCAGCCGCTCTCCACGTCAGCCACAGTGTAGCCGAGGAGGGCACACCCCAGTCGCACTAAAGCCAGAGAGGCAGTGCAGCATTCTGTCCAGCAGCCTGGAGCAGTGATTCCCCGCTCTGGCTCTGACTGCTTGGTTTCAAATTGGGGTAATAGTGCCACAGAAAGACAGCGTATCCACGATCTCACGCTGCTTAGATTTGCTCACCTACCCACAGCTTTGCCTATGATGCCTGGGCCCGGGAAGAAATGAGCTTCACTGAGCAGTTTGAGCACCCCTCCACGAGGAAAACATGGGCAAAAACCAAAAAAAATCTGTCTATCTTAAAACTCCAACTCCAACCCCTTTGCGCAATAGTGCCGCGCATTGGCACATAAGCTAAACAGGAGAACATCAACAAAGTACAACAAACAGCAGAACTAAAGTACAATAGAAATACAGCGTCTTATGCCTGTATTGTGATCAGTGATGTATCGATCTCACTTCTCATATAACTCATAAAGAGAACACAAAAACTCATGAAAAACTGATTGCAGCTAAAGTGAATATATGTACATTTGGGGAAGACGAGTCTCGAACCACAGTCTCACACATTGTAAACCAGTGCCTTATCTAATGAGATATCCCTCCACATATTCACCTGTGCGGAACTTTGGCATTAAAAAATTTAAACAGAGCCTTATATTTCCTTAGATTTAAAAAAAAAAAAAAAGAAACAAGAAACATTTTTCCAAGTTGTTGGTGCACAAAAAAAGGCATGTTATTTATTTATTTATTTAGTTATTGGAGCTGTCGGGCCAAATGGCGTGCCTCTTATTTTTACTTTTTTTTTTTGCTTGCTGCTCAGGGCTTCTGTACATATTTCGAAAAATCCGAAACGCCTCAGAAATATTGCTATTGCATTTGAGTACCCATCGCATCACTCTTCTTTACCTTAGGTGTGAATATACTTACAATATCAAAGAAGACTTGGCAGGCATCAATGGTGTTGAGGAGCTCGCAGACATGGTCCTGGAGACATTTAAAACACATAGGTGAGACCCACATGTTACGAACGACACTAATATTCACCTATTAATTGAATAGTTCTTAAAAAAAATAGTTTAAAAAAAATTACATCACATCTAAAATTTCTTGTTTTTGCTGTTAAAAATTCACAAACTCAAATGAAAACAGAATAGTGATATGTTGCTCCTCTTTGTATTCTTACTTTGAACTCCATCACATCCACAAAGGTGAAATAGTACAGCGCCAGGTTCTTCAGAATCTCAGATTTCTCTTTCTGGAGCTGAGCCAACTGTTGCTGTTGAAAGGTCACACACAACATTGAATATTCACTCCCTTCACTATACACAGGTCTGTAATGATGATATGATTATGCTGATGCAGTTGAATTTGAGAAGAAACTGTGGTCATTGCAATAAAGAAAAAGTGTTCAAAGAGTCATTTATGATGAACAGCTCGCAAGAGCATACACGAAAATAAGATCTTTTAAAACAGATCTGTTAAATGTCCTAACAAAAGCAGAGACCCCGGAAACAGTGGAAGTTTTCTTTTCAAATTCATATAAATGTACAAATATCACTGATCCACTATTTCTCTATTGTCTAGGTTTTTGTTTATTTTGTGAATCTGTAGAAAAGAGAAACGATGGGTCCACTCAAGACCCAAAAAGATCAGCAAACTCACACATTCTTATAGTGAACTTGATCTTCATGTGAAATGGAATTTATAACAGAATTTCTTCATAAAGTGATTGAAACTGCCTATAGTAAGAGGTCATTCAGACTCCCAACTCTCTCACCTTTCTAGTCTACGAGACTAAACCAAGCACACAGCATACAGCCAATGAGAGACAAGAAAATAGAAAATAGAACCCAGAGAAAGCAGAGCAAAGCAAAAAGCCACAGGGATGGAGCTTAAAAGAAAAATACTTTAGGTACAAACTCAAATACAAACTTACCAAAAAGCACATGTCCGGTACAAGCGTCATGTTAGCGTCATGCAAAACACAAACGGACAAAAACAAAGCAGATAATAATGTAAGACAGTCTGCACACTTCAGGACAGTGCCAGCCAGTGCCTCAGCAGTCACACGGCGGCTCCACACAGACACACAGAGACAGTCAACACAAATACTTTTGATGCTTTACAATTTTAATGTTTTAGGCCAAACAGAGAGAACGTCGTTTCCTCATCAGTAACATACCTGTAGTTGTGTGTTGTGTCTACACCTGCTTGTTTAGGCTGTCTCACACTCAGGCCCAGAACACTCAGGGCTGCACTGTGTGATGTCATGTGATCCACCATGCAGTTCTGAGCATATCAGCACTCATCTCTGATATTTGCATTATTTAACTGCTTCAATCTACGGTGCAGGTAGTTTTTGTCTATTTAAAATAGAGGTTTTACTTTATAAACCACTACATCATCAAAACATTTAAGTTTGAAATATTAAATGTTATTAAATCATTGCATCAAAGGCATTGTTAACACATAACTCTAGTCTCCATCGTGCCTTTGTTGTGCTTTATTAGATGAGTGATTATGGAGTCTAAAAAAAAAAAAAAAAAAAATCAACCTTAACCTTAAACATAACCCTCAGGTTAAACCTAACCCTAGTCGTAACCCTAACCATAGCCCCAACCCCAATCCTAACACTTACCCTTACTCCTAACTTAACCCTGCCATTTTTCTCAATTTTGGTGTGTGTTTATAAAAAAAAAAAAAAATCCAAGATGGCGGACTTCAGGTTTGTAAAGGGGCGTGGTTACAATTTAGTTTTTGTTCCTATATGATACATCTGGCTACCAAAATTGGTTTGACTACACCAAACTTTGTGTAAGGATGTCTCATTGGCAAGGACAGATTTTTGGCTTGTCACCATGGCAACACAAAGTAAATGGGGTGTGAGTTTTTTTTAATCGAGAACATGTCATAAATGTGAGTACCAAATTTTGTATATCTACGACAAATATTGTTCCATACAAATTGTCTCGGGGGCACTATTGCACCCATTTTTGTATTTTCTTATATCAATCTGTTCAGGGTCGGGATGTGCACCCACAATTCAAATTTGAGTGAAATCGGCCAATGTTTTGTGTGATTTGGCTATTTTACAATTGAAATAACAAGGAGAGTTTATGTCATTCCATTTGGCGACGCCGTAAAAAATATGGCATGGGTGTCATTAACGTTTTGGATCAGGACGGCAATAGGGAATTTTGTGCAAAATTTCAAAAAATTTTTCCCCATATTAAATTTTATCTCAATCTGTAGGGAGCGTTAATGCACCAAATTACATTTTTACATATTAAGTAGCTTTAGGGCATGAAGTTTAACAACTGTTTCAAATTCACGGGTCACTACGGGCGAGTCACATCGCATCATTTCACTTCCTGCCCACTAGGAGCATCGCTTTGCGATACTAATAGGCCCCAAAAAAATAAATAAATAAATTTTTAGCAAAAACAATGTATCTGTTAACATGGGAACAGCATATTACATGTTTTTGGAAAGCTCTCGAGATTCCCCATGTCACTATGGAGTCCATCATGTCAGGGTCGCCCATTGACACCCATTTATTTCTATTAATTTTTAGCAGTTATAAATATGGCCCATGCCTTTGACATGGGGGCTTGGATACAAGCTTGACGTGAGGAGTGTGTTTGTGCGACAGGAGCGCTTTGCGCTTCTTTTGTCAGCGTTTAGTCAATACGCAAACAAGTTAGCAAGAACAAATATGAGGATTGCTAGGATACTGCTGTTCATGCAGGGGGTGACCGCTTCGCGCTCAACTTCGTAAGACAGTTGACAAGGACGAAGTTGCATGACGCCCATGCGCTCATCGTTACCCATGCGCTCATCGTTGCAAAAGCAATAGGCCCTACGCTCTGTTGGGGCTCGGGCCGATGCAAGAACAATGTTGCACTTTTTTTTGGCTAACAAACTAGACACTTTCAGAAAGCTCTGGCACATTCCTGCGTCATGGCGAGGGTCCCTGGTCACGCAGTGTCATTTCACTTGCGGCCCACTAGGAGCATCGCTTTGCAATACTAATAGGCCCTTCATCAGTTTCTTTCCTAAACAGGCATTTCAGAAAGGTGGACAACACGAACAAAATATGGCCTAAAAATACTGAATATAGAGTTTGCATACTCACATTGTTATTGCGTGTTTCCACAGCCGGAAACTTTCTGACAATGAATTTAACAGCAGACTCCAGGTTTTTATCCACAAGATAAGAAGGTTTGGCTTTGGGGTCTCCACATGCCTGTAACAGACAACACAAACAGAGGGGTTCAATGTGGGCGCCGACCACTTGCAACATCTTGGGTTTTATTCATGTGATGTGATCATTTTGTTGTCAAAATGTGAAAATGCAGATGCCTTGGCAATGGCATAACTAATAGCCAATATTTCTAAATGGAGATAATTAATAGTTTAACATTTTGTGAACCCACCCTAGGTCAAAACACGGAGCACATACAGTAGGTGCAATATAGTAATGAAACATTATTCGTTGTTTTGTAAGAAATGGCAGCTACATGTTCACACTGACATTTCATGCTGTCATGAATTGTTGTCACAGCCACAAATACATATGATGTGTGTACATGTCCAACATTATCCCAACACTTGGTCACTTTATGCACAATTGTAAAAATATTCTGCTCTCTTCTTCCTCATATTACTGGCTTCTCTAAAATGCTCAGAGGTGCATAGTCTCAAGGTTCATTTGAGTCATGGCTAAAAAGCTTGATGACGGAAACTTCAATTAGCATTTGGATAGGAAAATCTCTGGTCACCAGTTCAGTGCTAAGGGTAAATTAAAATGGAGTAATTTCCTAACAATGCAATTCATAGGATTACAGCAGCATTAGGCCAAAGTTGATCCTTCATCTACAAGTCAAAAAGGTTCTCACACCGATAGGCTTTCAAACAGACAGGCCTGAAGATCATTCTATTAGTTTATTTTATACTGAAGTCATTTTGAGTAAATGTGGACCACACCCCTGGCACTTGTGCAGATTAACTGTGCAGTCACCTCTGAGCACAGTGCTCACCCATGTCTTTGTTAAAAGAGCAGCTCTTAGCTTGGTCCAAGCACTATATATGTCACTGACCCAATATTAACCTCGAGTTACTTTATCACCTATGGCCAACTTTATTTTACAATGGGCTGTAATTCACAACTTTGCATTACCCTCTTACACGGTGTTAATACAACACAGATGTGGGAATATGTGACACACACCCCCAGGCCCCATACATCTATCCATCAATGCATTTTTGTCATCAGTTTAAAACAGACCTACCAAAATCAATTTTAATCATGTTATAGTTGTTGACAGATTTACTCATGCTTTTCTCTCAATAGATAAATAACTATGGTCCACTCAAAGGTTTGGCTTCTTGGCGTGTGTTCATTGCTAACTTTATGAACTACTAGTATACCAGCTAAACTGACAGGACAAGCTTAAAACATGTATGAATTCGTAGCAGGAGACTGTCCATACCTGAGCACTGGTGTCCCCTTGGGGTGTGAGTTTAGTCCTTTCCTTTAGATCTTACACAAATCCTGGGCTACACTACATCACATACACTCCAGTACAATCATGCTTTCAAAGAGGAGGTACAGAGACTAAAAAAACAGGAATAAAAAGGATACACACATCACTGTATGTCAATGTCAATGGGGGTGTGGGGGAAGGGGTAGCTATCATGATACAGTATACTGCAATATTGTGTGACATCAATATTACTGACACATAAAATACCAATAATATTTTAATGATGTCATACATATTAAGGGGACGGCAGTGCTCCATGGTCACTGAGGATAAGAATTATAATTAGCACTGGTCTTCAAAACACAAATTATTTCATTATTCAGTTTATAAATTGGCTATTGATTTGTGGTGGGTGAAAAATAATGATCACAGACTTTTCCTCCAATCAAATTTTTAAATTGCGTATTATATAATAACACTAACAATTGCGTAAATTATATTGTGCGATTATCAAGTATGAAAAACATTTCATAACACTATAGAAAACAGCCAACTGGGTGAGGCAGACTGAACTGAATTCGTATTTATCCTTAACTGCAGTCTCAGAATGCTGGGTGCTGTCCACACTGGTGCCATAGACCTAGTGAAGGCTACGCAGTATCAGTCTGACTGCAGCAGTATGCACTAATGCAATTGTACAAGTGTACAAGCTTACTTGGGATACAGATTTAACCAGTGTAAATATACTGGGTGGATAATGTATCAAGTGAATGATTCACCATCAGTTCGCATCATCAGGTCCCCATCCTGCCAAACAACATTATTGTTGTTTCTGTAGCTACGGAAGTCACAATGCACAGTCTTATAGTTTGTCAGGTGCTGATGTTGAAAATAAAAAAGTATTACATTATTTCCATATCCAGACAAAACACTAGGCCTGTCATTGATATCGTTCAGTATGTTACAACTGGGTCAATATATTTTGGGGCACAATATTTATCATGGGTAAAATTTTAATAAAAACTTTGTTACTATGGAACATTGCTGGATAAACAAAACTTTACATCAACATACAGGACTGTGGATGTAGGACGGAAAATTTAACTGAACATAAAAACAAAGACTGCAGTTTCGAGAGGAAAACACTTTGTTTTTCTTTTTTATCCAATACAGACTCTTTAGGAAGTATTGAGGATCATTTAACTATAGAGATGATCTGATATTTAAGTAGCATTACAATATACTAATAATATATAGCAAAAGGAGAAATTTTATTTGTCAACTGGACAGAGTTTATTTGGTTGAATACATTTCGCAGCTCATCCGAGCTGCTTCTTCAGTTCTGGTCAGATGCTGGCGGACACTGCCTTATATCTGCTTGAAGGGAGGAGCTTAATTACAATGAAAATTACTCTGAGACAACACATATTTAACTGAACTGGACAAATAAACTCTGTCCAGTTGACAAATTAAATTTCTCCTTTTGCTATGGATTCTACCTGGACGACTGAGGGATTCTACACACACTAATAATATATCTTGATGCTTTGGTATACGAAAGTTCACTACTCAACTTTTCATTTTTGAAAAAATAATTACATAAAGGGATTTATTTGTGATATCATATAATTAGTGTGTTTTTATGAATGTGTTAAGATTAACATACATCTGCCTCTTTAGATTTATTACTTTGCTATTTCCCTTTGAACTCAGTGCTGAGGAGAAACTAGGAATGACACAGATTGGACTAAATAGAAAATAATCAGTGGCAGTACCAAATATCAGAGAAATAATGGACCAATTGTATTCTTCTCTGCATTATTAGATTAACAAATCTAATCTAAGTGGACTAGTGGAAATGAAAAATGTAACTGGCCCAGATGCTCCAATTCTTTTGTTGTGGACTATATACCGTTTTACATAGTTCACTGAGCACATTTTTGACATTTTCTCTAAAGGAAAAGCTGTGGTGTGTAGTAGTGTTTAGTCAGGCTTTCAGGCCATACAAGTTGGTACTTGTTCAAACATTTCTTATAAAAATGGCCGTAATATAGGGCTGTAAATGACAGTTTTAATATAATAATTTTGTTCAACAGTGAACAGCGCAAAGGCACATTAGTTTATTTCCCAGTGCATTAACCTGCAGATAGTGGACACATATTTTTCTCATTCCTGGTATATTGTTGGTTTAAACCAGCTGAATTTTAGCACTGAAACTGGCAACCTAAATGAGTCATGTGAGGCTCATTCTGCTTTCTGATTAGATAATTATCTTGAGAACCAAAACTCCAAATTATAACATTAATAACTTGTCACGTTCAATGTTTTTGTAATTAAGAATAAATCAACATTACACCGTATCAGTAAAATCAATAACTGATTTTCATATCAAATCTGGGAACAGATGGGTCATGTTTGTGAAATTTAAAATCTAAACCTTACATACTGTCTCTTTAAATGGTGTGCGGTGCCAACTCAATTCAGTAGCTTAAAAAAGCTTTGTGCTATATTATGCACTTATACTTATATATACTTATATGCCATCTTGGCCAACTCAGAACTATAAACCTCCAAGTATGGAAGCATAGGAAGACTTGAAAAGACAACACTACATTTCTTCTGAGAGCAATATCCAAAGCAAGGAGATTTCAGGACATTGGCAGGTTTTGTAAGAGATCTGAGTAGGGTTAGGTCCACATAACCCATCATCAGGACCATATGAGCTCCTGTGAGCAGGACAAGAGGTGCTAAAGCCATAAAAATGACCTGCAGCCAGTGAAGCAGTGATGTGTTTGACCAAACCATCTGTAACAGATGTCATGAGGTGGGCACCCTGTGCCCACAGTTCACATATCAGCCATTAGCATGAGTGGTTTGGTGGTGGATCAGGACTGAGCAAAGGTCAGCTGCTCATCAAATGACATTTCCATCACCTTATTTTTATTGAGCATCACCTTACTTTGAAGGCACATAATGGGAGAAATATGCACATTTGTTATGAGTGCACCAGATTTGTTGGCATCCTTTCCTTACTTCTTATAAACTTTGGCCTTTCCAATATGAATGAAATCCCATCAGAAATCTGATGTTAAATGTTCTACAAGGATTGCAAAAGTTAATCCTGTCAACTGGACATAAATGTTAAGGTTGAATATGTTTTGCTACTCATTCAAAACACATTCGCTCCTTAAGACTTTTGTCCAGTGACAGAGTTGTGGAACCTTGCTGAGCGACTGGGGGATCACAGACATTTATTCTACATGGATCAATCCTTTGTCATTGAACTCGCAGCTCGATCTAGGAAAGGGTAATAGTTACTGACAAATAACCATTATAGCTTAGGGTCAAGGGACTACTCTTCTCACACAAACCTATGGCTGCTCTCAATTAGTGAACAAAATTAGTCAGTTCTAGTCCTGAAAGGGCTTTGGCACACATTTGACTATAGCGCTAGCTCCATAGTGTGGGCAGAGAAGGAAGCCTCACACAGCAGTGACATTAAGCAGTAGCCACTTGAGTGCAGTGAGCCGTTGTGGTTTGGGTGGGACTGATGGTGGAGAATGACAGAATGGGTGGAGAATGCAGACCTGAATCCTGTCCGTCCTCTCTCCATTCTGGACAGCAATTGAACTCAAACGGCCTTAAGACATAAGACAGAAGACCAGTGAACAGAGAGGTCTGAGAGCTGATGATCTCTGGTGATAAGATACTACACAAAATAAGAAGGGCATTTCCACATGATTTTACTTTTGCACTGCTGTCAGCTGAGGTCCATCTGAAAAATGGGTGAAAGGATTTGGATTCAGCAAGTGAGAGGCAATAGACCGGCCAATGATTTTCTACAAGAGCATACTCCAATAGGATTGAACAGTCAATCAGTTTGAATAAATGAAACAGATCAGTATGGCCCTGGATAATAACGGTCCGAGGGCATTAACATCTATTATAAGGGCATGCATGTTGGGGTTTCATGCATCTTGGGGACATGACATTGACTCATTTCATTTCCAGGAGAGTGATCCTAACCTTGACCAAAACCGTAACCATATCTGAAGTACCATGTTGCTGAACTATTAATAAAGGCTTGTGATTGTGAATCTATGCACTCACTATTACATTTAAAAACCCGCCTTTGCTCTGGCCAGCCGACCAGCAAGCCAATTCAGTTATCTCACCGTAAATCTTAAATCTGTTAAGTGGCGACATGCCCAAATTCAAATTTTACTACTGAGGAACTTTTACCAAATGTCAAAATGTGTGGCTGTCCACTGCTTATTTGAGCATTAAGACAAATATTTTTTTATCTAAACTTTCTGTAATTTTTTACCATGTTGTTGCATAATAACCTGAAAATGAATCTAATGCAGCTTAACAAGAGTTATTATGATTAATATCATCATTATTCCTCTAAAGTAACCCAGTCCATTTTCTCGGGGCTGGAGAGCAAAGATGTTGTGTGTGTACACCACGCCCCCCTACTGCTACTATGTTGTATCTGTTATACACTCCATAGAACAAAATTGGTCATTTTTTTGTGTCTTTTTAAAAACTTTGTATGGTTGTACTGTGGACAGAATAACAAAGCACTGATTGGACTTGAATGGAGTCAGACTGAGAGAGGAGAGAGGCTCGAGAGAGGACCAGGTCAAAGGTGGAAAACCAGGAGCAGGGAGAAAGGAGGATGGAGGGTTTGTCAGTGGAAGGTGAGAAACTTGCAAACCTTCCAAACTTGTCCTTGCTGGATAGAAGAAGGGAGAAGCATTGGAACGGAGAGAAGAAGAGAAAGAAATCAAAACCAAAGAGCCATCTTAATACAGATGCTGTCATTTACATCACATCCCACCCAAAGCTCAGTCTTGCAGCCACTTGATTAAGAATTAAATGGTCAAAACAGGACATGTGTATTCATCTCAATTTGCAGCACGTGGAGCAGATAGTAAATGCCTACATGAAATGCTGTGATCAAGAGGACCGCCCTATTAAAGGCTATATTCAGGCCAGGTAATACATCAGCCCCCTCCAGATCTATTAGAACAGTCACTACTAACACTGACATTATGAACATGATTTCAATATTACATCAAATGTCAAAGAGACATCACAGATTTTATCTCATATGAAATAATATTATACCTACGCTGGTATTTACACCTGGATCCGATAAACAACTAAAGATTATGCTTTTATATTTTTTTATTTGTTGTCATTGTATTGTTTTGACCAATAGAGACACGAGGCCACTATATGAATAAAAAGATGCATTATTCAATCAAAAAGCAGCAGGAAGAAAAATGTTTAAAGTCCTGTTCAGAAGCAAGCCTCAGATTTTCTCAGTGTCAAAGAGTGATTGATGAATGACGACTGAAGCAAAATGTGTTGGCCAAATTAGAACAGTGAAACAGATTGATCCTTCTACAGTTAAATGATGATCACACACACACAACCATAACAATTTCTGCTCCTCATAGAGAACATGTATGTTTATATATTAAATGGGAGGCTTAAAGGTACAGTACAGAACTTTCTGGAGGTGGCATGGCACCTGCATGATTCCATTGAAATATAAAGTTAAAACCAACTATGAGACATTCCCCATGGAGATAGACAAGTTTTAAGTTATACTGTGGAGGATTATAGCCAAAGTAACAACATTTCCATGGAAACAAGCAGGAGGAGACTCTCCTCTAGAGTCAGGCCAAATAAATCAGGTTTGTGGAGATGCAAGCCGGCTTACACTGAGGACAGGTTTTTTTTTATGTTTTTCAGCGCAATAAATACAACAAAAATAAATAAAGCTTTTATTGTAGTCTATTTTTGGATAAAAAATTACATACTGTGGTTTTAAGGAAGTGAGATGCGATAAATAAATATCATGTTTGATTAGTTTGGGTTATAAAATCGGTGCAGTTATTTTCTCAAAACGTTTACAAACTAAAAATGAGATCTTGCGTGTTCGTCTGTGTATCTGATCCAAATGTGAATACCTGGCTGTAAATACAAACTCAAAGTTTTTTCATTTTTGGTCTAATTTATAATATATCATTTTACAACAAAAATAATGAAAATTGTTTCATAGTTCAAAACATTCTGCATTGTAGGCTACATGGACCTGATAATGTGACTTATAACAAGATTCAAATTAAGAACATAATGCAATATTAAATGTGAAAGCTAAAGACTATTCACTCTGTATTACTGGGAAATTCTGGCCCTGAAAAGCAGAGGCGACGCCCGGTGGCTAACGGAGGTTAGCTTAGCGAGAAGCGGCCGCCATTAAGCTCCATTAATCGATGGTCTAGAAACTGTACTATAGCTTCAATCCCATCAAGCAGAGTATATAATAAGTGTGCGTATTTAATATGCAACTCATCTGAATCATTCACCGCACAAAAACAAATGTTTTAGTGGGATTTCTACCAATGAAATCTGACGACTTTACCGCAAGCTAACAGCTTTGAGCTGACGGTGCCCCAGCTTACTTTATAAACACAAGGTGCCATATTTGCGTGAAGAAACGTTTTATAATCAAATCTACAGCCAGAATACGATGTGTTTCATTAATCGATAGTCATTGGTCTGGTGTTTAGGAGGGCTCAGTGCATAATATTACAGTTATGCATTATTAAGAGGCGTTGAGTGCTTACGCACCTTCTTGATATTATAAACACGGGTCAACATCCCGATGCCTCTGTCGTTGAGGATGGTGAGTTTCTCAGCCAGTTTTTGCTGGCTGGGCTGGATCACACCCCGAGACATCTTCTCTCGCTTCAGTCAGCCACTCGGACCAGAAAGAAAGAGGCTCCTCCGCGTCTGGTGTGTATAGTATCCAGCAGAATCTGATCCACCGGCTCCGAAACAACAGCACTGATGGCAGGGTTAGTGGAAGCAGTCCATGTTCCGAGCGTAGGGACACTCCAGCCCGCCGTGTCCAGCTGGTTTGTAGGTTTGAGGGGAGACTCGGGACGGGAGAGGCGGATGAGGGGGGAGGGCTGTCCTGTCAGTCACTGCAGCCGCGAAGCCTTCACGGTCATGCGGAACATAGACAGTTGCTACTAAACACCAAAAGACAAGAGAAATGTACGAGTCATTTAGCGTCATCAGATCTTAGCTACGTTCTTGTTGGGATTTTAGTGAGTACAATTATTTAAGACTGTGAACTAAGAAGAACGTAGTTTATTACGTCTGTTAACCAGTACATTTGCAGCTGGACCGTGTGAAAGCCGACCTAAGGCCAGGAAATGGCAATTAATGAACATTTCAATTAATATTGAAATATAAACATTTATTTGGCTACACAATTGACTTTTATACTGATATACTTGATTATTATAGCAGCTATACGCTATGCACAAATCTGCACGTCTGTGGGGACTAATTTCACCTGAACGTATCATTTTGACGTATTTCCGATATTCGAAGAGGTGTGGAAATGGACCGTGGTTATAATGATCTGCTTCAAGCTTCAGTTTAGTTCAGACTTTTCATTCTAATTTATCGTTGTACGAATGCTTTTATTCCTGTATTTTCTGTCTCTGTCATATTCAAAGTAACTCTGTTTTTGTGACAGAAGGACTGTCTGTAAGACCAGATAGCACTGCCCGTGCTCCCATCGCATATTCTCATGCATTCTTTGGCTGACGAGATCCAGGGATTCTCCAAATCTCGGCTGAAGAAGCAGAGCACCTGCGTGACGACTGCGACGGGGAAGAGGCTGCTGGAGACCAGGAATGACGCTGGAGAGGAGCACCTGGAGCCGCTGGACCAGGGCTGTGGGATTGTGCTGGATCACAGCCTGGATCTTCAGGTTGGAGTAATTCGACCGTTTTTACTGCTTGGTAAGCACTTTTCTTTTGAACAAACGCTCCCAATTCAGTCATTTTTAATACAGCACTTAGGTTACTGTACTAACGTAGGTAAAAGACCTTTCAGCATCTAGTCAAAATATAGAAAATGTGTTAACAGGGGCAGGTTTATTTGCTTTCATATATTGGCCTAAATGAGGTCAGATTATTTATGAGCATAGTGAAGATGGAACCTTCTCTCTATTTTCTCTCTCTCATTGTATTCTGCATTTTTGCAGGATCTCAGGATGCAGCCCACGACATGGAGACCCTTCGAACACATCAGGTTTGTCAGTGAAATCTGTCAGTAAATCAATACAATTATTGTTAGTACAAAGTTTTGATTCTTGTATTAGAATTCTTCTGGATGCCCTAAAATGAACTGAACAGAATTTTATTACAACATAAATCTCAAATGTAATTGCAATTACAATGCTTGTCAGAGAAATTTTAATTAGATATTCATTCAGCCCTACTTCATATATTTTTCAGTCCTAAAGCCATCATAGTTCCCTTTATAACCTGACGAAGACCATATTGCTGGTGGAAATGCGTTGGCGTCCTTCCATGTAATAAAGGACTTTTAATATATTCAGTCGGTGTGCCTTGGGTTTATACCTTGTCCATTTCTACATTTTACAGTAAGGGCAACATTCAAAATTTAACCCTTGTAGAGCACCTGTACTGCTATTTTTAAAAAAATTTATGACCCAGTGAAGTGCTCTACCTTTTCTCTTCATCTGCCATCATAGTTCATTTACTAATATTTGCTTGAGTTATTCAGACATTTAAATGGTTAATATCTTACGTTGGTGTCTGTTTTAGGTGACCCATGTTTTGAATGTGGCCTATGGCGTGTCTAATCCATTTCCAGAACAGCTGGTCTACAAGACCGTGCCCATTCTGGACATCCCAGACACCAACATCACTGCTTATCTGGAGGAATGCAGCAGCTTCATTGATCAGGCCAGAGACCAGGTTGGTGCTGTGAAAGGAGAGAGCTTCTATTTCAAGTTAAGTTTGGAGTTAGATTTAGTTTCTTCTGTAAACGTCATGTTACTTTAACTTCTTTAATGGGTCCAAGTTAGTTGATTTTGAATTTTCTGGCTGTGCTGTAATAACTAATAATATATAATATAAAGTGGAACCACATTTTGTTCAGTTGGAGGAAAATTAGTTTGACCATGCTGCCAAAGCAAAAGGAAATAAGTGGTGTATGGAATAGTATTATGGTAGTATTATTGCTAATAGTGAATAAATTTTGTTTCTTTTTTCTTTTAGAATGGAGTAGTGCTGGTTCACTGCAACGCTGGAGTGTCACGCTCTTCTTCCATTGTGATTGGCTACTTGATGGCACAGGAGAGACTTTCCTTTGATGAAGCCCACAGTCTGGTCCAGTCTGCTAGACCTTCAGCACAACCCAACGCTGGATTTTACCGCCAGCTAGTTCACTACAAGCCTTAAAGGACATGCCTGCGTCAGAAGTAACTAGCAGGACTAATGTGCTGTGCATGTTTAGGACACTTTGCCCTAATTACAGATCATTCTACACTGTGGTTGCTACACACCAAGGACAATGCAGATATAATCAAATAGCTGCTTTGAAGGTGCACTATGTAACTTTTCTGGGGGAGGGTCCACCACTAGTTTGTCTCAATCAAGATGTTATTATTTTGCCTCAAATTGTCTTCAGTAAATCATTAAACTCACCTGTCGTCACGGAGACGAGCAAGTTTCCAAAGCATGTTACAGTTCAGAACTGCAGAGAGACGACCCCGCTCATAGTAAGAATGCTTATTTGTCAATATATTTTTTGGCAAAAAATAAATAAATGAAAAAATATATATGTGTGTATGTGTGTGTGTTTGTATGGAAGACAGCTAAGTTTAATGCCATAGAGTGGAACATCACAATAATGCAATAACATCCTCATGAAGACAAGCAGGTGGCAGACCCTCCACCAGAAAAATTACATAGTGGACCTTTAATTAGCCTGGAGTAGACCATTGGCTGAGACTCGGCCATTATAGCTATTTCTCAAACTCTTGAAGAATTGAAATTATTTTTTTTTTTCTCTGCAGCTTTCAGGTTGTGGGTTCAATTTTAAAAGTAGCCTATTAACTGTATTTTAACTGTGCCCTGTATCATTTTCCCCAATAAGAGCAACCTATCGCACCTTATTGCTGGTTTTATTTCCACTATTTCCATCAGTGATCCAAATACACAGTAACAGCAGTAGTACCGTTTACTGGTTTTCTATTTTTCTACCATAGCTGCAATCCAGTTACATTGAGTCACTGGTTGATCTTATGATTGCTATTATTTTGAAGACAACGGTAGAATTCAACCTCAAATTTAAATCTTTTTTTTAAGAAACAGGCCCACAGGGTAGATATTGTTTATAATCTTAAAATAAGTCTCCTTCGCTTTTGGAGAAAGCGGCAACTTAACAAATTTAGAGTATGCTTTAGTTTTTGTAAACTGATTGTTAGAGCTGGACATGTCCTTGTGAAGTTCTATTAAAGTCATTATACATTTTCTTTGTCTCATAGCCTCTTTAATGCACTTATTGTTACATTTATAATCTAATAAATTCTAATCATTCACCTTGATGATGAGTAGGGATATCCTAACACTGGAATACTCAAGTGTACTTTTAATCAAATGGATTCATAGTGGAGGGATTGCTTTGCAAACTTTATGGAAAACTCTATACTCCCAGTTAAGATGACACCCCTCCGTTTATTGAGCGAGGACAGGAAGAAAAGACCAGGAACCAGTTCCATTTCTAACATGACATGGGGTCAAGGGACATGGTCCACGCGCACAAACGCCACAGACAATTCTATGGCACACAGACAAGCACTCTGTTGCCATGGAACCAAAAACAAAAAAAAAAGAAAGAAAGGAAAATAAATAAATAAATTAATAATAAAAAATTAAAAAAAAAACAGCTGAGTTAGTCCCAAAGCCAGTGTCTACAGAAGAGTATATAAAGCAGAACAATATGTCTGGGACAGTAGTTTGTCCCACAGCGGCTCTCGGCTCTGGATTCAAACGAAAACACTGGAAGCACAAATCTTAGCACCCGTTCCATGGTTACCAATGGTTGCAGATATTTAAAGCACAACATTTGGATGATCTTCCCTTTCGCTCTTGTCCTTCGAGAGAGAAGCCATTTGTCTGTTGTCCACAAGCTAAACTCAGCGGTTAATAGCAGTGAAGCTAGCGGCCCGCGGCACTAACACTTTGTTTTTTGTCCCACAGCACTTGAACTTCATCAGCCACCAGAGCGCCACACTTCAACAACTGCATGGTACACTATTCTTGTCTTTTTCACCATTGTTAGTCTGCAGAACTACGTTAGCTTTACACTTATACTAGTGAGGATTTCCAACTTGTACTTGGTGTGAGGAACATGAACATGAACTCACTGAAATCACAAATCTACACTTGTATTATCTCCGTGTTTAAAGCTCATTAGGTTCAATATTAAAAGGACAAAAGTTTGAACACAGTTTAATATAATTTAGCGACACGTTTTCGTCTAAAACCTTGTTTGATTGTGCCAAAAATGATTGTATGCTAACACTACCTGCAGTGTATTTGTACAAAAGGGCTTTGCTTTGTAAAGATTTCATCAAAGGGCAAAATCTCTACTGTACTACTGTTGTGAGTTTGTTGCTAAATCTAAATCTTTTCTGTTCGTTCACTTAGCACAATCCAGAGCATTTGATTTGATGTTGCTTACTTTAAATAAGCATTATGTTTGATTGATTTCTGTTTTCCCTCACTTTGTGTTCATCCACATGACTCTAGTTTCTTCATGTCCAACAAAAAAGTTTGATTTGAGTATCCATTTGATGATGTTTATCTTTTGTCCAACAGGGCGGCAGGAAGAGGAAGAGGTCTCCGGCGCCTGTCCCTCGGACCACGCGAGCCCGCCGCGGTGGTCCTTCGGCGAGGGGCAGCTCTCCACCCTCCTCTTCCGCTCCGGTAGGCCTGTTCACATCTGCACTTTTCTCTTGTTCCAATGTTGTTGTAAAGACATTTGTGTTAACCTGTGTGTTTGTGATGTTCCAGCTCCAGAGAGGGGACAGCCCAGGGCCCTCCACCTCTGGGACACCCGCAGCTCCTCAGCAGGTAAGACTCATGTAGATGTTGGAGTTTCACATGTTTTATATCTTTTCCATTTTTTTCTTCCTTTTAACCAAAATTGCACTTTTGTAGGCTGCCAGCGGCAGAAGCCCTCTGCCTCGGCAGACCGGTCCTTCTGCTCATGTGCCGGTGAGTTTAACCTTAAATATTCAGTGACACAACTGTATGAAATGTCAAATGGGTCATGGTCTTTCTTTTTCCCAGCCTGTTGAGGGCCGCCGCCCTGGACCTTCCCCCTCGGGCTCCTCCTCCTCGGGCTCCTCCGCGCCCCCTCGCCCTGGTGCACAGGTAAGTCGAATGTTTCTCTGAATCAAACGATGTGCCATAGTTGATTGTTCAAGTCTTAAATTCAAGGAAACTTTTTCTGTTTTCAAAAGCGCTCCAGGAGCCACCGCCTTCAGCCCCCCACTTCAGGGTCCCGGGGCCATCGTGACCTGGTGAGTGTCCACATTTCCCTCTGGCAATGTAGTGTGTTTTGTGTTTAACGTGTGTGTGTGTGTGTGTGCGTGTGTCTGTTGTTGGAGCAGCCTGGAGACCTGCAGCTGTCCCTCCCTCTCTGGCTCCATGTGTGGGACGAGGCCCGCTTCCAGGAGGTATGCAACCCCCCTACTGTTGATCACATGTCAAATGGACACACAATACTATAAGGTGACTGTGCTCTCTTTCAGCTCCTTGGGCCCATGCTTCCCAACCTGCACCACATGGAGGAGGAGGTTTGGATGTTCGTCTCTGGCCCGGACACCATGCTGGTGACTCCCCCCTGGACGTCTGCCTCCGCCGTCCGTGAGGTTGAGGAGACCATGGCGTCCAGATTCAGGTTCAACTACCCGCCCTACAGCAGCGAACTGTAAGTCCCTAAGCTGTGGGGTTTAACCGTTCATTTTTTTTCACAGTGACAGGTATTGGTAGGTACTGTAACACGGTAACTCAGGTGAGGATTACTGTGTCTTTTTACTTGACAATGTCGTTTTGAGTTGAAGGTTCGTAACACAGCAGGAGGATGCAACACTCTACTCCACACTGCTGCCCAGTCGTCATGTGTCAAGCGCTGGGACGCCATAGTTTATAGAATGGATTTATTCACTACATGCAGATGTTTCAGCTGTTACAGGATGTTACAGGAAAAAGGAGACCAGAGGGATGCAGAGATAAAGTCTGGAGAAAGAGATGACGTTTGGCAACACCCATTCGGACAACCCAACCCCACCTCTCTCCTCCTCGGTGCCTCAGGTAAGCAAATCCTACATGAAACCACAGTGCAACTATTCATCATGTAGGTGTCCCACTGTGCTTTCATTTGATCCTTAAATCTTCAATCTAATGCAGTATACAAGCGGACTGTACTGCCACCTGCCGGAGAGGCCCGTGTCACTAAAACAGGGTGAAGATGATGGAACCAAACTGTTGTCATCACGATGCTCACGCTGGAACTGTCAGATGTCTGGTAGGTTTAGTGGCAGTGGCCCAAAATGTTCTTTGGTTTTGTAGCCTTTTAAAAAACGATTAAAGCTGTGGTCAAAAGTAATACAGTAAAAATGTTGAGATCGAGTGCAGTTTTTAGTTTAATAATGTTCATTATGTTTTCTTAGTAAAAAGTATCTTTGATGGAGGCTGATAGCCGATGACCGGTCCATCGAGCTGACCACAGCGGGGACAGCGAGGCCTGTCAGAGTTCATCTGTCTGAGCCGATATAGGTAACAGACGTGTGTGAGTGACTGAGCACGCCTGGGAAGAATCACCGTGTGACACGTCACAGCAGCCATCATGAGACACTTCTGACAAACACTGAAGGTACCATCAAAACATAAGACAATACATTATCATCTCTTATCTATATCTTCTACAACTAAATGTAAATGATGCTGTTTTGTTTTTTTTTCTTCAACAGATACCGTTCACAAGAGGAGCAGAAACAAATACATTTGTGACCATTTACAAGAGCTTAACTTAACATTTCTCTGTGTTGTTTTATTTCAGCGCAGTACAATTCTGGATGGTTCTGAACAGGAGAGAGAGATTCCTCCATAAAAATGCTACAAGGTTTGTTGTTTGTAGCTCTTTAAAATAGAATTGAATAGAATTCTCTGATGCTCGTTCCTAACGGCTTAAAATTGAATTTGTGTTCATAGATTCATGAATCAGAACATGTACCATCCTGTCATCATGAATGAAGAAATAAGAAGAAAACCGTGCCCTCTGCTGTGTTCCAAGTGTATTGCAGAGTATGTCTCCTACAGAAAAGCTTCAATATTGAGAATTGCTTATAAAGGTCAAGAATATTTGAACTAAAATCATGTTTGTCTTTTCCTCAGCTCATCCGGCGCGTTCATTGGAGAAATATGGACTCTACTGTCACCTGCTGGAGATGACCTGAAGCTAAAACCCAATGAAGATGAAGAACCAAACTGTTGTCTTCATGATGCAAATACATCTGTCAGAAGGAACTGTCAGATGTCTGGTAGGTTTAGTGGCAGTTCCCCAAAATGCTCTTTGGTTTTGTAACATTTAACAAATAATCAAAGCTGCATTTTTTTTATTGACATTTGTGCAATAATCTGTAATTGATGCTGTTTTAAGATGATTCATATTCATAGTGTTTTGCTGCAATATAATTTGGTTGTTGATTTTATCAAACAATGTAGATCAGAGATGTCTTACTGACCGCGGCTGGGAAGAACCGCTGTTAAGACGCCACCTGAAGACTGTCTGAAGTTACTGTGGAAACATGTCAAGGTAATACATCATCTTCATGTCTATATTGTCTAATATACATTAACAGCTATTTATACTCGCATATTAATAATGTTAGTTTGAGTTGTTTTAACCACACTTTAAACAATTATTGTGTTTTGTTTGTTTTTCAGCACTGATGGCAAAGCAAGTTGACCGTGGTGAAGAGAAGATCTTTATGTCAGCTAAGATTTCTGTGCAAGACAGCCAGGTGGACAAAATGGACCAGAGTGAGCCCTACCTGATAGAATGTGTTAAAATATGACCTGAAGTGGCATTGTAAGAACGTCAAATGAAGCAGATGCCCTCAGACTTGAGTTCCACTGAGGATGGTTATGGACAGAAGAGTGAGATGCCTCCAGAACAAAGACCCCAGGTTTGTTGTAACTCTTAACACAATCTAACACGTGTTCATTCCAAACAGATTCAAACTGAATTTGTGTTCATAGATTCTTGAACCAGAATCATGCTGTCATCGTGAGTGAAGAAATGAGAAAAACACATTGCGCCCTCTACTGTCTTCCAAGTATATTGCAGAGGATGCCCCTCACGGAAACGGTGAAAGATTCAAAATTGCTTATAAAGGTCAGCAATAATTTCAAATCTAAAACCATGTCTTGTTTTTTCCCAGCTCCTTCTGGCAAGAGACAACTTGGAATAAAAGACAACTACAGTAAAAAGGCTCATGGATGAATTTGATGGGGGGGTTGCTCTGAGGAGAGGCATCAATACTGCCAAAAAACAACACAAGAGACATATTGAGAGCAGGTTTAACACCGCCACAAAACTTAGGCAAGTGTAGGAGGGCATCAGGGCCATCACAGACCTGCCTAAGGTTTAACACCGCCACAAACCTTAGGCAGGTCTGGGAGGGCATCAGGACCATCACAGACTAAAAGAGGAACTCACCACCTCCCTCAGCTCACTGTCCCACCTCAACTGAGGAACACACGAGGTGTGTGTTCAGGACTGGCTCTACAGCGTCAACATCAGGAAAGGGTCGGAGCAGATAGAGTGGTGGGCCAGGTGCTGAAAGACGTCTTCTACTCCAGCACGTCCCTGTCCACCTGTCCACGTCATGGGTCCCGGCCTGCTTCCAAGCACCCATAGTCCCCGTGTCCAAACCGTCCATCGCCACGTGTCTGAACGACTACAGACCTGTGGCACTCAATAAAAACCTTTTGAAATTTTCATCAAATTTCTTTGACACGTTTTTTTGTAATTTCAGAGTTTACAAAGTGAAATAGTTTCTGAAAAAAAGTCTTTTTGTAGTAACTTTTACTATATGTAAGAATGTGTTGGGAGGATTTTGGACATCAGTATCACAGATACAAAAATATGAATAAGCCTAATTGACAATACAGTAAACAGATTTATTTTCCTACTCAAGTCAGGAGGTACTTGGAGTGTTGGTCTCGATAGATTTACTCGATATTCTTCTAGCCTATTGCATATCAAACAGTTGTTAGATTATAAATCATTCTATATATCATTTACATTACCTATGGTCTCATCTTTCAAAGGTGTTGCCTTCCACTAGATGGCGCTCGTCTCCTTTGACTGTAGCGCTGTGAGAGGAGAGGGTGCGCGCGGTCAAGAGGATAACGGTTAAGAACGAGGGAGGGATGGAGGTGGAGAGAGTGGTGCCGTTTAAGCGTATCAGAGCAATGGGTATAAAGTGACAGACCATTACGGATGATTCACACAGTACAGGGCTACACATATCCATGCCAGACGGGGCGCACAAGCAGGCGCGCTTGAATGGATACGGTTTGGATTGTCTCAAATGGACGCATGGACTACAGACTCTGATAAACAGATACAACTCTGAGAGAGTTTTCTCCTGGAGTTGCGGACTTAACTGTCCCACGTTCAGTGGCTTTTTTCCAGAAGCAGAGCACTCCACGCTGTATCCATGGCATGTTACTACGTCGTGATCAGGTCCACACACCTGCGGGACGGACAGCTGAGGAGCATCAAGGGAGTGTTCCGGGGGCCGATAGGAGCCCGTGGGGCTCGGAGCATGGTAAAATACCGGCATCTTTCTGCTGCGTTAAGATACACGAAACTTGAGCTGTGGGTCCTGTTAATTAGGCTGCGATGCACTGTTTATTAAGTGACATAAACCTTTGTTATTACAGCCACGTGACACCTTAATTACTTCAAGCCAGAAGTTGTATTTTTGCCTGTCTGTGATGTGTTGAACGAGGATGAGATCCCCCAATCCCAGTGGTGCCAAAACTGAAGGAAACCGGAATCTGCAGAACAAGGCATATTTTAATTGGACTTTTCATGTGCATTAAGTCCTATCAACTTTCACAGGCAACCATGCAAAAATAGTTTCTTGATTATTGTCCTATTGTTTATAACATAGCTTTAGGCTACGTGGGGATATAACCTCACTCAAGCCATTGGTGTTATTGAAAATTACTTACTATGCTTTGCACTTATATCAGCAGAGATATTTTATATAGTATTTGACAATATATAGGCCAACCAATTTTAACCAATTTTAAACTGGCTTATCATGTCCAAGGAAAAAAAAAATCTACATTTGACCCATCCTTGAATGTTGGGGCAACCCTGCCCAAGGACCCGTCTCCAGATCTAGAGTTAGGTTTATGGTTAGGAATCTACGAAGATGTGAGTCTGATTACCAGTGAATCTCCCCATTTTCAGATAGAAAAAAAAAATAAAGAAAAAAAAAATCAGGGAGCTGAAAAAGAGTAAACAAACAGAATAAATGAGCAAAGCGCTCAACTGTGAATCTGAGGTGAGATAAATTAGATGCCATTTGTAAGTCAGGTGACCAATGAGCTCTTTTGTTTCACATGAAACTGGAGTACCGGGGAAAAAAAGGAAAAAAAACAGACCCCTCCCAGTCCAGGGCCATTTTTTGGTCCCAGTCTACCCCTGATAATATATTGACATCATTTGAGCCCATTCCTATTTTTTTTCTGTGAATGTGCTTCAGCTCAAATGAGAGAGCTGGCCCTTTAAGGAGAACAACACCCTGCAAGATTAATTTCGCTTCTGAAGATGCTTAATGAGTGTGGAATCTTAAGGAATATATTTATGAAGCCAACCACTACTCAATTGCCATGGAAACTGAGGTAGCGCGATAGAGGAGAGTGGGCGGCGGTGCGACTTGGATGAACCCTGGGATGTGGTGGGAGGGATGCTCAGAGCCACTGGAGAGAATGACAGGCGAAGACAGATGCTCACTCTTAAGAGTTACTAACTAAGAGAACTTTTAAGGTTACATACTTTCAGTAACCAGGTTCTTCCAACTTCCCCAGGTAGGAAATGTAGACTTCACTGGTGAGTTTCAGAAGACATCACAACATTAAATAGGTGGATAATATTTAATACAGATGTGGGGCAGGCAAAATTAATATTGTACCTAAGTGCATAGAAGAATTCCATGTAATCTGTAAGGAAAACTGGATCTTGCCCTATATCAGGGAGTATGACGGGGGGCCTTAAGATTAGCATCTTTCTGTATGCTATTTATGTCATACTATTTCAGAACTTAGTATTCCAACAGTATATTATTAGTACAATTTACTTTTAGTTGACTGTGTTTGGCACACTATACATTTTTATTAAAGTGTAATTTGTTTGGATTTATTTATTTGTTCTATAGAAAATAATACTGCTATAGCAATGTTGTGTAGTGTGCTTGTTAGCAGCATGTTTAGGTACTATTTGTAAGCTTGATTAAGATGGGAGTCAGTTTTTTCAAGAAATGCTAATTTTTGAACTGTGGATTCAGTATGGATTCAATATATTAAGTGTGTTATTTAAATAAATATGCAGGAACATTATAATATGTTTAATGTACACATTAAAGAATGTTTTGTGGTCTATGTCCCCAACTGCATTGTAGTGGTGGCAGATCAGAGGGACTGTGGCACTCATCTTGTGTTCCAATGACACGCAGATAGCATTGATCCAATTCCTCCCGGTCCATCAATACCACTGATCCATCCAGATACACTTACACGACATCAATAGCAGCACTTTGAGGAGGAGGTGATGGCTGGGCTGGAAAAATGTAACTACATTGGCATATGTACTGTAATACCTTCTTATTTCAATTTAGTATAATCTCAGTCTGATTGAGCACTCTTGTACTATGGGGACGTTGACCACCATAAGCCATGAAACATAATTTTCACTATGTCATTGTTATTACACAGAAACAAGAACCCCATCATTGTCCTGTGAAGGTCACTAAGAAGCCCTCCCTGGATTACCTTATAACATTATGCACTGGCCTTTTAGCTGTGGAGAGGGAATATAATCAACCACTCAAACATGCACAAATGAAACAAAAGAAATCCAGGAGGAAATAACATTATAAAATGGTTAGCACAGGACAGTTAAATGTGCCTGATTTGCTCTTCAAGATGTTATATGAATATTTTTTGTTTTATCTTCCTTCTGAACCTTAAGTCCTATAATCTGCTGTAACAGCTACATCTCCTTCCGCCAGACTAAATACAATTGACTGCCTCGGTCAGATCAGACAGATGCTGTCATTGTAATCAGTGGCTCAGATTTTGATAACAAAAGTGTATAACTAGCTTTGAGCAGCCACTGATTTAAAGGAAAAAGCCTCATGCACTCTGGACTGACTGCCATGTTTGTGTCTCAGGTGGAGAAAGGCTCCAGTCTGTACTGTGAACTATGTGACAAACAATATGAGAGGCAACAGCAGTACGACAATCACACCAGCTCTTACGACCACCACCACCGCCAGGTGAGCGACAAAGAACACACAAAATACACATAAGGGACACACAAGAGACATACAAGGGACACACAAGAGACACACAAGGGACACACAAGCTCTTCAAGCTCTGCTTCCACAACAGAAGATATGATGACATAGGATGGAGAAGACAGTATTCCTTCCAGTATCCAACTACATGATCCATCGAGCTCTACTCCCACATGCAATATAAAGGGTGAAAGTTTCTCCATTTTTGAGAGTCTGGACAGGGTTACTGCCAGGGAGAAAACCTTTGACCGTACTGAGCTGCAGCCTATACAGTGGAGGTGGTGAGTCCATTTCAAGGATCTCTCTGCTCAGAAAGAGATGATTGTATCTGAGACAAATGGCCTCTTTTGCTTCCATTAAGGCTCTCTTGGTATTAGATCAAAGAGCAGGGTATTCATTAAGATAAGAAAGAGATGCATCATTGTCGTAATTGACTTTTTCATTGGAGGCATTAGATGAAGATGATATACAGTGTCCATTTGGGGCAGTTTTCCACAAGTATTATTTAAATTATTTAAAATTAAAAGTAAAAAATCTGTTGTTGACTCTTAGGAGTCAATGTTTGTCCGGAAGGCTTTCCTCTGGAGTGTTGGTGCAGAATAGATCCTCTTAGGTTTGAGCATGAGATTAGAGGGCCACTAAAGTGCCTACCACCACTGAAGTGTATAGCAGTTTCACAGAGCTGTGGACACTCTGATGCCATGGATTAGTGAATGGTTTAGTTCAAACTCTCCAGAGCATGCTGTTGTCATCATTCCACACACCCTCACTTCTTATATTAGATATGTCAGGAGCATGGTTTACTCTACACACTGCACACCTCCAATGTGCAGTATAGACTTGACAAGGGTAACGCTGTCCTTTTAGGGACACATTCTCTTCAGGGCTTTTGCTTTCTTTTATACAAAGTGTGTCCATATGAGTATGTATGTGTAAGTCCATGTCATTTGCATTTTTCTGTTACAGCGTCTGAAGGAACTAAAGCAAAGGGAGTTTTATCGGTTGCTGGGCAGCAGGAGGCAAAGGAAAGGCCGAGCACAGTGGCCCCGGAGCCCACAGCAGGTGAAGGGCTCTGCACACAGGTGAGGGCCTCACTTTAAACTGCAACACTGTCATCATAACATCACACTAACTCCACACCAGTCACACCTCATGAACAATACAACACTCCATTCTCACACCTGCAGGACCCTGATCATCACATGTAGTAATCATTATGTATTCTTTTCAGGGTTGCAGGCTTGGGCCCAATGTTTCGCAACACAACAGTGGCACTGGACACATCAGTGCATGAGCCAAATGTCTTCACAAGCTGCACTAAAGGTAATTTAATTCATACTCAAAAAAACAAACTATATTTTATGAACCTTTTACACCTTACCTTTACAACTTATGGTTGGTTGTTGACTTTGTATTTGTAATAATGACTGTGCTAGTTCTTTCCCAAAATAGATCAAGCTGCTGGCAAAAGGGGCAACAGGTGTCCCCTTAAAAATTAAAACTCTAAACTGTGATGTCACTTATATGAGTTTGTTGTAATAATATAACTTTTTTAAAATTATTTTCTTCCCATAGAACCTGCAACAACACAAGTTCGAAGCAGCTCACAATGGCATTCCAACAGCCCAGCTGGGCACGACCTGAACTCAATGGACACTACAGCCATATCATTCGATCATATCATCAATCAGACTACTCAACCCCCAGATGCTCATCATTATGTAAGCTGCACTGTTCCCCCATCAGCCTCTAACAATGCTCCTGATGACACACACACAACACCCACCCCTCACAGACCTTGGAGTCACACACAGGTGCGCCCAGTATGCTTCTCTCTGCCCAAGAGAAACTGTGTGCTCCGCCACCAATCTGCTGCTGTCTTTCTTCAGCCCCCAACAGCCAAGGAGAAGGAGACCAAGATTCATCAAAATATTGACCACGTGGATATAGACTCTTCAGTAGACTTGAAAAAACAAACCGATCATATCAGTGGTGAATATGAGGCCCTGAAGCCAACACAAATCGAACAGAAGGAGTTTCCAGGCTCAGCAAAAAATTGTTCATCTGCACAGCGCCCAAAAGAGCCATTCTGTCGTGTCCTGAGCCGTGACGGTGCCACTGTCCTCCTTTGGCCCTCAGAGATGGTCAGCTGCACTCGCACTGCCCCGTCCATCTCATTCAGCGTCAACCCTCTGCTACACAACTTCAGAGCTGAAAACACAACTAAGGAAGTGCCCATGGACAAGAGAGGAGAGCTGGCGAGAGGAGAACCATCAGTGATCAAAAAGGCTGAGCAGGAGCAGAGGCAGGCGGATGCACAGGGAGGGGGGTTACTGAGCAGACATGAAAGGAAAAGAGAGCATGAAGACGGACAGTCAGATACAGCTGTAGTTGTTGCCCATTGTATCTCAAGCAATTGTGATGAAAGTTCTTTAAAATTTCCACTTGATTCTGAGTTTAAAGGCAACTGTGTACTGCCAGCAAAAAAAAGGAGCCACAAAAGAAGAAGGAGAAGGGCCCAAAGAGCAAGGGGGGCAAAAAAGAGGGAAACAAGAAAACTAAGAACAAAACCAATGACTATGACTAATGTGAACTCACAAGAGAAGGAACCAGGGAGACCAAACCTTGGGAACTCCAAACACATAAAAAAAGATCAGGCTGCTTCAAATGACCACAAAAGAGCAGATCTATTAAGCAATCTTCCTGTCAGTCACTTTAATCGGTGTGAGCAGCTGTGTGCACAGGTGAACAGCCAGGCCAGCCACCATCTATCCCTGCAATCAGTCTCCCAGTGGAGCCGAGGTTTCAGAAAACTGCCCAGTGGGGGAGCAGCATGTAATGCAGCGATTAGCCTTGTCCCGGGCTCTGTTACAGAGACACCACGCTGTCTTGCAATTACACCCTGCCCTGCTCAGAGCCGCACAGATGTGTGGGAGGCTCATGCAGAGACACAGCCGGGGGAAAACCATGTGGTTCCAGAGAATTTAGTCACAAGGCAGAAATTGTTTGGGAAAAGGACTTTTGATGAAGCGCTTAACCTAGACTCACTGTGTGATCAGGCTCAAACTGTCCCTGTCAAACCATCCATGGCAGACCAAACCTCTCGCTCACTGCAGCTCCCACAAACACAAGTCCACTGTGATGCCATTACTGACACAGGACCCCTGGTAGACATGTCACCGACTATTGATGCACCGGCAAGAAAGATCACAAAAGAGAAACAGATGGAAAACTGCCTTAATTTACTGTACATACACTCTGACTTCAACATCCAGGAGGCCTGTGGTCCACAGGAGATAAAAGGGGTCACACATCCTACAACAAAGATGGCCACGACTGACAGAACCAAAGGAAATACTGGCATCCATTTTGTCTCACAACACAGTTCATCTAAAGAAGCCAAACAAACAAGTACAACATTTGGCTACTGCCACAGTATAAGTGAGCACAAGCCATCAGACAGAGCTATGCAGAATTGCACAAAAAGTTATCCACACAAACGCCAGAACTCTCATTCTGAATATTGTCTTGTTACACAGGACAAGCACGATGACAGATGTAGTCTAAATGTAACAACAAAAAATGCCACAAGTCAAGCTGATTCAACTCAACATTTGACCACTGTATCCACAACTTTAACAGACCTGATCTCTGGTAAAGCCCACGACTGTCAGTGGGATTGCACGCATCACTTCACTAATTGTAATTACTCAGAAAAAGACACTGGAGTTGTAGTACTTATTAGCACGCATCCTGATCAAAGAAAGAAAGAGGATGAGAAGAAGCAAGTACAAGAGATCAGAAGGAAGCCAGCAACGGGGGGAGAGTGGGCCGGCCTCCCCTTCCCTCCACCGCTCTACCTCCATCGACGCTTTCAGCCTCTGTCCATCCCCACAACCCCCTTCACCCCTGTCCCCACCCACTTCTCCCCTCATCCTTCTCCTCTGCCCCCTCTGCTGCCCCCAGCCTTCTATGCCTCAACTCCTGTCCCACTTCTTGAACGACCACCTTACCCTCTGCCAGCCTTCCCTTTACAAAGTGGAGGCCCCTCCCTGTATAACCCACCGCCTCCTCCTCCATATTTACCAATCCAATTTATGGTTTCAAAGGCAACATCATTTTCCCTTTACTGGACTAACTGACTGGTCATTAAGAATTACTCTTATTAACAAATATGCACAACTCTCTAAAAATAAAGGCATTTTAATCTGAAGAGACTCGTGTGAAGCATTTACATCCACCTCTTTTGTTGAAGAACTTCATCTCCCCACACAAAGTTTACAGCCACTGACATGTTTATGCTGCTATGTTGTTGGTGGTCATAACAACGCATAAATCAGAGTACTCTGTTAAATATCCACAGCTATTTTTATGGTATTGATATATTGGTGTATGATGGAAGTACTTTTTAGGGCATGGTACCTTTCAAAATGATCATTTTTTGAGTACCAGTACTCGAATACTGGCATAGGTTTGTTTTATTTTAGTTTTTTCCTGTAATAATCTCTTTCTAGATTCTAGAATAAAAACAAGAATTATGTTCATTCTCATAAATTCCACTGAATATCTTTTTTTTTTTTTTTTTTTTTTTTTTTCATCCTACTGGTATCTTTAATAGTACCCAGCCATACCCTTACATTTCAGATTAACAATGAAAAAAAAAAACAAAATAATATCTGATGTAACTTTATATTTACAAGGTATGATGCACACTGTAAACTATTCAGGAAAGTACAATTTTATTACAAATCTAGAAAGTATAGCCCACTTGAGTAAATGTTGCTGAGGTCTACTAACTGGTAACTTGTGTTCCCTTTGTTGCATGGTCTTCCATTTGCATTCACAATGCACAACCACAATGACATTAGTACTTCGTGCTAATTCTCTGAACATATCTAGAGCCTGTTTAATTTGAGTTCTGTGGCTCCTGAGTGTTGCATTAACAGAGGGATGTGGTGATGTGGACTCACTCTCAGTCAGGATGCGGGGCCAACCACAGCCCACAGGGGAGCAGCTCAAAGCCATAGGGTAGGAGGAGGTTTTTGGGAAAAGTACAGGAGTGGGTGATGATGAGAGCTGGTCGTGCTGGTCTAGAAATGTCCAGGACTTTTGTTGTCATCTCTGAGAATTCTTTTGTTGTTTTGAACATTAATTGGATGAGCAAGATAGAAGTATGCAAACAGCTTCTTCTGAATGTCTATGGGAAAACAACTTTTGACCCTTATTCTGCATTATTCTTCAAGCCAATAGAATCTGGCCCTGGGCAGCTTTGATATAGCAGTGATTAGGCATCTTCACAGTAGATATAGTACATTATAGAGAATAGCAATAGTAATAGTGGTATATTAACTTGTCACTGGCTTCACAATCATGAAAATAGCATCACCTTAGCCAGTCAAGGCGTCTATATTCAACCTTTGAGTAACATGCAAATTAACCTGTGTGAAGGTGCAAGACATGCAATGGTGGCACAGCTCTCCCAGTTTGCATACACACAGTCAACTAAATAAATAGTGTTATACTCCACACAGCCTAAGTGGGTCAGACATCAAAGCTGTGCACACACACGCACACACGCACACACACACACACACACACACACACACACACACACACACACACACACACACACACACACACACACGCTTACTTTAAATTGCTCCTCAACCGTCTCCACACTTGTGCACTCACAAATTGCAGAGCTCACCCTTTCTGGGTCTATTGCACACAACTCCATTAAATTGCAGCAAGCAGGCCATGGCTGACCAAATAGCAGCAATCAGAAAGTCTGAATGCTGATAGAACAAATGCTGCTGGCTGCTGGAGCCTACATGCTTTCTGACAAGTGACACTGTTGCTTAGCATAAAAAGGAAAAAAGAAAAGAAGAGTTCATTTTTTTAATTTTTCAGATTTCAGAACTTTAGTAACTTAAGTAACCTGCAGTTTGTCTGGACCATTTCGTAAGGCTTGCCCATTCAACCAATAACTAAAGTTGAAAGTTGTTTTTAAACATTATTTATTGTTTTTTGTTGTTGATTATGTTTTTTTTTTTCTTTTCTTTTCTTTTTGTAATTATTTTGGATTAAATTGATTTGGAAAATTATTCTCAGAATGAAGAAACATCAACATATAGTCTAAAAAGAAATGACGATGTGAAAGGGAACTCTCTTTCACTTAGGCACTTGGTTACCAGGCCCAGGAGATTGATGGCTATGAGAGTGTTACTGTATGAAGAGACCCAAGTATTCAGACTGGGCCCAAGCAAAGACGCAGCCATCTACGGAAACAGTGGCAATAACTCACACACATGCCCACTCCGGCCTTAATGACTTTTATAATGAATGACCCAAGATAGTGGGCTAAATGGTGGTTACCATAGTGATGGCTCAATCGATCACATAGTATTGACTGTCCATCGGCAGACTTGTAGGGGGGAATGTGCATAAGCTGCTCCAATAGCTCTAACTCTGAAACCCAATGCTGTCACCTTTATTTTACTCCCAACTGTTTTCGAAACCCTCTGCAGTCACTTGGGACACTCCAATGCCAATTTGTCAATAGGAGATCAAAAACAGGCCTTTTGGTGGCACATATGGTTGTGCTTATTTTAAACAGACAGATAATGGATAATAAAATCAAACAGAAAACACACACCAACATCCTTATAGAGGTGCAAATGCAAAGGAGCCACAACTTAAAAGTGAAAAAATGTATACTACACTCAGATGACCAAAATGTTCAAAACTTTTTTTAGATAATGTTTCATCAAAAAGCCTTAGTCAGATAATTAATTTTTCTTGCTTTGGACCACAGTAGACAGTAGATAATAGATAATAACACTAAGTGTGGGCTACATTTTTGACTGCCACACATTCTGGTAATATTTAGTGCCGAATGTTTTCCAGATTTTAATTTCACTCTCACTTTGTGGGCTTTTACATGAGGAGCCATGCTGTGCCTCATGACTGAACAACTGTCTTTAATCTGAAATGCACCATAAACCCAGGTATTCATGACAAGCTGACAGTCCCTGTAACTATAACCACCTGCAGATACCACTGATATAGACACAAATTATTAAGAATGTGTTTAGTGTCTGTGGCTCCAGAGCCCTACACAAGATTTCATCACTTCATCAGAGTGCCTTCAGTCTTACTTAGACATAGAGACAGTGGTGGAAGAAGTACTCAGTTTTGTTACTGAAGTAAAAGTACAGATACCAAAGCAAAAAATTCTCAAGTAAAAGGAGGCATGAAAAAAAGAGTAGAGAAGTAAGGGTAGTAGTACTAGTACAAATACCTGCTCTCAAATGTAATGAAGTAAAAGTAAAAAGTATTCACTTTAAAAATTTTAAATCTAAAATATATAGTTAAGAACAGCGCTTTACTACTTTTACTTTGTTACATTCCACCACTGCATAGAGACAAGGTGAGGCCTGCTCGTAGTGACCACAGCCTTCACTAAAGGACTGTAGAGTCCTGTTGTCCAGAGGGTCGTTACGGTCAGTGGCTCTTCATGCAGCTCTGTTTTTCAGCTCAGTGAGTCATTATGAGAGGCAGATGTAGCCATGCCACATGGGGACCACTCCAACAGATGGACCTACGTTAGACTTGCTCTGAATATTCATGTCCCTCAAGGAAGACTCGGTCACCTAAGCGGCCAGGCCACAGGCAGCTCACTCTTCTGTTTAAGTTACCCTATAAAGCTTACAGTTAGCCATCTTCAAAGAGAGTGTAATTGATGTGTAGTTACAGATATTTGTACTTTGTTTGCTTCATTTGCACATTCTTCCCCAGGACCATGAGCACCTTTTCCCTGGCTGATAGACCATATGCTCTCTCTTTTGGCTTTAGAGGTTAAAGGATAGTTTGCATACACAAGTTGCCTCCTCCATATTCCCTATTGTTCTGTAGTATGACATAACAGCACCTCTGTAGCATTAAGAATGCCGTCAAAAGTAGTGCCATCACGCTTCACCAGGACTTTTCAAATGTGACTTTATAGTTTAGGTGTGTCCCTCCTCTTTGTCAGGCTAAGGTGTGATGCTCTCCCAAGATGTTTTTGAATTGAAATTTGTAACAAAATAAATGAGACAATGCTGGTCCACCCTTTGCAGCTATAACAGCTTCAACTCTTCTGGGAAGGCGGTCCACAAGGTTTAGGAGTGTGTTTATGGGAAGTTTTGACCACTCTTCCAGAAGCACATTTGTGAGGTCACACACTGATGTTGGACGAGAAGGCCTGGCTCTCAGTCTCAGCTCTAATTCATCCCAAATGTATTGCTTTGCTTTGTGCACTGGTGCACAGTCATGTTGAAAGAGGAAGGGGCCATCTCCAAATTGTTCCCACAAAGTTGGGAGCATGGAATTGTGCAGACTTTCTTGGTATGCTGAAGCATTCAGAGTTCCTTTCACTAAAACTAAGGGGCCAAGCCCAGCTCCTGAAGAACAACCCCACACCATAATCCCCCCTCCACCAAACTTTACACTTGGCATAATGCAGTCAGACAAGGACTGTTCTCCTGGCAACTACCAAACCCAGACTCATCCATCAGATTGCCAGATGAAGAAGCAGATAATGCGTCTCCACTGCTCTAGAGTCCAGTGGCACCATGCTTTGCATTGCACCTGGTGATGTATGGCTTGGATGCAGCTGTTCGGTCATGTAAACCCATTCCATGAAGCTCTCTACGCACTGTTCTTGAGCTAATCTGAAGGCCACATGAAGTTTGGAGGTCTATAGCGATTGAATCTACAGAAAGTTGACGACCTCTGCGCACTATGTGCCTCAGCATCCGCTGACCCTGCCTCGTCAGTTTACGTGGCCTACCACTTCGTGGCTGAGTTGCTGTCTTTCCCAGTCGCTTCCACTTTGTTATAATACCACTGACAGTTGACTGTGGAATATGTAGGAGTGAGAAAATCACGCTGGAATTCACTGAGCTCCTGAGAGTGAGCCATTCTTTCACAAATGTTTGTTCTGCAAGCCTAAGTGCTTGATTTTATACACCTGTGGCCACGGAAGAGATTGGAACACCTGAATGGATGGATTATTTGGATGGGTGAACGAATACTTTTGGCAATATAGTGTGTGTGTGTGTGTATATATATATATATATATATATATATATATATATATATATATATATATATATATATATATATATATATATAAGCGCAGTACTAGGAACAGCAAAAATACTGCGCAGAACTCTCAAGCTCCCAGGACTCTGGTAGAGGGCCCGAGCTGGATGAGAGTGAGAGACTGACCACCGTGGAAGGTGAGGAACACATTTTTATATGTCTAGAATATTGATTTTAAATAGTGGTCTGGAAATGGAGAATTTGGATTTATGGATATATATATATATATATATATATATATATATATATATATGGATATATATATATATATATATATATATATATATATATATATATATATATATATATATATATATATATATATATATCCATAAATCCAAATTCTCCATTTCCAGACCACTATTTAAAATCAATATTCTAGACATTAGAATTATCTCCAAACACTAAACAGTATATCTAACAATAAAACACTTAATATTGCAGAAGCCAACTCCTCAGTTTGTATTAATTTCCTTGTATGTATATTTATCTGCCTCAGTTTAAATTTACATGTATGTATGTATGTCAATTTTGTTACTGTTATTGCTTCGTAAAATAAAATAAATAAATAAATACAATACAATTAAAAAAAAAAAAAAAGAGCACAGTTTAGGGTAGCAACAAAAATACAATTTTTATTAAAGTACAAGTGCAGAGAAAAGAGGACTGTCCCATAGACAGAGGACACACACACAGCTGCTGTCAACACGCTGTATTATATTCTTTTTATGCATTATCGTATTGACTCGGGATTAAAAGGACCCTTATTTGTGAAGATTTACAATCTGAGTGGTGAGTGTTGTAAATGTGTTGCTTCTTTTTCTAACATCGTTCGGTGTTTCACTATGGGAATCGCCTCAGGCGTGACCATCCACAAAAGCTCCAATGGCACCATGTCTGTCTCTGCCATTGCACCTTCTTCACCTCATCCTTGTCACCCGCAAGGCCCGCTTCTTTTTATTAAGTAGATCCTTCAGCTGGCTGGTGATCCAGGGCTTGTTGTTGGGGTAACAGCGGACAGTGCATGTGGGGAAGGCTGTATCCTCACAGAAGTTGATGTAATCTGTTATACAGTCCGTCATGTCAATGTTGTCCCCATGCGGCAGGCAGAGCACATTCCAGTCTGTGGTCTCAAAGCAGTCCTGGAGGGCATCGCTGGCTTCCTGACTTCACTTCCTTACAGTTCTAGTGGTGATAGGCTGCTTCTTCACTGCAGGGACATACTGAGGCATTAACAGGACAAGATTGTGGTCTGATCGTCCCAGTGGGGGCAGGGCAGTGGCACTGTATACCTTCTTAGAATTGGCATACAGCAAGTCAAGAGATCTATTGTCCCGAGTTTTACAACCCACATACTGGTGAAGTGTGGGTAAAACACTGTCCAAGGAAACATGACTGAAGTCTAGGAGATTAGACCCTCCGTAAACAAGAGGATGAAACCTTCAACCTACATGCCTTGCAAACAGCCTTCTCATCCAGTGCAAGCCCAGAGAGCGGCCCCCCACTGGTCCAACAGGCCCCAGGGTGTTCAGACCACTCACCGGATCACAGAAGACTGCTGGTCAGCAGGTTGGCCAGCAGCAGCAGTCAGTGAAGATATCAGTGGTGCCCATGGTGATTAGAGCACTCGGGGCTGTAACCCCCAAACTGGAGGAGTCCCAGGAAAATCCCAGGAAAAATCCCAGGAAAAACATCAGACCTCTCAGTCCAGAAAAGTGCAGTACTAGGAACAGCAAAGATACTGCGCAGAACTCCAAGCTCCCAGGCTTCTGGTAGAGGG